>CM035103.1:47072806-47797178 GCA_020205505.1 Panax japonicus
AAAGTCAAAGTCAACGGTTCCTGGAAGAGCGTTTGTCGTGGCTGGTCAAAATGCGAGGAACCCAAACGGGTGATCACGGGTAAGCTAATCATAAATTCTTGCGAAGTTTATACCTTACTAGATACCGGTGCTACCATTCATTTATCTCTCCTACTTGTGCTCAACGTTTAAACTTAACTCCGGAGAAATTAGACTTTGATTTATCTGTGGAGACTCCGTTAGGAGAAACTTTCATTACACCCACTGTTTATAAATCTTGTTTGATCCAAGTTGGCACCATCACCTTACCTGTTGACCTTATCTCTTTAAAGATACTTGCATTTGACGTGATTTTAGGGATTGATGGTTAACCATCATCATGCCAAAATTGATTTTCGTAAGGTTGTTAGTTTTCATATTCCTAACCAACCTGTTGTACGAATTCAAGCAAACTAAACCATTAAAATCAATCACTGTCATATCAAGTCATAAAGCTATTCGTTTATTAAAAAATGGATGTCAAGCTTTCTTAGCCATGTTATGGATTTGAATAAAGACACGTCAGATTTGAATAATATTCTTGTTGTTAGTAAATTTCATGACGTATTTCTGAAGAACTTCCCGGTCTACCCTCGGAACGTGTAGTTGATTCTTTATTAATCTTGAACCTGGTACAAAGCCCATTTCTAAAACCCCATATCGAATGGCTCCAATTGAACTTCAAGAGTTAAAGGTCCAACTACAAGAGCTATTGGACATCTGTTTCATTCGTCCTAGTACATCTCCCTGGGGTTCTTATGTTTTATTTGTAAAGAAAAAGACGGGAGTATGCGACTTTGTATTGACTATCGGGAATTGAACCATTTCACCATAAGAATAGGTATCCGCTACCTCGTATTGATGACCTGTTGACCAGTTGCAAGGAGCACAATTCTTCTCAAAGATCGATCTTCGTTCTGGATATCATCAGCTGAAGATTGAACTAAGGATATTCCAAAGACTGCCTTCAGAACTCGGTACGGGCATTATGAATTCTTAGTCGTGTCTTCGGATTGACTAATGCTCATGCGGCTTTCATGGATATGATGAACCGAGTATTCAAGGACTATTTGGATCAGTTTTGTTGTTGAATTTATTGATGACATCCTCATATATCCAAAACCCGTGAAGATCATGAGCACCATTTGAAGCTGGTACTCCAAAGGCTTCGTGAAACAAGTTAATGCCAAGTTGAAGAAATGCGAGTTCTGCTTGAGGAAGTAGCATTCCTTGGGCACGTGGTGTCAAAACATGGAGTAGTTGACCCGGCGAAGATTGAAGCAATACAAAGTTGGGAGCAACCGAAGACGGTGACTGAAGTACGTAGTTCTGGGTTTAGCTGGTTATTATCGGAGATTTGTGGAAGGATTCTTCGAATTGCTACTCCGTTAACTCAGCTGACTCGGAAAGATACAAAATTCGTATGGAGCGAGGAATGCGAGAAGAGTTTCCAAGAGCTTAAGAGGAGACTTTTCGGCACCTGTTCTGACAATACCATCTGTTTCGGATGGATTTGTATCTACAGCGATGCTTCAGGCAAAGGGTTAGGATGTGTTCTCATGCAAGTGGGAAAGTCATAGCCTATGCCTCGCGAAAACTTAAAGAGTATGAGAGGAATTATCCTACTCATGATCTATGTGACGCCCCCAAATAGGTATACATCACCCATTCTGAGTTGCCAATACATGGTACAGAAACAACTACAACTTTATTAATACAACAATAAAACTGTGAATTTAAATACAAATATTGTCTTCTAGACATATTCATACCCAAATAAATCCTCATCACAATTATTGATACAATATTTTACAAAAATGGTGAGGACTATTAAACAACTCTCTCTAGAACCATCATTCCATACCCCGACTCGTACTCGCTACATTCTCGCTCCTGAGAAGAAAAATGGAACAAAAAGGAAAAGGGTGAGCTCAACTAGCCCAGCTAAGAACATTAGACTAAGATAATATAGAAAAATTATCGTTAGTCTTTAACAGGGAAAAATCTGATAAAATACAATAGACAACAAGTTTCAGATCATATTCGCAGCAGAAAATAATAATTCATAGAAGAGTTAAGTAGAGAATGAAATCTACTAATATCTATAAATTTAAAAGTCCTTATCAAATTTTATCCCTGTAACACAAATATATATCTTGAATCCAATATTCATCTTTGCATACAGGCCAAAGATATTCATAAGTGGTCATGTTCATCTCAACACTTGTTCATCTTTGCACTACGGGCCAAGGATATTCATTATAAAATCATTTATCTTTGCACTACAGGCCAAAGATATTCAATAATATCATCATTTAGGACTGAGGATGATAAAAAATATTTTAAAGAAACGAATCCAGTGAAACAAAAGAATAAATATCAAGCATTCGTATTTCAGCTATTTCATGTCAAAAAAATACCTCATAAATAATCATAGTGAAGTAAAATTCAAGAATGATCAAAACATGGATACAATCAAAGCTAGTATCCATAATAGATATTTTGGACGAAAAGGAAAATTTTATTTTTCAATGAATAATGCCGTATTCGTGAATAGTGCCGTATACGTGAATACTGTCGTATACGTGAATAGTAAACCTGACACAAAAAGTTCCAAATTTGATTTAAAAGTTTAAACCAATATTTCGGCAATAATGATATTGAAGAAAATAATATCATTTAAAAGAAAATAACATCCCTTACCTCGTTAAAGGACAGTACTTCTAGTTGAAACACGGATATAGGCTATGACTTGAACTTGCACCGTATAGCAAACCACTCAAAGTATTAAAATTACTCACAAGAATATGCTCAATCTATCGAGCGAGAGAAAACTTTAGTTTCTGGTGTGATTTTCAATTCTAACCTAAGCACCTATTTATAGGAAATTGCTTAGAACACCAAAGCAGAAAATTTAATAAAATAATAATATATATATCAAAATTTCTTACGCCCACTCTATCACTGAATTCAGCAACCTAACACATGTTTAATGAGTCTAAGAATGTAAAAAACATTTTTTCTTGAAAAAAATAATTAAAACTTCAAAAATTAATTATTTCAGAATTCCGAAACTTCAATAATTCATAATAAATAGCCCTTTTGTCAGAAAAAATGCGAACCTCGTGTTTTTTTTATAGGAAATTTCATTCTCTACAACTTTACAGAAGAAAGTTTTTTCCAAATTCAAACATAAATTGACCGAAATCCATAAACGGACGATTTTACAGGCTATAATCAAATTTCCAGTCAAGAAAAGGGGTCCACCAACATGAAAAACATGTTTTTAACATTTTTAGAAACAAAAATACTTCTCCTCCACATATACTTATATATCCCCCATTTATTGCTAAAATATCACCATTATTATATTATTAAAATATAAATATATTTAAATGAATTATTTTATCAGAAAAAGAATAAAAATATTAATTTTCAACAATTGTTACATTAAAAATTTTCTCCATCTATATCCACATAAAATCAATATTTTCCTCATCATATAAATCAATAATTAATTATTCACAAATAATATTACAGAATCACAATACTGACAACCAAGCAGTTCCCTAGATAGAGGGTGTTTTCCAATAAGGATTTCTCCTTACTGGCGCGTAATTAAATGACCTAACCTCTCTTTAGACAGAACTTTCTAGAGATTGCCAATAATTTTATCCAATAATATTATTCAGATAATATGAATTATTGCTCCGATAATGGAAAATATGTATAATGACAATATTGAAATAACAGTAATATAAAAATTCACGCAGCAATTATTGAATCAATAAAATAAAATATTGAACAGTAATTACTGTAACAATTATTGAGTAGCGTCTTCTTACGTAAGAATCAATAATTTGTGCAATACCGTGTGCTTACTTGTGTTTTAACCACCGAGTATATTCAACAGTATTAACGGTAACAACTACGAAGTTATTTATAAATAACTTTATACCTTGTCGGTTTCTTCATTCAATCGCTTTCCGTTATGGGGCTCACACAAGGCTGCGCCGTCGTACGAATATTCCCCGACAGTAAGAATATCCACGACCAAAACGAATTATTTTATAACCACTTGCTTATTTAAAATATTTGCGTATTTTACCCATAACTATTCACATTAATCAAATCAACCCTTACTATTTCAAAATAATAAATGGAGGAAATTCAAATTTTATTATAATAAGTTAAGGTCTTACAATCTCCCCTCTTATGAAATTTCGTCCTTGAAATTGACGTACATACCTGTAGTTTCGAAAAGGTGAGGATACCTCGCTTTCATTTTCCGTTTCTAACTCCCAGGTCATTTCCTCTATAGCATGGTTTCCTCCACAAAACTTTGACTTGTGGTATGACCTTTGTGCGTAGGACATGCTCCTTCCTATCCAAGATCTTGACAAGGTACCTCCTCATACGTTAAATCTTCGGCTATCTCGTCTGGTTCTAACTCAATAACGGGTTCGGGTCTTTCACATATTTACGAAGCACAGATATATGAATAACATTATGAACACGAGACATACTTAGAGGTACGCTAGTCTATAGGCTACATTTCCTACTCGGTCAAGAATCTGAAATGGACTAATAAATAGTGGATTGAGCTTTCCTCTCTTCCCAAATCTTGTAACTCCCTTCCATGGAGCAACTCGCAATAATACATGATCCCCAATACTAAATTCCACATCCTTTCGATGAAGATCCGCAATAACTCTTTTGTCGATCCTGTGTCATTTGTATACATTGTCGAATCATTTGGATCTTTCTGTAGTCATACGAACCAACTCGGGTCCCAAAAATTGTTGCTTCACCCAACTCATCCCAACATATTGGAGAGCGACACTTTCGTCCATACAAGGCTTCAAATGGGGCCACACCTATACTTCCCTGATAACTGTTGTTGTAGGAGAATTTCACCAATGGTAAATACTTATCCCAACTCCCTTTGAAGTCTAGGACACAGAGTCTTAATAGATCTTCAAGTGTTTTGAATAATCCTCTCTGACTGTCAGTCCGTTTGAGGATGGTATGCCGAACTGAATCGTAAATCCGTGCCCATAGCTTTTTGCAAGCTAACCCAAAATCTTGAAGTGAATCTTGGGTCACGATTCGAAACTATGGATACTGGCAAGCCATGCAACCTCACAATCTCATTCACGTACATACTAGCAAGACGTTCAAGGGAATAAGTCTCTCGTATCGGCAAAAAATGAGCAGACTTGGTTAATCTATCAACAATAACCCAAATAACATTTATGCCTTGAGAAACCGTGAGAAGACCCGTAACGAAATCTGTGACGCCCCCAAAATTAGGTATTCATCACCCATCTTGAGTCGTCAAATACATGGTACACAATACAAATACAAAATTAACTATACAACTGTCGTGTAAAATACGACAAAACATAAACTGAGAGTTTAAACAAGAATACTGCCTTCTAGACAATATCCATTCTCAATGGAGTCCTCATAGACAGTATACAAACTCAAATTCAGTCCTCGTTACATTTATTGTTACACTATTTAACAGAATAGTGAGGACTAATAATGCTATCATCTGGATCGTCACTCCTATCCCCGACTCGTCCCAGCTATATTCACATTTCCTGAAGAGAACATTGAAAGAAAGGGTGAGCTCAACTAGCCCAGTAAGAAATATTATGACTAAGATAATGCAGGATAAATTATCAATAGTCTTCAACAATGTTAAACTGATAAAATCCCAGAACTAGACATCAAGTTTAACTGCAGCGGAATAAGCAATCCATTAGAAGAGTCAAATAGACCATCAGGTCTATTATCTTCTCCATGTTAAAAGTCCACCAATAATGTTTTATCCCTGTGAATGAACCACATCATCGAATCATTCCTGCACTACTGGCCAAGGATATTCATTAAATCATCAATGCTTATGACTTATACCGAA
This sequence comes from Panax japonicus, assembly GCA_020205505.1. NCBI lineage: Eukaryota > Viridiplantae > Streptophyta > Magnoliopsida > Apiales > Araliaceae > Panax > Panax japonicus. The sequence continues at coordinate 47,078,751 of CM035103.1, forward strand.
TAATCCCTGATGACAATCATACCCAATCCATCTCTGCACGTAAGCCAAAGATATATAACAATAAAACCAATAATCAACAATCCATCTTTGCACGTAAGCCAAAGATATACAACAATAAAACCAATAATCAATAATCCATATTTGTACGTAAGCCAAAGATATACAATTCAATAATCAATGGTCCATCTTCGCATGTAAGCCAAAGATAACTTTTATCACCATATAAGCATGAAGATGATGACAATGATATAAACATTAATCAACTGAAAACAATGATAAATATTAAAGACTTTAAATTTATCCAAATATTATCAATCACATAATAAGTTCATAATCTAATATTGTTAATATCATAAAAATGTTTTAATCACTTCTTAAACTTACAAACAATTTATTTCAATTATTACACTTTACCAATTAATGCATTTAATCATTCAAGAATGCCATACTCATAAGATTTCATCACCAATGATCAAATTCCTCATCAACAATATGCATATACCTTATATAGGATTTTCAAGCCATAAAATCCTATTTTCCAACTTTGTTACTTCACATAACATATTTAACTCATATATTCGTAACTAAACCATTTTCATGAAAAATACCAAATCAGTCCCAAAAATATTTCTTTTCTGTGATTCAGCATAATATAGTCCCATGATGAAAATATGTTTTCTAGGAATTTTTAAAATTTATTTACTATTTTTCAAAAATCAATTTCCAATTAATTCCTTAAGAAATTAGCTACCCCAAGTTTAACTCCAAAAATTCTCAAATCTTGGCAGGACCTTACACATGTTAATGTGAGCCTACAATTTAAATTTCATGGTCATCAGAGTTATAGAACTCCGGTTATAGCTTTTTTCGTCGAAAAAATTTAAATATTGAAATGGTCATAACTTGCTCATTTTAAGTCAGAATGAGCTCATTTTTGGACAGGAGGTTCTTCATAGCATATAATTTCATATCCCAAAAGGCCTTAATTTTTCTCACAAAATAAGTGGCCTAAACAGTCCCTTCAAATTTTGGACAGCAACCTTTTTGAAATTTCCAGTTTTTACATCCTTTACTAAAATCAGTCCACACAAAAATCTACAATATCTTTTCTAGTGATTCCACTTGGATAAGTTAGGTAACTCATAGATCTAACTCTAGGACTTGACCACACTCAAAAATTCAAAATATAATAGGAGATATGGTCAATTGAATTTCATGTTCCGTTTTCACCAAAATCTGATTTTCAACCCTTTGTTATTTCTAAAAAACTTTCATGTTTTCACATAATAACCAACATAACTCATCATGACAATGACATATAACTTAATAAAACAAGTTCAAGAATAAATTTTAAAGGTTTATAAGTTAATTTATCCTGAACTCAATAATGGCCAAATTGTCAACATGATACTTCTTTGTAGAGTAAAATTGAAGAATACTCAGAAGAATGTTTTCATGAAAAGATACTGGAAGAAGCGCAACTATCAAAGATATTCCACTAATTTCATGGAGTATAGAAATCAAAACTTTAACCAACTGAGTATAATAAAGAATATATGAAACTGCAAATGGATTTTCACCCGCCATGCGGTAATCCACTTATACAGATCATTTCCACAATTTAATAAGGAATGAATACAAATGATCATTCACCATGCATGTGGCAATCCACATAGACAGGTTATTCCAACAGAATAATAAAGAATGAAATAACAGAAGGATTCACCATGCATGCGATAGAGACCGCACAGACAGGTTATTCCCAACAGAATAATAAATGCGGAATAATAAGTATGGAACCAGGTAAGGTGAAATTCACACCGACAGGATATTCCGACAGAATAATAAATGCGGAATAATAAAGACGGAACCAGGTTCGGTGTAAAACACACAGACAGGATATTTCAACAGAATATTAAAGAATGAATAACAACAGACATCACCAAGTATACGGTAATCCGCGTATAAAGGTTATTCCAACAGAATAATAAGTGAAACTAGGTCAGGTGAAATTCACACCGACAGGATATTCCGACAGAATAATAAAGAATGAAATAATAGAAGAATTTCACCATGTATGCGGTACTTTGCATAAACAGGTTATTCCAACATAATAATATAGAATGGAATAACAGAAGAAGATCACCAAGTATTGGGTAAACCACATATACAGGTCATTCCACCAAGTATAGGGTAAACCGCGCATACAGGTTATTCCAACAGAATAATAAAGAATGGAATAACATAAGGATTTCACCAAGTATAGGGTATGCCGCGTATACAGGTTATGTATAGGGTATGCCACTTTTACAGGTTATTCCAACAGAATAATAAAGAATGGAATAACAAAAGTTCTCTTCATAAATAAGAAAGAATAATACCCCTTAGCTTTGAAAGAAATTGGATATAGGAATAGTGAGGTGAAAAGCTTCTCTTCTTCTATAGATTTTCTCTCTATAATTTCTCTCTATAATAAATGCTCTAGAGCTTTAGTGAATTGGTGAGAAATGAAGAAGAATGAGCTTATATTTATAGAAAAACATAGTTTTGATAATTGCATGTTTTGGGGCTCGAAAAATTACAATACAATACCTCCAACTTTTCTTTCATTTTTAATTCAGTCATCCAAGTATTATCAAACTTGCACCAATTCCCCTAATAGTAAATCATGTGATTTAATAGTAAATCATGTGAACAAAGAGTTCTAGACATGTGAAAATACGAATTACAGTACAGTACATCCATCTATACCTCCAGTTTTAACTTAATCATGAAAATATTATCAATCTTGCACTAACTCCCCTAATAGTAACAAGAATGTGAATCAATAGTATCACATGTGAACAAATAGTTATAATCATGTGAAATAATAACAATCAATTGCTCATTTATCCGGTTAAATACCCGATTGGTCAATATAACCTCCAGACATCAATTTTTATCGAAATAAATGTCGATTTTCACTAACACAAACAATTCCAACATGATGAAACTATTTTTATCAAAAATATAAATTTTGAAATTTCAAAGATTGACTTTTCCCAAAAAAGTCAACTGTTGACTTTTTGACCAAATAGTGAATTCCGAAAAATTTTGTGGTTATAGTCTATTTTTACTAATTTCATCGTTCCGGACTCAAATATCACTTTCGCGTCTCCAAATTCAACTCCGAACACAACTTCCATTTCAATAACATTCATCATTAATATCATAACTCACAATATTTATAAACCAGGTCGTTCCCAGGAAAGAGGGGGCTTTCCAATAAGGATTTCTCCCTATTGGCGCGCAATTAGGTGACCAAACCTCTCCTTGACAGAACTTCTAGACATTATAAATATTGCAATTTAATAATACGAATAACTGTGTCGTCTCAATTATTGATCTAATAATTATATCACATTATGCAGATGATACTGTGACAATAATCGAATCAATAATATGAGAGATATGATGCAGTAGTTACTGTAGCAATAATTGAGCATAACTGAGTGACTTCTTACGTAAGCATCAATAATCAATACGTGTTCTACTATGCAACCACGCGTATTACTGTACTTTTACTACCGGGTAGTTCAACAGTATTAACGGTAAAACCTCCGCCGTTATTTTTATAAAAAAATAATTCTGTCGTTTTCTTACTATGACAATACTCTCGTTATGGGGGTCCACCAATGATTGTACAGTCGTACGATTATTCCCTGACAAAAAGAATATTCTCGGTTAAAACGAATATTCTCCGTTAAAACGAATATTCCCTAACCAATTGAATATTATATAACAACTTGCGTACTTTGCAAAAATTTTAAATACTACCCACAACTTAACATTATATCAATTTCACACCATAATATTTAAAAATATTTTGAGAAAATTAATATTTATTCATAAAATATGGGTTCTCACAATCTCCCCTACTTATGGAATTTCGCCCTCGAAATTTACGTACGTACCTGATAATTTGAAGAGATGAGAATACCTTGCTTTTTTTCGGATTGTACCTTCCCGGTTATATCCTCTATATCATATTGCTCATCTCCTGTATTTCAGATATCATTCTAAAATATACCTTCAAAACAAGGGTTAATTGACATATCACAATTTGTCAACTTATCAAGTAAAAATTTCAGCTTAGGTAAGTCATACCCTAGCGAAGTATATTACTTGTCTCTCCCCTCCTAGTTCAAGACTAATATCTCCGCCAGTGACCATATCCCTACGACATCAATTAAAAATTCCTGTCCACAATCATATGAATAACTCATAATCATAATTGTGATTCTGAATTCCTTTCGCACCCAGGAATAAGATAATTTACATCACTTATCTTTACCTGAAACATCAAAAATCATGGTTATACCAACTGTGACTTCTATCCCTTAACCTGAATAGCACCTCACAATGATACCTATAAACTTGCCATCATTACTCACGGCGTCCCTTGCGGAAAGCCTGGCTTTGGTGCATCCCAAGACTTGGAAGTCACCAGCAAAGGCTCGGGGCTCTTTTCTATATCTTTGATACAAACTGTATAACCAATAATTAACAGTTCATCTTTGCACTACAGGCCAAAGATATACAACTGTAAAACCAATAATGCTGAGACTCATCTTAATAGTATCACGACCACGAATTATCCATGCACTATAGGCTAAGGATATTCGTGTTTTCCATTACGGTCATGATTATACCGAATAATCCCTAGTCATAATCATACTAAGTCCATCTATGCACGTAAGCCACAGATGACTTTTACCACATCATTTTTAACATTACGGTCATGATTATACTGAATAATCTCTGGTCATAATCATACCAAGTCCATCTATGCACTACGACCAAAGATGACTTTTACCACATCATTATAACATTACGGTCATGATTATACCGAATAATCCCTGGTCATAATCATACCAAGTCCATTAATGCACTACGACCAAAGATGACTTTCAACATAATATAAACATGAGGATGAGGTATTGACGTATATAGGATTTCAAACCTCTTAGAAACATTCGCGTCATTCGCTCCTTATTATCGACCAAATGGGATGCAAACCGAGATAACTCCGCAAGCTTAGCCTCGTACTGCGATATGGTCATATTATTTTGCTCTATTTCTTATCTCAACATTTTTAGATGTCATTTTCATACACTGTCACAAAACAAGGGTTAATTATCATATCACATATTATCCCTATACTCTGACCGACCAATTAAATACCAAATAAACTTAAGTAGGTCATACTAGCGAAGGAATTTCCCGTCTCTCCCTTCCTAGTTTTTATCTCACATCTCAGCCAGGGATCATATCCCTAAACTTTGATACCAACTGTGACGCCCCCAAAATTAGGTATTCATCACCCATCTTGAGTCTCCAAATACAAATTTAACTATACAACTGACGTGTAAAATACGACAAAACATAAACTGAGAGTTTAAACAAGAATACTGCCTTCTAGACAATATCCATTCTCAATGGAGTCCTCATAGACAGTATACAAACTTAAATTCAGTCCTCGTAACATTTATTGTCACACTATTTAACAGAATAGTGAGGACTACTAATGTTATCATCTGGACCGTCACTCCGTTCCCCGACTCGTCCCAGCTATATTCTCATTTCCTGAAGAGAACAGTGAAAGAAAGGGTGATTTCAACTAGCCTAGTAAGAAATATTATGACTAAGATAATGCAGGATAAATTATCAATAGTCTTCAACAATGTTAAACTGATAAAATCCCAGAACTAGACATCAAGTTTAACTGCAGTGGAATAAGCAATCCATTAGAAGAGTCAAATAGACCATCAGGTCTATTATCTTCTCCATGTTAAAAGTCCATCAACAATGTTTTATCCCTGTGAATGAACCACATCATCGAATCATCCCTGCACTATGGGCCAAGGATATTCATTAAATCATCAATGGTTATGACTTATACCGAATAATCCCTGATCACAATCATACCCAATCCATCTCTGCACGTAAGCCAAAGATATACAACAATAAAACAAATAATCAACAATCCATCTTTGCACGTAAGCCAAAGATATAAAACAATAAAACCAATAATCAACAATCCATCTTTGTACGTAAGCCAAAGATATACAATTCAATAATCAACAGTCCATCTTCGCACGTAAGCCAAAGATAACTTTTATCACCATATAAGCATGAGGACGATGACAATGATATAAACATTAATCAACTGAAAATAAGGATAAATATTAAAGACTTTAAATTTATCCAAATATTATCAATCACATAATAAGTTCATAATCTAATATTGTTAATATCATAACAATGTTTTAATCACTTCTTAAACTTATAAACAATTTATTTCAATTGTTTACATTTTACCAATTAATGCATTTAATCATTCAAGAATGCCATACTCATAAGATTTCATCACCAATGATCAAATTCCTCATCAACAATATGCATATACCTTATATAGGATTTTCAAGCTATAAAATCCTATTTTCCAACTTTGTTACTTCACATAACATATTTAACTCATATATTCGAAACTAAACCATTTTCATAAAAACTACAAAATTAGTCCCAAAAATATTTCTTTTCTGTAATTTAGCATAATATAGTCCCATAATGAAAATATATTTTTCTCGGAATTTTTAAAATTTATTTACTATTTTTCAAAATTCAATTTCCAATTAATTCCTTAAAAAATTAGTTACCTCAAGTTTAACTCTAAAAATTCCCAAATCTTGGCAGGACCTTACACGTGTTAATGTGAGCCTCCAGTTTAAATTTCATGGTCATCGGAGTTATAAAACTCCGGTTATAGCGTTTTTCGTCAGAAAAACCTAAATATTGAAATGGTCATAACTTGCTCATTTTAAGTCGGAATGAGCTCATTTTTGGACAGGAGGTTCTTCATAGTATATACTTTCATGTACCAAAAGGCCTGAATTTTTCTCACAAAATAAGTGGCCGAAACAGCCCCTTCAAATTTTGGACAGCAACCTTTTTGCAATTTCCAGCTTTTACATCATTTACTAAAATCAGTCCACACAAAAATTTACAATATTTTTTCCAGTGATTCCGCTTGGATAAGTTAGGTAACTCGTAGATCTAACTCTAGGACTTGACCACACTCAAAAATTCAAAATATAATAGGAGATATGGTCAATTAAATTTCATGTTCCATTTTCCCCAAAATATGATTTTCAACCCTTTGTGATTTCTTAGAAACTTTCATGTTTTCACATAATAACCAACATAACTCATCATGACAATGACATATAACTTAATAAAATAAGTTCAAGAATAAATTTTTAAAGGTTTATAAGTTAATTTATCCTGAACTCAATAATGTCCAAATTATCAACATGATACTTCTTTGTAGAGTAAAATTGAAGAATACTCAGAAGAATGTTTTCATGAAAAGATACAGGATGAAGCGCAACTATCAAAGATATTCACTAATTTCATGGAGTATAGAAATCAAAACTTTAACCAACTGAGTATAATAAAGAATATATGAAACTGCAAATGGATTTTCACCCGCCATGCAGGTAATCCACGTATACAGATTATTTCCACAATTTAATAAGGAATGAGTACAAAGGATCATTCACCATGCATGTGGCAATCCACATAGACAGGTTATTCTAACAGAATAATAAAGAATGGAATAACAGAAGGATTCACCATGCATGCGATAGAGACCGCACAGACAGGTTATTCCCAACATGAATAATAAATGCGGAATAATAAATATGGAACCAGGTCAGGTCAAAATTCACACCGACGAGATATTCGACAGAATAAATGAGGAATAATAAAGACGGAACCAGGTCCGGTGTAAAACACACAACAAGATATTCCAACAGAATATTAAAGAATGGAATAACAACAGACATCACCAAGTATACGGTAATTCCGCGTATACAGGTTATTCCAACAGAATAATAAATGGAACCAGGTCAGGTGAAATTCACATCGACAGGATATTCCGACAGAATAATAAAGAATGAAATAATAGAAGAATTTCACCATGTATACGGTATATTGCATAAACAGGTTATTCCAACATAATAATATAGAATGGAATAACAGAAGAAGATCACCAAGTATTGGGTAAACCACATATACAGGTCATTCCACCAAGTATAGGGTAAATCGCGCATACAGGTTATTCCAACAGAATAATAAAGAATGGAATAACATAAGGATTTCACCAAGTATAGGGTATGCCGCGTATACAGGTTATGTATAGGGTATGCCACTTTTACAGGTTATTCCAACAGAATAATAAAGAATGGAATAACAGAAGTTCTCTTCATAAATAAGAAAGAATAATACCCCTTAGCTTTGAAAGAAACTGGATATAGGAGTAGTGAGGTGGAAAGCTTCTCTTCTTCTATAGATTTTCTCTCTACAATTTCTCTATAATTTCTCTCTATAATAAATGCTCTAGAGCTTTAGTGAATTGGTGAGAAATGAAGAAGAATGAGCTTATATTTATAGAAAAACATAGTTTTGATAATTGCACGTTTTGGGGCTCGGAAAATTACAGTACAATACCTCCAACTTTTCTTTCATTTTTAATTCAGTCATCCAAGTATTAACAAATTTGCACCAACTCTCCTAATAGTAAATCATGTGATTTAATAGTAAATCATGTGAACAAATAGTTCTAGACATGTGAAAATATGAATTACAGTATAGTACATCCATCTATACCTCCAATTTTAACTTAATTATGCAAGTATTATCAATCTTGCACTAACTCCCCTAATAGTAACAAGAATGTGAATTTATAGTATCACATATGAACAAATAGTTATAATCATGTGAAATAATAGCAATCAATTGTTCATTTATCCGGTTAAATACCCGATTGGTCAATATAACCTCCAGACATCAATTTTTATCGAAATAAATGTCAATTTTCACTAACACAAACAATTCCAACATGATGAAACTGTTTTTATCAAAAATATAAATTTTGAAATTTCTAAGTTTGACTTTTCTCGAAAAAGAAACTGTTGACTTTTTGACCAAATAGTGAATTCCGGAAAATTTTGTGGTTATAGTCTATTTTTACTAATTTCATCGTTCCGGACTCAAATATCACGTTCGTGTCTCCAAATTTAACTCCGAACACAACTTCAATTTCAATAACATTCATCATTAATATCATAACTCACAATATTTATCAACCAGGTCGTTCCCAGGAAAGAGGGGGCTTTCCAATAAGGATTTCTCCCTATTGGCGCGCAATTAGGTGACCAAACCTCTCCTTGACAGAACTTCTAGACATTATAAATATTGCATTTTAATAATACGAATAACTTTGTCGTCTCAATTATTAATCTAATAATATATCATATTATGCAGATGATACTGTGACAATAATCGAATCAATAATATGAGAGATATGATGCAGCAGTTACTGTAGTAATAATTGAGCATAACTGAGTGACTTCTTACGTAAGCATCAATAATCAATACCGTGTGCTACTATGCAACCACGCGTATTACTGTACTTTTACTACCGGGTAGTTCAACAGTATTAACGGTAAAACCCTCCACCGTTATTTTTATAAAATGATAATTCTGTCGTTTTCTTCCTACGACAATACTTTCGTTATGAGGTCCACCAATGATTGTGTCGTCTTACGATTATTCCCCAACAAAAAAGAATATTCCCCGTTAAAATGAATATTCCCTGACCAATTGAATATTATATAACAACTTGCGTACTTTGTAAAATTTTAAAATACTACCCACAACTATAACATTATATTAATTTCACACCATAATATTTAAAAAATATTTCGATAAAATTAAATATTTATTCATAAAATCTGGGTTCTCACAATCTCCCCTCCTTATGGAATTTTGCCCTCGAAATTTACGTACGTACCTGATAATTTGAAGAGATGAGAATACCTTGCTTTATTTTCGGATTGTACCTTCCCGGTTATATCCTCTGTATCATATTGCTCTTCTCCTGTATTTCAGATATTATTCTAAAATATACCTTCAAAACAAGGGTTAATTGACATATCATAATTTGTCAACTTATCAAGTAAAAATTTTCAGCTTAGGTAAGTCATACCCTAGCGAAGTATATTACTTGTCTCTCCCCTCCTAGTTCTAGACTAATATCTCCGTCAGTGACCATATCCCTACGACATCAATCAACAATTCCTGTCCACAATCATATGAATAACTCATAATCATAATTGTGATTCTGAATTCCTTTTCGCACCCAGGAATAAGATAATTTATATCACCTATCTTTACCTGAAACATCAAAAATCATGGTTATACCAACTGTGACTTCTATCCCTTAACCTGGATAGCACCTCACAATGATACCTATCAACTTGCCATCGTTACTCACGGCGTCCCCTACCAAAAGTCTGGCTTCGGTGAATCCCAAGACTTAGAAGTCACCAGCAAAAGGCTCGGGGCTCTTTTCTATAGCTTTGATACCAACTGTATAACCAATAATTAACAGTTCATCTTTGCACTAAAGGCCAAAGATATACAACTGTAAAACCAATAATGCTGAGACTCATCTTAATAGTATCACGACCACGAATTATCCATGCACTATAGGCTAAGGATATTCGTGTTTTCCATTACGGTCATGATTATACCGAATAATCCCTGGTCATAATCATACCAAGTCTATCTATGCACGTAAGCCACAGATGAATTTTACCATATCATTTATAACATTACGGTCATGATTATACTGAATAATCTCTGGTCATAATCATAGCAAGTCCATTTATGCACTACGACCAAAGATGACTTTTACCACATCATTATAACATTACGGTCATGATTATACCGAATAATTCCTGGTCATAATCATACCAAGTCCATCTATGTACTACGATAAAAGATGACCTTCAACATAATATAAACATGAGGATGAGGTATTGACGTATATAGGATTTCAAACCTCTTAGAAACATTCGCGTCATTCGCTCCTCATTATCGACCAAATGGGATGCAAACCGAGATAACTCCGCAAGCTTAGCCTCGTACTGCGATATGGTCATATTATTTTGCTCCATTTCTTCTCTCAACATTTTTATATGCCATTTTCATACACTGTCACAAAACATGAATAATCAATACTGTAGCAATTATATCGAATCAATAATATGAGAGATATGATGCAGTAGTTACTGTAACAATAATTGAGCATAACTGAGTGACTTCTTACGTAAGCATCAATAATCAATATCGTGTGCTACTATGCAACCACGCGTATTACTGTACTTTTACTACCAGGTAGTTCAAACGGTATTAACGGTAAAACCTCCGCCGTTATTTTTTAAAAAAAGATAATTCTGTCGTTTTCTTACTACGACAATACTTCGTTGTGGGGGTCCACTAATGATTGTACCGTCGTACGATTATTCCCCGACAAAAAGAATATTCCCCCGTTAAAACGAATATTCCCCTGACCAATTGAATATTATATAACAACTTGCGTACTTTGCAAAATTTTTAAATACTACCCACAACTCATAACATTATATCAATTTCACACCATAATATTTAAAAAATATTTCGAGAAAATTATATATTTATTCATAAAATCTGGGTTCTCACAAAATACATGGTATTGTGTTCCCACTTCCATTTCGGAATCTCAAGTGGTTGCAACGGACCCTTAGGTACTTGATGCTCCGCCTTTACCACGTTGACAAGTTAACACATCGAGATAAACTTTGCAATCTCTCTCTTCATATTATTTCACCAAAATATATGTCGAAGATCACGATACATCTTGGTACTTCCAGGATGGATTACAAATAGTGTATTGTGTGCCTCCATCATGATATTGTACTTCAAATCAGGATCGTTAGGAACACAAAGTCTGGAGTGGACTCGAAGTATTCCTTCTTCATCGATTCTTGCTTCTGGAATAGCTCCTTCTTGTACTTTCTTCTTCATAATCATCAGCTCCGGGTTTGTGGCTTGAGCAACATTAACTTTCTCGATTAAAGTTGGTTCTATACGTATACTTGACATCATTGTATGGGTCCCCAGAGTCTTGAATTCTATTCTCATCTTTTGTAAATCACACAAAATGGGCCTTTGCGTTAACAACATTGCACTCGTTCCCGCGTATGATCTTCTACTCAATGTGTCAGCTACCACGTTCGCTTTTTCAGGATGGTATTGAATGGTGTGGTCATAATCTTTCAATAGCTCGAGCCAACGTCGCTGCCGCATGTTGAGTTCTTTTTTAGTGAAGAAATATTTGAGGCTTTTATGGTCTGAATATATCTCCACTTTCTCCCAGTATAGATAGTGCCTCCGGATCTTTAGCGCGAAAACGACTGCTGCCAACTCTAGATCATGAGTAGGATAATTTCTCTCATATTCCTTAAGTTGTCGTGAGGCATAGGCTATGACTTTCCCACGTTGCATGAGAACACGTCCTAACCCTTTGCCTGAAGCATCACTGTAGATAACAAATCCATCCGTACCAAATGGTATTGTCAGAACAGGTGCCGAAATGAGTCTCCTCTTATGCTCTTGGAAACTCTTCTCGCACAGGAATTTTGTATCCTTCCGAGTCAGATGAGTTAACGGAGTAGCGATTCGAGAAAACCCTTCCACGAATCTCTGATAATAACCAGCTAAGCCCAAAAAGCTACGTACTTCAGTCACCGTCTTCGGTTTCTCCCAACTTTGTATTGCTTCAATCTTCGCTGGGTCAACAGATACTCCATGTTTTGACACCACGTGCCCAAGGAATACTACTTCCTCAAGCCAGAACTCGCATTTCTTCAACTTGGCATATAGCTTGTTTTCACGAAGCATTTGGAGTACCAGCTTCAAATGGTGCTCATGATCTTCACGGCTTTTGGAATATATGAGGATGTCATCAATATATACAACAACGAAATGATCCAAATAATCCTTGAATACTCGGTTCATCAGATCCATGAAAGCCGTAGGAGCATTAGTCAATCCGAAAGACATGACTAAGAGTTCATAATGCCTGTACCGAGTTCTGAAGGCAGTCTTTGGAATATCCTCAGTTCTAATCTTCAGCTGATGATATCCAGAACAAAGATCGATCTTTGAGAAGAATTGTGCTCCTTGCAACTGGTCAAACAGGTCATCAATACGAGGTAGCGGATACCTATTCTTGATGGTGACATGGTTCAATTCCCAATAGTCAATACAAAGTCGCATATTCCCGTCTTTCTTCTTTACAAATAAAACAGGAGCACCCCATGGAGATGTACTACGACGAATGAAATCGATGTCCAACAACTCTTGTAGTTGGACCTTTAACTCCTGAAGTTCAATAGGAGCCATTTGATATGGGGTTTTAGAAATGGGCTTTGTACCAGGTTCAAGATCAATAAAGAATTCAACTTCACGTTCTGGGGGTAGACCGGAAAGTTCTTCAGGAAATACGTCAGGAAAGTCAATAACAACAGGAATATTATTTAAATTTGACGTGTCTTTATTCAAATCCATAACATGGGCTAAGAAAGCTTGACATCAGTTTTTCAATAATGAATAGCTTTATGATTAGAAATGACAGTGATTGATTTTAATGGTTTAGTTGCTTGAATTCGTACAACAGATTAGTTAGGAACATGAAAACTAACAACCTTACGAAAACAATCAATTTTGGCATGATGAGCAGTTAATCAATCAATCCCTAAAATCACATCAAAAGCAAGTATCTTTAAAGAGATAAGGTCAACAGGTAATGTGATGGCACCAACTTGGATCAAACAAGATTTATAAACAGTGGATGTGATGAAAGTTTCTCCTAACGGAGTCTCCACAGATAAATCAAAGTATAATTTCTCCGGAGTTAAGTTTAAACGTTGAGCACAATCAGGAGAGATAAATGAATGGGTAGCACCGGTATCAAGTAAGGTATAAACTTCGCAAGAATTTATGATTAGCTTACCCGTGATCACCTCTTTTGGGTTCCTCGCATTTTGACCAGTCACGACAAACACTCTTCCAGGAACCGTTGACTTTAACTTTTCTGGGACAGCCTTTTGAGTCACCGTCCCCGCTTGACTTGGTTTCGCTACCGTACAATCTCGAGCGATATGTCATTCCTTTTCATAATTATAGCATACCTTGAACTGTTGTGGGCAGTTTGGACTGATATGTCCTTCGTTCCCGCATTTATAGCATGTAACCGGTGGTCGTTCTCCTCCATTGGAACCAGTTGCTGCTGGTGCTGACGTCTTTGCACTGTCATTGTTGTACCTTCTCTTTTTAAAATCTCCTCTTGACTCACTTCTTCTATTCTCATGGTCATGATTACCACCAGAGTGGTTACCATTTTTGTCCGTCTTTTTCTTTCTCCGCTGGTTATCGTTGTTCTGTTGACTGCTATCTCCGGTATGATTATGGTTATGGTCCCTCTGTTGAACGTACTCGTTATCTCGCTCTAATAATTGAGCCCTGTTGACAACATCTGAATAGAGAGAAAATTTATGAGAAATAAGATACTGATGTATGTCGGGTTTCAAATCACTCAGAAACATCCGCGTCACACGTTCCTCATTCTCCACCAAATGAGGTGCAAACCTGGATAACTCTGCAAACTTTGCCTCGTACTGGGACACCGTCATGTTATTTTGTTCCAGTCTAATGAACTCCACTTCCTTCATATGACGAATACTTTCAGGAAAGTGCTTGTCATTGAAAAGTTTCTGAAACGTCTCCCAAGACATGCTGAGTGCGGCTGGATGGGTACGATTCATAGTTTCCCACCAGTAATCTGCCTCATTACGAAACATAAAGGTGGTGAATGGAACCTTCTGTTCCTCCGTGCATCCCAAGACATCGAATATCTTGGTGATTTATTTGACCCACGTCTCCGCCTTAATCGGATCCGACTTTCCACAGAATTCTGGTGGTCCAAACTCTTTGAACTGCTTGGCTGTGACAACCCGTGGATTACTATCATTTATTCCTGTATTTTGAACACTAGTCTCCCTCGTCTGATTTTACATGAACTGCAAAAAGCTTCTAAACATCCCATCGTTCATCATGTGCTCAGTGGTGTTGTTCACAGGAGGAACATTGTCAGCCTGTTGCTCGTTCTCCTCGTTGGTGAGTACAGGCGTCTCCACGGTCTCATTTACTCCACTGTTAACATTCTCAATTGCCATTCTTAAATACTGCCAAAAAACAAGGGTTAATTAAACAAATTAACAAATAATATAATACCCTTATATTATGACTGACCAACAAATAAGCTTAGATAGGACACACTAGCGAAGGATTTACTCGTCTCTCCCCTCCTAATTCTATTCCCCGATCTCCGCCAGAGATCATATCCCTAAGCTCTGATACCAACTGTGATGCCCCCAAAATAGGTATATATCACCCATTCTGAGTTGTCAATACATGGTACAGAAACAACTATAACTTTATTAATACAACAATAAAACTGTGAGTTTAAATACAAATATTGTCTTCTAGACAATATTCATACCCAAATAAATCCTCATCACAATTATTGATACATTATTTTACAAAAAAAATGAGGACTACTAAACAACTCTCTTTAGAACCATTATTCCATACCCCAACTCGTACTCGCTACATTCTCATCACCTGAGAAAAAAAATGGAACAAAAAGGAAAAGGGTGAGCTCAACTAGCCCAATAAAGAACATTATGACTAAGATAATAAAGAACAAATTATCTTTAGTCTTCAACAGGGAAAAATCTGATAAAATACAATTGACAACAAGTTTCAGATCAATATTCGCAACAGAAAATAATAATTCATAGAAGAGTTAAGTAGAGAATGAAATCTACTAATATCAATAAATTTAAAAGTCCTTCATTAATATTTTATCCCTGTAAAATCAATCAATATACATCTTGTGTTAAATATTCATCTTTGCACTGCAGGCTAAAAATATTCATCAGTTGGTCATGTTCATCTAAACACCTATTCATCTTTGCACTACGGGTCAAAGGTATTCATTATAAAATCATTTATCTTTGCACTACAGGCCAAAGATATTCAATAATATCATCATTTAGGACTGAGGATGATGAAAAATATTTTAAAGGAAACAAATCCAGTGAAACAAAAGAATAAATATCTAGGATTCGTATTTCAGCTATTTCATGTCAAAAAAATATCTCATAAATAATCATAGTGGAGTAAAATTCAAGAATGATCAAAACATGGATACAATCAAAGCTAGTATCCATAATAGATATTTTGGACAAAAAGAAAAATTTTCATTTTTCGATGAATAGTGCCGTATTCGTGAATAGTGCCGTATACGTGAATAGTAACCTCGACACAAAAAGTTTCAAATTTGATTAAAAATTTAAACCAATATTTCGGCATAATGATATTGAAGAAAATAATATCATTTAAAAAGAAAATAACATCCCTTACCTCGTAAAGACAGTACTTCTAGTTGAAACACCGGATATAGGCTATGACTTGAACTTGCATCATATAGCAACACTCTAAGTATTAAAATACTCACAAGAATACGCTCAATATATCGAGAGAGAAAGAGTGAGAAAACTTTAGTTTCTGGTGTGATTTTCAATTCTAACCTAAACACCCTTTTATAGGAAATTGCTTAGAACGCCAAAGAAAAAAATTTGATAAAATAATATATATATATATATATATATATATATATATATATATATATATCAAAATTTCTTACGCCCACTCTTATCAACTGAATTCAGCAACCTAACACATGTTTAATGAGTCTCAAGAATGTAAAAAACGTTTTTCTTGAAAAAAATAATTAAAATTTCCAAAAATCAATTATTTCAGATCTTCGGAACTTCAATAATTCATAATAAATAGCCCTTTTATCAGAAAAATTTGAACCTCATGCCCTTTCTATAGGAAATTTCATTCTCTACAACTTTACAGAAGAAAGTTTTTCCAAATTCTAAACAGAAATTGTCTGAAATCCACAAACGGACGATTTTACAGACTATAATCAAATTTCAGTCAAGAAATGGGGTCCACGAACATGAAAAACATGTTTTAAATATTTTAAGTAACAAAAATACTTTCCTCCTCATTTACTCATATATCCCACATTCATTGTAAAAATATCACCAATATTATTTTATTAAAATATAATAATATATTTAAATGAATTAATTTATC
This sequence comes from Panax japonicus, assembly GCA_020205505.1. Classification (NCBI taxonomy): domain Eukaryota; kingdom Viridiplantae; phylum Streptophyta; class Magnoliopsida; order Apiales; family Araliaceae; genus Panax; species Panax japonicus. The sequence continues at coordinate 47,095,911 of CM035103.1, forward strand.
AGAAAAAGATAAAATATTTATTTTCAACAATTGTCACATTAAAAATATTTTCCATCTATATCCACATAAAATTAACATTTTTCTCATCATATAAATCAATAATTAATTATTCACAAATAATAATACAGAATCACAATACTGACAACCAGGCAGTTCCCAGGAAAGAGGGGGCTTTCCAATAAGGATTTCTCCTTACTGGCGCGCAATTAGATGACCAAACCTCTCCTTAGACAAAACTTTTTAGACATTACCAATAATGTTTTCTAATAATATTATTCATATAATATGAATTATTGCTCCGATAATGGAAAATACTATGTAGTGATAATTATTAAAATAACAGTAGTATAAAATATCAACGCAGCAATTATTGAATCAATAAAATAAAATACTGAACAGTAATTACTGTGTCAATTATTGAGTAGTGTCTTCTTATGTAAGAATCAATAATTTGTGCAATACCGTGTGCTACTGTATTTTAACCACTGAGTATTTCAACAGTATTAACGATAACAACTACGTCATTATTTATAAACAACTTATACTTGTCATTTTCTTCATCCAATCGCTTTCTGTTATGGGGACCACACAAGGCTGCATCGTCGTACGAATATTCTCCGACAGTAAGAATATTCCACGACCAAACGAATATTTTATAACCACTTGCTTATTTGAAATATTTGCGTATTTTACCCATAACTATCCACATTAATCAAATCAACCCTTACTATTTCAAAATAATAAATGGAGGAAATTCAATTTTATTTATAATAAGTTGGGGTCTTACAATCTAGAGTTGGCAGCAGTCGTTTTTGCGCTAAAGATCTGGAGGCAATATCTATACGGGGAGAAAGTGGAGATATATTCAGACCATAAAAGCCTCAAATATTTTTTCACCCAAAAAGAACTCAACATGCGGCAACGACGTTGGCTCGAGCTGTTGAAAGACTACGACCATACCATTCAATACCATCTTGAAAAAGTGAACGTGGTAGCCGACGCATTGAGTAGAAGATCATATGCGGGAACGAGTGCGATGTTGTCAACACAAAGGCCCATTTTGTGTGATTTACAAAAGATGAAGATAGAATTCAAGACTCCGGGGACCCATGCAATGATGTCAAGTATACGCTTAGAATCGACTCTAATTGAAAAGGTTAAAATTGCTCAAGCCACAGACCCGGAGTTGATGCATATGAAGAAGAAATGGCAAGAAGGTGCTATTCCAGAAGCAAGAATCGATGAAGAACGAATACTTCGAGTCCACTCCAGACTTTGTGTTCCTAAAGATTCTGATTTGAAGTACAGGATCATGATGGAGGCACACAATACACCATTTGCAATCCATCTTGAAAGTACCAAAATGTATCGTGATCTTCGACATACATTTTGGTGGAACAATATGAAGAGATAGATTGCAAAGTTTATCTCGACGTGTTTAACTTGTCAACGTGTAAAGGCGGAGCATCAATTGCCTAAGGGTCCATTGCAACCACTTGAGATTATGAAATGGAAGTGGGAACATATTACCATTGATTTCGTTACGGGTCTTCCCACGGTTTCTCAAGGCATAAATGTTATTTGGGTTATTGTTGATAGATTAACCAATTCTACTCATTTCTTACCGATACGGTAGACTTATTCCCTTGAACGTCTTGCTAGTATGTACGTGAATGAGATTGTGAGGTTGTATAGCATGCCAGTATCCATAGTTTCGGATCGTGACCCAAGATTCACTTCAAGATTTTGGGTTAGCTTGTAAAAAGCTATGGGCACAGATTTACGATTCAGTTCGGCATACCATCCTCAAACAGACGAACAATCAGAGAGGACTATTCAAACTCTTGAAGATCTATTAAGACTCTGTGTCCTAGACTTCAAGGGGAGTTGGGATAAGTATTTACCATTGGTGGAATTCTCCTACAACAACAGTTATCAGGCAAGTATAGGTGTGGCTCCATTCAAAGCATTGTATGGACGAAAATGTCGCTCTCCAATATGTTGGAATGAGGTGGATGAAACAACATTGTTGGGACCCGAGTTGGTACGTATGACTATAGAAAAGATCCAAATGATTCGACAACGTATACAAACGGCACAGAATCGACAAAAGAGTTATGCGAATCTTCATCGAAAGGACGTGGAATTTAGTATTAGGGATCATTTATTGTTGCATGTTGCTCCATGGAAAGGAGTTATAAGATTTGGGAAGAGAGGAAAGCTCAATCCACGATTTATTGGTCCATTTCAAATTCTTGATCGAGTAGAAAATGTGGCCTATAGACTCGTGTTACCTCCAAGTATGTCTCGTGTCCATAATGTTTTTCTTATATCTGTGCTTCGTAAATATGTGAAAGACCCGAACCACGTTATTGAGTTAGAACCGGACGAGATAGTCGAGGACTTAACGTACGAAGAGGTACCTATCAAGATCTTGGATAGGAATGAGCATGTCCTACGCACGAATGTCATACCACAAGTTAAAGTTTTGTGGAGAAACCATGTTATAGAGGAAATGACATGGGAGTTAGAAACGGAAATGAAAGCGAGGTACCCTCACCTTTTTGAAACACCAGGTACGTACGTCAATTTCGAGGACGAAATTTCACAAGGAGGGGAGGTTATAAGACCCCAACTTATTATAAATAAAATTAAATTTCCTCTATTTATTATTTTAAAATAGTAAGGGTTAATTTGATTAATGTGGTCAGCTATGGGTAAAATGCGCAAATATCTTAAATAAGCAAGTGGTTATAAAATATTCATTATTGCCGGAGAATATTCGTTTGGTCGTGGAATATTCTTACTGTCGGGGAATATTCGTACGACGGCACAGCCTTGTGTGGGCCCCATAACAGAAAGCGATTGAATGAAGAAAACGACACATATAAGTTGTTTATAAAATACGGCGTAGTTGTTACCGTTAATACTGTTAAAATACTCAGTGGATAAAATACAGTAGCACATGGTATTGCACCAATTTTTGATTCTTACGTAAGAAGGCACTACTCAATAATTGTTACAGTAATTACTGTTCAGTATTTTATTTTATTGATTCAATAATTGTTGCGTTGATATTTTATATTACCGTTGTTTCAATAATTATCACTACACAGTATTTTCCATTATCAGAGCAATAAGTCATATTATCTGAATAATATTATTAGATAACATTATTGGCAATGTCTAGAAAGTTCTATTTAATGAGAGGTTTGGTCATCTAATTGCGCGCCAGTAAGGAGAAATCCTTATTGGAAAGCCCCCTCTTTCCTGGGAACTACCTGGTTGTCAGTATTATGATTCTGTAATATTATTTGTGAATAATTAATTATTGATTTATATGATGAAGAAAATATTAATTTTATGTGGATATAGATGGATAAAATTTTTAATGTGAAAATTGTTGAAAATAAATATTTTATCTTTTTCTGATAAAATAATTCATTTAAATATATTATTATATTTTAATAATATAATAATAGTGATATTTTTACAATGAATGTGGGATATGAGTAAATGAGGAGGAAGAGTATTTTTGTTACTTAAAATATTTAAAACATGTTTTTCATGTTCGTGGACCCCATTTCTTGACTGAAATTTGATTATAGCCTGTAAAATCGCCAGTTTGTGGATTTCGGATAATTTTTGTTTGGAATTTAGAAAAACTTTCTTCTGCAAAGTTGTAGAGAATGAAATTTCCTATAGAAAGGACATGAGGTTTGAATTTTTCTGATAAAAGAACTATTTATTATGAATTATTGAAGTTCCGAAGTTCCGAAATAATTGATTTTTTGGAAATTTTAATTATTTTTTTCAAGGAAAACGTTTTTGGTGAGTTAAGTGGGTCTAGCATGTGACATTAATGGCTGAATTCAGATCTACAAAGGTTGGCATAGGAAACTTAATAATATATATTAATATTATATTAAATTTTCTGCTTTGGTGTTCTAAGCATTTTTCTATAAATAGGGTGTTTAGGTTAGAATTAAAAATCACACCAGAAACTGAAATCTTCTCTCTTTCTCTCTCGATATATTGAGCGTATTCTTGTGAGTATTTTGATACTTTGAGTGTTGCTATACGGTAAAAGTTTTCTTTAGCACTATATTCAGTATTCCAGTCAGAAGTACTATTCTTTCGAGGTAAGGGATATTTTTTTAAAAAAATGATATTATTTCTTTCAATATCATTATGCCGAAAAATTGATAGTATTTTTCTTGTAAAATTCTTGTCTTTTAGTGTCGGGGTTACTATTTACATATACGACACTATTCATGTATATGATATTATTCACGAATACGACACTATTCACAGAAAAATTAAATTTTCAGTTTTTGTCCAAAATATCTATTATAGATACTAGCTTTGATTGTATCAATGTTTTGATCATTCTTGAATTTTACTTCACTATGGTTATTTATGAAGTATTTTTGAACTGGGATTGTTTAAAGTACGAATCCTTAATATTTATTCTTTTGTTTCACTTGATTCATTTTTTTAAAATATTTTTCATCATTCTCAGTCCTAAATGATGTTATAATTGAATATCTTTGGCCTGTAGTGCAAAGATTAATGATTTTATGATGAATATCTTTGGCCCGTAGTACAAAGATGAACAAGTGTTGAGATGAACATGACCAACTGATGAATATCTTTGGCCTGTAATGCAAAGATGAATATTTGATTCAAGATGTATATTGATTGATGCTACAGGAATAAAGTATTGATGATGGACTTTTAAATTCATAAATAATAGTAGATTTCATTATCTACGTAACTCTTCTATGAATTGTTATTTCCGCTGCGAATATTGATCTGAAACTTGTTGTCTATTATATTTTATCATATTTTTTTTCCTGTTGAAGACTAACGATAATTTGTTCTATATTATCTTAGTAATAATATTCTTTACTGGGCTAGTTGAGCTCACCTTTTTTCTTTTTGTTCTATTTTTTTTCTCAGGAGGCGAGAATGTAGCGAGTACGAGTCGGGGTATGGAATGATGGTTCTAGAGAGTTGTTTAGTAGTCCTCACCATTTTTGTAAAATAATGTATCAATAATTGTGATGAGGATTTATTTGGGTATGGATATTGTCTAGAAGACAATATTTGTATTTAAACTCACAGTTGTTATGTTGTACTAATAAAGTTGTAGTTGTTTCTGTACCATGTATTGACAACTCAGAATGGGTGATGTATACCTATTTTGGGGGCGTCACATTACATATTGAGTTTTTAGAGTGTTATAAGTTGATCCCGAGCCAAAAGAAGTCTGTTCATGTGTCCCCAATGTGAAAAACGCTAATTTTAGGTCACTTTCTTTGAAAACTTTATTCAATATACTAGATTTCTATTATATATTGCTTGAATCTAGTTTAAAATTATTATTTTTACATGTATATTGTGTAGTATATGGTAGATATTGATATTCTACTAGTTATATTGTGCTCATTTAGTTGTAAATCAAGTCCGGAGACTAGATCTACCTAGATCTAACCCGGATGTAGCCTTTTGGATGGTTAATGAGCATGAGGCTCTAACCTATATGCTAAATCAGTTTAGATCCATGGTAGATCTAGATGTATTAATGTTTTTAATCGGTCCTGAGTACCCCATGAAGCCCTAGATCTATATCTAGAGGTGAGGGGTTCTTGATCACTCATAATAAAGATTTCAACCGATGAAATCACCTATTATCGAGTTTAGGATATGTTGTACATACATATTTAAGTATAATAATGTGAGCCTAGGAATCTCGGTGTCGAGATCTAAGAATCGGATCTTGACTTGATTCCCACGATGGACTTTTCCTTTGCGATGTATTGTTTAAATAATGCGATATCATTGTACATGTAATTATTGGATCTTAAAAACTAGTTTGAGGGGTTAGTCCCGAGCGATATCGCATTATTTGAACGAGCAACCATATCAGTCGATAATTCACTCTTAAAAGATAAGTGGTCGCTCGTTCATCTAGAAGGTTTGCTGAACTTGAAACTGTATTCAACAGCTTAATGACCATATCCTTAGGATGTTGTCATCTGTTATGATGGACCAATGATGAATGTCTGCAGTAATTCAATTACTCAATTCGATTATGGGACACAAACATGAACTACTGCCTATACTTTTTTATTTATGTCGAGGAACCAGTTAATTGAAGTATTAGCTGCATACAACTGCTATGTCAAATCTTGTGTACAAGGAAGTCATTGACTCTTCTCCCAGTAGTCATTTCTCTTAGGCGATGATTATGGTATTTGTTTTACATTATAACATGAAGTTAATTTTCATCTAATTGTGTCAAGTTATCTTTCAATAAGATAGTGCACACTTTCATCTTTCTCTAATTTGTTGTATATATTTCGAGGATACTACTTTGTAGATTCAAATTTAAGATAAAGATGGTTAATCGCAGATCCATAGTATACTTTCATGATAGAGATTGTGATATAAACTACTTGCCAAGAAAATGATGATATTTGGTTACAAAACATGCATTCGAAAAAAGTCGGTCTTAAGGATGTTGCAGTTGAGTTATTGATAGAGTATGCATATTCTCTCTTTTATTTATTTATTTATTAATTTATTTTGTGTTATTTTATATTATTTAAATTAATAAATTTAAGAAATGTAATTAAGTTAATGAATTTATTTCATTTTATGTTATGTCATGTTATGTTATGACATATTATTTTATTTTATATTATATTATACAAAGTAATATAAATTTATGTTATTACATTATTTTATTTTTATTTAATAGTGTAAAACTAAGTAAATTAATGCTACTTAATTTATTTTAATTAGTATTGGGAAACTAAGTAATATTATCTAAGTAAATACTAATTAGTTGATATAAATTTAGTAGTGAAAAATAAGTAAATGCTGCTTAATTAGGGAAAATTAAGTAAACTAAAGAAATTTATTTTATTTTTTTATTTACTTTACTTTGTATTATTTTTTGTTATATTATTTATTTTATTTATATGTTATTATATTTAATTTAATTTAGTTTAATATTTAATTTATGTATTTAAGTAACATTATATAATAATGGACATTATATTATTTTAATTATAATTTATGTCTAACCACTATAAACAACTTACAAATTATACCGTAAATTTATACACTTGGAAAAACTCAAATTGAAGCAATTATATCATTCAATACACTAACATAAGTCTTAATATCAAATTATGAACATGCATGCCCTGAAATTGCACAAATTAAAGTCAAATTGAAACTAAATATCACTCTGTTATTATATAATCAACATGCTAGCTGTCATTTCATAAATCTAACACAAATTCAAACTAAATAATCAAAACAAACTCATATAAACACATAAGTATGCAATATATATAATTCAAAATAAAATCCAAATTGAACATTATATATAAATGAAAGAGATATATTGATACATACCTACGTGGGGCGGCTGGCGGTGGCGACGAATGCAAGCGGTCGACGGCGGTGGCGGATGGGCGACTTGTCCTTCTTATCTCTTTCTCTCTTCTTCTTTTCCTTTCTTTGTGCAGCTTCTGGTAAACAATTAGGAGCTAATCTATTTTAAAACAATTAGTGACCGCAATAAGCAACCGAAGGCGGTCGCAGATTAAAGGCGACAAATATGCGCCAAAATTAATGACGACAAATTCAAATTAGCGACCATGTAGAAACGACATAACGGTCACTAATATCAAATGGCGATTAGTTTGGATACTCGTCGCTAATAGCGGTCGCTAATGCTATCATTAGCAACCGAATATGGCGGTCGCAGAAACTTTTGGTTGCTGATAAACCACTTTCTTGCAGTGTTCAAGGGGTTAGTCTTGAGAAGTTGGATTTAAGATCCAGTGATAGTGAAAATTATATTTGTGGGTGTTTAGATTCATCGAGATGACTTTCATGCCCAATGATAATCCAACCCTTTATTGCCTACATTATCACTCAAAACGATTTCCAAATAAAACCAGAAAGAGCTTTCATGAAGAATAAAGTGATTTGGGTAGATCACCTAATACACATAAAGATAAAAGGAAGTATCAAATGTCCTCGATTACTATTCGGGCAAAGGATTCGAAAATTATGTTTTTCCAAAATATCATTTCAAAGTATATTTTGTCTAAAATAAACTTTTAGCTAAATCGAATCCTTTGTACATATGTGCAAAAGAAGAACAACACTACTTTCAAATAAAAATGAAGCTTGGAATAAACTTTAAAATCAAAGCACTGAGCACAATAAAACACACACACATGCACACATTTTACGCTTAGGAAATCAATAAGATGCGGTAACCGTATTTTTACGGAAGTCGAGAGTGCCTAACACCTTCCCCTCGCTTAAGCTAGCCCCCGAACTCTCTGAATCTCGAGTGTCAAGACCAATCCTACGGAGTCACATATTGGACCATATTGTGAAAACCTTCCAATTTTGGATGAATTGGTATACCCATTTAAACCATACCAAATGACGGCTATGCCTCATTCGGTCCAATCATCAAAATTAATCAATAAAATCAAATTTTGTAAAATAAGTTGATTAATGTCTTTCTTTTCCTAAAATCTCATCCTTTAATTAAATCAATCAACATATCGAATTATAAAGGATAGAAACAAATCAAGAAGAGGGGAAAAGGAAAAACGAATAACGCTACGAATCTTTCACGGCGTCGACACATATAAAACAACTTTTCCGACGACACGTAAGCATTCAGGCGTTTTTTTGGCAGGTTAAAATTTTTAGGTCACTTTTATTTACTCAAATGTACTTAAAGTACGATATTATAAGATTTCAAGGATTATGTCACATGTCTAAAAGGGTCCTACTTTGATAGAAATAAGTTTATTTAACCCAAACAATAAGTCTAGAGGACATTATATTACCGATCGGTCTAGCGGCGGCCGGTCCAAAATTTATTTTTTATTTTTTTATTTGTTTTTCACTTCTAAAAAATGTATAATATTTATTTTAATTAGATTTTTTTATAAAATTAAGTGATTTATGTGTAATTTATATACATATAAAAAATAGTGTTGTACAGACTGCATAACACTATTTTTTATATGTATCTAAATTACACCTAAATTACTAAATTTTATAAAAATTTTAGTTGAAATAAATAGTATATATTTGTTTGGAGAAAGAAAAAAATTAAAAATAAAAAAAATTTGGGCATGTCGGTAATATAATGTTAACCCAAATGTTAAATACAATACAATACTCTACGTGTCAACTAAATATCCCTCTACCTCTCTTTCTCTCTCTATATCTATACATATGTATCTATACTTATTCCAACTCCATTCTCTGCTTCTACTCCCCTGCTGCTGCTCATCAGCCTCAACGAGAAGAAGGAAGATACTGAAAAACTAATGCTAGCTCAGTTCGTATAATTATTTAATCTCTCCCTTCTTTTTCTCTCTCTATTTAAACCATATAATATATATATATATATGTAACTGTAATTTTTCGCAAAATCAGTTTTGTATAATGGATTCTCTGCGTGTATTGCGTTGCTATTCTACTAATACAGTTTCGAATAATCCCCAAAAAAACCATCTCACAAGGCAATTCAAATTCCTTCGACCCTTCACTTTCTTAAAGCCCGCCCTTATTGCTATTCCTCATCCTCAGAATTTGGGGTTTTCGTATCGACCCATCAGAGTTCGGACTGTTTATTCAACTGAAACGAGGTTATTTATCTATTATTTTTATATTACTTTATGGTCTTTTGGTAGATAAGAAAAGCTGAGGGAAGAGAAATACTATGTGATATTCAAACTTATGTGATTTAGAATATATATTCTGAGGATAATAATTTTCTCTTTTTTTACTTTCTTTTGTTTTAATTGTTGCCATCAGAATAGGGGTTTATAGCAATTAATGTGCAAGTCTTCCTTTGTTTCTGTGGCCTTATTGGTAGATGAGAAAGCTGTAGTAAAGAAAGTATGGCTCACTTGAGTTAATGTATGTAATGTGGTGAAATTCAGCAATACCGAACATGAAATTCAATTTTTTCCTTCTTAAACATATATGTCTTTTGGGTTAACAGGTAAAAGGGTGCTTATAGCAATTATGTTTTTATCTTCTGGTTGGTGAAAAGGAAGAGGGAAAGAACATATTTTTCAATCACTCAAGTTAATGTTATCAAGTAGACTTAGGAAAATGAATTATATCATATTATTTATAGAATTTTTTTTCCTTTTCTGGTATTAGAAAATGTGTTGTTTTGTATATTTGTATGTTTGAAGTCTTTAGAAAGAATTCTGGTCGGAGAATGACAAAGTAATCTTTGAATCAGAGAGCAAGAGGCGGAGAAGAAATCTCGGTCGAGGGCAAGGAACAATATGGTGCAACTAAGTGTTAGACTGGATCACCAAGTTGAATTTGGTGAGCATGTTGCAATTCTTGGGTCAGCAAAAGAATTTGGATCATGGAAGAAGAAAAAGGTAATGAATTGGACGGAGAACGGATGGGTTTCTGAGTTTGAACTAAAAGGGGGTGAGTCTATTGAGTACAAATTTGTAATTGTGAGGACGGGTGATAGTACAGTTTGGGAAGGCGGTGATAACAGGGTCCTGAAGCTGCCGAAACACGGGAGTTTTGAGATGGTTTGTCAATGGAACAGAACCACTGAGGCTGTAGATTTATCACCAGTGGATTCAGTGGATTCAGAAGTGGTTGAGGAAGAAGTGGGGAGTGTACATCATAATGGGTCTGCGCATGTGGAGGAGGTGACAAGTCCTTTTGTGGATCAGTGGCAAGGTACGGCTGTATCTTTCATGCGATCGAATGAGCACCGGGACAGAGAAAGAGAAAGAAAGTGGGACACATCAGGCCTTGAAGGGATCGCTCTAAAGTTAGTGGAGGGTGATCGGAATGCCCGGAATTGGTGGCAAAAGGTTCTACTATCAACTATGTACTTTAATTGATCTATCTCTTTCTCTGTGTGTTTTTCCGCCATTTTCTGCTTTGGACTTGTACCGTTGGTCCATATTACTTATGGTTTTCCATATGAATTATTTATAGGATATAGAAACTGTGGGTTATAATTATGATTAGACATCAGAGCCTGTTTCCTGCTATCCGATTTGCCATATGAAAGGAAAATGGTCATGTTGAAAGTCTGGTTCTTATATTTTATTCAGCTTTATAGAGTAAATAATATTTTGGACACTAATTATATGCATTATGAACATATATTTTCTGTAATTACTATTCTAAAACTTTTCTTCTTCCTTTGACAATTTGTCTTTCAAAATTCTCATTCTTTCTTTGGAGATGCTTTGTCATAGTTGTCCTTATGCCATGTTTCGACTTCTCACATAACAAAAGAGCTTTAGAAAGAAACTAGCATAATTAATGTTTTGGTTTGGAAATAGGGGACCTTGAAGTGAAAATGTAGTAAATTTTCTAACATTTCAATTTCTCTTCCACTCTATGTGTGTGCATGTGAGGGGCTTGCAACATCGATATCATTTTATGTGGGGCCATTTTCCAGTGCAGATATTGAACATAAATATTACATTATAATAGGAGCCACTATACACTTCTTTGACATGTATCTTGGTATCACACTTCGCGACTATCTCAAGTTAGTTCTTGACCTGAACATTCAAGGACTACTCATCTTTTACATCTTTTTTAATTTTTTATTTGGCAAATGAAGCATATTGTTCTAAGGGAAAACGTTAGATGGGCTCAATCATGTCTGCACAATGTGCAAAAAAAGCCTCTATATGCTTATATTAACCTGAAAAGACCTGTACCTAAAAGACCCCCACTCAACAAATAGGCGTCTTAGAGTAAGAACACCTGCCTAAAAGCTTCCGACTCTATAAAGATCACAATTTCTACTGAGAATCCACAAAATAAAAAAAAATTAAATAGATAGATAAATACCGCAGAACCCATAAACACCTCAATTCAAATAAATATAGTCTTATGAACAAGTATTGGATCTTTATAGAAGGAAGCTCCATTTCTTCAAAATGCCTTCACTTTCTTTCCTCGAAACCCCCCATCCTCCCCCCTCCCCCCCCCTCCCCCTCCCCATCCCCCTCCCCATCCCCCTCCCCCTCCCCCCGGTGCGCAACTTGTGAAACCCTTGAACTAGTAACTACTCAAGACAACCTCCACTGAGAAATGTCTTACCTGCTAAATATTAATGACATAGCACTGCATATAGATGGGTTGAAAATTGAAGGAGGGGAGGAGTCCATCTCATTAATTTGATGCTAAAACAAGACCTGGTTTTAAAACATTCACCTATTAAAGTTGGATAAACTAGAGAATAACTTAAAAATCATGATTATTCAATGCTTCCTTCCAAAAATTACATGGAAACCTCTATCATAAGTATAGAACTCAGAATTTTCTGAACCTAGGCAATAAATGTAGACCTTAGAACTTAGCTTTTACTAGTGACTGTGAACTAGATTTAATGGCTACCTTGAAATACTTAAAGAATCTTAACCCTTCTAGGGACTGAAATAACATTGACTTCAAATATTAGACTACTATTACCATTCTAGAACTCCTAAAACATAGATACTACAAATAACAACAAACTAAACTTAACCCGAATAAGCTTTCTAGGTGAACCTACTCTGATCCAATTTAAATTTCTCTCTTCTATGATCTTATTCTTTGTTGAGTTAGTATGAAAGTTCAGCAATAATATCTCAAATTGTGGAGTTTTTATTTATTTGTTTGTTTTTTTATCGTACTTTTATACTACCTTTCTTTCATTTTTAATCTCTTTTACCGGTGCAGCTTGAAGTTGTTCGTGAGCTAGTAGTTGGAAGTCTCGAGGGTGCACACGTTTTGGAGGCTCTCATATATTCAGCTATCTATCTGAAGGTTTATTGATTATCTGTACAAGTTGGTTTTATTATTCTTCCATGCCCTTCTCAAATTTTAATCCTTATGTGCAGTGGATAAACACCGGGCAAATTCCTTGTTTTGAAGGTGGAGGTCATCACCGGCCCAACAAGCATGCTGAAATTTCCAGGCTTATATTTCGTGAATTGGAAAGAATTTCCGGTAGGAAGGACACTTCACCTCAGGTGATTTATCATTAACTTTGTAATGTTTGAGCACATGTTAAATTCACCCTCCAAGTTACATGAGCCCGTGAATTCTTTCCCCAGAATCAACGGCCAACCTCCCACTTAAGCTCCACTCTCCTAATTTTTTTCTCCTCAGACAAGCCATGCAAACCCTCTTTTCATCGATTGTCAGCATCTAGTTAAGAGTCAAATTCAACCTCACTTTAACCTTACCAAACGCTCTCCCATTCTCTCGAATAAGTCCTCCTTCAACCTTGTAAGCTTGTAAGCCAAAACATAGCCAGGAGAACCCTCCCTCAAATACCCTTGTCATCAATCCCTTACCAAGTCATGAAAATCCTCCACTTTCATCCACATTTTCTGAAAACGGAACTGACTTCTTCCCCTGCATAACCAACTTCTTTCAAGAAGTGAAGGCACGATCTGAAGAGTTTTTAGTAAAGCCAGACTGAGACACGTCTGGAACATCTATGGTATAATGGTTAAGAATTAGAAGAAGAAGAAAGAAGACGAAGGAGGGAGGTGAACTCCAACAATTGAATTATAGTTGACTGAAATAACCTACAACTAGAATAATTTTATATTTTTAAACTTAATAATCAAACACAATTTAAGCATGAATCAGTAAAATATTCCAAGTCTAATTATGTGTCATTCCTCTTTTCACAATTTTTTCGTTGGTGTATTCCACATCATTCTCCAACATTTAGAAACCTCGTCATCAAGTTTTAAAGTTATGGGGAATCAAAGATAGAATGTTGCACCTATCATAAAATAATTTACTGGAATTGTGAGGCAAACTGGTCCTCCGGAAGCACCACGTACAACAATAACCATATTATGCTTTCAGTAATAACTTGCGAGCTATTAGGAATGGAAAAATCAATTGCTATTTATACTAGAAGTGAAGGTCCTCTGTTGTTTGCAAAATCACCAAGTCTTCAAACCAACTTGACAGGAAATCTCTTTATGATTACACAGCAGTGACAAAAAAATCTTCTGAACTGGGACCAGCCATTTCCCCCACTGGACAATAGAGGCTCTGCACTTAATATGCTAGGCTGCTAGCATTTCTTTTGTTCTTTGAAACATGTATTCTAATAATTGTTGCTTACTTAGAAATTGTTTTGTCATTCACTGCATGTTCTTACTGATGATATGCAGGAAGTACTGGTCATCCGCAATATCCATCCATGTTTACCATCTTTTAAGGCAGAATTCACTGCATCTGTTCCTCTAACACGTATTAGGGACATTGCTCATAGAAATGATATCCCTCATGACCTTAAGGTTATAATCGCAGAAACTTGCTAAATTGATTCTTTCCTATTTATTTTCTCATAAAAGTTTGCATTAATTTTTTAATTCCTGCAATTCAGCAAGAAATCAAGCATACAATACAAAACAAGCTACATCGCAATGCTGGCCCTGAAGATTTAGTTGCTACACAAGCTATGCTTGCAAGAATTACCAAAAATCCTGGCGAATATAACGAAGCATTTGTAGAACAATTCAAGATATTTCATCATGAACTTAAAGATTTTTTCAATGCTGGAAGGTCTACTTTATCTCATTCTTAAACTTTTGATCACCTCGACTTACAAAGTTGTTTTGGTTTTATGGTTGTTAGTTATATATCTGCCACTATTTAATCTACGTTTGTAGTAATTCCTATAGAACTATGGTATGAATAAAAATAATACTCCCTACATATATGCTGCAAGAGATTGTCCCAGAGAATCCTTTTCTTACATTAGTGAAATATTCTATCTCTTGGCTAGTTGTTTGATCAAGGCACGACCTTCGATTGAAACACGACTTTTAGGTCCCTTTATGATTACCATAATTAGTAAAATAACTTATAAACTCAAGACTGATGTTTTAATTTTAAAATTTTATACTCCATATATATAACTTCGTTCTTAGCCCAACATATTGTTGGCTATTTTCTATGCAAATTCTAACTTCTTATTTTTGATAACCAACACTCCATCTGGGCCAAATTAGTTCCAAACTTTCCTTTTAAGATGTCTCAAAATGTTTGTATTTATTACAAAACCGTTACAACTTAATATATATGGACCATATTGTTTGTTCAAAGAACATGGATAAAAGTATAAGGTCCACACTATATTGCCAATGCACATTTATATTATAGGAGTGGTATAAAGGACACACGTTGGTCAATTTCTTTAACGTTAAACTATGTCTATAGACAGATGGATTACTTGCTAGTAGATGCAGTTGATATGAATTAAAGTAAAAAAGCTTCACATTCTTGGTCAACCTAAAAAAACCTTGCAATTAGCTCTCCTTATGAACCTTATCTCATAATGAATGTGACTATTGGCCTGTATGGCTAGCAATTATATCTTTGCAATACGTAGTCTAAGTGATAATTATTATGCTCTTTCACTAATTACACAGAGACATTATGCTGTTCTTTAGTTTTGATTATAAGCAAATACTCAGTTTGTTAGCAATCAAAGTTTTAATTAGATGCCTACAATATTACATGTACAGACTTGATGAATGGAATTGATATGGCAGTGTTTCACTATGCATATTGAGGGGTTCCTTGACAAAGCAAATAGAACATCTCATTCCTAGTAGTATACCTTGTGTTTTATTGTTTGCTATTTAACTGAAGTTCAAATGAATGAAGTTTTTATTTTTTAAAAGCATACTTTGTTGCAAAGCATTCACCCTAGGATATGGATCAAAACTTTCAACAAATTACATGTGTTTCTTCAATTTTTCATCCTTAATCTGGAGGTTAGACTGATCAAAAGCCTAGTTCGTTGCTTATCACAAACCACTATTTATGGAATATAGATAATGTAATATTCATTTAAGTTGCTTTTTAGGTTTCTGCGCTTTTATATAATCATTCTTAGTCTAGCAATCTCATTGATGTTCATACTAGCATGATGGTCAATTGTTTTTTATTTATTTTCTTGAGCTAGAGCATTAATTGACAGAAGCATCAACCGAGGTGGGTTGTCATATTACTAAAACAACTATGTTATGAAGTTGCTTGGTAATTTATTAGTAAGCTTATAAGATTCTCACATTCTTTGCGGCACTGTCAGTGTTGGGTTCAGAGTCTCACAATCTCTCAATTTATGGTTTATCTTTTGTTGCAGTCTTGCTGAACAACTCGAGTCTATAAAGGAATCTTTTGATGAAAGGAGCTTATCAGCCCTTTCATTATTTTTGGAGTGCAAGAAGGTAGTTTTGTCACTTTGCTATTATCTTTTGTTTTCATTTATGGATACGATTTGGCTAGACAAAAAATGAGAGGAGAAAAAATGTTGTATATTATTCAACTTTCTTTTGTTTCTTAATTCATCTAACTGTGTTATCAGCTTGACATATTCTTTCCTCTTCTTTTGAATTTTATTGTGATACTACCAATTCGGAGCAATCGACCATAGAACTCTTTTGGGCTGCATAGATCATATATTCTTATTTTTAAATTGCTATGCGTTTGTAATTGTCCGTGTTGATGGCTCCTTGTTCTTGAAAGCTTTGTTGTGAAACATGCATATCTTGATGCTGTTTGAAGATTGTATTATGATCTATCTTAGAAGTTTTGACACAGATATAAATGTACCCTCTAGACACAAACCTCAAAAGGGGGAGAGAGGGAGAGAGAGAGAGAGAACGAGTGAAGAAAGTAACCACATAAATATTACCAAGCTGATTTGACCACCACAGAAGGCCAACGCAGAAAATAGTTTTTTCAAATATCGAACTACAGGATTGCAGATTTTTTTTTCATAAGCATACTACTTTAATCACATTGTTAGATTCTGTTGATTAAACTTCATGTTTCTACGGGATTGAAGTTAATTTTTTGTTAATTCCAAGGGTTTGGACAATTTGGAAGTAAGTAATATTTTGAAAAGTGATGAAATGGAACTGTTGATCAAAACAATACAATCTTTGCATGGTCTGCGAGAAAGGATTGTAAGGGGTCTTGAAAGTGGCATTCGCAATGATGCTCCTGATGCTGCAATAGCAATGCGCCAAAAGGTATCATATTATGTTGTAATTATATTTTTTTGCTCTAAATCTGATGGTTTTCAAAATACAACTGATTATTAATTCTCAATAATGGATTTTACACAGTGGCGTCTTTGTGAGATTGGACTTGAGGACTATTCATTTATTCTTTTGAGCAGGTATTCTATATTATTGCCTCAGAGAAGATATCTCGTCTTCCTGTGAAGATTATAGAAAAACAACAACCACTTTCAACTGTTTCTGTTGGAGTATGAATCCATTTACTCCATAATTTAATTATTATCAAAGAAATTAGAACTTGCTCACCTAAATGTTGGCTGCACTATTATCAAATTGAAACTTCACACTTATTTGGCACCTATAGGACCCTAATACATGACACAATGTCTTACATATATAAATGCATGGTTGTGCTCATACTTACAATTTTCCTTGATGATATCTTATCAATATGGTAAATTATGAAGTATCTAGAGGTACATTTTCTTAATGCGCTTGAATTACTGTTGCTACTTTGAAATCAAAACAATTTCTTAAAATAGCTGCACCTATTATTGGGTTGCTACTGTTGTTTTCCTTATTTAAATTTGTTCTGCAATTCTATATTCAATGTAATATAATTGCAAATACAAATTCAAACATTTTCTGTTCTTAACGTTTTCTCAGATTTGCTGTCCAACAGCTATATCTGCCAGCAGATTAGTGCTTGTATGTTTGTCCCTGTGATTGAAATGTATCTCAATATCAACATCAGATATTTAGTTTTCCATATCAAGTAGGAATATATGTAATTGAATGATTATATGATGATTTTTATGCATCTTTCTTTCATAGATTGATGTAGAATTAGCCGTTGATCTTTCTTTACTAACATATATGTAATAGTTATACTGATGTTACTCTCTACGAGATGTAACTTTAACACAAATCAATAAGGAAAAATCACTAACTAGAATAAAATTTGAAAAGAAGAACAATATATCGAATGTAACATAAAATTGACCTGTGGACAACCCCTGATACCCAAGTGCCATCTTATCCCTCCCAAACTCAACATGCAGACCTTGAATATCGTCGCTATGGCCCTCCACTCGTGAATTTTCAGGAGAATATTTTTTTTCAGGAGAATATTTTTTTTAGTGTTGTTCCTGTAGATACTTTTCAACCCTAATCTGGCAAAATACTTGATGTTTATGTGCAAGGAGTTATCCTTCTATGCCCTATAGCATTGACTTGTTCTAATATTATGAGGTAGAAATCTGTCAAGCAATACTTATGGTTTTTTCTACTGGATTAAAGTACATGAACATCTTTTGAGGTTACTTACCCGGGACGAAAAATGTTACATAAGTTGTTTTAAGTTGTCAATTAATCTTAAAATGTAAGCTTTAGAGAATATATCCAACTAACGTCTATATATCATTTTCTAACATTGGACCATCATGTGTGAACCTCACTCGCTCCTACAGAGACAGATGATGATGCATTATTATGCACAATCTTTGTAGAGCACAATAACACAAACAACTTATGGAAAGCCAAATGCACACTATAAGACTTGATTGCAAGTCTACACGAAAGTCGAAACTAGTAATATTACCATGTTAATCACTTAATTTCTTATTGTTTAAAAAGGGCACTTGTTAGAATGGGCCCATTAATTATATCTTAAATTACCACTTGAAATTACGAAACTCCCGCTTGCACTTGAAGTTGAAATTTATGCTCTTCGCTGTAAATATTCTAATATAATTTAATATATTTTTTTGGATGGAGAGTGTGCACCTTTGAATGGAACAGAAATAGAAACATTGGTGTACAGTCTAGAAGTGCAGCATCCGCTTATCGCCCATATACTATTATCTAGAATTGTATTATTATTGCAAAATTGCCATTGATAATGACCGTATACATCTTAGTTACTCAGCTGACAGTTAGTTCAGGTTGACTTGCTTAACTGTTTGCATACAACTTAAATTAACTCGGATAAAATGTGTATCCTCATTTGAGTTCTTTTATTAGGGATAATGGATTTTGAAGTGACTGGTTTTCATAGGTTTCTTAATGCACTTGAAGCTGTGGGAGGAGCTCCTCAGCTTGCAGAGAATGTGGAGTTAAAAAATGTTAGCTCTTGGAATGATCCAATCGGGGCTCTCGTGGTGGGCATTCGTCAGTTAGGTCTATCTGGTTGGAAGCCAGAAGAATGTACTGCTATTGGAAATGAACTTGTGGCATGGCAAGAGAAAGGTCTTTTGGAAACAGAAGGTATACTCTTGTCTTCATCAATTCTTTCTTTCCCTTGGATTTAATATGATGCTTACTAAGTGTATTTCCATCATCTTATAAAGGCAGTGAAGATGGTAAGAACATTTGGGCATTAAGGCTTAAAGCAACTCTTGATAGATCGAGGAGGCTGACTGAAGAGTACTCTGAGTCTCTTCTTCAGATATTCCCTCAGAAAGTCCAGGTATAACAGTTATGGTCCTGCTACTGCTAAAGTTAGTTTAGTTCAGTGTTTTTTTGAAAAAAAGATGAATATTAAAAGGCAGGTTAAGATGAATCTATCAAGTCATTTACTCTCTTTCTGGATATGATTCACTTTTCAGAATAAACTGCTTTTGTTCTTATCATTTCTACCTTATTCTATTGTGTTTTATGCTTGGGCCACTGCCATACTACTTCTATAAGAATTTTAAATTTAATAGGATCCTGTTTTAGTGTGTGACCTATATGTATCCTTTGCTAAATAATATGCTGCATGCATCGTCAGTAGGTTCCTGATAGACTACCAGCCTTATCAAGCCTACTAGCATCTATGTGTTTTGTACCTTAGGGAGCCCCTAGCTGTCCATTTATGTAGTTCATTTGTGCTAGATTCCTTCTAAAAAAAATTGGGGTTTTAAGTGAGTACTTGTGCCTTTTGCAGATACTAGGAAAAGCTCTGGGAATTCCTGAAAACAGTGTGAGGACGTACACTGAAGCTGAGATTCGTGCTGGGTATGGTGGCATTATATTTTCTTACCTTCCATAATCAAAACTGTTATTAATTGTTTCTACATTTGAGCAATGTAATTTACATTACTGGTTTGGCCATTTAATTTATACTGATTATGACATTATCATATTCATCTTACTGGCAATTGTCACTTCTAGTATTATTTTTCAGGTTTCAAAACTTTGTACAGTTCTCCTAAAAGCTGTTAGAACAACACTTGGATCTCAGGGTTGGGATGTTCTGGTTCCAGGAGTCACTTTTGGAACCCTAATACAGGTACTCTCACTTACTCCCCCATTATTTTTTACCTGTAAGCCATACTTCATGTTGACATTTACTTAAGTAGAAAAAGGGGTAAAAAAAATGAACTATATAGGATAATTAAACGATGAACGTTTTGGAAGAAAATAAGGAACTATATGGGCTAATAATAATATTGATGAATACTTATAAAAAATATTATATATATAATGATGAACCTTTAGAAATTTATTGCAGTTGATGATAATTTGTTTTTTTAGATAAAAGAAGAAGATTTTACCAATAGAGAAAAAGAAGATACATGCATGTTCTTGTCAAACCCCCCCCCCCCCCCAAAAAAAAAACACTATTGACTTTGTATCCAAGGAGGTATAATAATAGCTTTTGCAAAAAAGGTGGATCTGCATTTTGACTCTACAAGCTTTTGTGGAAAATGATTATGATAATTCAGTTGTCTAAAACATAATCTAATGTAACCGACTCAAATTGGTTCCAGGTTGAGAGAATTATTCCTGGGACACTGCCACCATCTGTAACAGGACCTATAATTCTTGTGGTTAACAAAGCTGATGGAGACGAAGAGGTTGCAAATATTTTCTGCCCTGCTATTATTCTATTCTAAACCTTCAGTAATTGGTAAATTATATATTATTGGCCCTTACATGTATCAGCTAAGCACAAGTAATCTTAGAGTTAATGCAATATTGGCAGGTAACAGCTGCGGGAAGCAATATAGTTGGAGTTGTACTTCTGCAGGAGCTACCTCACTTATCTCATCTTGGTGTCAGGGCCCGGCAAGCAAGTCATATACTTTACTCTCTCATAATATCATATTTAAATTTTATCAGAAAATTAACAAATCATAAATTATTATCTGCAGGAGAAGGTTGTTTTTGTGACTTGTGAAGATGATGATAAGGTTACCGATATAAAAACACTTGATGGGAAATATGTGAGGTTGTCTTTTCCAAAATCTTTACATCTAGAAGCTGTTTTTCCTCGGAGTTCCATATTATTGATTATTGGTTTTGTTTCATGGATTCTGAATTTTTCAATCCTTCAATGTTTTCTTTTCCTCATTTTTCATATTTATATGCTTGAATTTTTCTTTGTTCAGGTTAGAAGCATCGCCATCAGAAGTTAACTTAACTCCATCAATTCCAGAAGACAACAAAGATGATTTTTCTTTGACTAGTCTTTCAAATAATGGTTCATCCACAGTTGGAAACTCCACAGATGATAGTCCTTCCTGGTCAGCTGTGGAAAACTCTACAAGTCAGGTACAGATTGTCTAGTTTCGTGCTTCAGTGTTGATATGTCAGGCTCTTAGATAACTGCTGGTTAATTTTTCTTTCAATTATCATATTGGTGAAGAGGGTATTTTTGTTCAGGGTGTTTCTGCTGGAGGCATCATACTGCTTGCTGATGCAGATTTGCAAACTTCTGGCTCAAAGGCTGCTTCTTGTGGTCGCTTAGCTTCTCTTGCAGCCGTTTCCAGTAAAGGTAGTAAACTTGTGACAAAGACCACATCTTTTTTATCAAGAAAATTTACACATGCTGCTTTTGAATTCTGCCATCTCATCTAGAAGAAATATCATGGAATATAGTATCTGTTCCTTCTGTTTAAATTGTTTGACATCATTGAATTTGAAATTGCAACTCCATTAGAGGGTTACAAATCATTTGGTATTCCTCTATATATTTGAGCTGCATGGTAGAACAAATTGGGAAGTATGAGAGAGTTGTAGAGTGAAAGTGGGAGCTGCAGAGGGACATTATAAACGGGAGATAGGGGAAGAAATCACTATCAATATTTCAATTATCAAAACTGATTAATCCATTAAATCCTAAGACCTTTGCAAATGAAACCAGTAAGAAAATGAAAATGTCTAAGTTTCCCAATGAGATACTTAAAGCCCTAACATGGTTATCAATCAAACTAATTGTATCATTAAAAGACATAACTAAATCCAGAGTCTATTCAATAGCGTAGGTTTGCTTCTATTCTTGTCATAGACAAGTACCCTCTTGCACAGTGCATTTAGCTCATAAATTCCCAATGTTGTGTTCACTCTTTAAGTGTTACATTTTAATGTTGTGAACGGTTTATATTATATTCAATGTTATTGCACTTGTAATGTGTTAGTCCCTCATCAAAACATGTGGGATATGAATTGAACTGTTGATAAGGTCTAAAATCTACTACTTAGAGTACCAATAACTTGTCATGACTTTTGGATGGACTTTTGGTGGGCCACGATAACCCAGGTGCTCTTGGAACTGTGGATTGAGTATTGATCTGGGCTCAGGTTGGGCTTCTTCGCTTTAATCCTCATATTATCTCTTTATGCGTTATTATTTTGACGGAAGAAAATTGTTGGCAGGAAGTGCTAAAAGTCTATTATTCTATGACATACGATTGTTTTCAGTCATAGAACATGTAATGAACCCTTTTTGGTTTATGAATGAAACAGTGAAAAACTCATTAATAATAATTTAAAGAGCATATTTCATGATTGTTGATTGTAACAGTCAGCTGTGTCTGACATGGCTCCTGATGTACAAGTGTATAACTCCACTTTGATACTATTAAAGAAAAGGAGGACTATAATCTATTATGCTTCCATATACTATTCATATGTGGCTTCCACTACCTGATATGTTGCTCTTTGGCTTTCCATTGTTTTTATCAATCAGTATGGATTTGATTGTATAATTATGCTATAAAAAAGTAACTATGATAAAGGAAAAGAAATTGTGGTGTGCACTAGTTTAGTTAATAATGTGCTTCATCCAATGGCAGTTTACAGTGACCAAGGAGTTCCGGTGCTGTTTAATGTTCCTGCTGGAGCAGTAATACCTTTTCGCTCTATGGAACTGGCATTAGAACGAAGCAAGTTAATGAAAGCCTTCACCTCTATTCTGGAGCAAATAGAGTCTGCCGAAATGGAAGGTGGTGAACTTGACAAACTCTGCAATGAGCTCCAAGAACTAATCACTTCTGTGCAGCCTCCGAAAGACATAGTTGAAAGCTTGGGGAGAATGTTTCCTGGCAATGCGCGTTTAATTGTCCGTTCTAGTGCAAATGTTGAGGACTTGGCAGGAATGTCAGCAGCTGGACTTTATGACTCCATTCCAAATGTCAACCCTTCAAATCCAATAATTTTTGGAGGTGCTGTTAGCCGAGTATGGGCGTCATTATACACTCGCAGAGCAGTTTTAAGCCGTAGAGCTGCTGGTGTGCCTCAGAAGGATGCCACGATGGCTGTCTTGGTCCAGGAGATGCTTTCTCCAGACGTATCATTTGTTCTCCACACGCTCAGCCCAACAGACCAAGATCATAACTCTGTCGAGGCTGAAGTTGCTTCCGGTCTTGGCGAAACCCTAGCTTCAGGTACCCGTGGCACACCCTGGCGTCTATCTTCTGGCAAATTTGATGGATCAGTGCGCACATTGGCATTTGCAAATTTCAGCGAGGAGATGGTTCTTGGTATAGGTCCAGCTAACGGGGAGGTTATCCATTTAACTGTAGATTATAGCAAAAAACCTTTGACAGTGGACCCAATATTCCGTCAGCAACTTGGTCAGCGCCTCGGCGCTGTAGGTTTCTTCCTGGAGCGCAAGTTTGGCTGCCCGCAGGATGTTGAAGGATGTGTAGTAGGTAAAGATATCTATATTGTGCAGACTCGCCCCCAACCCCAGTGAGAGTTGCTTCCTGCCATTGAGCTTCAAAGCAGTAACTTGTACTTGTAAACTCTGTAGCACATGTATTATGTCATAACATATACAACTTTCAGGTCTCTGAAGAGATAAAAAGAACCTCAATAAGATGTATCATCAACAGTAGATCATATAAATAAATGTTTACTAATAGCTAAATGTTATACTCGGTGTGTTTGATTTCATTCATAGACGATTCACAAGCACAAGCTAACCGCTTAATGCGATTTTTCAGATCTCCAGCATTGTACTTGATAGAAATTTGAGTGATGTTTGTTTGAACAATTGTTTTATTACCTCCATGTTTGTGAAGATTTTTGGTTGTCCATATTTATGAACATTTAGTCGGGTTTTGGTTCGTTGAACTCGAGCTTGTCTAATATAGTCAAACGAGTTGAGTTTTAACTAGTTTCATTATGTTAGTAATGTAGAGGGTGCGTGAGTGATAGTGGGATGCAAGAAGAGGGTAAAATCCTAAATTATCCTGACGAATTGGCTACACATAACACCTTCAGAACAAAGAGATTAGAATGATCCTTTTGGATGCAAAAAGAGGGTATGAAATTTTGAAAAGGAAAGAATAGGTGACCATCAAAAGATAAATTCTCCAAAATCAAAGATGATGAATTAGGAAGGAAATATTACACCTCATGAAGAAAATAACATCTCCCTTCACCGCCAAACTACTTGATAACAGAGAAATAATTGAAAGCTGACATCAATCAATTGCTTAACCAATTCACAAGAACAAGTTGATCCAGGGTTTACCCTATAACTTTATACACCAACAGATCGTTTAGAGAGATAACTCAGACGCAATCACTGCTTCGGTAATTTTCTTCTAGACAAAGCTCAAAATTCTTCCTGTGATACCAAACAAATCACTATGGCATCCCCAGACATCCACTCCATATATAGGGAACTATAATTCTGGTAAATAATCCAATAATGCAAACTTTACATGCAAACCAATCTTACCACCATCAGTCACTAGCTTAGCAGCAGTTACCAACCAATGTCCTGGAGTGTCATGTGGACCCCGCACAACCTCAGCCACATCAACATATTTAAGCAGTTTTTTGGAGCGAAGTGGAACTGGCGGTCCTTCAGGGTATACTCCTGAGTTCAGTGCAGCTGGAAGCTGCTTTGGAACATCCGCAACAGTTCGCTGGGTGAATGTGAAAGTTGTGCTAAGATTCAAGCGGAAACCTGACTTGCGGGAAGCTTCTGAGGCAGCTGCCCATTCGGTCTTCCTAATAGTGCAGTTGGGTAGATAGGCGAAGAGTAAACGGAGATGAAGTATTGACTTTGGCCATTTCCCCTTGCTAATTAGCTGAGCACCAGTCACAACAAAAGCACCAACTTCTTCCCCTTGTATCCAGTTGGGGTCATGCTTGACTACTGATGAGCATACATTTGAATATCTCTTCCACCTTACTGGTTCTAAGAATTGGTCATTGGATACATAGTCATCCGAACCTCGCCATTGACATGGTCGGGATGTGGTGGAGTTAGCTAGAGCAGACTCCATAATGTTTGGAAGGCTAGAAAGATGTTGCACATGTATTGCCATCCGGTTGCATTTCTTCCCTTCTAAGAACAAGCGCAAGCCAACAACTGGTTTTTCACAACTTGTAACCTAGTAAATTTCAAAGATGAGAAATTTGAAGGTCTAATAAAGAAAAACTTAAACTACAATCATTGAATTATATCTGCTGGACAAGAAAGCTAGAAGGGATTTGCAATATTGACCCTGAAATTTAGGAGTGATTAACAATATTAAGATCTTTAACCATACTAAGTGGGGTTAATGCCTAGATACAAAGGTAAATTGTATTCTGCAAATGATTAATATTGATATGCATACATATATATATGTATGTAAATATACATACAAACAAATATACATGTATATATATATATATACGGAAAAGATCAAGAGCATAATTCTTAAATAGCATAACGCCTTAAATAGCATAATTTTATCAAAACGCCGTAGTTTTGGAGGGACGCGGTGGCATTTTTGTAAATACCATGCCACCGCGTATTTACAAAAATGTCACCGCGTCTTATCAAAACTACGTCGTTTTGATAAAATTATGCTATTTAAGGCGTTATGCTATTTAAGGATTATGCTCTTGATCCTTCCCATATATATATATATATATATATATATATATGGGTCTCCATCCACAGCAATCGATTGTTGGGGAACAACCCATTTTGGTCAGTCACTACAAGCTATACCGGCTTATAAAAAAAAGTTGTCCAAGGCCGGTAGAGCTTGTAGCGGCTGGCCAAAATGGATTGCTCCTCAACAACCGGTTGCTATGGATGGAGACCCTATATATATATATATATATATAGGGATCCCTTCCATAGCAGCCGGTTGCTACGAGAACTGTGCAACACCCCCTTTTTGGACCGTTGATCAACTTATTGGAAGGCTTAGATTGAATGCCATAATTGCCCAGCCGACACAAGCTTTACCGGCTTTTATTTTAATATATTGCATTGCATGGTCAACTGTTGTCATTTTAATATTAAAATACTCCAGCCGGCACAGCTTGTACCGGCCGAGTATAATTTTTTTTTACGCATTTCTCCATTTTATGGGATGACTCAGCACATTAAAATCACATTAAAAAATAAAAAAAATACTCCAGCCGGCACAACTTGTACCGGCCGGGTATTTTTTTTTTTTTCGGCTGGAGCACCTCACTCTTATTCTCATTATAACACTCTTGTTCTCATTATAATATTAATTAATTAATATTCATCTACCTTCACTAATATTTATAATATTGTTTGGAGTAATTAATATTTTATAATATTTGCCTTCACTAATATTTTTAATATTGTTTGGAGTAATTAATTTTTACAGGTTTATAAAATTGTTTGGAGTAATTAATATTTTATATTAATATTTATAATATTGTTTGGAGTAATTTATAATATTGTTTGGAGTAATTAATATTTTATATTACTAAGTATTAAATTTTTTTGTAATAATATTATATTATATTTTAAGTATTATAATTATTAATATTTTGTAATAATATTAATACTTAATATTATAAGTATTAATATTTTTGTAATAATATTATAATATTTAGTAATATTAATATTAATATTATAAAAAAATACTCCAGCCGACACAACTTGTACCGGCCGGATTTTTTTTTTTTTTGCAGCTGGAGGCTTGGAGCAACTCACATTCTCATTATAACACTCTTGTTCTCATTATAATATTATTACAAAAATATTAATACTTATAATATTAAGTATTAATATTATTACAAGTTGTGCCGGTACAAGTTGTGCCGGCTGGAGTATTTTTTTTATTTTTTAATGTGATTTTAATGTGCTGAGTCATCCCATAAAATGGAGAAATGCGTAAAAAAAAATTATACTCGGCCGGTACAAGCTGTGCCGGCTGGAGTATTTTAATATTAA
Source organism: Panax japonicus (assembly GCA_020205505.1). Classification (NCBI taxonomy): domain Eukaryota; kingdom Viridiplantae; phylum Streptophyta; class Magnoliopsida; order Apiales; family Araliaceae; genus Panax; species Panax japonicus. Next base: position 47,123,454 of record CM035103.1, read on the forward strand.
AATGACAACAGTTGACCATGCAATGCAATATATTAAAATAAAAGCCGGTAAAGCTTGTGTCGGCTGGGCAATTATGGCATTCAATCTAAGCCTTCCAATAAGTTGATCAACGGTCCAAAAAGGGGGTGTTGCACAGTTCTCGTAGCAACCGGCTGCTATGGAAGGGATCCCATATATATATATATATATATATATATATATATTGTTCAGAACATATTCAATGTGTGCCTACCCATATCTACTAATGGCTCCAGCAATACAAATCAACAAGTTCACTCAGCACAGTATCAGACCCCCTCTTTTGTAGCCGATAATCAGTAAATTAAGGTAAGATGCTGCTCCACCAGACTATAGTTACCTCATGGTTAATGTAAGATGTTAAGTCTTCTATAAATGAGAACTTCTAACTACTGTGGAGCCTACTAACTACCACTTACGGTTTTACCCCAAACCTTAGTAGTTTTATACAATTCAAACATCTCTTTTTTTAACAATAACAAGCCACAAAAAACACTACCCAAAAAATAACACTGAAAAGGGGAAAAGATCCACAACTAAAATAAAATACTACTAGACAAAATATATAGCTCAACTTTTAGACAGCGAGATGAACTATAATGAGTGGTGCATGCGTATATCTATTTGTGTAGACAGATCAATTACCTGGGTAGAGCTCACATGAATCTTGGGACCCAGGAAAGCAAATTGCAGCAAAGGGCAAGAAGCCTTTCTTCTTTGATGCCTAAGAGGAAGCTCACAGAACAAGGGGGCCCATTGTACAGGGACTTGGAACTCCAAGAAATAACGCAAGTCCTCTGGAGCAGGCTTGTCTGGCAAGAATCTTTTTTAGTTACTACAACCATATGAAATAAAATGATATACTAAACTATAAAAATAAGAAATAAATCGGCGGAGAGAAAAAGATGCAGGTTTCTTCAAAAGATCCTTAACCCCAGTCCTCAGAATTTTACAGAACCCAGTCTATTTTCCAAAACAGTTAAAGAATGATATAAACTTTATGTCAACCCTTAATATTAATATATGGTATAAAAGCTGCCAATAGTAACTGGGGCATTAGTATATTAAATCAGAGGAAAAGGGAAGGGATAAGTAAGGGATACTAGCTCTTAAGGGCACTTACAGCGTAGATATAAGTTGATTGCATGACTAAGATAGCCACTCCCTAGAACCCCAGTAAGGAGAGAAGTAATTGGTACAAGTTTGAAACAAATTGCTTCTGGGTTTGAAGCCACTGTCTGGAGCCAATTGGAATGGTTTTGTGAGAATACATCTCCTCCTCTTTTTGATGAAAGAATTGTGAGGCCCTGTTCCAAATTAGTTCATATATTCACAGCCCACAAATTTTTATTTAGAATGTATAAGGAATTTAGAGCATTACGTCCTTGCTGGATGTTTCTGTGATGCTGGAAAATTGCATGGTATGCGATTGCAACATACGATTAAAGACCTCGGGAACCTATATAAAATGGACCACATGTATTAATTAAATTCTTCCCACATCAATTAGAAAGCAACAAATAAATATAATATACCTTTTGTTTTCCATCTCTTGTCTTCCTCTCAAGTAGAGGACTCCTCCCATCTGAAAACAGACAATCTCCAAGATCCTCCAAATATCCTCGGAGTTCTGCAGGAGGAATTCCAGAGGATGGTCTCTGTTTAACACAGATTACATCTTGGCCGCCAACAGCCAACCCCACAATTATGTGAGTTCCATAATTTTGGATAAACCTGCAAAGTAAAACAAAATAAATATTCTAAAGCAATTGCAGCTCAGAGTGACTAGACACTGGAAAAGGGCAATGGACGCATTGGCTATTTCTGACACTTCAATGAAGTCTAAAAACAAAGGAATTCTATCTCGATGGAACCATTCATCTTCCTTCAGAAATTATTGAAATGCTTAAGAACATTTAATAACAAGGAAGGAAATTCTGTGGGATTGATAAGTGATGACTGATGCCCACATTCCTCATCTGGGAGCAGAAAAAAATAACCTACCCTCTGCAACTACATCAGCCAAACCAATTAAAATGCAAGTCACAACTCCCTTGTCTCCTTTTCTGTAAAATAAAACTGACCAAGTTCTTTTATCTGCATGCCTTAAATTGCCAAGCGTACAAGTGCATGAATATCATAATGGAATCTAGATATAGATGCAGACTTGTATTAATTCATTGTGTCCCCAATTATTTTGAAATTAGATGTGCTTTATATCTTTAAGAGGTACAAAAATAAGCATAATGATTTGACATTCATTAGCCTTTCCTTCAATTGTAACGAGGACTTGCTAATACGGGGAAATTTTTTTATTTAATATGTAAAAAATAGGCTACCTCGACAAGGATGCTGGATTCCAGTGAGAAGGAACAGACTTCTTAACTTTGTCTCGGAGTACTAGTGGAGAAACTATTAGGTGCAAATAGTACACTGAAATAAAATAACCATCAAAAGAAAGATGATTGGCATCTGCAGCATCATTCAACCAGGCACCACTTAAATCAAACATAGCATTGAAGTATCCTGAAGGTACTTTCCCTTGAACTGAAGATTTCTGATTAACTAACTCTGACATCTGCAAGGAAATAATGAAATGAAAATGAAAACAAACATAACGACAAATTATCACAGGTGACAACAGCTGAGATCAAAAAATCAAATGAAAATGTTTGTAATCCATCACAGAAAAAGACAGGAAAGTGAAAGGACATGTGCATTTGATCTCTACCCCTAAAGCATTTTTAGTTCAATAGTCTTCATAGATTGTTTATAAATAAATCCAAACCAATAAAGAAAACATATTTTCCTTATTTAACTTATTGAAACTTGTTGTGGTGTGATGAGGGGCATATGCTCCTATGCGTTTGAAAAATTGCAAAACACATTTCCTGTGTGTTGTCGTACCAGTTGAACAGATACTAATCTTGTATCTCCAAATAAAAAAAAATTAAAATCTAAACATGGAAGTGGTGTATATTAGCATCTAGTTTGCCCATCTTCTGTTTCTAAAATAGCTGCCAAGTTTCTGACCAACTTTAAGTGACATGGACTCTCTTAGGTGTAGGAAGAAACTGTATCAAACAGTTTTCACCTAGTTATCTGTGGTTTATGCACGAGTTGTCTGATTGCAAATCTACCAGAGAGCATATCTAGGAATATCCTAATATACTTTGTAATTGTACATAAAACCCATTTGGCATGTAAGGCTGTAAATGGATATTTTTAAATGCGAATCCAGGTATATCCATATCCGTGTCCGAAAATAAACTTCAATATTTGTATCCGTATTCGTATCCGACAGATAATAACCGTATCCGTTCTGTACAATATAATGTGTAATAATATATCAAATATCCGGCTATCCGTATCCGTATCTGTTCAAAATAAAGGCATAACAGATATATATGTCATAGAAGTAAATATTTACCGAAACTTGAAGGAGCAATTTCTTCATCAGAAAATCAACAGTGGTAAGAAAGTTGTGTTCTCACATAAAACGGGTTTTTTAAGGGTTTTAGGGAAATGTATTTTTGGGTAGCCAAAAATATTCATAGATTTTTTATTTTATTTCTTTGCAATATCAGTTTTAATATTTTAGTCGAACCAAATTTAGGAACATAAAATTTTTCCATAAATGTTATTATAGTTTTCTCTTTGCAGTTCCATGAGAATTAGGTGAACCATTGCTAATGTCCAGCATTGTCATTACCTTACCTCAGTCCGTAGAACATAGTATATACTTTAGATTTCATTATCATAATCAAAGTAGAAAATTCTCCCAACATCATCCCCCAAGGTTTCAAATTTCTTATTTATTTTTCTGGGAATTTGAATTAAATTCTTTTACCTCACCAAAATGTGTACCAGTGAATTGAACTACACATTTAAATTATCCTAATGACCGTAAATGGAGTTTAACTCCTTAAAATGTACTCCAAAATGTTTCAAAATTCAAATTTGAGCAGTGTTCTAAAAATACTCATCTAGGTCAGCCTAGCTACTAAGCCCCTTTGGCGCCCCGCATAGGCACTAGGCCCCCTTGGCGCCTTGCCTAGGCGCTAGGCCCACCTAGGCCCAAGGCGGTAAAAAAATCCCTCCAAGAAATTAGGCGAAGCCTAGGCGAGGTTTTTTTTTTAATAACTACCCAAACTAGATTTTGATATATTTATTTTTCTAATGATTTACCATATTCATAATACAAGTTGTAGCATATCAAATCACAACAAAAAAGTGAACAATATCAAGTTAAAATGAATAATTTTATTATAGTTGTAATTTTTTGAACTTATACAAATTATATAAATGATGATACATTTGTAATATTTAGTTTAATTCAATATAATTTTTAAATTTATGTTTAGTTTCTTAAGTTTTAATATTGAATTAAATATTTAAATTCTTGGAATTTTAAATTTTATTATTTAATAGCAACCTTGATTATGAATAAAACTAATACGTTAAAAATATGTTTGAAGTTTGAACAATTGCATGTTTGTGTTTCAACTTTAACATTAGCAATATGGATATGTATTTGAACTTTAAGCAAAGGCCTTTATTATTGATTATTTTGATTTATATTATTGTTTTGTTTGGATAAAGATAAAATATTAAAATTGGCTTAGAATAAAAAATTCCGCCTAGGCCCCTAGCCGCACGCCTTTTAGAACATTGAATTTGAGGTTAGACTGTTAATATTAGTATGGGGGTGTTTGATAAAAACTGAATGAATCTGAATCTGAATGAGCTAAAACTGAATCTTAAGGGTTGTTTGTTTAGAGCTGAATGGAGTTGAATCTAAATGGCTGAATCGATCAGTGCGTTTGTTTTGGTCTGAATGTCTGAATCGGTAAAATGGACGAAGTGCGTTTGTTTTGGTCTGAATGGTTAAATCAGTAAGATGGACGAGCTGAATGGTTAAGTCAGATTTTTTTAGCTGAATGGCTGAATGAGCAGATGAATGAAATAAAAAAATTTAAAAAAATTAAGGAAATTTTAAAAAAATATTAACTATTATATTAAATAATATTAATTAAATTTACAACAATTTTGAATTTTTCAGAGGGATAAAATAATAAAATTTTGTCATTCGGATGTTTCAGAAATATCAATTATCAAACAACTTTTTTAATTCAGATTCAGATTCATTAAATTTTTATCAAACACCCCCTTAATCTGAATGAGCTGAATCTGAATGAAAAAATTGTTTCATAATTGACATATCTAAAACATTTGAATAACAGTTTTTTACTATTTTACCCCTGTAAACTATGTTAAACAAGTATATAATTTTTTCTGAATGAACTAAAAAAATTAAATACAATATTTATTGTACAACAAATAAAAATAAACAATTCAAATAAATTATCAAATAAATTAAATAATTAAAACAATTTTAAAACTTTTACCTTTTTATGAATAAGTGGCTTGGCTTATTATTAAGAAGGGAGGCTACTATAAAATAAATATAAAAAAAAGAAGAAAAAAACTAATCAAAGCATTCTCTGTACTATTCTCCTCATCCTAATCCATTTTTTCTCAATCACCCGAACAAGCAGCATATATCTTTATGATAGTTTGGCATCCAATTTTAAACTCACCCACAAAGCTTTTATCTCTCCACCATCCCCGCCGCCTCCTCTAAACCACCCATCTCCGTCGTCGTCGCCGCCGCTTCCACCAAGAAAGTCATTCATCTCTCTGCCATCCCTTCCCCTCTCTCTCTCTTTCTCCTTCCACCAAACACTTCTTCTTGCTCTTTTCCCCCTTTTTCACTCTAATCCATTTGGCTAAAAAATTATTGGATTGGGGGATAAAATCTGTGTATTTGATTTGATTTTGATCCATTTGTAATTTTGTGCAACAACGGACGGTAGTACAGTGTCGTCGGAAAAATTATGTACAGTTTTGAGGGGGTTGCCGATTGGAATCAATCACGATCTTGTTGGTTTTCTGAGTTATGGGTCTGGGGGCACAACCGTAAAAACTCATTCAGACAGCAAGCTTGTCTATTCAGGTAGAAAATATTGGCTTATTCGGTCAGTCAAAATTGAACCATTCAAATGTTAAAAAATAATAATCAAACAAACTGAATGGCTGAATCGCTCAGATTCAGAGCCATTCAGCCTTAATCAGACCGAAACAAACAGGGCCATATGACTTCTAAACAAGATATGTCATAAGGAAAATCATGCATGATCTATACTTAACTTGAATCTACAAAAAAAACCCAAAGATTATCTTTAAGAAAAAACAAACTTTATACAACTTAACTTTAGACACATGTAAAATATCAGTAAAACAAATACATGGAATCAAATAAATTAAATATTTAAAAAAACAAACCAGAGTATAAATTGAGCAGAAAAACATTACTTGATTAAATTTCAAAACATCAGACTTGAACCGAATTCTGTCCCCTTTATCGCACCTAATACACTCCGGCACACCCCTAATCACGCCGCCTCCGGGAATCACAACATCCCTCCGAATGGCCTCATCCAAAACCACCAACCTATCATCACCTCCGCCTCCCGGATACCTCTTCGCAAACTTCAACCTAAAATCGCTCGCAAAATCAAACCCCAACCCCAAAGACTCCATAGCTCTAAGCCCAATTGACTTTACGGCTTCTTCTCCTCCTTCCATCACTCCAATTACGGCGTCGCCTCCGCCTTTGTCCCAGTAAAACGACGTCGGCCTAAGAGCTGAAAATAGGGAAATAGGGATATGAAGATGAAGAAGAAACCATGTGGGTTTAGGTTTTTGAGTCTGTAACTGTGAAATTGGGAGTAGATATGGCGAATTTGGGAATCAATAGAGGAGGGTTTTGACTTTATGACCAGAAGGTTCGCCCCTTTTTCCTGCGCTCGTGTTTTTGGAAATTTAAAAGATACCAGAATTTTGGGAGTATAATATACGAGACAGTGACGTTACATACGTTACTTTTAGAGAGGGTGGAGTTTGACTAAGGATGCCATGTTCTTCCCAGGTGTCAAATTGTTGCTCTACCTAATATTCCCCCCCTCTCCCTCTATGCCCCTCCTCTCTCTCCCCCCTCCCCCCTACTCCCTCCCCCCTCCCCCCTCGCAAAAAAAAAAAAAAACTACTCCCACTTAGTATTAAATTTGATCCTAATTAATTTGTAAAATTTAAAAAAATAATAATTTATTTAATTTTTTAAATAAAAATTTTATATTAAAGAATATTATTTTTTGTAGAACTTATAATATTAACATCAATTTATATTTTTATAATTTATTAAATAACTCTTATTAGTTTTGAATTTTATATAATAAAACCTTGACGTTTAATCTTGTCTTTTAAAATAAAATTTTGCATATTATATGACAAAATATTAATTTTTATTCCTACCAAAAATCAGAATCTTATATCGTCTTTTAAAATCAAATAGATTAATAACCCGTGTACCGGACTAATTATAGATATACTATGATTTAATTCATAATGTGATTGACTTATATTACAAAATACAACATATTATAATTAAAATGATGATAGTAATTAATTTATAAAAGAGATTTAAGTTACTTATAAAGTAATAAAATGATTACCTTTTCATTAAGCATTATTGTATTGCTATTAATGCTACGCTATGTGCTAAATCCATATTATTCCAGATTCTCGTCACTCTAATATTGATTATAAAATACATTATTATTTTTTTTATTAAAATTTTGCATATGGCATGGTCTTTTTAAAAGCAATCAATGCGTATGCAAAATTACATGTGTTATAGAGAAAAGGGCATATCATTTGTAATTTTTAAGGAAATAGTTCAGCCTCGATTTGTACTCACTTGATTAAAAATTCGATTCAAGCTCGACTCAAAATATAAATGAATCAAATATGAGTAAATTTTAAACTTCGATAAATTACTCAAATCTCCTCAAATTATAATTTTATATTGATACTCGGATCATATTCGTTTGAAAAGCTCAAACTGTTCGGGCTCGATTCGAGATCGTACTCGACTCGGTAGCTAAACGAACCACAATCAAACCTTATTTTATACTCGATAGATTTTGTGAACCAAATATGAGCAACTCAATACTCAACTCGATTCGATTCATTTACACCCTTAATTTTTACCACTATACATGCATGCGATTTTCCCCCAATAACCGAATATTTTTATTCGTAAATACTGCATATTTGAATGAGAAAATTTCAAGCATGTAGACATTTATTATTTATAGAAAACGAAAAGATACTAAAAATTAGTATATATTTTGCCTTGCAAGTAAAATACAATAAATTAGATAACCATCTAGATCGAGTCGAATGAATTATGATGAGTATAGAGAGATTTACTCAAGATATATTAAAATGCGCTTAACAAGAATATATTAAAATTTGTAAATTGTATAATTAATAGTCACCCCGTCCCATATTAAACGTCCTAATTAATTTCGGTATACTAATTAATAATATTTTTTTACCTAAATTGCCCTTCTAAATTACTTTTTAATTAAAGTATCTATTCATTTTTTTATAACTCCAACATTAATTATTCCTTGCTAGTTCCCGCATGAATCAATTCTCTGGATCATTTTTATTGTAATTCTCATATTCCAATAAGTATTATTTCTAGCTACTTTATCATTTTTTTTGTTATTCTCACATAAAATATAAAAGATGTTATAATGATAATATGAGAGAGAAAGTGGTATAACAATACATCACTTCCCAATATAAATCTTTTATCATTTATTAAGTTTCCAACAAAAATTGACTAAAAAGATTATGAGGGTATAAGTGGAAAAATAAGATAAAAATAGTTACTAATATAAAAATAAAATATTTATTGTGGAACATCCTAAAAAAGAAATTAGGATGTTTAATACAGGACGGAAGGAGTAGTTCTTTCTGAATAAAAATAGTAATATTCAAACAGTGAGTCATATTTATTTTTTGAAAGAGTTCTATTATGTATTATAATAAATTTACATCGAATTATACTTGTAAAATTTATTCATACATGATATTGGTAAAAATTATAGCAGGATCCCACTTAATAAAAATCTCTTCAAAATAATTATTATTAATACTTATCCACGTAGCTGACAATTAAAAAATTGGTGTAAATATTCGTAAAATATATTATTTTTTTTAAAAAAATAATTTAATTTTATATTTCAGAATGACGATAATATTAAGGAAAAAATGTATGTACACAGCTGTGTATTACACAGTAGGCTATTAAGACGGTTTTTTGGGCTATAGCGACGATTTCACCTGTCGTCATAGCTATTCTGGGATATGGCGACAGTTTACCGTCGCTATAGCCCAAAAAATCTGTCGCCAAAGCCTTACTGTGTAATACACAGCTGTGTATATACATATAGTCCTAATATTAAATTGGATATATTCTAGTTTTAGTGGTTTGTACCCACCTACCTCTATAATTGAAAACATTTTGGTGAAAGCATAAGAATCATTTCATTCACTAATATAAAGTTAAGACCACCAAAAAGGACAAGAAACACAACACACCAAACCCTTGGCCCAAACAATACAACACAAACATCCACCCTATTAGTAGTACTCCCGGGCCCCAAAAGACAGCTGAATAATCAGATCACGTGATGCCATGAGCAAACCAACTTTGAAATTTGATAGCATAATAGTATTAATAAATGACCACTTTTTAATGCACATGGGATGGGGTTGTTTATTTATATCTGAATGACTGTAAATTTGATTGAATAAATTATTTAAATTATTTATTTATAATTTTTAAATTCTGAATGCGTCTGAATGATTAATCTAGAAATTTATGACTGAATCAGTATAAAATAGCGTTGAATGATAATTTTATATATCTTACCTCATAAATAATTAAAAATTACATTTAATATCCATCTTTTTTTTTGCTATTGTAAACAAATTTTGTTGTTTATAATTTATTTTTTTTAACAAATTGGCCAATAACCAATTTAATGAATGTTGTTGTAATCTTTTTTTTTTTTTTGGTTTTACGGACTAATAGAATGTTATTAAAAAAAATTGTGTTTATTTCTAAAAGTAATTTTCATTCATTTTATAAGTTTGTAGTATATAAAAAGCGAAGAAAAAAAATTATTTCACATCCCATTCATAATGTAATTTATATAAACTAAACACCTAAAATAGAATGATGATTTTATTCCTGAAGGAATGAATGGACAAACCAAACATAAAAATTGAGAATAACCTTTCCATTCACATTCTCATTCCATTCCTTGAGCTATTCCATTCCATACATGTCAAGAATGGGAACCAAACATAGTATAATAGTATACTCCATCAAAGATTATTTACAAGTTTATATTTAATTTTTTAGATAGTATTGTTTATTTAAAATATTTTATAAATATAGTTGAAAATGCATTTACAGTTAAAACTATGTTTGAAAATATTTTATTTGTTTGCATCTTGTTGTTTGTCAAAATACAATTTATTTTAAATGCAAATTTTTTAACTTACGATTACGGTTTTTCAACTTATAAATGCAATTTTTGTATTTTTAAACTCCAAACTAGTCACACTCTTTATGGTACAATTAGTAAAAGTCTCTCAAAACACATTTTAAATAAATACGAACTCTCTCAATTAAATAAAATGATTGTATAACATTAAATATAATATTATTAAAATTTAAGAATGAATAATATTGCAATCACACAAATATTATATGAAAATCAGAAAACTAAGAACATACAATATATTCAGGTTTACCAATTAGGCTACTTGTCTGATGTATTTATTAGATTTCTCACATACTTTATAATTATTCACACACCAAACAATATTTTTTTTTATAATAACTAGAAAATCTTAGATGTTATAACATGAGTCCAAGCACATAAGGCCCAATACATTAGTAAAACTCAAGACTGAACTACTAATAAATCATCAAGTCCAATTGAACATTGCGCTTGGCTTCTGGAGGGACGTTGTCCCCTTGCAACTCCCGCTAGCTCACCGACAAGTTGGGCAGTCGCTCGCTCACCGGAGAACGAGACCCTCAACTACTATGTCGTACTGGCCATTCGTCAAACTCTCAAAAGTATGAGTCAATCTTAACAAATATCAAAAGCCTATATTGTCACTTTATTGGAAAAATAAAGTGTTATTTATTGGATATAAAATAATGAGAGAACCAAAATTATATTAAATACTTAAAGTAATATTAGAAATTAAATAATTAATACTTACTTCAAATTTTTAAACGATAAATATTAAGAGACAAAAATTTATTAAATATAATAAATTACAGTACATAACACCATTGCATGACATTTGTCATTTCTAAATTGCAACACATGTCCTACCTAATTAATGTGGCCATCCATTACTCCAGTTTTTATATTATTGCTACTTAATTTTTATCTCCTAAAATCACTACTTTTAAATCCCACATTAATATTTTAATTTTATAATCCCATAAATCACTACAAATTTAGACTGTTATGATAATGTTAACTGTTCTAATATTATCATTATTAATTTAATTATTATCTCCTAAAATTATTATTTTTTTAATCCCAAATTAATATTTTGAATTTATAATACCCTAAATCAATACAAATCTAAACTATTTTAGTAATGTCAAATGTTCTGTATTATCCATCTAATTTAATTATTATCTCATCAAATTATTACTTCATGATATTATCATTACTGAGCTATTATCATTACTTTCCGTTATTTAACCTAATTTTCTCCCTATAAATACAACATAATATTATACCATTTATAATTATATTACAACATAATATTATACAGTTTAAAACATTTAAAACAAAATAACAAATAATATCAATCATAACTTATTATGTTGATTTTATAATCCCCAAAATCCACTACTTTTCTAAACATAATTACTATATCCTAAAATCACTATTTTTCTTATATTATATCATTCATAATTATACCATACATTATATCATATATGTATGGTATAATATTATAATACACGTATGGTATAATATTATAATACACGTATATAACAAAATAACAAAATCACTATCTATCTAAACTGTAAAGTCCCCGAACCCGGATACTTGAAACCCAAATTCGGTACTTCACGATACCATTTCTATGAGCGGAATAATACTAGTAATAATAACAATAATATAAAACTTAACTTAAATTTACATTTATCAGAGTCTAATCCCAAGTACGCAACCTTTACTACATTCTTTATATGATATAATATACATATCATTAACTTAATATAGTCTATCTATTACAAATGATACCAATAACATGTTCTGATTGCTTTCCTTTTCACTTGATCTTGGCCGAACTTTCCAGTTCTTCACACTTAGCTGAAAACATTTAAATTAATCAAGGATAAGCATTTGAGTGCCTAGTAAGTATTATATATATATATATATATATATATATATATATATATATATATATATATATATATATATAAGCTGAAAGAATTTAAATGTTTTCTTTATAATATTCTTCTACAACCAGTCAATAATTGTGAAGTAATCTGTACCAATAACAATAACATAACAACCCTCTTTCAAATTTTTGAAACTATGTATTGTCTATACATGGGGTTTCTGTGACACATTATGAACATTGTTTTTCATTTTCGAAAGGGTTTAAACAGAAATTCATCTGTAAACCGGCCATTGCTTACGAGCCTGAGGGTGTACAGTCCATGGGCCCTGTATTGATCAATACTACATTGCTAGAACGATATTATCGTTCATCCTTTGTCCGCCGTAGCGCATAAAATTTTTCCCATTATCAGGATGTTCATACCTATCGGGTTTTTATAACAAAGGTCTTATATAATTCAACATATATGTATATCAAAGGTGTATCAACATGTGATTAAATACAATGATTATCCAAGTGGGGACACTTGTATAATCATTTATAGAAATTAACGAACAAAATATATATCTGAATTATCATATACTAACATGTTGATAATCAATGGGCGTATATAATATAGGTTTAACAATCTGTACAGTAATAATAATATTTCTGAAACATTCTTACACTTGTCCATTGCATAAAGAAAATGCAAAGGTAGGATACTTGCCTGATGCGCTGCTTACAATTACGCAACTTAGACTTATCTTTTCTATCACGACCTATCATTAATCAAATCATTCTATCGATTAGAACAATATAACATAACACATAGTACTGCATATTGCAGTCAGCACATAACCTAATCACCTTATCACACATGTTCAACAATCGTTGACTCACAAGCAAACATCAACACATTCCTAATCACATTGTCATACATGTTCAACAATCATGTTATCACAAACAAACATTAACTCATTCCTAATCACATTGTCACACAACTTTATCTACCATTGAATCATAAATAAAATAATTAATTAACTAAATTTCTAAGTCCAGATCAATTTCTGAATCATGTCGGTCTACCGACAACTTAATCGGGTAATTATCGAGTCTAAAACTCTATATCGAAGTTCAATATCTGATTAGACTATTTAAGTAAGAGTCATATCATTTTTAAATGACCTACAATAATTTTTAAACATTTATCACGAATTTTCAAACACTGGAATCATTATTAGATGATTTAAATATTAATCAATTCAATTATCTTAATATTAAATTAATATTAAACTATTAATGAAACCATTGCCAAAATATTAAAGTTATGTATAATAACTCAAAATATTTTTAAAACATTTACATTATCCTTAAATGATTTTTAAAATAATTAAAATCATTCTTAAACAATTACCATTAATATTAAAATATTAATTTATCATTATCCAAATATTAAAAGTTATTAATTACAACTTTAAAATATTTTTAATTCACTTATATCCTTTTTAAATGATTTTTAAATAAATAAAACTATTTTAAAAATATTTATTTAATATAATTATTAAATAAACTTAATATCATTAATCATTAAATAAATATCATTAATATTAAATTATTATTGAAATTATTCTTTAAATATTAAAAGTTATGTTTTATAACTTAAAATATCTTTAAACACTTTATTTTCATTTAAAATGATTATTATAATATTAAAATTATTTTTAAACTAAATTATTTAATATAATTATTAAATAACTTTAATATCATTAATAATAATTAATTAATGAAATTTATCTTTAAATATTAAAAGTTATATTTTATAACTTAAAATATTTTTAAATACCTTATTCTTATTTAAAATGATTTTTAATATAATAAAATCATTTTTAATTAATTTATTTAATTCATTTAGTAAATAACTTAATTATCATTAATATTAATTTATTAATGAAAATTATCAAATAATATTAAAAGTTATCAAAAATAACTTAAATTATTTTCTTATACCATAATACAATTTTAAATAATTTTTCAAATATTAAAATCATTTTTAAATAATTTATTTAATATTATAATTAAATAAATTAAATACTTTTAATATTCCAAAAATATTAAATATTTATGAAATATATTTAAAATAATTAAAAACTAATTTTCAGAATTTAAAATAATTTTTAATAATTTATTTTGTATTTTTTATAATTTAAAACTATTTTTTTCCATTTATTATCTAATTTTCGAAAAATTATAAATTATATGTCGCTAAAGATCACCTACAGCGACAGAACCGTCGCTATAGGTGTTTTTCATGTTCTTGAGCATTCATAAGGCAGTTTCGAGGGGCTCTGTTTGACCACTTATAATTCTTTGTTCCTGTATGATCTAGTAATTCTTAAGCATTGGTTATGTAGTATAAATGTAAAACTACAATTATAAACCATCATTTTGGTTAAACAACAAGTTAACGACAAGATCTGGACCTTTAAAACGATTGTCAGAACTGTTCTGGGTTTTCTGGGTAACCTAGAAATCCAGACAGTTCCGAGTAGGCACTTTGTGGCTTATCTTTATACGGGTTCTAGTTGATGTTATGGTGATCTATTAGCTTACAGTTGTAGTTTACATAACCGAGTACATATAAAATTCATCAAATCAGTTAAACTATAACAAAATCATGATCTACCATCCGGTCAAACCATGTCAGATGATATGTTCTTGATTTTCTGGAAATTCCAAAAAACCATTTTCGTGTTCTTTTATACAGGTTTGACCAGCCACTACTTGAACCTTGTTGAACATTTACATGTTATAAAGGCTTTACCTTACAGTACAAATACCAAGTTACAATCTAGAAGCAACAAATAGAACAAAACTACAAACATGTAAAAGATCTAAAAGCATGAACATCATGTCAGAGAGTTCTGGGTAACTTCTGGGTTACCCAGATTTCGTTAGGTCATGGTCGGTCAACCGACTTTGACCACGATTATCTTACAACTTATGCATGATCTGGTTCGACTACAGGTTCCAGAACACAGATCTCACATCATACAACAAGATCAAATACTTAAACAACAAAAACACATAACAACCAAAGATCTACAGCTTCTGACATTCAATGTCAGAACACAAAATGAAAATTTTCCAGATTTTTAAGAACATCAAATCCGAGCCTCTAGATGTTATGGATCTAACATCTAGCAACCCAGATCATCATTAGACACTACTAACAACATATTCTAACACTCAAACATAACATCTAACAACAGAAAATTGGACAGAAATTAAATCTAGGGTTTTATACCTTTATGATCAAATTCTTGATTTTGTGTTGCTGATTTGTTTATGGTGGACGTGGGGCTGTGTTTTGGGACTATAAAACTTACAAATTTCGTGGGTTTTAGAGAGAGAAGTTCTAAGATGAGTGTGGTGATCAAATGGAATTAAAAAGTAACTTTCTCTCTCTTAATCTATATTTATAGTGAGCTAGATGCAAGAATCTGATGTTGCTGTCATTACATGGCTGATTAGAATAGATTTTTGGCACATGGGATTATCTAGGGTTGGTGAACAACCCAAAATATGGAAAGATTTGCAAGCAAGCTCAATTAATTAAATCAAAAATGCTATTTTTGTAATTTAACAATGTAATTAAGGGTATTCTTGTCCATAGTACTTGAATCTAGGTTTTAATCACTAGATTTTAAACCTTAAGGTTCCCCAAATAATTTCTAGGGCTTGAACAATTCAGACTAAAGCTCAATAAAATTTTAATTATAACTTACTAATTAAAAATTAAGGTTTTAATAGAAAATTAGGGTTTTTAAAATATCTTAGGGTTTTCAAAAAAATAAATTAATTAAGGTTTCTAGATCATATAATTATCATTGACTTTGCTAATTTAGCAATTAGGGTTTAAGATTTTGATAATTAGGGTTACCGATTTATAATTAGGTTTTCTAATTATCAAATTAGAATTCTATGTACTATGGTTTTAATTCTATATCACCAGTCGTTAATCACATTATTGTGATTACATAACGGCTTTAACAAATTCTCAAAGTCGTGAATGACTTTCGCTTTAGGTTTTCAATTCAATTATGTTTTAACACTTAAAATTGGGATTTTTTAATAATTTAAGGTTTCTAGAATTTTAATTAGGGTTTACCTAATTAATACTTTTAATACATGCCATAAATTATATAACATAATTATAAAATAATCTTGCACTCTAATTTGGATATCAAATTAGGGTTTAACATTATTACTAAAGTTTGATCATAATACACTGTAATTGACCAACCATTATCAATACAGAAATACATTACATATTCATAACACTGAAAAATCAAAATATAATTAACATTATAATTTTATTATCATTATTCCTTATCCCATAACCAAAGTTAGAGTTATCATTAACACTAAAACTGTTCCACACATTAACATTACACACATAACCATACATATCTATAACACTGGCAAATAATAATATAATATTATTATTTTCATTCCTTGATCAAAATCCAGAATTAGGGTTTGGATTCCATATCTGAATTATCTTTCATATAAAACATTATTAAATAAGTTAAAATAATTAACTTATTAACCTGAACAAATTCATATAATAAAATAATTATTATAAAAATTCTATAATCATATCATATATTATTCAATTAATATAATTATCATATTTTCATGGAAAATAAACATTAAAAACTTTTTTACTATAAAACTAATTATTATTAGAATATAATTTATAATGAACAATAATTCTAAAATAAAATTATTCATAACCATTCATGTAATAAATATATTTTATATTCATCACATAATTACATACATAATACCCCTTACCTTAGAAAGAAGAGTACTGGATATAAGAGTAGTGAAGTAGCAGAACACTTTTCTTTTTTCCCTCTATAGTTTCTCCCTCTAGAGTTTCAGTGAATTCGTAAGAAATAATGAAGGAATGAACTTCTATTTATAGGGGAATGAAAAGGATACTATTTGAGAAAAATATCACAGACGCTACAAGTATGCAATTCACGGATGAAATTTTGATAACCTATGGATGTAAAATTCAAACCTTCCTCCAATAAGAACAAAACAACTGAATATAATATATATATATATATATATATATATATATATATATATATATATATATAAATAGACAACACATGCTATAATGCAACAAAACAACAAAGAAAAACACACCCACTCGACAAACCTTGGGATTTTTTTTTCTCCACCCCCATTTTCTTTCTTCCAACATAGCCCCACATGCTCCCTCCACCAATTTCCACTCACTCATTCATTTATTATATATATATATATATAACATTATACTAGATTCCCCTCATTAATCAAGATTTCCCCCCCTCACTACCACTTTACTGTTAACACATGTATATGTATATATATATATATATATATATATATATATATATAACCGAGATAAATTCTCCTGGCAGTTTTGGAAAATGGGTAAATGGGGTCCAAATAATAAACAAAATTTATAACAAATATTTCATAAAATCACCTCAATATTTTTAACAATATTTATCATCATTATTATAATTCACAATATTAATCAATCAGGTCGTTCCAAGGAAAGAGGGGGCTTTCCAAAAAGGATTTCTCCCTATTGGCGCGCAATTAGGTGACCAAACCTCTCCTTGGCAGAACTTCTAGACATCGTTAATATTGCAAATAATAATATTAATAACTTTGTTATCTCAATTATTGATTTAATAATATATAAAAATATTGACAATAATTGAATCAAAACTGAGTGACTTCTCACGTAAGCATCAATAATCAATACCGTGTGCTACTATGCAACCACGTGTATTACTGTACTTTTAACACCAAGTGTTTCAACAGTTAACGGTAAAACTTTCGTCGTTATTTTCATAAAATATTTTTGTCGTTTTCTCAATCCGACAATAATTTTGTTGTGAGGTCCACCAATGATTGTGCCGTTGTACGAATATTCCCTGTTAAAACGAATATTCCCCAACCAATCGAATATTATATAACAATTTGCGTACTTTGCAAAATTTATACATATTACCCCCCAACTATAACATTATATCAAATTCATTCCATAATATTCAAAAATGATATTTATAAAAAATTATTTTTATTCATAAAAGTTGGGGTCTTACAATCTCCCCTTCTTATGAAATTTCACCCTAAAAATTAGGTTACGTACCTGGTATGTCGAAGAGGTAAGGATACCTTGATTTCATTTCAAATTCTAATTCCTAGGTCATTTCCTCAACATCGTGGTTCCTCCATAAAACTTTGACTTAAGGTATAACCTTGGAGCGTAGAATATGTTCTTTCTTATTCAAGATTTGAACAGGAACCTCTTTATACGTTAAATCTTCCACTATTTCGTCCGGTTGTAACTCAATAATGTGGTTCGGGTCTTTCACATATTTACGTAACATGGATATATGAAAAACGTTATAAACACGAGACAACTTGGCGGTAAAGCGGGTCTATAGGCCGCAGTTCCTACTCGATCGAGGATTAAAAATGGGCCAATGAATCGAGGATTGAGCTTTCTTCTCTTTCAAAATCTTGTAACTCCTTTCCATGGAGCAACACATAACAACACATGATCTCCAATATCGAATTCCACGTCATTTCGATGAAGATCAACATAACTATTTTGTCGGTCTTATGAGGTTTTTATACGTTGTCAAATCATTTGAATCTTTTTCGTAGTCATACGTACCAATTCTGGTCCCAACAACGTTGTTTCACCCTCCTCATCCCAACATACTGGAGAACGACACTTTCTTCCATACAACGCCTCGAATGGAGCCATGCCAATACTTGTTTAATAACTGTTGTTGTAAGAAAACTCCACCAATGGTAAGAACTTATCCCAACTTCCCTTGAAGTCAAGGACACAGAGTCTTAATAAAATTTCAAGAGTTTGAATAGTCCTCTCTGATTGTCCGTCCGTCTGAGGATGATATGCCGAACTAAATAATAAATCCGTGCCCATAGCTTATTGCAAACTAACCCAAAATCGTGAAGTGAATATTGGGTCTCAATCAGAAACTATGGCTACTGGCATACCATGCAGTCTTACAATCTCGTTTATGTACATACGAGCAAGATGTTCAAGTGTATAAATTTCTCGTATTGGTAAGAAATGAGCAGACTTGGTCAATCTATCAATAATGACCCAAATTGCATCTATGCCTTGAGAAACCTTGGGAATACCAGTAACAAAATTCATGGTAATGTGCTCCCACTTCTATTCTGGAATTTCAAGTGGTTGCAATGGAACTTTTGATACTTGATGCTCCGCCTTGACTCGTTGACAAGTTAAACACCTTGAGATAAACAACGCTATCTCTCTCTTCATATTGCTCCACCAAAATGTATAACGAAGATCACGATACATTTTGGTACTCCCAGGATGGATTGCAAACGGTGTGTTGTGCGCCTCTATCATGATCTTATACTTTAAATCAGGGTCGTTAGGAACACAAAGTCTGGAGTTAACTCGAAGTATTCCTTCTTCATCAATTCTTGCTTCCGGCATAGCACCTTCTTGTACTTTCTTCCTCATATGCATCAACTCCAGGTCTGTATCTATAGCAACTTTAACTTTATCGATTAAAGTCGGTTCTACTAGTATATTTGCCATCATCACGTGGGTCCCTGGAGTCTTTATTTCTATCTCCATCCTTTGTAAGTCATACAAAATGGGCCTCTACGTTAACAATATCGCACTTGTACCCACATATGATCTTCTACTCAATGCGTCAACTACCACGTTTGCTTTTTCAGGATGGTATTGGATGGTATGATCATAATCTTTCAACATTTCAAGCCAACGTCGCTGTCGCATGTTGAGTTCCTTTTGAGTGAAGAAATATTTGAGGCTTTTATTATCCGTAAAGATCTCCACTTTCTCCCCATACAAGTAATGCCTCTAAATCTTTAGTGCAAAAACAACTGCTGCCAACTCTAGATCATGAGTAGGATAATTCCTCTCATATTCTTTGAGTTGTCAAGAGGCATAGGCTATGATTTTCCCATGTTGCATGAGAACACATCCTAACCCTTTGCCCGAAGCATCACTGTAGATGACAAATCCCTCCGAGCCAGATGGTATTGTCAGAACAGGTGCTGAAATGAGTCTCCTCTTGAGTTCTTGAAAACTCTTCTTACATTCCTCGCTCCAACCGAATTTTGTATCTTTTTGAGTCAGCTGAGTTAGTGGAGTAACGATTCTAGAAAATTCTTCCACGAATCTCCGATAATAACCAGCTAAACCGAGAAAGCTACGTACTTCGGTCACTGTTTTAGGTTGCTCCCAGTTTTGAATATCTTCAATCTTTGTCGGGTCAATAGATATTCCATGACTTGATACTACGTACCCAAGGAATGCTACTTCCTCCAGCCAGAACTCGCATTTCTTTAACTTGGCATAAAGCTTGTTTTCACGAAGCTTTTGGTGTATCATCCTCAAGTGCTGCTCATGATCTTCACGGCTTTTGAAATATATGAGGATGTCATCAATAAAGACGACCACAATGTGATCCAAATATTCCTTGAACACTCGATTCATCATATCCATGAAGGCAGTAGGAGCATTAGTCAATCCAAAAGACATGACTAGGAATTCATAACGCTCGTACCGAGTTCTGAAAGCCGTCTTTGGAATGTCATCGGTTCTAATCTTCAATTGGTGATATCCAGAACGAAGATCAATCTTTGAAAAGAATTTGGCTCCTTGCAACTGGTCAACAGGTCATCAATACGTGGCAATGGTACCTATTTTTGATGGTGACATAATTCAACTCCCGATAATCAATACAAAGTTGCATACTCCCATCTTTCTTCTTCACGAATAGAACAGGAGCACCCCAAGGAGAAGTACTAGGACGAATAAAGCCAATGTCTAACAATTCCTGTAGTTGGGTCTTTAACTCCTGAAGTTCAATAGGAGCCATTCGATATGGGGCTTTGAAAATGGATTTTGTATCGGGTTCAAGGTCGATACAAAATTCAATTTCACGCTTTAAGGGTAGGCCAGGAAGTTCTTCAGGGAGTACGTTAGGAAATTTATTAACAATAAAAATATCATTCAAAACTGACGTATTTTTGTTTAGATCCGTGACATGAGCTAAGAAAGCTTGACATCAATTTTTCAGTAAACGAATAGCTTTATGGCTTGAGATGACAGTGGTTGATTTTAATGTTTTGGTTGCTTGAATTCGCATAATAGGTTGGTTAGGAATATGAAAGCTAACAACCTTACGAAAATAATTAATTTTTGCATGATGAGTAGTTAACCAATCAATCCCTAGAATTACGTCAAATGCAAGTATATTTTCAATGAAATAAGATCGACAGGTAATGTGAGGGTACCGATTTGAACCAAACAAGACTTATAAACAATGGATGTAAGGAAGGTTTTTCCCAATGGAATTTCAACAGATAAGTCAAAGTCTAATTTCTCCGGAGTCAAATTTAAACGTTGAGCGCAAGTAGGAAAAATAAAAGAATGGGCAGAACAGGTATCAAATAAGGTATAAACTTCGCTAGAGTTTATGATAAGCTTACTTGTGATGACCTCGTTCGGGTTCCTTGCTTTCTGGGAGGTCACAACAAACGCTCTCCCTTGCACTACCGGCTTCAACTTTTCTAGGACGGCCTTTGGTGCCTCCATCCTAGCTGCATTTGTCTTTGGTGAACGACAAAATCGGGTTAGGTGACCTTCTCTTCCATAATTATAACGTACTTTGGACGGCATCGCAAAGTTTGGACTAATGTGTCCCTCCCCTCCGCATTTGAAGCATATGATAGGTGGTCGTTCTCCTTTCTTAACAACGGGTGCTGGTGCTGACGTCTTTCCATCATTGTTGAATTTCCTCTTCTTGAAATATCCATTCTTATTGTTTTGCCCTTGATTATCATCGAAGTGGTTACCATTTTTGGCCTATTGATTCCCTCCACGCTTGTTGTCACCGCTTCGATGACTTCTATCACTAGTATTATCATTTTGTCGGCTGCTCTCTTTTCGTTGGGTTGACTCATTATCGCGCTCCAATAATTGAGCCCTATTAACAACATCTGAATACAAACACAGTTTATGATAGATAAGATATTGACGTATCTCAGGTTTTAAACCTCTTAGAAACATTCGCGTCATTCTCTCATCATTATCAACTAAATGGGACGCAAACCGGGATAACTCGGCAAACTTGGCTTCGTACTGCGACACGGTCATGTTATTTTGTTCCAGCTTGATGAACTCTACCTCTTTCATGTGATGAATACTTTCGGGAAAGTACTTGTCATTGAACAATTCGTGGAACTTCTCCCAAGACATCTTCAATGCGGCAGGTTGAGTACGCTTTACAGATTCCCACTAGTAATCTACCTCTGTCCGCTACATGAAGATGGCAAAGGGAACCTTGTGATCCTCGGAGCATCCCAAGACATCAAATATCTTGTTGATCTGCTTTATTCACGTCTCCGTCTTAAGTGGTTTTGGCTCTTCAAAAAACTCCGGTGGTCCCAGTTCCTTGAACTGCTTAACGGTGACCGTCCGAGAGTTGCCAGTGTTTCCACCTGTATTTTGAACATGAGCCGCTCTTGCCTGATGTTGCATGAATTGCATAAATCCTCTGAACATTCCATCGTTCATCATCTGGTCAGTGATGTTGTTTGCCTGAGGATTGTTGCCTTCTTGATTCACATTATTCTGATTATTGATCTGTGGAGACTCAATGGTCTCCTGGGCTCCATTGATATTCTCAATATTCTCGGATGTCATTTTCAAATACTGCCACAAAACAAGGGTTAAATAACATATCACATATTATCCCTATACTCTGACTGACCAATTAAATATCAAATAAACTTAAGTAGGTCATACTAGCAAAAGAATTCCCCGTCTCTCCCCTCCTAGTTCTTATCTCACATCTCAGCCAGGGATCATATCCCTAAGCTTTGATACCAACTGTGACGCCCCAAAAATAGGTATATATCACCCATCTTGAGTCGCAAAATACATGGTACAAAATTTAAATATAGGTTTATAATACAACAGTTGTGTAAGATATGACAAATCATAATATAAGAATTTCAGTAAGAATATTGTCATCTAGACAATATCCATACTCAATGAAGTTCTCATTATAATTATTATCACACTATCTAACAGAATAGTGAGGACTACTAATGCTATCATCTGGACCGTCACTCTGTTCACGTTCTCATTTCCTGAAGAGAACAGTGAAAGAAAGGGTGAGTTCAACTAGCCCAGTAAGAAATATTATGACTAAGATAATGCAGAATAAATTATCGTTAGCCTTCAACAGTGTTAAACTGATAAAATATAACAAACATCAAGTTTAACTGCAGCGGAACAAGCAATCCATTGAAAGAGTCAAGTAGAGAATAAAATCTACTATCATTTATGATTTAAAATGGTTTTTCATCGCTTTTATCGCTGGGACTCAGCTTAATAAATAATCCACATCATCCCTGCACTACGGCCAAGGATATTCATTAGTATCACAACCACAAATTATCCATGCACTACAGGCCAAGGATATTCGTGTATTCATCAATGGTCATGATCATGCCAACAACTGTCCATCAATGCACTACGGGCCAATGAGGACATTTACCACATCATTTGTAACATTACGGTCATGATTATACCGAATAATCCCTGGTCATAATCATACCAAGTCCATCTATGCACTACAGGCCACAGATGACTTTCAACATAATATAAACATGAGGATGATGACAATGATATAAGAATTTAAAAAACAAGTTCAAGAATTAATTTATCCAAGAACTAATAACGTCCAAATTGTAAAATCCCAAATTTTACGAATAAAGATTTAAATTTCTCGATTTTTTTTGAATATTATGGTGTGGATTTATTATAATGTTATAGTTGTGGGTAATATTTATAAATTTTTCAAAGTATGCAAGTTGTTATATTATATTCGATTGGTCGGGGAATATTCTTTGTGTCAGGGAATATTCGTACGACAGCACAATCATTGGTGGACCCCACAACGGAATTATTGTCGGATTGAGAAAACGTCAAAAATATTTTTATGAAAATAACGGCGGAAGTTTTACCGTTAATACTGTTGAACTACTCGGTAGTAAAAGTACAGTAATACGTGTGATTGCATAGTAGCACACAGTATTGATTATTGATGCTTACGTGAGAAGTCACTCAGTTTTGTTCAATTATTGCTACAGTAGTTGTTGCATAGTATCTCACGTAATTAAATTTAATTATTGTCGATTGATATATATATATATATATATTATATATATGAGTTTTGTTTCATTAGTATTATTAATGTAATAAAATAGAAAAGTTTTTTATATAAAACAGAATACTTTTATAAAGTTATTCGTTTTATTAGGCTAATAGTAAAATCTTTTTATATAAAACAGAATACTTTTATAAAAGTTATTCGTTTTATTAGATTATAAATAGAATATATTATATTTTATTGTAAACTAATCTGGATCGTCCGTTTAAAGTAAATTGATTTGAACCGTTCATGGATTGGTTACTATTCAGTCCATTCTTCTATAAATAGAAGCACATTCCTTCATTATTTCTTATGAATTCACTGAAACTCTAGAGAGAGAAACTGTAGAGAGAATTATTCTTCTATCTTGAGCGTATTTCTTTAGCGTTTAAGAAAGCTTTGAGCGTAGTGCAAGTTTCTTCAAGTATATCCCCGCCCTACCATCAGAGTACTCTTTTTTATAAGGTAAGGGATATTATTTGTTGTACCCGTAAGGGGTATTTTTTTTATATTCATGAAGAGAACTTCTGTTATTCCATTCTTTATTATTCTGTT
Source organism: Panax japonicus (assembly GCA_020205505.1). Lineage (NCBI taxonomy): Eukaryota > Viridiplantae > Streptophyta > Magnoliopsida > Apiales > Araliaceae > Panax > Panax japonicus. The sequence continues at coordinate 47,148,713 of CM035103.1, forward strand.
GGAATAACCTGTCTATGCGAAGTAACGCATGCATGGTGATTTCTGTTGTTATTCCATTCTTTATTATTCTGTTGGAATATCCTGTCGGTGCGTATTACGCCTGACCTGGTTCCGTTATTTATTATTCTATTGGAATAACCTATCCATGCGAAGTACCGCATGCATGATGATTTCTTTTACTATTCCATTCTTTATTATACTCAGTTGGCTAAAGTTTTGACTTTTATACTCCATGAAATTAGTGGAATATCCTTGATATTTGCGCTTCATCCAGTATCTTTTCATGGAAATATTCTTCTGAGCATTCTTAAATTTTACTCTGCAAAGAAGTATCATGTTGACAATTTGGTCGTTATTAGTTCCTGAATAAATTAATTCTTGAACTTGTTTTATTGAATTCTTATATCATTGTCATCATCCTCATATTTATATTTTGTTGAAAGTCATCTGTGGCCTGTAGTGCATAGATGGACTTGGTATGATTATGACCATGGATTATTCGGTGTAATCATGACCGTAATATTACAAATGATGTGGTAAAAGTCCTCATTGGCCCGTAGTGCATTGATGGACAGTTGTTGGCATGATCATGACCATTGATGAATACACGAATATCCTTAGCCCGTAGTGCATGGATAATTTTTGGTTGTGATACTTATGAATATCCTTGGCCGTAGCGCAGGGATGAGGTGGATTATTTATTAAGCTAAGTCCCAGCGATAAAAGTGATGAAAACTTTTTAAATCATAAAAGATAATAGATTTTATTCTCTACTTGACTCTTTTAATGGATTGCATGTTCCGATGCAGTTAAACTTGATGTCTATTGTATTTTTTTAGTTTAACATTGTTGAAGACTAATGATAATTTTTTCTGCATTATCTTAGTCATAATATTTCTTACTGGGCTAGTTGAGTTCACCCTTTCTTTCACTGTTCTCTTCAGGAAATGAGAATATAGATGGGACGAGTCGGGGAATGGATTGACAGTCCATATGATAACATTAGTAGTCCTCACTATTCTGTTAAATAGTGTGATAATAAATATAATGAGGACTTATTCTGAGAGTGAATATTGTCTAGAAGACAACATTTGTATTAAAATCATAGCTCTCTTGTTGTATATTAAAGATTTTATTTGTATTCTGTACCATGTATCTGACGACTCAAGATGGATGATGTATACCTATTTTTGGGGGCGTCACACAAATTGTCAACATGATACTTCTTTGTAGAGTAAAATTCAAGAATGCTCAGAAGAATATTTCCATGAAAACGTACTGGATGAAGCGCAAATATCAAGGATATTCCACTAATTTTATGGAGTATAGAAGTCAAAACTTTAACCAACTGAGTATAATGAAGAATATAATAACAAAAAAAATCACCAGACATTCGATAGACCGCACAGACAGGTTATTACAATAGAATAATAAATAACGGAACCAGGTCATGCGTAAACGCACAGACAGGATATTCCAATAGAATAATAAATAATGGAACCGGTCATGCGTAAAGCACATACATGATGTTCCAGCAGAATGATAAATAATGGAACCAGGTCATGCGTAAAGCACAGACAGGATGTTCCAACAGAATGATAAATAATGGAACCAAGTCATGCGTAAAGCACAGACAGGATGTTCCAACAGAATGATAAATAATGAAATAACAGAAGGATTTCACCAAGTATAGGGTAGTCCGCGTATACAGGTTATTCCAACAGAATAATAAAGAATGGAATAACAAAAGTTCTCTTCATGAATATGAAAGAAATAATACCCCTTACCTTAGAAAGAAGAGTACTGGATATAGGAGTAGTGAAGTAGTAGAACACTTTTCTTCTTTCTCTCTATAGTTTCTCTCTCTAGAGTTTCAGTGAATTCATAAGAAATAATGAAGGAATGAGCTTCTATTTATAGGAGAATGGAAAAATACTATTTGAGAAAAATATCACAGACGCTACTGCTATGCAATTCATGGATGAAATTTTGATAACCTACGGTTGCAAAATTCATACCTTCCTCCAATAAGAACAAAGCAACCAAATATAATATATATATAAATAGACAACACATGTTATAATGCAACAAAACAACAAAGAAAAACACACCCACCCGACAAACATTAGGATTTTTTTCTCCACCCCCATTTTCTTTCTTCCAACATAGCCCCACACGCTCCCTCCACCAATTTCCACTCACTCATTCATTTATTATATATATAACATTATACTAGATTCCCCTCATTAATCAAGATTCCCCCCCCCACTACCACTTTACTGTTAACACATGTATATATATATATATATATATATATATATATATATATATATATATATATATATATATATATAACCGAGATAAATTCTCCTGACAGTTTTGAAAAATGGGTAAGTGGGGGTCCAAATAATAAACAAAATTTACAACAAATATTTCATAAAATTACCTCAATATTTTTAACAACATTTATCATCATTATTATAATTCACAATATTAATCGATCAGGTCGTTCCTAAGAAAGAGGGGGCTTTCCAATAAGGATTTCTCCCTATTGGCGCGTAATTAGGTGACCAAACCTCTCTTTGACAGAACTTCTAGACATCGTTAATATTGCAAATAATAATATTAATAAATTTGTTATCTCAATTATTGATTTAATAATATATAAAAATATTGACAATAATTGAATCAAAACTGATTGACTTCTCACGTAAGCATCAATAATCAATACCGTGTGCTACTATGCAACCACATGTATTACTGTACTTTTAACACCGGGTGTTTCAACAATTAATGATAAAACTTCCGTCGTTATTTTCATAAAATATTTTTGTCGTTTTCTCAATCCGACAATAATTTTGTTGTGGGGTCCACCAATGATTGTGCCGTTGTATGAATATTCCATGTTAAAACGAATATTCCCCGACCAATCGAATATTATATAACAACTTGCGTACTTTGCAAAATTTATACATATTACCCCCAACTATAACATTATATCAAATTCATTCCATAATATTCAAAAATGATATTTATAGAAAATCATCTTTATTCATAAAAGTTGGGGTCTTACACAGATCGCATCTATATCTTGAGAAACCTTGGGAAGATCAGTAACGAAATCGATGGTAATGTGCTCCCACTTCCATTCTGGAATTTCAAGTGGTTGCAATGGACCTTTTGGTACTTGATGCTCTGTCTTGACTCGTTAACAAGTTAAACATCTTGAGATAAACAACGCTATCTCATATTCTTTGAGTTGTCGAGAGGCATAGGCTATGACTTTCCCATGTTGCATGAGAACACATCCTAACCCTTTGCCTGAAGCATCACTGTAGATGACAAATTCCACCGAGCCAGATGGTATTTTCAGAACATGTGCTGAAATGAGTCTCCTCTTGAGTACTTGAAAACTCTTCTCATATTCCTTGTTCCAACCGAATTTTGTATCTTTCCGAGTCAGCTGAGTTAAGGGAGTAGCGATTCGAGAAAACCCTTCTTCGAATCTCCGATAATAACCAGCTAAGCCGAGAAAGCTACGTACTTCGGTCACTGATTTAGGTTGCTCCCAGCTTTGAATAGCTTCAATCTTTGCTGGGTCAACAAATATTCCATGACTTGATACCACGTGCCCAAGGAATGCTACTTTCTTAAGCCAGAACTCGTATTTTTTTAACTTAGCATAAAGCTTATATTCATGAAGCTTTTGAAGTATCAGCCTCAAGTGTTGCTCATGATCTTCACGACTTTTGGAATAAATAAGGATGTCATCAATAAAGACGACCACAAAGTGATCCAAATATTCCTTGAATACTCGGTTCATCACATCCATGAAGGCAGCAGGAGCATTAGTCAATCCAAACGACATGACTAGGAATTCATAATGCCCGAACCGAGTTCTGAAAGCCGTCTTTGGAATGTCATCGGTTCTAATCTTCAATTGGTGATATCCGGAACGAAGATCAATCTTTGAAAAGAATTTGGCGCCTTGCAACTGGTCAAACAGGTCATCAATACGTGGCAATGGGTACCTATTTTTGATGGTGACATGATTCAACTCCTGATAATCAATACAAAGTTGCATAATCTAGTCTTTCTTTTTCACGAATAGAATAGGAGCACCCCAGGGAGACGTACTAGGACGAATGAAACCGATGTCTAACAATTCCTGTAGTTGGTTCTTTAACTCCTGAAGTTCAATAGGAGCCATTCAATATGGGGATTTGGAAATGGGTTTTGTACCGGGTTCAAGGTCGATACAAAATTCAATTTCACGTTCTGGGGGTAGGCCAGGAAGTTCTTCAGGGAATACGTAAGGAAATTCATTAACAATAGAAATATCATTCAAAATTGACGTATTTTTGTTTAGATCCGTGTCATGAGCTAAGAAAGCTTGACATCTGTTTTTCAATAAACGAATAGTTTTATGGCTTGAAATGACAATGATTAATTTTAATGGTTTGGATGCTTGAATTCACATAATAGGTTGGTTAGGAATATGAAAGCTAACAACCTTACGAAAATAATCAATTTTTGCATGATGAGTAGTTAACCAATCAATCCCTAGAATTACGTCAAATGCAAGTATTTTCAATGAAATAAGATCGACAGGTAATGTGATGGTACCGATTTGAACCAAACAAGACTTATAAACAATGGATGTAAGGAAGGTTTCTCCCAATGGAATTTCAACAGATAAGTCAAAGTCTAAGTTCTCCGGAGTCAAATTTAAACGTTGAGCGCAAGTAGGAAAAATAAAAGAATGGGTAGAACAGGTATCAAATAAGGTATAGACTTCGCTAGAGTTTATGATAAGCTTACCCCTGATGACCTCGTCCGGGTTCCTTGCTTTCTGGGAGGTCACAACAAACGCTCTCCCTTGCACTACCAGTTTTGTTCCAGCTTGATGAACTCTACCTCTTTCATGTGACGAATACTTTCGGGAAAATACTTGTCGTTGAACAATTCTTGGAACTTCTCCCAAGTCATCTTTAGTGAGGCAGGTTGAGTACGTTTTACAGATTCCCGCCAGTAATCTGCCTCTGCACGCAACATAAAGGTGGCAAAGGGAACCTTTTGCTCCTTGGAGCATCCCAAGACATCAAATATCTTGTTGATCTACTTTATCCACGTCTCCGCCTTAAGTGGTTTCGACTCTCCAAAAAATCCGGTGGTCCCAGTTCTTTGAATTGCTTAGCGGTGACCGTCCGAGAGTTGCCAGTGTTTCCACCTGCATTTTGGACAGGAGCCGCTCTTACCTAATGTTGCATGAATTGCATAAAGCCTCTGAACATTCTATCGTTCATTATCTGGTCCGTGTTGTTGTTTGCCTGAGTATTGTCGCCTTCCTAATGCACATTATCCTAATTATTGATCTGTGGAGACTCAACGGTCTCCTGTGCTCCATTGATGTTCTCAACATTCTCGGGTGTCATTTTAAAATACTACTACAAATTAAACAAGGGTTAATTAACATATCACATATTATCCCTATACTCTGACCGACTAATTAAATACCAAATAAACTTAGGTAGGTCATATTAGCGAAGTAATTCCCCGTCTCTCACCTCCTAGTTCTTGTCTCACATCTTAGCCAGGGATCATATCCCTAAGCTTTGATACCAACTGTGACGCCCCCAAAATAGGTATACATCACCCATCTTGAGTCACCAAATACATGGTACAAAATTCAAATACAACTTAACTAAATAGCAGTCGAGTAAAATATAACAAAATATATGCTGTGAGTTTTAATACAAATATTGTCATTTAGACAATATCCACACTCAATTGAGTCCTTATTACATTTATTATCACACTATTTAACATAATAGTGAGGACTACTAATGCTATTATATGGACCCTCACTCCGTTCCCCGACTAGTCCCTGCTACATTCTCATTTTCTGAAAAGAACAATGAAAGTAAAAGGGTGAGCTCAACTAGCCCAGTAAGAAATATTATGACTAAGATTGTGACGCCCCCAAAAATAGGTATACATCACCCATTTTGGGACGCCAGATACATGCTAGTGAATACAAATATAAACTAATTATACAACAGTCGTGTAAAATACGACAAAAACATATATTGTGAGTTTTAATACAAATATTGTCATCTAGACAATATCCACACTCAATGGAGTCCTCATTACTTTTATTATTATACTATTTCACAGAATAGTGAGGACTACTAATACACCATCTAGGACCATCACTCTATTTTCCAACTAGTCCCAGCTACGTTCTCATTTTCTGAAGAGAACAATGAAAAAAAGGGTGAGCTCAACTAGCCCAGTAAGAAATATTATGACTAAGATAATGCAGAATAAATTATCGTTAGCCTTCAACAGTGTTAAACTGATACAATATAATAAATATCAAGTTTAACTGCAGCAGAACAAGCAATCCATTAGAAGAGTCAAGTAGAGAATAAAATCTACCATCTTCTATGATTTAAAAAGTTTTTCATCACTTTTATTGCTGGGACTCAGCTTAATAAATAATCCACATCATCCCTGCATTACGACCAAGGACATTTTTTTTAGTATCATGACCACAAATTATCCATGAACTACTGGCCAAAGATAATCGTGTTTTCATCAACGGTCCTGATCATGCCATAAAACAATTCATCTTTGCACCCTTGGCCGAATATAATCCATAGCCATAATCATACCAACAACTGTCCATCAATGCACTACGGGCCAATGAGGACTTTTACCACATCATTTGTAACATTACGGTCATGATTACACCGAATAATCCATGGTCATAATCATATCAAGTCCATCTATGCACTACAGGCCACCGATGACTTTCAACATAATATAAACATGAGGATGATGACAATGATATAAGAATTCAATAAAACAAGTTCAAGAATTAATTTATCCAGGAACTAATAACGACCAAATTGTCAACATGATACTTCTTTGTAGAGTAAAATTCAAGAATGCTCAGAAGAATATTTTCATGAAAAGATACTGGATGAAGCGCAAATATCAAGGATATTCCCCTAATTTTATGGAGTATAGAAGTCAAATCTTTAACCTACTAAGTATAATAAAGAATGGAATAATAAAAGAAATCACCATGCATGCGGTACTTCGCATAGACAAGTTATTCCAACAGAATAATAAATAACGGAACCAGGTCAGGCGTAATACGCACCGACAGGATATTCCAATAGAATAATAAAGAATGAAATAACAATAGAAATCACCAAGCATGCGGTACTTCGCATAGACAGGGTATTCCAACAGAATAATAAATAACGGAACCATGTCCGGCGTAAAACGCACAGACAGGATATTCCAATAGAATAATAAAGACGAAACCAGGTTCGGCGTAAAATGCACAGACAGGATATTCTAACAGAATAATAAAGACGGAACCTGGTCCGACGTAAAACGCACAGACAGGATATTCCAATAGAATAATAAAGAATGGAATAACAGAAGAATTTCACCATATATGTGGTACTTCGCATAGACAGGTTATTCCAACATAATAGTAAAAATGGAATAATAGAAGTTCTCTTCATGAATACAAAAGAAATAATACCCCTTACCTTTGAAAGAAGAGTATTCCGATTGGTAGGGCGATGATATACTCGAAGAAAACTTGCATTACACTCAAAGCTTTCTTAAACTCTAAAGAAATATGCTCAAGATTATAGAAGAATAATTCTCTCTATAGTTTCTCTCTCTAGAGTTTCAGTGAATTTGTGACGCCCCCAAAATAGGTATACATCACCCATTCTGAGTCGCCAGATACATGATACAAAATACAAATACAATCTTTAATATACAACAAGAGAGCTGTGATTTCTAATACTAATATTATCTTCTAGACAATATCCACTCTCAGAATAAGTCCTCATTACATTTATTATCACACTATTTAACAGAATAGTGAGGACTATTAATGCTATCATCTGGACTGTCAATCCGTTTCCCGACTCGTCCCAGTTATATTCTCATTTCCTGAAGAGAACAGTAAAGGAAAGGGTGAGCTCAACTAGTCCAGTAAGAAATATTAGGACTAAGATAATGCATAATAATTTATCGTTAGCCTTCAACAGTGTTAAACTGATAAAATATAACAAACATCAAGTTTAACTGCAGCAGAACAAGCAATCCTTTAGAAGAGTCAAGTAGAGAATAAAGTCTACTATCTTCTATGATTTAAAAGGTTTTTCATCACTTTTATCGCTGAGACTCAGCTCAATAAATAATCCACATCATCAAATCATCCCTGCTCTACAGGCCAAGGATATTATTTAGTATCACAACCACGAATTATCCATGCACTACGGGCCAAAGATAATTGTGTTTTTATCAACGGTCCTGATCATGCCATAAAACAATTCATCTTTGTACCCTTGGTCGAAGGGAATCCATAGCCATAATTATACCAAAAACTGTCCATCAATGCATTACGGGTCAATGAGGACTTTTTCCACATCATTTGTAACATTACGGTCATGATTATACCGAATAATCCCTGGTCATAATCATACCAAGTCCATCTATGCACTACAGGTCACAGATGACTTTTAACATAATATAAACATGAGGATGATGACAATGACATATTAATTCAATAAAACAAGTTCAAGAATTAATGTATCCAGGAACCAATAACGTCCAAATTGTCAACATGATACTTCTTTGTAGTGTAAAATTCAAGAATGCTCAGAAGAATATTTCCATGAAAAGATACTGGATGAAGCGCAAATATCAAGGATATTCCACTAATTTTATGGAGTATAGAAGTCAAAACTTTAACCAACTGAGTATAATAAAGAATGAAATGACAAAAGAAATCATCAGGCATGCGATAGACCGCACAAACAGGTTATTCTAACAGAATAATAAATAACGAAACCAGGTCATGTGTAAACGCACAGACAGGATATTCTAACAGAATAATAAATAACGGAACCAGGTCAGGCGAAATTCGCACCGACATGATGTTCCAACAGAATAATAAATAACGGAACCAGGTCATGCGTAAACGCACAGACAGGATGTTCCAACAGAATGATAAAGAATGAAATAACAGAAGAATTTCACCATATATGTGGTACTTCGCATAGACAGGTTATTCCAACATAATGATAAAGAATGGAATAATATAAGAATTTCACCATGTATGCGGTACTTCGCATAGACAGGTTATTCCAACATAATGATAAAGAATGGAATAAATAAGAATTTCACCAAGTATAGGGTAGACTCCGTATACAGGTTATTCCAACAGAATAATAAAAAAATGGAATAACAGAAGTTCTATTCATGAATACGAAAGAAATAATACCCCTTACCTTAGAACAAATTGGATATAGGAGTAGTGAAGTAGCAGAATATTTTTCTTCTTTCTCTCTATAGTTTCTCTTTCTAGAGTTTCAGTGAATTCGTAAGAAATAATGAAGGAATGAGCTTCTATTTATAGAAGAATGGACTGAATAGTAACTAATTCCTGAACGGTCCAGATTGATTTACTTTTAGACGGACGGTCCAGATTGGTTTACTATAAAATATTCTAATAAAACAAAATCTTTTAAATAAAATATAATATATTCTATTTATAATCTAATAAAATAAATAACTTTATAAAAGTATTATATTTTATATAAAAAGATTTTACTATACAAACACTATGCAGACACTATACAAATATTATGCATAATAAAATATAATATATTATATTTATAGTCTAATAAAATGAATAACTTTATAAAAGTATACTGTTTTATATAAAAAGATTTTAAACACTATGCATAATAAAATATAATATATTCTATTTATAGTCTAATAACACGAATAACTTTATAAAAGTATTCTGTTTTATATAAAAATCTTTTCTGTTTTATTACATTAATAATACTAATAAAATAAAACTTCGTCATCATTATTATAATTCACACTATTAATCGACCAGGTCGTTCACAGGAAAGAGGGGACTTTCCAATAAGGATTTTTCCCTATTGACGCGCAATTAGGTGACCAAACATCTTCTTGGCAGAACTTCTAGACATCGTTAATATTACAAATAATAATATTAATAACTTCGTCGTCTCAATTATTGATTTAATAATATATAAAATATCGACAATAATTGAATCAATTAACGTGAGATACTATGCAACAATTACTGAAGCAATAATTGAACAAAATTGAGTGACTTCTCACGTAAGCATCAATAATCAATATCGTGTGCTACTATGCAACCACGCGTATTTTTGTACTTTTAACACCTGGTGTTTCAACGGTTAACGATAAAACTTCTGCCGTTATTTTTATAAAATATTTTTTTCATTTTCTCAATCCGACAATAATTCCGTTATAGGGTCCACCAATGATTGTGTCGTCGTACGAATATTCTCTGACCAATCGAATATTGTATAACAACTTGCGTACTTTGCAAAATTTATAACTATTATCCACAACTATAACATTATATTAAATTCATTCCATAATATTCAAAAATGATAATTATAGAAAATTCATCTTTATTCATAAAAGTTGGGGTCTTACAATTGTGATTTGGTATAACTATGATTTTTGATGTTTCAGGTGAAGATATGTGATGAAAATTATCTTCGTCCTGGTGCAAAGAGGAATTTAGAATCACAATTATGATTATGAGTTATTCATATGATTGTGGACATGATTTGTTGATTGATGTTACATGAATAAAACATTATTGGTGGACTTTTAACATGGAGAAGATAATAGATCGGATGGTCTATTTGACTCTTCTAATGGATTGCTCGTTCCACTGCAACTATGGTTGAAAAGTTTATCATCTACCATATGTTCTAAATCTCTTATTTACTACTAATGAAGGCTATTGATGATGTAAATTATCTTTAGTCATGATATTCTTTATTGGGCTAGTTGTGTTCACCCTTTTCTTTCACTGTTCTCTTAAGGAAATGAGAATATAGTTGGGACGAGTCGGGGAACGGAGTGATGGTCCGATATGGTGGTTATAGCAGTCCTCACTACTTAGTGTGATAATAAGTGTAATGAGGACAGAATTTGAGTTTGTATACTGCCTATGAGGCAATATTCATGTAAAATCTCAGCTATGTTTTGTCGTATTTTTACACGATAGTTGTATAATTAAGTTTGTATGTGATTTATGTACCATGTATTTGGCGACTCAAGATGGGTGATGTATACCTGTTTTGGGGGCGTCACAATTAATGCTCATGCTTTTCAGTTTCCGCATGTAACATGTAATTTCCCTTAAGGTCTGAGGACCGAAATTGGAACATTCTTCATCTGTTTCCCCTTTCGTTTGGATGTTTAAATTCTGGTGTAAGTAAGCGTATATGAGACATGGACTTTTTAAATACATCAAGTACATGTGTCAGATATTTGAGGCTTAGTGAAATTTGTGTAATGTGTAACAGATTTCAAATATGCCACTAACAATCATATCAATATAACAACTCGATGACATTGTGCATTACACTTTCTAAATATTTGTTAGTCCTTTAGAATGAAAGAGGTACCCATTTTTAACCCTATTAGTTACATTATAAACATTTTTATCAAGAAATTAATATATATATACACACACACACAACTGTTATTGTAAGACCCCAAATTTTATGAAATGAAAGTATTTAATTTTCTTATAATTATTATTTTATTTCGTAAACGGTTAAATTGATAAAGGGTTAAAGTTAAGGGTGATATGTGAAATTTTTTGAAAAGTATGCAAGTTGTTATAAAATATTCGTTTGGTCGGAGAATATTCTTTTTGTTGGGGAATATTCGTACAATGGCATAATCATTGGTGGACCCCACAACGAAATTATTGTTGTAGTAAGAAAACGACAGAATTATCTTTTTATAAAAATAACGACAAAAGTGTTATCGTTAAAAATTGTTGAACTACCCGGTAGTAAAAGTATAGTGATACGCGTGATTTCATAGTAGCACACGGTATTAATTATTGATACTTACGTAAAAAGTCACTCAGTTATACTCAATTATTGCTACAGTAATTATTGCATCATATCTCTCATATTATTGATTCGATTATTTTCACAGTATCATTTGTATAATATGATATATTATTAAATCAATAATTGAAACGATAAAATTATTCATATTATTAAATTGCAATATTTACAATGTCTAGAAGTCCTGTCAAGGAGAGGTTTGGTCATCTAATTGTGCGCCAATAAGGAGAATTTTTTATCGAAAAGCCCCCTCTTTTCTAGGAACGACCTGATTGTTAAATATTGTTAGTTATAATATTAATGATGAATAAGTTCGTGTTGATTAAAATGAAATTGATAGTTTCACTGTGTTGGAATTATTAGTGTTAGTGAAAATCAACATTTATTTCGATAATAATTGATGTCTGAAAGTTATCGGGTAATTAATCGGATAAATGAGGAATTAATTGCTATTAATTCACATGATTATAACTATTTATTCACATGTGTGTACTATTGATTCACATTCATGTACTATTAGGGGAGTTGGTGCAAGATTGATAATACTTGCATGACTAAGTTAAAGATGGAGGTACAATACTGTTATTCGTATTTTCACATGATTATAACTATTGAATCACAAGATTGAACTATTGATTCACATTATTTACTATTAGGGGAGGTGGTGCAAGTTTGATAATACTTGCAGGACTAAATTAAAAATGAAAGAAAATTTGGAGGTATTGTACTGTAATTTTTCGAGCCCCAAAACGTGCAATTATCGAAACTATATTTTTCTATAAATAGAAGCTCATTCTTCCTTCATTTCTCACCAATTCACTAAAGCTATAGAACAATTATTATAGAGAGAAATTATAGTGAGAAAGAAGAAGAGAAGTCTGCTACCTCTTTATTCCAGTATCCAGCTTTATTATAAGGTAAGGAGTATTATTTCTTTCATTTTCATGAAGAGAGCTTCTGTTATTCCATTCTTTATTATTCTGTTGGAATATCCTATCTGTGCGTATTACGCATACCCTGGTTCCACTATTTATTATTCTGTTGGAATAACCTGCCTGTGCGGTCTATCGCATGTCTGGTGAATTCTGTTGTTATTCCATTCTTTATTATTCTGTTGGAATATCCTGTCTGTGCGGATTTCGCATGACTTGGTTCCATTCTTTATTATTCTGTTGGGAATAACCTGTCTGTGCGGTCTATCGCATGCATGGTAAATTCTTCTGTCATTCCATTCTTTATTATTCTGTTGGAATAACCTGTCTATGTGGATTACCACATGCATGGTGAATGATCCTTTGTATTCATTCCTTATTAAATTATGAAAATGATCTGTCTATGTGGATTACCGCATGGCAGGCGAAAATCCATTTGCAGGTTCATATATTCTATTATACTCAGTTGGTTAAAGTTTTGACTTTTATACTCCATGAAATTAGTAGAATATCTTGGATATTTGCACTTCATCCAGTATCTTTTCATGGAAATATTCTTCTGAACATTCTTGAATTTTACTCCACAAAGCAGTATCATGTTGACAATTTGGAAGTTTTTGAGTTCAGGATAAATTAACTTATAAATCTTTAAAATTTAATTCTTAAACTTCTTTTATTGAATTATTATGTCATTGTCATCATCCTCATGTTTATATTATGTTGAAAGTCATCTATGGCCTGTAGTGCATAGATGGACTTGGTATGATTATAACCAGGGATTATTCGGTATAGTCATGACCGTAATGTTACAAATGATGTGGTAAAATTCCTCATTGGCCCGTAGTGCATTGATGGACAGTTGTTGACATGATCATGACCATTGATGAAAATACGAATATCTTTGGCCCGTAGTGCATGGATAATTTATGGTCATGATACTAATGAATATCCTTGGCCGTAGTGCAAGGATGACGTGATTTTTTTAATAAGCTGTGTATCAGCGATAAAAATGATGTAAAACCTTTTAAATCATATAAGATAGTAGATTTTATTCTCTACTTGACTTTTCTAATGGATTGTTTATCCCGCTGCAGTTAAACTTGATGTTTGTTATATTGTATTAGTTTAACACTGTTGAAGGCTAACGATAATTTATTCTGCATTATCTTAGTCATAATATTTCTTACTGGGCTAATTGAGCTCACCCTTTTGTTTTCATTGTTCTCTTCAGGAAATGAGAACGTAGCATGGACTAGTCGGGGAACAGAGTGACGGTCCAGATGATAGCATTAGTAGTCCTCACTATTCTATGAAATAGTGTGATAATAAATGTATTGAGAACTTATTTTGAGTTTGAATACTGTCTAGAAGACAATATTTGTATTAAAACTCACAGCTCATGTTGTATATTTAAGATGTATTTATATTCTGTATCATGTATTTGACGACTCAGAATAGGTGACGCATACCTATTTTGGGGGTGTCACAGTTATATAATGTCCTGGGGTTTATTGATCAGATTAATTCTATAGATATGCATTTGGGTACAAATTTTTTACCCAACTCTATGTAACATATGCTACCAAAATTTGATCATCGCATGATAATTTATCATTTTTTTATTATATTTTAATTTATTAATTGCATGTATAAATTTATTACTAACTAAATAAACAATCCTGCTGCAACGCACATGTTTATATGTAGTATTTCTCAAAGACAAAAGAGTATAATACTATTACATTTTGAAAACTTACTTTGTGACATACGAAAGATCAATAACTAATATAGCACTAATGAAGTAATCATTTAATATTTAAAGTCTAGCTGTAATAACTACTTCAATTTCTGTTAATCTGTTTTTTAGCTTCGCAAAATGATAAAAACAAGTTTTAGCTGACCTGAGCATTTTAACCTCAAAAACTTGGAATCAAATTATTACCCCGTCTGTTTCAAAATTACAGATAAATCTTGATTGTTGACGTCAAACGATGATATATTAAATTTTAAAAATATTAGAATAATTTATAAAAATTTAGAATAAAATAAATTTTATTATTTATAAATTTTATTATATACTATACAATTATAATAATTGTATTAACTAAACTTAAATACATCAATACTTCAATACTTATATATAAATACACATAAATGATGACATCATCAAATCAAATCAATTGGAAAATTTTATTAAATAATGACATCATCAAATCAAATCAATTGAAAAAATCGTTAAGTCCACTCTTAATTAATTAAGTGAGTTTTGATAACTCATATATTCTTCTATTCTTATATATAAATACACATAAATGATGATACTCATAAATAATTTTTTATTTTTATTCTCTAACAAGAGAAGGTAAGTCTAAAATATTTTTTAACTTATTATAATATTTTTTATTAAAAAAATTGTTTAAGATAATATATCTTGACCACTTTTATGTAAGATAATTTAATTACTATAATTTTATTAAGATATTCAATTTTTAGATATAGCAAATTAAAATTTTAAAAATATCATTATTAAATTAATTAATTGAAATATATAGTGTAGGTTTTCTTTCTCAAATATTACTATAATCAATTTAATTTAGCGCAAAAATTTATTAGGAATTAATATTCCAATTAAACTCAAATATTACTATTTGATTAGTGTTATTAGGCACTTACGGGTAGGGATGCACAAAAGGCCCAAGACTTGCGGCCTGGCTTGGGCCCGGCCTAGTCAAAGCCTGGCCCGATCAGGCCTGGCCTGGAAGACTTGAAAATGCCATTTTTTTTAGACAAAAATCTGGCCTGGCTTGGGGTCTGGCCTGACCTGACCTGGCATTAGGCCTGGCCTAAGACCTTACATGATTTTTTATCCAATTATTTATAATTTTTTAACTTGAAAATTATAATTATTCATCAATAAAGTATAAATTTTTACTCATTCATTATTATAATTTATAAATTATAATACATTAGTTTTAATTAATACATCAATAAAATTTAAAATTTTAATTATTCATTTTTGATTTCTTGTTGATACATTTAATTAATATACATCTTCAATGAATATAACTAATTAGTATATTTAATATTAATAATAAGTTAGTTACTTAGTTGATTAAATATTAATAATAAGTTAATTTCTTGTAAATACTAAATTACTAATATTTAACAATAAAATTTTATTAATATTCTTTGTTACTTTAATGTTAAATATTAACATTAATTAATACATCAATAAACTAATTTTTAATATTAACATTAATTAATACATCAATAAACTAGTTTCTTGTAAATACTCAAGTTCTTCATTAATTTGGATATGCTAAATTTTTTGGGGGATTTATGTTTGGTTCTTTTTTAGGTATTCTCTTGTACCAATTTAAATAAAAATTCCATAAAGTAATTAGAAAACTAACTGAAATTAATACTTGAGATATAACTATGTAAGAGTTTAATGATCATAAATGAAAAGATATATGTGTGTTTAAACTTTACAAAATATATGTCCAACCGATCCTAGTACGTACTATAAGAAAATAGAATCGAAACTAACTTTATATTCAAAAAATAAAAGTGTAATCTACAGTATTTAAGTAATCTAAAATATTTTCTACGAAGTGCATAGTAGACAATTAGACATATATTTAAGAAATCAATTTGTTTTATATTCCAGTTACATCTAAATTACATTTTTTTATAATTTAAGATGAATGTATTTATTTTTGTTCTAATAATTCAACTTATTTTGGTGTGTAGTAGAATGTTAAAATAAAATAAATCTCAAAAATCTTGCATCATATTTACAAAATTTATTAATTTATATTTTATTATTTATATTTTTAATATTTAATATATAACATTAAAAAAAACCAGACCAGCCAAGGCCTTGGGTTTGGCCTGGCCTAGCCAAGCCACAACCCAGCGACCAAGGCCTGACCTAGCCTGACCTGGCCTGACTTGGAGGCCAAAAGTCAACGGCTTGGCCTGACCTAGTCAAATCCCAAGCCCTGGCAAGCTCAGGTCAGGCTAGACCAGGGCGGCTTGTTGTGCATGTCTACTTACGGGTAAAAATAATTACTGAATTGTGTATTATTTTTTTTGACATGAATGTCTGACAAATTATTAAAATTATTATTCAAACTAACCATACATTTCACGGGTTATCAACTAGTTTATATTAATTTGAAATTTAATATAATTTCATTTAATCTAAAAAATTAAATTATATTTTAAATTTTAGAACAAAGGGAGCAATAATTTTGTTGCCAATAAATAGAATTATTATTAGGAACACAAAAAGTGAATTGGGATTGAGGTCACCTACATCTGTCCTTGTCTAACTATGTAAGGTTCAACCTCATTTTCGTCAAGCCCTCTGGTTAAATAAGGCGGTTGAGGTGATTAGACTTAGAATTTTAGTTAAAATTAAAGTGAGTTTTATTAACTATTTAAATTAAATTTATATATTAATGTGTTATACTTTATAAGTAGATTAAATAAAGTATTTAGAAACTCAAATTTATAGAGTAATAAATGAGATATTAACTTTCAAAAATTATCATTGAAAATGATAATAAATAGTTGTACGACGCTAAGTTTTACATCGGTTAAGAACTAAAACTTTAACGGGTTTATATACAAGGTTTGGGCCCCAAGGGTCATCTCATTTTTGTGAAAGGAAAAGGACCTAACCAAGGTTTTGTTTGAACCCAGACGCACGTTGCAACCGCCCGATCGACTTGGTCGGGCTCGCGGGTCTGGGTCCTTGTATATAATTTTTTGGACAAAATTTATTTAAATTTTTTTTTTTTATTTTAGTTATATTATCAAAACTGTGTTGTTTTGATAAATTTTATTTATTATTTTGGAAAGTGTTATTTGCCGAACGGATGCGCCAATACTGCGTCGCTTTGAAAAGCGATATTTGCTTGAACGGACGTCTCAAAACTACATCGTTTTTGCCGGAACGGACGCGCCTTTTTCTACTAAGCCTAAAATTATGTCATTTTTGTTTTGCTAAGCCAAAAATTACGTCGTATTTGTTACGAACGGACGCGCCCTTTCTGTTAAGGCCTAAAACTACGTCGTTTTGGTTGAACAGTGTCTTTTCAATGGGTTGTGTCTCATCTGAAGGGTCACTAACCCCTCCTATAAATAGACTAGGGGGCAACCCACTTCATTCATTCAAATCATCGAAGCATTCTAAGTGTTCAATTCTTTATTATTTCCAAAGTAGTTCATAATTTAATTAAAAGAGTCTAGAGCATTTCTTTTAGTTTACTGTGTATGTTATTTGGAGTACTACTATAGCATACGATTGTCATTGTATCATGGAAGACAATTGTCAGTGGCGGAACCAGAACAATTTTGTAGGGGGGTCAAAAATTTTAAACCAAGCGAGCCAAAATTATTTATACGACTACTTGCTTCGGAACTTGATAATTGATTATTAGAAGAATAAGCAGTTCTTTGTATGAGTAGCTAGTTTAAACCATTTTCATAATTGTATTTTCTAATTTTAAAACAATGAAAATTAAATTCTAAAATTAAAATTTTAAAAGAATTTATATACTACAACGACATTTTGCTTCTAAACATAGCATTAAATGCGAATAGAAATAAGATTCCATTCTTGTTCATATGAATTTTCCTTGTTCATACACATGATATTTGATTAAATGAAGCAAAAATAAGAATATTGATTATACTCGATTGCTTTATAAAATTTAATTTGAGATATTTTTTAAATTTAAAATTAATATGAATATATGTAAATTTAGCTAAATATTGCAAAATATCTAAAAAAAATAAATAGACTCAAGTTCGAAAGTATAGTAAAGGCATCAAATCAGAATTAATATGTATTCTAGATTTAAACGACCTATCCCAAACCTGGCTACGCGTAATCCTGATGCCAAACAATACCTATACCTTAAACCCTTCCGGTGTACTGACGAAAACATGGGTATCTAATTGACGGGTTTCAATGACACACGATCACTCACAGCTGTTGAGCTCCGTAAACCTTAAGCACTCCCTTGATCAACGACCAAAATCTCCTCAACATCCGTTAAAGATCGCAAAAGTCGGCGACGAAGAACTAACCGGCGACGACTGCTCGGCGCTCGCAGATTTAGTCGGAGAAGAAGTCGGACTGCTCGGTGCTCGCCGACACTGGCGGCTGCCCCTCCCTCTCCCTCTCCCCCTATTTCGCCTGGGCTGCCACCCTACCGGGGTCAGATGCCCCGCCCCTAGTTCCGCCTCTGACAATTGCTATCAACTTTAAACACCGTAAGCAGGACATATTTGTCTTAAAGAGTATAGTACAAAGTACTCTTGACAAATTCACTTCTGTAATTTTGACATAAGTTTATATATATATATATATATATATATATATATATATATATATATAGAAATGGATCAGGTCCGGACCTCCCGAACGGGAGAAAATCCGGACCCAATTTTTTTTTTTTTTTTGTAGAACAACTAAAAAAAAAAATTTATGGAACTGAAATTTTTCAATAATACAGTGTTTTGGGTGTGTTTTTAATACATACACCAACCAATATATGTACAGTCTGCCCAGACTGTACAGACATATTTTGTTATAGGCATCCAAATCACGCCCAAAATACTGTATAATGTAAAAATTCTAATTCCATAATTTTTTTTTTAGTTGTTTCAAAAAAAATAAAAATGGTCTGGATTTTAACAAAATCTGGGAGTCCGGATATATATATATATACAGAACCGATCAGGTGAGGACTCTCTTACTTTGTTAAAATGCGGATTTTTTTTTTGGTTTTTTTTAAACAACTAAAAAAATATTTAATATTTTATGGAACTGAAATTTTTTTCATAATATAATGTTTTGGGCGTGTTTTGAATACCTATACCAAAAAGTGGTGGTACAGTCTGCCCAGACTGTACATACATATTTTGTTATACGTACCCAAATCACATCCAAAACACTGTATTATGAAAAAATTTCAGTTCCATAAAATATTAAATATTTTTTTTTAGTTGTTTAAAAAAAATAAAAAAAAAGTCCGCATTTTAACAAAGTAAGGGAGCCCTCACCTGATCCTGACCCTATATATATATATATATATATATATATATATATATATATATATATATATATATATATAGTGTTCATTCATTTTTCCTAACAATTAGTTATGTGTCATACTTTTTCTTTTGTCTTTTTAATCATTGTTTTAATAATCATGTCATTTCTCTTTTATACTTTTGTGTTTTAACATTTTATTATATTTATTGTCCACTAAATTATGTTTTTGATATTCATTTGTTCGTATAAAAGAATAAGTAAGGTTAGAACATTTGATATGTGGGGATGATATTTATGTCTAACTAAATAATTTATCTACACGATTGTTGGGATATGATTGAATGTGTTCGAGAGGTTCGATGGGCCATGCCACGTGACAGTATATTTCAATCAAGATATTTGATATTATTAAATAAATACAGTCTCAATTGACTTGTAGTATCCTTATTCTATTTGACTTCCTATTATTAAGGAAGTGAGATTCTATTCAGTTAGAAGGATTTTGCAGTTATCTTTACATAGGACTCCTAATTTTATTTTATTTTTGGGGGGAGGTGTGATCAAACTATAAATACCTAACCATATTTCGGATTTCATGTAATGACATCTGCTCTAGTTTTACGCACTAAAGCAATTATGTGTTTCCATTATTTATGTTTTATGGTTTGTACTTAGGTTATGTTTGATAAATTTGAGAATTAAGATTTGAATGATTATGATGTCTTAATAAATTAGATCATCTGAATGATTATAAGGTCTCAATCTAAAAAATTGTTTGATAACTAAAAAGTAAGTTGTCTCTTAATGACACTATTTTAGCATTTTAAAGGATAAAATTTTATTTAATAATTTTAAATATTCAATTTAATAAAAATGAGTGCATAATATTGTTTAATATATTTATATAAAAAAAATTAGCAAAAAAACTTCATTAAGAGGTACCTCTTAATTATTAAGATTTCATTTTTTGTCATACCGATTAAGAGGCATTCAGAGGTAACAAAAAACAAAACAAACAGTATCATGCCTCTTAGCGAATAAGATACAGTCCATTAAGAGGCAATCAGATGTAAACAAACAGCACCTTAGTCTCTCATATTCATGTGCAGATTTACGTTTGTTATTTGGTGATTCGACGAACAAACAGATTTTGACGTTAACAATGATCAATCAAAATGATAGTATAATTTATGTTAATAAGAGAAACAATTGTAAATATGGTGATATTTAATAAATTAAATATCAAATACACATATTTATGACTCAAATTTAAAAATAACTACGCAATAAGTCAATAACGCCTCAACACATGTTCATTTAAGGACAATGTAGATATTAAGTCGTTCAGTAAAAGATATGTTAGACATTGCTCCCTCTAAAAAAGGGTTTTGAATTGTTCATCCTTACTTAAAAGGGCACTCTTTTGAGTTTTTGCACCCTTTTGTCACCATTTATCCCATATAAGAGTATTCACAATAGTTTCTTTATCTATATCCCTACACTGCAGTGCTATTGGGTCATTCGGTATGATAGAGATTCAATTTTTTCATTATCTACCCAACAGGTTTCTAATAATAATTCCTTAAATATTAACATTTAAAAGTTAAATTTTGAAAGTTTCAACAGTCAAATCATGTTTTGAACGTTGTAATTATTTTTTATTTAAAAGTAATTGTTGTTTGAATTTAAAATTTGCAATTATTTTAATTTAAAAATAGATATTGCTATAAATCAAAATGTGCAACGATCATTATGTGTTTATGAGAACTAAAATAACATTATTTTAATTATAAAATAATAATATTTTTAATTAGTAGTAATATTTTTTACAAAAAATGATCAAAATCAAAATTTGACTGATTTTAAATTTTTTTATAGTTCTCTTTCTTCTCTAAATCCTCTGTTTAAAAAATAAAAATGAGTGAATTTGATAGGCATACCAAAATAAGCAATTAAGTGAGATAAGATCCTTTAACCAACATAAAATCGCAATAAATAAGGTGTGAAATGTTATTTTACATAAATAGGGAACGCTCTTTTGATTTCCTCACCCTGAGGAGTCAAATCATATATAGGGATTAAAATAGAGAATTATATAAGGATAAGAAATCTGTTGAATACTGATTTATTGATATATTCTTTAAATGTGGGGATAAAGAGTCTATTAGAAAAACTGCTGTGAATGCTCTAAATAGAGGTAATTCTCCATTCTTAAAGTAAGTTATGTGATACAAACCCTTAATAATCGTGTTCTTATGGCTGAATGATATATTGTCACTTCAAGTTATCATCCACTATTAAATTTGTCTGTAAAATTTATTTTTGTGACCCGATCAAAAATTGACTCGACCTATTCTGTGAAGGGCAAATTTGTCTTTACACTATAAATATTAGAATATACAAATTTAATTTTTTTTAAAAAATGAAGAAATACGACACGTGATTGGTCCGTCCTCTCACAATCGATCCATTCGCCGGAGATAGGCCAGATTTTTAATTTTTTTGAGCATAAATAATAAAATACAAAAAGGAAAAAACACAATACATTATATGTTTGTAACTTTTTTCCAAAAAAAAATGATTATAAAAATTTGACAAAAAAATTGTTGAATATTTCAATTTCAATTTCAAAGTCATTTGAGCTAAGGTTCAATGGGTATAGTACATTTATGCAAAGTTATACATTAAAATACAATTTTTTAAATACTTTATAAGTTTCTAAAATTAAAAATACATTTTTTTAGTATGTAGAATATTTTAAAAATTTTCCCAAAAATTATATTTTCAATTTCATTTTTCCCAATAGAAAAAGTGTTCAAATCCTTTCTTTTTCCAAATCCAGTTTTATAATCCATACCCGAACCAAACATATTAGGACCAAACCAATCGTTCCTTCTTCTTCAGTAACGCTTAGGTGCAGCAGAGCTAATTCATCTCCCAATTTCGCCTGCCGGAGCTCCGGAGACTTGATTTCTCTCACCTCTTTATTCTTAAGGTAGTTTTCCGATCGAATATCCTCCTATTTCTTTAAGAATCTCGCCTAAATAAACCCCAATTCGCTTGCAGTCGCTCGTCCCAATTTCTCTCATCAACATGTAAACACACACACACACACACACACACATATATATATATATATGTTTGTTGTACTTCATACACATTATATATATGGACAAGCAAACACCTTTTGAACTTTTACTTTGATAAATGATACCTTTTATTAAATTGTGGCAATAATTTGTTTTATTTTCAAAGGTCAAGAGGGTTAACTTCTGAATTCTGTTCTATTTCATTTGTTCTTTGTTAACTGATGAAGACTATTATAGTTATTAGCTTATATATGGACATATAGGTTATATGAAGTCTTTAACTGCTCCATTATCAAATAAAAATATTAAACCACTAAGCTGCATAAATTAGTTAAAATTTACCCATAATGACTGAAATACAGTTACTTGGTCTAAAATGTCTCGTTGGGTTTTTACTTGATATTTTTTATACTTAACAAGGAGCTTTTTGAAAAATTTTAAACTACTAATCACTCTAACAGACAAGAGATATGTGAAAGCCGCAGTAGCAGCATACTAACTCATAGAGAATCCTTAAGGTAAAACTTTATTAAGATCAATATTATACTATGTTAGGTTCTTAGTAGGCCTTGCTTTAGAATTTAGCCAATTTCGGAGGTCCCTCTGTATGTGTCTGTGTGCCTTGATCTTCTTATGTCTCAATTAGAAACTCATTTTATGTAATATAAATTAAGGGTAATTTCTTAGAACCTATGTGGTACCCATAGGCTGGGAGCATAGGACCCTTGGTTTCATTGCTAATTCATTTTTTGTAATATGGGTTCCTATGTATCATTTCATGTTTTGTTTAGATGGAGTTGGGTTGCACATGGAGAGGTTAAGTGCTGTGATAAAAGAGGCACATATTCACTTGAATACTTCACCAAACAGTATTAACTCTGATAAGATCCTTGGAGATTTTGTTATTATCATGTGTTTTGTTTTCTGAATTTTAGTTAGTCTATTCCACTTTTATTAGTTTTCACTTTTATAGAAGTAACAAATTAAGAGAATGACTAATGAATAAGAGGCTAATGTAGATGGGGAAAGGAAAGGAGAAGAATTACATGATAAACCTTGTTTTTCTTGCAGTAAAACATTTTTTATTCTTTCACTGGCCCTGAATTGACATGTGGGGTCTGGGGACTACTTACTGATGGTGTCAAGGAACTTAGCTTATGTTTGAAGATATGGGTTTCTGTTATCCTGATGCATATTTAATTTTGTATTGCACTTATTAATACTGCTATCTAAGTATTGGATTTTATTTATTGAATCAGGCAAATCAAAGTCTTTCAAAACTCTGTTGGTGTTTAGACCCTTCTCTTGCTATTGATTCTTGAAGGTTGATGGATCGACAGTCTCATGATTATGCAGCAGCTGCTGCTATGGCATTTGCCCAACAGCAGCAACAAGCAGCTAATATCCAACAGCAGCAGCAGTTTGGGTTTCATCCACAACATCAACAGTTCCCTCCGTCAGTTCATGGCCCTCCATTCCTATCGCCACATCCTTCTGTGCAACAGTTTCCTTTCCATCGCCACATGCAGCAAGGACAACTCCATCCACACCCTCCCCCTCCTCACCTTCTTCATCTTCAGCAGCAACAGCAGCCCCCACCTGCTTTTCCTTCCCATTTACCACCTCATCTTGTTCCGTCACCTTTCCATGGCTCATATGATTCACCACCTCCTGCTCCTCCTCCTTCTGACCCTGAACTCCAGAAATGTATCGATAAACTTGTTCAGTATGCAGCAAAAAATGGCCCTGAATTTGAGGCCATGATCCGTGAAAAACAGAAAGATAACCCTGCTTATAGTTTCCTCTTTGGTGGTGATGGGCATAATTACTACCGCTACAAGCTTTGGTTATCTACACGTCCCCCTGGCGGCCCATTCAATTCTCCCTTTCCCTCCTCTTCTATACCTTTGTTGCATCCTCCAAATCCTATGGTGAGCCCCTCACCTTCAAATGCTCCTCAATTAAATGCTTCAGGTGCTGGTCCCGGGGCTTCTTCAATGTTGGGTGCACCTCAATTACACCAACCTCCTTTTCCACCATTCTATGATCAACAGCATCAACATTCTCAGCCTTTTACTGGCCATATTAGTGGTCATGGTCATCCAGATTATGATCAGTCCTCAAGGACTTTCAAAGGTCTGTCTGGACCACTTCCTTCTGATGTTGCAATGGAGCTGAATAATGTGCTCAATAGTCTAACTGGTACCAAAGAGTCTATTAAAGGTGCCAAAATTTGGTTCATGCAGCGGTCTCCATTCGCACCAGCTCTAGCCGAGGCACTTAGGGACAGGGTATTTGGTTTGGATGATTCTGAGAGGCAACTGCATATTGTTTATCTTTCCAATGACATTCTATTTGACAGGTAAATCTTTTACACTTTCCAGTTAATTTGGGAACATTATTTGGGTGCTGACAAAAACCCTTTTGTCGGCTTGCTTTTCTATTGTTTTCTAATTTCACAGATAAATTGGTCTTGTATTATAATTTTTAAAACATCCCTTGTTTGAGGACATTCAGGGAGCTGACTCACTGTCACACCTCTGATGTAATACCCCAGTCCCACATCGAAAAATAAGGAGAAAATTTGTTTGCATACAAGGAAATAAGTTACTACCAATAGTACCTTCAAGTCATGACCTTTTGGGTGAGCCTGTGATGGGCTAAGATGACCTAAGAAGATACTATTGGGCCAGTGGTTTAAGGCTTTATTTTGATGGATTCGATTTGGACTTGGGATTTGACCCGAGATTCGTTCCGAACTTGGGATTTGACCCTGGTTGGTTCATATGGTATCAAAGCCAACTCTCGAAAGCTCGGGTCAGGTTATCCAATCGAGTTGCCAGAGGTGGGGACACGAAGGCTAGTGGTATTATCCTATAATGGAGAGATGGAGGTCCAGAGGTGGGGACACGAAGCCAACCGATATTATCCCATAATGACTAGAGAGACAAAGATCTGTGGACCGTGTGTGTGATCGGTTCTGACGGGGACGTCAGAAATTTAAGTGGGGGAGTTTGTAACGCCCTAGTCCCACATCGAAAGATGGGGGGAAAATTTGTCTGCATATAAGGAAATAAGTTACTGCCAATAATACCTTCAAGTCATGAGTTTTTGAGTGAACTTGTGGTGAGCTAAAATGACCCAAAAAAATATTATTGAGCCAGTGGTTTAAGTCCTTATTTGGATGGATTCGATTTGGACTTTAGATTTGACCCAAGATTCGTTCCGGACTCGGAATTTGACCCGGGTTGTTTTATCTGACCCCTTTTTATCCTCATGACCTCTCTCCCTCTCTCTCTTCCCTACCATTGAACAAACCTGAACTCTATCCTCTTTTTCCACTTCATGACCTCATTACTTCTTTTTTCTTGCGTTAGCCAGGCAAAATTTAATATTTTATATGATTGCTCAATTTTCTTTCCTTCATAATCTTAATTATATAATTGTAATTGAGGAGCATAGTGGTTGTGCCTTGCCTTTTAGCATACAAGAAATCTAAGATGTTTGACCTAAGTTAAATGGATTCAGATGGAGTGTCTGGTTAGACACTTTGAAGATTCCAAAATGGTACTCCTCAATTTTATTAATTTTTTACACTAAAATGAAGTGTACAACACCCATACCCTTGTCCTCCTAGTGTCTAGTGTCGGACACGGGTACTTCAAGGAAAATCAAAGAATCCATGTAACATAGTTTTGACTTGGTTACTACAAAGGAACATCCAAAACTTACAGCACTTAACTTCTATAATCAAGGTTGAACACTGCTATTAAAACTTCAGCCCAAGTGATTTGTGATTACATTCTTAGTGGTATGTTGCACATGCAATTTATTTTGAATAGATATCCACCTTTCTCATCTTTATGTGCTTGGTGATGTCCTAAAGAAAAAAGTGCTAGATAGTAGATAACTTATATTCTTTTGGTTGGCTGATTGTGGTAGAATTTCATTCTCCCTAGATAGTGTTGCAAATCAAGTTAGCAATTCCAATTTGAAAGTTGTGAAAAGTCTTTTTTACAAGTCTTGTGACAAGTGTTATCTGTTTGAATCTAGAAATCTCCTTGTTATCTATCTTTTTCACGGTGTGCAATTCTCAACAGACTCGCCTCAGAGATCACAGTGATTTATTGTGCAAGGGAAAAAACCTCTTCTTTTTGACTATATTCTATTTTCTGCCTTGAGCGGGGGACGCTTTCTTGAAATCTTTCTCCTTTACTGGCTACATAATGCCTTTGACAAAGTTAATATGATTAAGCATGCCATTTGGACATGTTGCAGATATCTCATGATATGGGTGCATATTTTGTAAATGCAGGCTTAGGCTTGAATAGACTAAAGCATATCCAAAATGCTTCATGTTTCACCACCAGAAAAGGTCTCATTAACTAAGCACAGACTAAAAGGAAATGGGTTTTCTTCAGTGAATTTCTAAAATTACTCTTGTACTTAGGCTCTTGGACGTCTGTATTCCTTATTGTGCATCCTTGATTACGAAAAAGATCTTATGATCAATAGACCATGATAAGGAGACACTTAGTGTCAGAAATAAAGATCTTTTTGGTTATTTATCGGATTTTCAAATGAGATCATATGCTTTCCTGTAGTTAAAAAGCATAAGCTATGATAATTGTCTAGTATTAAAATAAAATACACTAGATGTGGACCTGTGGTAAATAATGGAAAGAGAGTCAAGGCCTTGCCTATCTCTTTGGTTGTCTTTTACTACATTATTGACGTCACGTGTGAAACTAATTTGGTAGAATGTTGAAGAATATTTCGTTAGACTTTTTAGTTTATTGTTATTATTTCATTTTTTTATGAATGCTGATGTCACTTTGGGATAGCAACTTTGAGATGTAATGAATGCTATAAACTAAAAATGCATCAGTGCAACATTTTCTTCCCTAGGACAACTGTTAATCTTATTTAATACCTTGGTCTTAATTTTGATATTATTAGCAGAAATCCAATGTCCTTTCGGTTTTGAAGCCCAATGAATCACGACCTCATATAAAATTTTTAATATATCAATAACATTTTTTACGTACCTTACATGCACTCGTATCTATCTTATTGACATATTGAATTTCAGTGTTTTAAAAATTCCCGCCTAGGCCCCGCCTAAGCGCTAGGCCCCCCTTGGCGCCCCGCCTAGGCGCTAGGCCACCCCTGACGCCTTACCTAGGCCCAAGACAGCAAAAAAATTCCTCCAGAAAATTAGGCTGGGTTTAGGCGGAGAGTTTTTTTTTTTAATTTTAATAACTACCCAAATCAAATTTTGATATATTTATTTTTCTAATGATTTATCATATTCATAATACAGGTTGTTATATATCAAATCACAACAAGTGAACAATATCGAGTCAAAATGGATAATTTTATTATAGTTGTAATTTTTTGAACTTGTACCAACTTCAAATTATATAAATGATGATACATTTGTAATATTTAGTTTAATTCAATATAATTCTTTAATTTGTGTTTAGTTTTTTAAGTTTTAATATTGAATTAAATTCTTAAAATTTTAAATTTTATTATTTAATAGCAATCTTATTTATGAATAAAACTAATATGTTAAAAATATGTTTCAACTTTGAACAATTGCTTGTTTGTGTTAAACTTTTGACATTAGCAATATGGATATGTGTTTGAACTTTAAATAAAGGTCTTTATTATCTTTATTATAGATTGTATTGCTTTATATTATTGTTTTGTTTGAATAAATGTAAGATAAAATATTAAAATTAGCTTAAAATAAAAAATTTCGCCTAGGCCTCGCCCAGGCCCCCTCGGCCTTCTGCCTCCCGCCTAACGCCTTTTAGAACATTGTTAAATTTACATCTGTCCATAAGTCCATTAACCCATCGCTTTGTGTAATAAAAGCGAAAAGACATGTACTGAAATTTCATATATTATACTCTTTCTCCCCAAAGGATGTCAATAATTTCAAAATAATCCATTAAAAGATATCTAAAAGTACACAAGTTATATATAAAATATGCACAAAGTATTTAGCAAAATAAAAATGCACAAAGACTAATTCACCCTCAAAAGTATATGCAGGGGTCCATTAGCTTTAAAAGGATAGTTTCACTTGTGTTTATATGGGGTCCACTATGGGTATAATTAGAACTTGTTTCATACTAGAGTTACTAGATTTGGTAACTCTTTATGGAAGTACCAAATCTATTCTTATTGACCTAGTGAACCGCACATTGGTACTTTCATAACCAAAGTTTATAGGCTAAAAATATAGGGTACGGAGATATTTCTTTGTTGTTTTACCTATATTTTTACAAATATCAATATTCGAACTTAGTATTGAATGCTCAAATATCATATTTGTATAAAACAATCAACTTGTTGATTTAACTAAAATATTCATTTATTACATTTAGATTCAAGATAAATCTTAACTATAAGCACTCGTATAAAGGTACCCCCAGCATACGTACTGTGTTTTAGCCTATATAGCATACGCGTATCCGTTTGAAGAACTAAAATGAATTGCATTCCAAGTAACATTGTTTTATACTTTGTCATCTACTTTACTTTTCTTAATTCGTGAGAAAATGTGTACTATCGACATCCTATGGGGGACGGATGGAGTAACTCAGATACTGGTTACTTCCATAAATTGTATAGACTGCTTTACTAGTCTCTTTACTGCTACATGTCTTCTGATTCCCTTCTTTCTGCAGTTTATTTGCCTAGTTAATCTCTGCTGCTATACCTTTTCAAACTTGGGGAACAGTAATACTGGAGTTACGTTGCAGTTTTTAAAATGTGATAAAAATATGCCGTTACCGGATGGTGACAGTGCTTACATGTGCTTCTTTCTTGCAAATTCACAATTTCATCGAGTGTGAGGCCTAGCTTAGCCCCTAAAGTAAATCATTGTTGTAATACTAGCACATACTTAGCTACAGATTCTTCTTGGTATATGCAGCTTGCAAAGACGGATCAATCCTCATGACCTTGATAATGAGGCACTTGCATTTAAGCCTGTCTTAGGTTCCATGCTTGCAAGGATTTACCACAACCCTCAAAACAAGGAGGAAAATCAATCACGCTTGCAGAAAATCTTACAGTTCTGGGCCTCCAAGGAAGTTTATGACCATGATACTATTCGAGTCCTTGAGAATGAAATGATGGGTGGACTGTCAACAAATTCATTTTCAGGGCTTCCTCAAAGGGATTTGTCTGTCATTTCAGCAGATCCTTCACCGTTTGCAGGTAATTACTGTGTGTGCTCGGCTCTCTCATTCTCCCTTCCTGCATCGAAGCTTTCCAAAAAAAAAATCTTTGGTAGGATATATTAAGGTTCCCAAGTTTCAAATCTTTGTAATAGTTAGGTCAGTCATCTCAGTAATCTGCATATATTTGCGTAATCTTAGAAATTGTGAAAATCTTCTTTGCTAGAGTTCTTATATGTTTTTTTCTCTGTATGTTCAGGACTCCCACATCAGGCACCCAATCATTATGTTCTACACTGGCAATCAGATAAGCAATTGGTGCCAAATTTGATGGATCAAGAACACGCTGATAAACAAATTCATTCTCTATCAGCAATGCCACAATCCCTAGCAAACCAGCAATTTCTTCCTAATTCAATCCCTGCTGGTGGTTTTCCCGGGTCCATGCCTATGATGTCTTCTGGTCAGCCTACAAACCTACAAGCTGCTCCACATCTATTACCAACACCAACATCTAATGTTGGTGAAAAATTACCACCATATCCTTTATTCCCACCCGGCCTCATTCCTGGAATGGTTCGAAAGATGCAGATTGGAAGTGGGGTCCCTTATTCTCCCATGAGCCCTTTGGATATCCCAACTGTAATTCCGCCCTCAAACATATCACCGTCTGAAATTCTTGATAGAGTGTCAAAATTCTTTAGAGAAATTGGAGAGGTCAACCCTTCTGAAGGACCCATGAATTCAGCCGATTCAAAGGATGAAGATGACGAGTACGAAAGAGAGTCGCCTGTTCGGAAAGGAGGGGCCTGCATTCCGCCACCTCCAAACCTGCAGGTGGACCCAGAGACGGGGACTTTTCCCGATGGAAGCGTTGACCGAAAACCTGGATCAACTTCTTCAGGAAGGTTGGGGCTTGGGGCCACAGCTAATCCTAACGAGGCGAGTCAATATGATGATGTTTATACATCTTACAGGAAGCAGAGAAGCACCAATTACCATACATCCATGAGTGCAAGAGCTACTACTGCTACTACCAGGTAAAAACCAGTTTAGGTGTGTTTTTCGTAAGTAGTCAGTAATTAATAACTGAAGGACCAATTCATCTTCTTTCATGCTTTCCATTTATCCGCTTGTTTTGAACTTCAATTTGTAGGATTATAAACTTGCCAAGATCATAATGATTATCGTTGTTACATTTTTGTGAACTAGTTATTTTTCTTTAATATTAAATTTGTTGTTGTGATTCTTGTGAAATGATTATGATTATGTATGTTATTGTTACATTTTAGTGTGTGATGAAGAAGTTAAAAGGTCAAGTGAGATTCATTTTTGAATTGATGGCCAGTCTCATCTATACAAGACGAAAACATTTTCTTCCTTATCTGCCAAGTCAAACAAATTTTGTTTTTTTTTTGTGATAAAGAAGAGTTTTTAAGCCTTGCGACTAGACTATGTCTCCCTGAACAAGACTTTCAATAAACAATTAGACTCTACTAGGACATATAATAATGTCTGGTATTGACACATGATCTCCTCTTAAATTAAGTTAAGCCCAGCTCACTCTCATGTAAAAAGGGACAGTGTGGATATATAAAAAATGTGTGTGTATATAGTCCTTATTTATACTTGTACTATGTTGTAGTTTAAAAATGTCCTGCCCAACATGGGCTTTTTGTATGACTAATTAATCTTTTTAAGTCCTATATAAAACGATCAACCCATTAGAGAGTATTATCACCTGTAATTTCGAATCTGATACTTTTATATATATATATATATATATATATATATATATATATGGGTCTCTATCCACAGCAACTGGTTGTTGGGGAGCAACTCATTTTGGCCAGCCGGTAGAGCTTGTACCGGCTTATAAAAAAAAAATTTATCTAAGGCCGGTACAAGCTCTACCGGCTGGCCAAAATAGGTTGCTCCCCAACAACCGGTTGCTGTGGATGGAGACCCTATATATATATATATATATATAAACTTTCATTTTTTTGTCCCAACCAAAAAATGACAAAAAAAGGCAAAATTTTCTATTTGAAGTCCTAAATGGATCAGTTACAACTTGGTAATAAGGTCAGCTTTCTGTAATGTGGTTGTACAGCAGTTGTGCACATCTTTCATATTTGTCATATGGAGAGCCCTATTTTCACACATTTTTAATATTTTTGTATGGTTCCTTCACACATAAAAGTGAGATTCACTGTATGCTCATGTGAGAGAGAGGATTATGTGAAAATATCAAAAATACATGTGGAAAATATTAGTTCCCTTCTCATATACGTGTTAAGTAGTTAAACTTGGCTAATGCATGTTTTAGATTCTCTATTATATATATATATATATATATATATATGCATAAATATATTTATTTAATTTTTGCCAAGGAGTATATGTTTTTTTTGATACGACGTCCTTATTTAGAAGTTCTTCTGTCAAAAAGAGTAATCTAGTCTTGTTAGATTACATTATCCATATTTGAGTTCATTTCCCTTTGTATTTTATGTATAAGCTTATGTTTGTTTGCAAGAATTATATGTGGGATATGACTATTAATTTCAAGTATTTTGTTTGTTTTTAAATTTAGAATTGAGACTATTATTCTCGGGATTATAAAATGACTTAATAGTCTTGATATTATAATTATAATCCCGGAATTATAATCCTAAGATTAATAGTCTTAAGATTATAATTCCGGAATTATAATCCTAAGATTAATAGTTTTAAGATTATAATCATTGCAAACAAACATTGCCTAAATGCTTTTTCGACCAAGACCTCTTGGTTTTGAAAGCAACTTTGGCCCATTGTTCAATCTGTTCTTTAAACATTACCATTTTGGAAGCTTTTTTCATAGTTTAATTGGATTACATCTTAAGTGGTGTATTATAGGGGTAAACATAGTGCGGTTTGAAGTCGAAACCGCACCCGAAATCGCTTAGGTGCGGTTTGACAAATTCAAAACCGCACACGAAATCACTTATGATTGGTGCGGTGCGGTGCGGTTTTAAACTCTGTGGTGCGGTTTCAATTGGTACGGTTTCAGTTCCAAAACCAATTGAAACAACAAAAAGGCCTAAGCCTTTAATAGAATTTAACACTGAGCTCACATCGAACAATTAACTTAGTATGCACTATATAAAACAACGGAGACCATATATTCAATAACAAGCAAGAAAATTTATCTAGTTCCCAAAAATTAAAAGTATATAGTGGAGATATAATAAAATTCTATCTTATATATTGCAGGGAGGACTTATAGAATAAAATACCAACTGTACCTAATTTGAAAAATAATCTATTAGACTATTACTACTATATGCATCAAGTGCTCGAACCAACGAATTTGGCCCCTCAGCTATAAGCCCCTCTAGTAACGCATCAAATATATTCGAAATTTCAAAACCCAAATGCTTAATTTTTGACTCTATAATCTCTAACCATCTTCTTTCAATTGGTGAAAAAATGACAATGCAAGACTGGAGTTTTCTCTGTGTTCAAGTGAAAAGTAAGTTTAGAATTTACTAGAGATAATACATGCATACACATACATGGTGTGGTTTCGGTTTCATGTGTGCGATTTTGGCTAGTAACCAAATCGGAATCGTAAATTTGGTTATTTAACCCACCTAAAACCGTCACATACGTCGGAACCGTTGGTGCGGTTTTAATTGGTGCGGTTCGTGCGATTTTTGGTGCGATTTCGGTTCTAATTTGATTACTTGCTCAGCCTTAGTGTGTTATTTTGTGGATGGTGGAGTGCACCAGTTTGTTCATATTTCTTATAGAAATGCTAGGGAGACCGGTTTCTAGCGATCGGGTTGGCGATCAGCTAATTTTTTTTTTTTACATGTATCCAAATGACATTCAAATTATTGAACTCTATAAAAATTTCAATTTCAATAAATTTTATAAATTATTTAAGAGTTATATAAAAAAAATAAAAAATTGACCGATCGCCAACCCGGTCGTCAAAGGCCTGTCGCCCCAGAAGCACTCTATTTCTTATCACATGATTTCCTTTTCCTATTC
The DNA here is from genome assembly GCA_020205505.1 of Panax japonicus. Lineage (NCBI taxonomy): Eukaryota > Viridiplantae > Streptophyta > Magnoliopsida > Apiales > Araliaceae > Panax > Panax japonicus. Next base: position 47,183,027 of record CM035103.1, read on the forward strand.
AAAAGCTACCAAGACTGTCCAAATCCAAATTGACGAGTAAAACAAAGCCAAATTGATGAATTCTCATTGAAATAACCCCACATCTGCTGTCAGAGGGTTCACTTCAGGCGTTATGTTAAAAACAAGAAACCAACTCTTTGTTCAATCAAATATACACACCACCACAGTTACCATGTCAAACCACCTCCCAACCACTGCGTACACATCCATACATGTATACTATAATGTCATAATTATATTTATAATTTTATATATTCTAATATTTAATTTTTTTTTTTGGCACCAATTTTTTAATATAAAAATTAAAACATTTTAATAATATTGTATAGCCTAAAACATGGTGTAAAAAATGTTATTATTTACAATAACATTTTTCAAAGTTTTATACTTGAAATTGTTGGTTATTAATAATTGTAAAAATATTACGTTCAATGTAAGTTACTAAACATTCATTTATCCACTTCATCTCCCATTTGGTTACGGAGTTCATTCTTTACATAGAAAATAAAAAAATAAATTACAAAATTTAAAGAATAAAAATAGAACAAAACACATATTTGAAGAACTTTTTTTTTGATGGAGTTCTCTTCTTGCAATGCTGTTTTAAGAAGTTAAAAACTCTAATTTATAAAAGTACAAAACAGAAGAATCCATAAACAATTACAAAAATTCCTAAAGCAATTGTTAAATTTGTGAAATTAAAAAACTAAAATTAAAATATAACAATAACAAATTTATCAAAAATCGAGCGTTGCGTAAAAAGTAGTTTTGGAAGAATCGAACGAGCTAAGTCACAGAAAGAGAAAAAATTATTATTGTATTGCCCATTGGAGACTTGGAGTTATTGTTGATGAAATATTATTGTACTAGACTACTAGTGAGATTAGATTTAGACTTTAAGAATTTTAATAATTTTTTAGTCTAAAATATGATAATTTCATTTAACACCCTCAAATAAAAAAAATTAAATTGAAGCATAGATCCACCACTGATAAATTATAGACTCATGCTCCATTAAAGCTATTAACAAAATCGTCCGTCGTAAGTCTCTTTACCTTTCTCTTCATTTTTCTCTTCCCGCCAGCTTTTTCTCTGCTACACCGCCGCGAATCTCCGTTGTCCAAAACACCAATGAGAAGAAGAAGATTCGCCCTACAAAAAGTTTAAAAATAAATAGATGTAATTTTTACTGTTCTGATATTATTTTTATGACTATTTTGTTACTTACAAATACTAAAATGGTTACCTTTGTATGAATGGTTCTCTACCAACTGCATCACATTCAAACGAAATTGGTAACTTAATAAAACTGAATTGGTTACCTTAGTCTGAAGGTTTGGCTACCAACTGCACTATGAAAAAATTACAGGTGTGAATGTGAATTGATTACTTTGGTATGAAGATTTGCTTACCTTGATCTGAAGGTTTGGTTACCAACTGCACTAAGAAAAAATTAAAAGTGTGGAGGTTGATTGGTTACTTTGATATGACAGTTTGGTTACCTTAGTATGAAGGTTTGGTTACCAAATGCACTATGAAAACACAAACCATTGTTTACGAATAAACATCTATCCCCACAGATCCATTAATATACAACAATTAGTAAATAATTACACTAGTAGTAATGATGAGAAATTATATAAGGGGATGAATGCGTATATTGATCATAAAGCTGGGTTTAAAAGAGAGTAAACAGTTGCGGGGGAGAAAGCAGGTGGGGCACATAGTCCGCTTAGGGATTCTGCTCATATTAGGCAAGGAAAAGATAAGAAAAAAATTTGGCTTTAAAACAACTTGATAATGACGAGGATGCAGAGCAGAGTGAGGAAGATGATGATGATTCACTGCCCTTTGTGTGTTTCATTTGTAGACAACCATTTGTGGATTCTGTTGTTACCAAGTGCAAGCATCTTAACAGTATAACAACAATCATGTTATAAAAATTTATACAATTGGTTGACTCATAAATATATATATATATATATACAGAATGGATCCTGTCCGGGAGTCCGGACAGGACCCAAAATCCGGACCCAAATATTTTTTTTTTTTTTTTTTTTGTAGAACAACTAAAAAAAAAAAAAAAATTTATGGAACTGAAATTTTTCAATAATACAGTGTTTTGGGTGTGTTTTTAACACCCACACCAACCAATGTATGTACAGTCTGCCCAGACTGTACAGACATGTTTCGTTATAGGCATCCAAATCACATCCAAAACACTGTATAATGTAAAAATTCCAATTCCATAATTTTTTTTTTTTTTAGTTGTTTCAAAAAAAAAAAGTCCGGATTTTGTTAAAATCCGGACTCCCGGACCTGATCCGGTCCCTATATATATATATATATATATATATATAGAAAGAATATGCTTGAATGAAGAAGAAGGGTGATGACTAACTAACTAATGTAGTTATTCTAGTTGAGGAGAGAGAGGAGAGGAGAGGAGATGAGAGAAGAAGTCATGGGGATAATTAATCCCCTAAATTAAGGAATCTTAATTGCATACTAATTCTCTAAATTAAAGAACCATAATTACACTAATATTATAAATAAATATGAAAGTGTATTAATTGTATAAATATTTTATGAGTGCACTATTGTTGTAATTATTTTAAAAAATGTAATAGAATACGTAATTGTTCCTTAAAAAAATGTGAATATAAGCCTTGTCACTTTTAGATTTCTATGTCCATAAATCTAAAAATGATATCGTGTTCAATGGACATATATATTATACTTTTTATAGTTTAAAGAAATTCAATACATTTATGATTTTGTGTTGGGTTTCGTAAGTGACTTTGAGACAATTGAAAGTAGTTATCATGAAGTTAACTTTGGTCAATTGACCAATACAATGGCGAGACTGGGAGGTGATCTCTCTCTCTGCGTGTCAGCATTGTATTGGTTAATTGATCAGTTTACCATAAAGTTAACTTCATTGTAATCAGATTTGAGACAAACTTTAAGTCTCGCAAAAGAAGTCTCGCAAAAGTGGTCTCACTTACATATGTGAATTTATCAAATACACTTGTATGACCTATATCATCCAAACTGAAAATAGATTCATTAAAGGTTTACCTTACCCTCTTTGTTCAGTATACAAGCATACACTAATTTTGAGATGGTTTTGAAAAATTTATTTTTCATACTTTTTTAATTTATGCTTGGTTATTACTAGGGGTGAGCATTCGGTTATTAACCGAACCGAACAAGGAATTTGGTTATAACCGAAACCCAAAAATGTCCTGTTTTAGCTATCCAAACAAGTAACCGAAATTTTTAATAACCGAAAAACTGAATAACCGAATAGGTTATTCGGTTATTCGATTAATAACCGAATTTAAGCATAACTCATAAACAGTTCAGTTCCTACAATTCTTTTCAGTTCCTGTAATCTATAAACAATTAAACATAATCCATAAACAAGCTCAGTAAAAACTTCAAACACTAAATAAGCTCTGTAAATAAACAAGTTGGGAAATAACTTCAAACACTAAATAAGCTCTGTAAAAACTAAAAGCAATAAGTTGGGAAATATCTAAAAAGTTAATAAGTTAGGGAAACTAAATCTGCATAAACAAGTTAATATGTATTGAATCTGGAGCAATAAAAATCTGGCACATTATTTATCCATAAACAAGCTCTGTAATCTGGAACATTATCCAAGTTAGGGAAACAAAAGAAGAAAGCCTTAAGTCCTTAACCATAAAAATTAAATATTCAGAAAATGTTCATTTCCTGTTCGGCTGTTCCTGGCGGTCCGGCGGATAGATCTGACTTAAGATCTTACATTAACAAAAAAATAAAACCAAAGGAATTGATTGAGAGTTAAGAGATTGGCCGTTCGAGATGAAGGACTTGAGAGATTGAGAGTTCGAGATGAATGACTTGAGAGATTGGCGTCGACGTCGGCGATCTGAGAGTTGAAGATTTGGGTTTGAGAGTTGGAGTCTTGGAGTTGAAGATCTGAGAGCCAGAGCATTCGAGATTGTTTTGCTTGAGACTGGTGTGCTTTACTGCTTTGTTCAAATGTTCAGACTACACAGAGTGGGGCAGTGGGCTATGAGTACGGGTATTAAATTAGTAAAATAGTAATTTAGTAAAGTAGATCTTACTGCTTTGTTCGGTTATGTCAAATTGTCAATATATTAAATTTGTAAAGTTTTGATCGGTTATTCGGTTAACCCGAATAACCAAAAATAAAACACGTACAAACTAACCGAAAATCGTAATAAAATTCGGATATAACCGAAATTTTAAAAAAACGAATTATCAAAAAATTTTGGTTAAATTATTTCGGTTTGGTTCGGTTATTCGATTATATCCGTTTTTTGCTCAGTCCTAGTTATTACTATATGTATTTTTCTATTGAACGAATATAATAGATGTTGTTCTAGCATTTTGTTGTGTTCCACTTATAGGTTACCTCTCATTTAAAAACTTTAATCACATATTCTTGAAAGTCTTCCATATTACATTCTTGTCTAAGCTTTTTGTAAAAAGATCCACCAAATTTTCTTTTGACTTGGCATAGTTAAAAGTAACAATCTCTTTATTAATTTGTTCCCTTACATAATTGTCTTAAATTTATATGTTTAGACTTATCGTTATAAATTTTATTGCAAGTAAGAAAATTTCACTATTTCAGACTATTTTTGAATAGTTTTTTTGGTAGTGTCATATATTTTCACTAATTATCTTTTAATTGATAAATCTTTTTGTTGTGACACAGTGGGATGGTACTAGAGACAATTGAATGATTAATAAAAGAATTGATATTCTTATAAATAAAAATTATAGCTTCACAAATTTTCTCTTCTATGAATATGAATAGTATTCATATTCATACAATTGAAAATCACTGTATACTCATGTAAGAGAAAACCACTGTATGCTTATGTAAGAGAAAATCATATAGAAATATCAAATATATATGTAAAAATATCAGTTCCCTAAGACTATGTTAACAAAAAGTATACTTGAGATTGGATTATTTGTCTTAATTTGACACTTCTTCGAACTATTTTATCCCATGATGAGGGTTCAATAGTCTTCTCATGGACTATTTTTTTTATCATTCCCAAGACTATTTGTGAAAGATTATATAATTCCATGATAAATATGAAATTAATTATCCCCTCCTTTTAAGCTATTAAATGATTTTATGGGACTAATAATCCCGCATTGAGATACTGATAATCCCTCATCAAATGATTAAATAATCTAAAACAATACTCACTTGACTTTTCACGCATATTAAGAAGAGAATGAAATGAAAAAATTAACCATAATAATGTCATTAATTATTTTTAATGTAGTTGAGAGAGTGAATTTCTAACTATTCAATTGGAAAGAGAATTAAAATAAGAAAAATATGAAATATTTAATGCTACGGACATAATAGAAAAAAATATGTAAAAATTTAGTTATTAAAGGAAAACGGACATTTAACATGAAACTATTCAAAATAATAATAAGAACTTTTATCATGGAATGAAGGGAGTATTAAATTAGAAAAATTAATCCAATTCCAAATATACTTTTTACATACAAACATGGCCTAAATCTTTTCTTCAAATTGGTCAGCCTATAGTATTGGATATGCGTGCCTCGTTTTTAAAATTCAAGCGAAAGGAAAATAAAAATCTCACATTGGCCATCTAGCCCCTTGTTCACCATTTCAAGGCCAGTAAAATTGAGCCTTTCGATCCAGCCCTTTTTAACCTAACACATTGTTCACCAGCCAGTCCATTTGATAGGTCTCAACTCCAAATACTAAACCTTGCAGCTACCATAAATCAAAATTGATAGCAAAAATAAAAAAGAAACCTGTGCCAGTATAATAGCTACTTGCCTTCCATTACAGTGAAATTACATTGATCCGAAAAATAAATAATATAGTAAAGGCGTCACTCCTGCTGCTTGGGCTTCTTTTCCGCGTTAGTATTTGCCTCACCTTTCATCTTAGCTTCACGACGCTCCCTCTTCAATCCCTTTGATTTGTTAGGTAACAGAACACTTCCAACCTACAAAAACAAAATATTTATCAAGGAAAATGATTTATATAAATTTATGACGAAAATGAATTGCGACTAAAGTGAAACTCTTAAGTGCGTTGTTGTGTCAGAAGAAGGATAGCTATACTGATTCGGTATAATCTAAAATAAGATAGAATAAATTATGTACATCAGTAACTATTATGGATACAAATTCGTCGTCATGTGTACCAATAATCTATTTATAAAGTACAGGGGTTCAAATCTAAATCAAACAAGTGTATTGTTCCCATATTTTCGTGAATCACCCTAAATAATAAACTGCTATTTTTCTCACCTGTTGATCTGGAATATAAATCTTTCCAATTTTCCCTTCTATTATGTCTCCGCTAACATTTTTCTCCTGAAAATGACAAAGAGCAATCAGTATTTCACATGTCAAATACATGAAGAGTCAGATTCAAAAAGGCATATATAGAAGTCTAACCTTCTTCTTTTTCAATTCAGAAGCTGTTTTCATAGATTCTTTCCGTAAGCCCTCATCAGGAAGACGATGTCTTCTAATTACCAAATCCATGGATGGGCCAACTTCAACCAACTCCATCCTTGGTACTATTGTGCCAGACTTCTTCAGCCGCAATGCACAATGGGTAAAGAACACCATATTTGGAGACACGGCTGTACACACGTAAACTCGGTCTAACCCAGCAAGGTTCAGATTTGTCACAACCTGTATAGGTGATCAATGCCATTTATACTCCTAGCCAAATCCCAAAAAAATAAAATTAAAAAAGAAAAGAAAAAGACAAAGGAAGATCACAAGAATTTACCTCTCCGTGGAAAAGATCAAGCAACACTTCTTTCGTATGTTTCAACTCTTCAACATTCTCAAATCCTTCTCCAATAAAAGCAAAGAAAGGTTTTGACCCAATCAGAGGAGCTAATTTCTTATCATATGAGAATGACTGCATGCTTTTGAAATTTTCGACCCCAACCTCCACAAGATCATAAATGTGATGATCATAGGTTCGTCCTATAACAAGGTTGTCAGGCCGCTTCTTTGACGTAGAACCAAACTGCACACACCAGCCACAACAGATTGAATCAATATCACAGTTATTCAATCAGCATAATAGAATCACAAAGAAGTTACAATTGCATGTCAAGGTAAGATAAACTCGACAAAGGGGTTAGATAGTAGAGAACAGTTATCCAAGCAACACAGTAATATTAATAAAATAAAATCACCTGAAAGGGACAAGAAGCAAACTCCACAGTTTTGCCAATATTAAGTTTTTAAGGGGAAAAAACAAAAAAGAGTTGTAACTGCTTATTGATCGAATAACTACAACAGTTATCAGAGGCACGAAGTTGAGTGACTCGGAAGCTGCAACAAAATATTCATTAGTTTTGGAGCATCCCTCAGCTAAGAACTGTGTATTTAAAGGCAGGCATTTAATCTGTAACTAAATAAAACGAGGGATTTCAAAGATGTTATTGACACAACTGAAAAGTGTACAATTGAAAAGAATAAGATTAAAAATTCGTTAATACGAAAATTTCCTTAAAAAACAGAACTTTGTAGTATATTATAGATAATTGACAGAACTCACGAGCACCCTTTTTAAAATATTTGTAATTTTAAACTGACTGAACATATAAGAAGCCTTTTATGACCTATATCCATCAGGAAAACAAAGCATCACTAGAAGCCAGAGTAAAAAATTTAATAAGCCAAGTCAAGTTTTAGCAGTTTTCGACTCCTCAGCACATATAGGTCATGCATGAACGTGGCTCAGACTTATCTGAATTTTTCTAAACTTGTTCAGACTCAACTTGAGAGAATTTGATGCAAGATAGATTTAGGATAAGGAATTAATGGAGAACAATGCAAAAATAAACTAGGATTTAAACCCCACGTTTAAATCACTATGGTCTCATTAGTGCATCAATTCCATGAATCAGCACTAAGATGAATAAAATACCTCTACAATATGAATAATAGTAATCAACTTCAATATCTATATTCTAATAATCTTGTGGGGATTACATCACTGTTTAAAGAGACTCAAAACCATAATATTAATTTGGAAATAATAAAAGTACTAAATAATTAAAATACCCTTAGCAAACATTACTAATTCTTAGTCACTAATTAATGTCCTAAATTCTCACTGATAAATAAAACACATAAATTACATCAATTACTTTTACATTCAACATACTAAACACTCTAAATAATAAATATAAAAAATCTCTTCTTTTCTCTTGACTTCGATTCCCAATCAGTATTCAATGTAGGCAAAATCCATGGTTCAAAGTAACGGCCGTTATACCAAAATATCGACGTATCAGTCATAGGTCAGTGTCGAACCACAACCTTGACACGAATTGCAAAAATATGAATTGCTCATTAAAGAGTAAGTTTCAACGAAATTTGGGCAACACGGCGTAACGTAGTAGTTTCGGACCAATTAAAGAAGAAATCACGATGTAAAGGGAAGAAACGCCACCAGGAAAAAAAGGAATATACTGAAAGCTATGAAAGAATGATGACAAAAGAAAACGAACCGTTTTCTATAAATTGTACTTGGTATAACTTTAAAAAAATGAAAAATATATTGTACTTCAAATATCCTCAAGTTAAATTGTACTAGTATAACTTTAAAAAAATGGAAAATATATTGTACTTCAAATATATTTAGTTAAGTTAAATTATACTTATATAGCACCTATTTAAATATAACTTTAAAAAATTATAAAAAATGTACTTAATATACAATTAGTTAAGATAAATTGTACTTGAATTATAATTAAATTATACCTCTATAATACCTAATTAAGTACAACTTTAAATAAATTTAAAGAAAATGCAATTAAAATATACTTACTTAAGTTCAATTGTACTTGCATTTAACATGTGTGCTTTACAAAAAAATGTGTGCTCAACCTTTCAACCATTTGAGCTCAAGACAACATCAATATCAACTTAATCCAAACGTAAAATTGATTAAACGTATCTCTAATATGTTTGTTTCATCATTTGGACAACGTTATGTGCACTAAATAGTGTTTTTTGTGAACTTAATAGATTCATCATGTTATTCTTATTATTTAGAATTTTCTCATAATTTTTGAACTTTTTTTAAAGATCTATTTTTGAAGCTCCTGACTAGCTAACAATACGTATCATCTAAAACCGATACTAAAACTGATACCGAGTTAAAAAATGACCTTCCGAAATACAGGTTGCTACCTCGACTTTGAATCAGGTATAAATAGGTTGGCGTTGGTGTTTAGAATATTAGCGCGATTAATTAAACGAGTAGTGTTGTGTTGACTTATGTACCATAATATCTAACTTAAGGTAACACGAATTCGCCTAACACGACATAGTTGTCCGCATATATATATATAAGGAGCTTCACTTGTGACATGTAGTATAGACATTTGTTGATGGGATACTTTTTCTAAAATTTTACACCTTCGACCCATCTTCTATGCTTTTTTCTTACTAAAAGAAGGTTATGGTATTAGCTTTTCAGCATAAATCATTATTGTCCAACCTTTTAATTTGGGACATCCCATAAAGAAAATTTTCCACCAAAAGTGGGAAGGAGAAACTATTGAACTAAGGACTCGAACTATTATACAGATATCTAGGTTGCTTTATTACACTGGCATCTCGACATGTTGCCTCATCATTCATTGTGCCAGCAAGTAATCATATAATTTACATTTTATTATAAAAATTTAGTCCATTTTAAACAAATAACAATCAAAAGGCTGCATATACAAGTAGCAATAGACAGACTGGAGCTCAAAAAATGAAAGAAACCTGTAAAAAATTAAGTTTCTCATCTTAAAGGGAATGAATTATGATATAGATGCACACTTACATGTAATACTACACAAGTCCAACTTTTGCTAAATTAAGTGAAATGTTATATCAGTGTATGCTTTGGTATGTTGAGAAGGCTACACAGAACATATGCTTGTTGAGCGATTAGAGAATCACTACCTAGCCTTTCACATTTCATCTCATTTACATACAATATAACCTTTGTGTCTTTAAAGTTTTCCCTTTTTTTACAAATCATAATAATATTAACTTATAAGAAAAAATTCTCCAACATAGGACATAACATAGTTCACTAGTAACAGGCTCAAACAAGAGCTCTCCAACAACTATCAACTTCGGCCATACTATGAGATAACTATTACAGATTGTCCAAAATGTAGGTATCACATCAAAAAATGTTTTTATCAAACAATTCACAATAGAAACTTAAATGGACACAAACATCGCAACCTCTCAGAAATTCCACAGTGATGAGATTCATTTACTTTGTTCCAGTGTTATTAAAGGCACGAGGCGCAAAGGTCTCCCTGAAGCCTAGGCGTGAGGCGCAAGGCGAGGCTCAAAAAATACAAACATACGTATATAACTATATATAAACTTATTATATAAGCTCCTAAACAATGAAAAATTATGAAAAAGGTATTCATTAACTAGTAAGTGTTAAGTATGTTGTCACTTCATCAAGTAGATAATTCAAATATAATAATTAATTAATCATAATAATCTTATTATGGGCTGAATAATATAATTAATTAAATTACAATAAAAAGAAACTCTGACCAAATGTACTAATAATAATCTTACCAAAACATGAATAAAAGTATAATTTATAATATGAAATTATAATTTAAAGAAAATAATTTAACTACCTATTTTATTACATTTCATACTATGGTTCATGTATTGTTTGGATTTTGGACTAAATAGAAGCCATTTAGAAACTGCCCAACAATCAAAAGATAAAATTATTGAAAAAAATATTGTCATCCGTCATGGATACATTAGTAGTTTTGGATAATTCTTCCTAATAATCAACCCATCAAGGAAATCTTTGTCTTTTCATTTGTTTTTGTCAAGTTCAAATTGGGTATGAACGTCTTAGATTATAGTAGGTTACAAAAATGGACAATTGAGATTAATTTGGGTGAATTTTCAAAGAGGCTAGCACCTCGTGCACCGCGTGCCTCGCGCCTCAGCGCACCTCAAGCAAAGTGAGACCAAAAAATGCGCCTTAGGCGCTCCTTTAAAAACTATGCTTTGTTCCAACTGAAACTGTGACTTGGTTGGTTACTGATACATTATAAGAGAAAATCTCAAGAGGTCGGGAAAATGGCAAAGGCCTCGAGGAATAACATTCAAGGTCGCTGGTTTCAATCCCCATACAACAAACTCACTTATTAATCTATCAATATCAAAAGTGTGTGTGTGTGTATATACATACAAACACACATACAAGCACAGTTGTTAAGGCACAAGGAAAAATGCCCCAGGAGCATAGGCACGCGCCTTTCTAAACAAGGCGCACAATGGAATATAGTTATAATTATAATTCAATGACATTCAATAATTCCTTTGACCTTCAAGGTTTCCAAACTAACTATAAAGCAACAATTTCTTTTACCTATATGGCTAATCAACCACTAACATACACAAACATATTAATAGGAACAAATCAATTAAAAAAGCATATAAAATAAAAACATAATTCACAAAGATATCACACACAAGAATAAAAAATGATAGGCGAAGTTGTATGTTGTAGCTGGGATGTTTATTTTTCTATTTTAGTTTTTGAATTTCTATTTTGGGATTGCCAATTGGGTTTCTTTAGGGGTTTGTCAACTTTTCTTTTTTTGTTTTTTAAAAAAAAAGAAATAAGTCCAGATTATCGCCAGTGTGCCTCGCCAAACCATGCGCCTTTGGCTTAAGCTCACACTTTATATACCTCCATTGCCCATCACTGAAACAAAGCAAGGCTGTGCCTCGCGGAAGCAAAGCCCAAAAGTTGTACCTCGATGAAGCAAAGCCAAAAAACTAAGCCTCACTAAAGCCAAAGACCTAGATCAAATATGTAAAAAAAATTGCGAATTATGCAGAAACTGCAAAAGAATCCCAGTTGATAAGTTGATATTCGACTTCACATTTTACACTAATTTCAGATTTTTTATAAAATGTGCAACAAGAAGAAAATAAAAAAGGCACAACTTAATGCTTTTCCTTAGTTTTGGCCTTACCACAAAGAGGCTGCAATCAGTCTTCAGAGAGTAAAACTCCAAAGAAGTTTCGCCACCGCTCTCAAATGGTCTGATATTGTCATTTTTCCTAGTATATTTGACAGCATTATCCTTTTTCAGATGATATATTTCAGTCAACACAGCATTCAATACATTGCTGGTTTTTGTACCATGAAGTATTAGTGTCTTCTTTCCAGTTTCCACCTGTCAAAACATTGTTATAACTAACTTTAATTGCCATTTCTCAAACAAAATGCTTAGACATTCTTCAATAACAAAATGCATTGCTTGAATAGTTCGGAATAACATTGTGGAAACTCACAAGTTTGGGGGCAATTTTTTTAAGCTCTCGCCTGGCTCTTCCTGTTTTGGGAGTTTTTATATGCAACATGATTGGTTAGCTGCAAACCTGATACACAATGCAAGAATAGAGTAATTAGGGTAAGAACACATAACTTACCCTTTTCCACAGACAATAATAACACTCAATCCATGATATTTATGATGGGTATCTGAATACAAACAGTTAGAGTGTGAAGAACAGAGAAAGATCAAAAACAGTACAAATACAGCACCAATCTACAGAAATCCAGAAAATGCAGAAAATTACCTACATTCGCACTCCATTAGTCACTCATAAAATAAAATACTCAAAATTTTCAATTGACCATGAATCAAGTAAAATCAAAGAGAGTAAAAATGGGTTTATCATGTTCAATGAACATCCTGCAAATCAAACTACTAACAGAGAACTCAGAATTTCACTGGAATTAAAAACAGAAAAATGGCACAGTTCGTTAACGAAGTAACAATAAAACAGACACATGTCACATGGCTATCAAGAAAAATCAAAAGTAAACTAAAAGATTAGTCAATTTATTCTACCTGATGAGCATAAACACTCAAATAATCAAACTCAATCACACATACTCCAGAAAATCAAAATTAATGACCAAATAATTAAACAAATTAGCTCCATAGTCAAGATGAGTCAAACCAGATTCGCCATAAAACAATAATAGCTCAAATTCAATTAATTATTCTCCGTAAGCACATCCATGCTTATCAAGTTTACTGAACAAAACAGTGGATTGGGAACTAGGTTAATTAACAACAAATAAATTACTTACCAAGCAAATAGGGTCCGGCGAAGGAGGAGATGGTTGTCACCGATGACGAGGCAGCGACGACGAGGAGATGAAGAAGAGATGAAAGAATCGACAATGCAGAGAGGCAACATGGTCTGAAATTAGGGCATGGTATATATATGGCCAAAACAACGTCGTTTTGGCCTATATAACGTTTTTAAAAAGTAATAACTTGATGCGGTTTCGATGCCAAATTCGGTTTTTTGCACGGCTGTAACACAATTTCATCATGTTTTAATTTATCAAAAATAAGATGTTTTAAACTTTTATTAATTATTAATAATACATTATATATTATATATATAGGATGAATCTAAATCATACATCTTAAATAGTATATCCTTTTAAATAACATATTTTTATTAAAATTAGGTCGTTTTGAATATTATTTTAAAAAAACAACTGGGGTCGCGGGTTGCATTTTTATAAATAAAAGGAAAGCAGGTAAAATTACTCTCTTTTAAAATTATTTTATTTTAAAAAAAAAATTCAAAACGACGTAGTTTTAATAGATGTATATTATTTAAGAGATGTATGCTTAAAATAAGTTCTCTCTATCTATATATATATATATATATATATATATAATCACCAATTTAATAATAGTTCAACCATCAGTTGACAAATTACCCAACCTGTGACGCCCCCAAAATAAATATATATCACCCATCTTGAGTCGTCAAATACATGATATAAAATTTAAATACAAACTAATAATACAACAGTCGTGTAAAATACGACAAAACCTATGTTGTGAGTTTAAATACAAATATTGTCATCTAGACAAAATTCATTCTCAATTGAGTCCTCATAGACAGTATACAAACTCAAATTCAGTCCTCATTACATTTATTGTCACACTATTTAACAGAATAGTGAGGACAACTAATACAATCATCTGGACCGTCACTTCATTCTCCGACTAGTCCTGACTTCGTTCTCATTTTCTGAAGAGAACAGTGAAAGAAAGGGTGAGCTCAACTAGCCTAGTAAGAAATATAATGACTAAGATAATGCAGAATAAACTATCATTTGCCTTCAACAATGTTAAACTGATAAAATGCAATAGACATCAAGTTTAACTGTAGCGGATCAAGCAATCCATTAAAAGAGTCAAGTAGAGAATAAAGTCTACTATCTTTTATGATTTAAAAAGGTTTTCATCACTTTTATCGCTGAGACTCAGCTCAATAAATAATTCACATCAACAAATTATCCTTGCACTATAGGCCAAGGTTATTCTTTAGTATCACGACCACGAATTATCCATGCACTACGGGCCAAAGATAATTGTGTTTTCATCAACGGTACTGATCATGCCATAAAATAATTTATCTTTGCTCTCTTGGCCGAAGAGAATCCATAGCCATAATCATACCAAAAATTGTCCATCAATGCACTACGGGCTAATGAGGACTTTTACCACATCATTTGTAACATTACGGTCATGATTATACCGAATAATCACTGGTCATAATCATACCAAGTCTATCTATGCACTACAGACCACAGATGACTTTCAACATAATATAAACATGAGGATGATAACAATGACATAATAATTCAATAAAACAAGTTCAAGAATTAATTTATTCAAGAACCAATAATGTCCAAATTGTCATCATGATACTGCTTTATAGAGTAAAATTCAAGAATACTCAGAAAAATATTTCCATGAAAAGATACTGGATGAAGCGCAAATATCAAGGATATTCCACTAATTTCATGGAGTATAGAAGTCAAAATTTTAACCAACTGAGAATAATAAGGAATGGAATAACAACAGAAATCACCATGCATGCGGTACTTCGCATAGACAGATTATTCCAACAGAATAATAATAACGGAACCAGGTTAAGTGAAAATCACACCGACAGGATGTTCCAACAGAATAATAAAGAATGAAATAACAACAGAAATCACCATGCATGCGGTACTTCGCATAGACAGGTTGTTCCAACAGAATAATAATAACAGAATAATAGAAGAATGTCACCAAGTATAGGGTATTCCGCGTATACAGGTTATTCCAACATAACAATAAAAAAATGGAATAACAGAAGTTCTATTCTTGAATGCAAAAGAAATAACACCGCTTACAGTAAAAGAAACTGAATATAGGAAAAGAAAATTAGCAGACTTCTCTTCTTATTTCTCTCTATAACTTTCTCTCTCTAGAGTTCAGTGAATTCGTAAGAAAATAATGAAAGAATGAGCTTCTATTTATAGAAAAATGGAATGCATAGTAACTAACTCATGAACGGTCCAGATCAATTACTTTAATCTGACGGTCCATATTTAAAGTAAAATCTTTTAAATAAAATATAAAATACTAGTTTTATTCATAAACAAGATTGCTATTAAATAATAAAATTTAAAATTTTAAGAATTTAATTCAATATTAAAATTTAAGAAACTAAACATAAATTTAAGAATTATATTGAATTAAACTAAATATTATAAATGTATCATCATTTATATAATTTGAAGTTGATACAAGTTTAAAAAATTACAATTATAATAAAATTATCTATTTTGACTTTATATTGTTCATTTCTTGTCGTGATTTGATATGCTACAACATGTATTATGAATATGATAAATTAGTAAAAAAATAAATATATCAAGATCTGATTTAGGTAGTTATTAAAATAAAAAATATTTTCACCTAAACCCCACTTAGGCCCCCGCCTAATTTTTTGGAGGGTTTTTTTGCAGCCTTGGGCCTAGCTGAAGCGTCGGTGAGTCTAGCGCCTAGGAGAGGCGCCAAGGGGGGCGTAGCACCTAGGCGGGGCGCCAAGGGGTAGCCTAGCTCATAGGCAAGAATTTTTAGAACACTGGATAAATTTGTATTTTTTAGTCAATTACATATGTAAAACATGTATTTTATTATAATATTGTTAATATAACAAGTAATAACATTATATATATATATATAGAGAGAGAGAGAGCAAGGATCAAGTGCATACCCCTTATCTTACTTACCCGTGCTTACCCTCCTTTAGCGACGGACCCGACGACGGTTTGGGTCATACAACCGTCGTCTATACTTTTAGCGACGGACAACATATAGCGTCGCTAAAAGTATAGACGACGGTTGTATGACCGAACCGTCGTCGGGTCTGTCACTTAAGGGGGGTGAGCACGGGTGAGTAAGATAAAGGGTATGCACTTGATCCGGACCGTATATATATATATATATATATATATATATATATATATATATATATATATATATATATACATCTCTTATTGACCCCTAATACAGGCTTCTAATCACAAATTTGTTAATAAATATTTAAATTTCTTATGTTATAAAAATAAAATAAATTAGATTCGTATTTATTTTAAAAATATTAGAGGAAGATGCATACATTAAGTAGTAGAAGTAATATGAAATTGAGGAAGTTATAAAAAATTTTGATTTGATTCCGTATATTAAAAAAATTATAAAATTTTAGTAGAGTCAGTTTATTCATTACACATAAAATTTTTCTAAATTTATCATATATAATAAAATAATTTTTTTCCAGCTGGGTTTAATTAATCCCACACCCTTGGTTGTGGGCTTTGTGGCTTCGCCCCTGCTTGCAGGGACGGAGCTAGGCTTTTTTGGAGGGGGCCATGGCCCCCCCCCCCAAGATTTTAAAATTTATCAAGTACCAAGGCTCATCCACTTGAATTGTGAGATAATATTATGTACGTGCAGAAAAAAATTGGGGTTTAAAATTGTTGATAAGAGGAGTTATCAATTCAATCTATGTTTGTTTATGTGTTATAATTTTTCATTGCGTATTTGCGTTGTTAGATTTACTTTTATTGAGATTTATATGCACTCCCAAGTCTCAAATAATGCTAAGAATTAGGATTGGCGGAGATAATGGACTGTTTCGTAAATACAGTGAGACCTATGGTTAGAAGAAATAATGCCCGGAATTAGGATTAGTGGGAATTATTTTCTAGAATTGGGACTTGGAAGGCTCAATAGCATAGCCTTTGGCTGAAATTTTGATTTTGGCCCCCCGCAGGATCAAATCCTGGCTCCGTCCCTGCCTGCTTGTATAGACACGTTACAGATAGAGGCGTTCATCCATAAAATATTGTATCGATCCAATTTAAACAGTGTCGTACCTGTTACCAAATGTTTGAAAAATTAAGTAACGAACCAATATATGCCAGTTTGGTATAGGGAATGATTTTATTTATTTATTTAAAAGAAATACGTTTAATAATTTGATTCTGATTATGTTGCCATAACTATGAGATATAGAGTATAAAAATACAGTGGTGAATGATTCACCTATAAAAGGAGCTAAAAGTCTAGAACCAGTAAGCTGTTTTTTTTCCTTCATAATCAGTTAGCACCACTGCACCAGTAAAACTTTCACGATGGCATTGAATGCAAAAAAAAAAAAAAAACTCTCTTTATGTTAATGGTATTGGTATTAGTTTTTCTGCATAATTTTAAAATTTTACCATATTTCTTGATGAATAAATAAAAATAATATATATTGGTCCAGTATATATCAAAAATGCTAGGGAAACCAGGTTTTGTTGACAGGGATAGTGATCGGACAATTTGAGTGTCATTTGTATACATGTAAAATTTGGATTGTACAACTTTATTTTTTACGGTATTCAAATAACATTCAAATAACTAAATTCTGTAAAAATTTCAATTCAAATAAATCTTATAAATTATTTAGAAGTCATTAAAAAAAAAATTTACCCGGTCACTGTCTGTGTCGCCCTAGAAGGACTGCATATATATATATATATATATATATATATATATATATATATATATATATATGAGTCCGGATCAGGTCCGGACTCCCGGATTTTATAAAATTCGGACCTTTTTTTTTTTTTTTTTTTGCTTTTTTTTTTTTGAAACAACTAAAAAAAAAAAAAAAAATTTATGGAACTGAAATTTTTCCATAATACAGTGTTTTGGGTGTGATTTGGATGCATATACCAAAACATTTCTGTACAGTCTGGACAGACTGTACATACATTGGTTGGTATAGGTATTAAAAACACACCCAAAACACTGTATTATGGAAAAATTTCAGTTCCATAAATTTTTTTTTTTTTTTTTAGTTGTTTCAAAAAAAAAAAAGCAAAAAAAAAATAAATTTTGGGGTCCGTATTTTAAGTCCAGTCCGGGAGACCGGACTGGATCCGTGGTGTATATATATATATATATAATTATATATATATATAATAAAACACAACTAATTTTAAATCCCTTCCTACTTAAAAAGGTGAGAAACCGTAACAATATTCCAAATTTAATCTCACTTAATCTAAAGGCTCATGATACATCTGAGACTAAAAAAATCCCGCACAAACTCTCTCTTACACACGCTACCCCTCTCTGATCTTTTCGCCCAAATCTTTTCTTCTCTCTCTGGAATTTGGGCTAAAGGCAAACTCACCCTTACATGCTACCCCTCTCAGATCTCTGTGAATAGCGAGAGCACTTCCGTCGGTGGAGGGAGAGGTCGCACTTCCGTATCGTCATCAGGAAAACTAAACTCCTCTGCTGCCCCCCAGGTTTAATCATCTCTTTCCATGTTATCTGTTAATTTGGTGCCTCTTTCCATGTTATTTTTAGCTTTCTTTATTTTTAGAAGAAATTGATCTGTTACTGTAGAAATCTGCATTAGTCAAGTTAGGTTTGCAAACTGCTAATTTTCAAGTGTTTGTGTTTATGGTAATTTGTTTTCTTTTCAATTTTTTTTTACTTTATTACTTCTTTCTTTTTTTTTGTGGTGTGGGGTGGGGTGGGGTGGGGTGGGGGGGGTTTATTTGCTCATTTTGAAGGTAACCAAAAAGCAGTTCAAGTATTCTTCCATAAGAACAAAAAGGCAGAGAGATTTCCCTCATATGGAACGTGTATTAGCTAGAAATAAGTTAGAAATAGCTAGTATTTGGTGGTTGTATTTTCGCAGTACATTAGTATTCTTGGATTCTGTTCTTCATTACACACGTTCACATATAGTAGTAAAAACATATAGTTGACATTAGTTGAGCCTTTTCAGCTGGAAGCATTTTTAATTGACCTTTTCTTTAATTGAGCCTAAAATGAAAGGTTGAAACAACTAGATTGTACTCACTCAGTTCCATTTTGAGAATTAGTGCCTGAACACCCGCCAATCTGCCACTAGTGAGATTTATAAGGATGGAGTTTTTGATAGACCTGAAATTAAGGTTTGGACACCCCGGTTTTAATCTAAGCATTGGCTTCATTGGCTCCAAGCAACTTGATTTGACATATACTGAGAAACGAGAAACGACAGCTTCAGTTTTTGAATGTTTGTGTTTAATTTGTGTGTTTTAAAACAAACAAATTTGGGTGTTTTAAATTTGTTATAGATTTTTGTTCTCACTCTCTCTCTCTCTCTCTAACACAACAACACACATTTGGGTGTCTTTTAATTTGGTTGTTTTTATTTTTATGATGAAATAGATTTTTTTATTATGAATGTTAGGATGGAATGGATGTTGAGTTGGTTATTATTGAGTGTTCATTTTGTGAAATTTGTAGGCTAATTTAGGTTATCTTTTTCCTTAATTTTGGTTCTGGGAATTAGATGTGTATGTATTATGTTTGATTAAATGCATGTTAATTATATGAAATTTCATTGTAATTGATGTTAATTATATATGACTTATGAAATTTATTGTGTAGCTACAACCGTTTCAATTGCACAATCATCAACCAATGGATGATGTTGTTATATTTGGAAGTGTAAGTTTATCATCTGATTAACTCTCTCTAAATATATCTTATTGATTTTTTTAATAACTTATTTGTTTTAATTTATTTTCATTAATGTTGTGACAGATGGACGACGACTTAGAAAATACAGTATGTTAAAAAAAAAAATTAATCATCATTTTCTTACATTTTATCTAATCTTTTTATCCACTTATTTACTATTCATTATTTTTTTGTCTACAGGTTCGAAGATTTCGTCATAATAATGTATGAGTGGTAATTCGCAATGAGTATGAACTAAATTGTATCCGTATACGTGAGGTAGTGTATCCTCACACCTAATTCTCGTTCATTTTTTCTTTTCTTTTTTTTGCTTTTAAGTAGCGTTTTCTTACACAGAAGGAGAAAAAAAAGGTCTGATACTTTGTCGAATGCCAAATTTAAGGGGAAAGAAAAAACCACCTCTTCTAGCCAAGGAAGAAAAAAATAAAGATTGCCAACTGGTATCACTTTTAATCCTATTCTTTTCTCTTTGTTTTTACAATGGATTTGGATTTTATTGAATTTAGAAATTTTTAAGTCTCGTTTTATGTAAAACGTTTGCTTTGTCAAGATGGTGTTGGTTTGCTTTGTCAAGATGGTGTTGGTTTACTCCTGAATTATTCTGTGATTACTCCTGAATTATTGATGATTGTAAGTTTTGTAGACAAGTTTAAAATTTTTTAAGTATCTATTTTTAAAGGAAATTCTACCGATTTTTTTGGAAATTAGTACCAATTAACTTAATGTTTTGGTAGTTGGACATGTGTTGATGATTGAGTATGTATTAATTGTTGTGGTGGTATGTGTTTTTAGGTAATGTAATATTTTTCAAATTTTAATTTAATTATTTTTTACTCATGCTTTCAGACACGGACATATACTAGTATATATATATATATATATAGAGTCCGGATCAGGTCCGGACTCCCGAATTTTGTTAAAATCCGGACCTTTTTTTTTTTTTGCTTTTTTTTTTGAAACAACTAAAAAAAAAAAAAATTATGGAATTGGAATTTTTACATTATACAGTGTTTTAGGCGTGATTTGGATGCCTATAACAAAACATGTTTGTACAGTCTGGGCAGACTGTATATACATTGGTTGGTATAGGTATTAAAAACACACCCAAAACACTGTATTATGAAAAAAATTCAGTTCCATAATTTTATTTTTTTTTTTTTAGTTGTTTCAAAAAAAAAAAGCAAAAAAAAAAAAAAAAAATTGGTCCGTATTTTGATCCAGTATCAACACCGGTTAGCTACTGATAAAATTTAAAATTTATCCACTCGGTCATATCAAATCCGTACCCGTAAAAAACCGATTGTACCGAATAATGTGAGGCTTGGGAGGTCAAAAGCAAATATTCTTGAAGCCAAAGTACCATATTATATTAATACTTAAACCCATCATCACAACAATATAATATCAAAAAGAAGCAGCTCAAGGCTAGTACAAAATGTAACACCATCATAAAAAAAAACACCGTTTTGGTTGTGGTGGTAGTTGGTTGTGTCTGTGTTTTTCACTTTTCTTTGAGTTGGTTGACTGGGTATTTTATGGCATTGAGTTCCAATTTCCTAAGGGCAGCTTTCCCAAGATCAACACCACAAATATCAGAGAGCCTGACCAAATATAGCAACACATCAGAAAGCTCCTCACCCAAGTGTTGTTTCTCTTCCTCTTTCCAATCGGGCAGTCCTCTTGGAACCTCTCCTTTCCACTGAAAAATTTCAGACAATTCTCCCACTTCTCCCACCTGATAAATAACATACATAAGTAGTTACATCTAGTTACATACATCATACATTAATTGCATTTATTATATTTGTCCTAAAGTATTTGTTTTCAACACTCAACATTGATATAAATAGTTAGTATGAAATTAACTTTGGTCAATTAATTAATACAGTAATCACACGCAAAACTAGAGATGATTTCTCTCTACGTGTCAACATTGTAACAATCGACCAATTTACCATGAAGGAAAATATCTATGTCAAACTCTTCAAATTTGCTGTCCAACCAGATACAAATTCATATAACATTGCACATAATTACATACATACATACAAGTAAAAAGGAAAAATGGGTATGAAAAGTGGTGACCTGACAAATGGAAACTCCAACACTTTTAGTACTCCCTTTTAATGTAAAAAGGATAAAAAGTTGAGAGTCTGTATGATTACTGGATAAATGGAGCACTAGTTTCCATGTTCTTGCGTTTGTTCCTTAGAGACATTTCTCTGAAAGTGATCATGTTTTGTGGACAGTTTACTGACTCCAGTAATTTAATATTCTGGACATGGATAAACATAACTTTTTGATTACCCTCAATTTGGTCAAAAGACAAAAGTAAGGAACAGGAAAATTTTGGTTGGAAAGTTAGCATCTTTTTGTTTAAGATTCCATAAAACAACAGTTAGTTCAATCTTCTCTTTCCTCAACAAAAATCCCTTTCCATTTTATTTCCTAATTCATACTTTCCCAACATAATTTCTAGGCATAACTTGACATAAACATGCAAGAAAATCATCATAAATGGTCTATAAAAATTACCCATCAAGCAGAGACAGGGAGAGAGTTATCAGAATGTGCTTATCTCCTCTCTTTTTTTATTCCCAATTCCCATTTTTTGTGCCACAATAAGGAAAAGGGTATGCAACACAAATCACTGGAATTCAAGTTTTTGCTTGTGGGTATTTCTAGAACCAGAAGAAAAGCAATACTTACTGATAAATGTAATGTATGTACTAAGATTAATAAAAACAAGTACATAAAAAAAAGGAATACAAAAGGGTTATATATAGTTATATACCATGGCCAAGAGGAGATTTCTAGGGCTATGAAACTGATCCCAATCCCTCTCCTTCGCAAAATCCGCCATTTTCTTCTTCAAAACATCAAGGGTTACCCCTTTTTCATTCTCTAAAACTCCGCTCATTTTTCTCTCTCCTCTCTCTTCCCCCTGCGGCTGAGTGACAGGGTAGGCCGAGCAGACCTTAATGGAGTTTGTGAAATTGTGAAAGGACTTTTTAAAGAGACTAGGATTGGGTTGTTGACCGGCTATAGTCGGTTTTATCCTACCGTGTTGGGACACGTGTCGGTTAAGATGGACTCCGGGATTTGGAGGGGCCGCATTTTTTGGTATTTAGCAGATACTACCATTATTGTAATTTATTATACGAGAAAATAAAAGCATTTTAAACAATTAAAATTTTCCTTTTTTGATAAGTTTTTGTGAATTATTATAAGAGTAATTTCAAATTGGTAGGGCTACTGAGATTTTATTGTTTTGATTTTTTACCTTTAAGACAATTATACAAAAATTATATATATATATATATATATATATATATATTTTATTGATTGTCAAAGAATTAAAGTATGAAAATCATTTATATATTGACTAATTTCATGACGGAATTAGATTATGACTAATATAAAATTCTTAATGATAAAATAAAATAATAATATATAGATTTTTTCTTTATTATCTACTATCATGTACATATATATATATATATGTGTGTGTGTGTTGTCATATTTTGTACGATAATTATAATAAATAAGTTTGTAAGACCCCAACTTTTTGAATAAAGATGAATTTTCTATAATTATTATTTTTAAATATTATGATATAATGTTATAGTTGTGGGTAATATTTATAAATTTTGTAAAGTATGCAAGTTGTCATATTATATTCGTTTGGTCTGCCAAACTCATAAGATTTCATCACCAATAATCAAAACCCTCATCAAAAATCTGCATATACCTAATATAAGATTTTCAAGCCATAAAATTCTATTTTCCAATTTTCTTCCTTCGCATAACATATTTAATTCATTTACTCATAACTAAGATATTTTCATGAAAATACCAAATCAGTTCTAAAAATATTTCTTCTCTGGGATTTTGCATAATATTATCCCATATTAAACATATATTTTTCTCGGAATTTTAAAAATTCATTTACTATTTTTCAATTACCACCGAATATTTTAACATTTATCATTTATCATATGGCCAAAACTATCGAATATTTTAACATTTATCATAAATTGTACTTTTATCCAAAAATTCCGAAATTCACAGAGTATACTGATATTATATAGATGTACTCTCAATAAATTTTTTATCAATTTTGGAGTTAACCACAAGGAGTTATAAACGGTTACTTTTAAAATAGTCTTTTCTCATAAAATTCATAACTCTTAATCTATACATCCAAAAATCGTTATTTTTGGACACAATCAATAAAACTCATCAAAATATAATTTTAAATTTTTCCAGAATTTTCTGAAGGACGGAAGAATTACGAACTGAAAAACATAATAACCCTTAAAATCCCTTACCTAAAAAGAGCAGTACTTCGGATGAAAAACCGGAGAAAACTTCTACTAAATAGCAACTTTCAAAATATCTAAATACTCTCAAAAATATGTTTGATAATATAGAGATAAAGAAAAATTATTTCTGGTGTGTTTTTCAATTCTAACTTAAGCTTCTATTTATAGGAAAATGCTAGAACGACAAAGAAGAATAAATTAATAAAATAATATTAATTATTTCTTTTCTTCCTACGCATGTTTCTTGACCAAATCAGCACCTCATTTCTGAAAAAATATAGCAACCCATGTGCATTCAACACCAACAAAAAAGTGGGTCCCACCCATAAATTAATAAAAAAATTATTTTATTTTCTAAAACTTCAATAATTCATAAAAAATAGCTTGGTTATCAGAAAAATACGAATTTTATGTCCATTCGCCTGAAATCGAATTCTCTACAACTTTGTAACTTTGAGTTTTTCCAAATTCTAAACCAAAAATATTCAAAATCTACAAACGGATGATTTTAAACACCGTTTCAACACCTTTTAAAATTCATATCAAATCATGCGTTTATTTTTAATGGTTCAAAATTTGTGGACATATACTCAACTCATATATGTATAACGTATCCAAAAATCACAACGATCCAACGGTCAGATCAAAATTATAACTCACGCAATAGAGTTTTAAGAACACCGATTTGAATTATTAATACATCCAATCCGATAAAATACTAATAAAACACCACAACACTAATTCCTTCATTTATAACCACATAAATAAATCCATCATTTATATCCGTATAAAATAAATATTTTCTTATCATATAAATCAATAATTAATTATTCCCAAATAATATTACAGAATCACAATTATGACAACCAGTCCGTTCCCAGGAAAGAGGGGGCTTTTCAAAAAGGATTTCTCCTTACTGGCGCGCAATTAGGTGACCAAACCTCTCCTTAGACAGAACTTTCTAGACATTGCCAATAATGCTATCTAATAATATTATTCAAATAATATGAATTATTGATCTGATAATGGAAAATACTATGCAGTGATAATTATTGAAACAATAATGATATAAACTATCAACACATCAATTATTGAATCAATAAATAAAATATTGAACAGTAACTTCTGTAACAATTATTGAGTAGTGCCTTCTTACGTAAGAATCAATAATTCAAAAATACTGTGTAATACCATGTGCTACTGTGCAACAACGCGTATTACTTTATTTTACCAACCGTGTATTCCAACAGTATTAACGGTAACGATTACACCGTTATTTATAAAAACTTAATTTTATCGTTTTCTTCATTCGACAGTTATTCTGTTATGGGGCCCACAAATGGCTGCGCCGGTCGTACGAATATTCCCTGACAGAAAGAATATTCCATGACCAAACGAATATTCTCCGACTATAATGAATATTTTATAACCACTTGTGTATTTTGAAAAAAAATTCATATATCACCCTTAACTTAACTTTTATCAATTTAACCATTTACTGAATAGTAATTATAAGAAAAATTGAATACTTTTATTTCATAAAATTTGGGGTCTTACAAATATCTTCGTGGAAGAACGAACGTGGTAGCTGACGTGTTAAGTAGAAGATCGTATGCGTTTACGAGTTCGATGTTGTTAACACAAAGACTCATTTCGTATAACTTACAAGTGATGAAGATAGAGTTAAAGACTTTAGGGACTCAGGTGAAGATAACGAATATACGAGTAAAATCAACTTTAATCGATAAAGTTAAAGCCGTTCAAGCTACACACCCGAAACTAATGAATGTGAAGAAGAAGGTTCAAGAAGGCGTTATTCTAGAAGCAAGAATCGAGGAAGAGAGAAAATCTCAACCCTCGATTAAATTGGCCCATTTAAAATACTCGATCGAGTAGGAACTGTGGCATATAGACTCGTTTTACCGCTAAGTATGTCGCGTGTTTGTGACGCCCCCATAATAAGTATACATCACCCACTCTGAGTCGTCAAATACATGGTACAGAAATAACTACAACTTTATTAATACAATTGTCGTGCAAAATACGACAACACTTAAACTGTGAGTTCAAATACAAATATTGTCTTCTAGACAATATCCGCAACCAAATAATGTCCTCATTACAATTATTGATAGACTATTTTATAAAATAGTGAGGACTACTAAAATCATTGTCTTGAACCATCACTCCACACCCCGACTAGTTTCCGTTATATTCTCGCCTCCTAAGAAGAAAAATAAAACAAAAAGGAAAAATATGAACTCAACTAGCCTAGTAGAGAACATTATGACTAAGATAATGTACAACAAATTATCTTTAATCCTCAACAGGAAAAAAATCTGATAGAATACAAAAAACAACAAGTTTTTGATTAACAACTGCAGCGTAAACAACAATTCATTAGAAGAGTTAAGTAGAGAATGAAATTTACTATCATCTATGAATTTAAAAGTCCATCATCAATATTTATCCCTGTAACATCAATCAATATACATCTTAAATCAAATATTCATCTTTGCACTACAGGCCAAAGATATTAATCAGTCGATCATGTTCATCTCAACACCTGTTCATCTTTGCACTACGGGCCAAAGATATTCATCATAAAATCATTCATCTTTGCACTACAGGCCAAAGATATTCAGTAATATCATCATTTAGGACTGAGGATGATGAAAAATATTTTAAGGAAAATGAATCCAGTGAAACAAAAGAATAATTATTAAGTATTCGTACTTTAAACAATTCGAGTTCAAAAATACTTCATAAATAATCATGGTGGAGTAAAATTCAAGAATGATCAAAACATGGATACAATCAAAGCTAATATCCATAATAGATATTTTAGAATGATCAAAACGAATATTTAATTTTTCTGTAAATAGTGTCGTATTCATGAATAGTGTCGTATACGTGAATAGTAACCCCGACACTAAAAGACAAGAATTTCATAAGAAAAATTATCATGCTTCATGAATAGTACTCGTGAATAGTAACTCATTAATAGTGTGAAACCCTAGATTTTATGAATAAAGAATTAATTTTCTCGAAATAATTTTTTAATATTATGGTGTAAATTTGAGATAATATTATAGTTGTGGGTAGTATTTATAAATTTTACAAAGTATGCAAGTTGTTATATTATATTCGATTGGTCAGGAAATATTCTTTGTGTGGGAAAATATTCGTACGACAGTACAATTATTGGTGGACCCCACAATAGAATTATTGTCGGATTGAGAAAACGACAAAAATATTTTATTAAAAATAACGGCGGAAGTTTTATCGTTGATACTGTTGAACTACTGGGTAGTAAAAGTACAGTAATACGCGTTGTTGCATAGTAGCACACGGTATTGATTATTGATATTTATGTGAGAAGTCGCTCAGTTTGATTCAATTATTGTCGATTAATAATATGAATTATTATAGCAATGATGACGTTTTGTTTTATTCGTATTATTAACGTAATAAAACAGAAATATCTTTTTATATAAAACAGAATACTTTATTAAAGTTATTCTATAAATAAAATATATTATATTTTATTATGCATAGTGTTGTATAGTGATTTGCATAGTGTTGCATAGTGTTTGCATAATAAAAATCTTTTTATATAAATAGAATATATTATATTTTATTTAAAAGATTTTTCTTTAAATATGGACCGTCATATTAAAGTAAATCAATCTGGACCGTTCATGGATTAGTTACTATGCATTCCATTTTCCTATAAATAGAAGCTCATTCCTTCATTATTTTCTTACGAATTCACTGAACTCTAGAGAGAGAAACTATAGAGAGATAAAAGAAAAGCTTTTTGCTACTTAACTTTTCTTTTTCTATATCCAGTTTTTGTTACGGTAAGGGATATTATTCTTTTGTATTCAAGAAGAGAACTTCTGTTATTCCATTTTTTTATTGTTCTGTTGGAATAACCTGTATACGCGGGCTACCCTATACTTGGTGACATTCTTCTATTATTCTGTTGGAACATCCTGTCTGTGTGTTTTACACCGGACCTGGTTCCGTCTTTATTATTATTCCGTTGGAACATCATGTCTGTGTGTTTTACACCGGACCTGGTTCCGTCTTTATTACTATTCCGTTGGAACATCCTGTCTGTGTGTTTACACCGGACCTGGTTCCGTCTTTATTATTCTGTTGGAATATCTTGTCGGTGCATATTTTACCTGACCTGGTTCCGTTATTATTATTTTGTTGAAATAACATGTCTATGCGAAATACCGCATGCATGGTAATTTCTGTTGTTATTCCATTCTTTATTATACTCAGTTGGTTAAAGTTTTGACTTCTATACTACATGAAATTAGTATAATATCCTTGATATTTGCGCTTCATCCAGTATCTTTTCATGGAAATATTCTTCTGATCATTCTTGAATTTTACTCTACAAAGCAGTATCATGTGGATAATTTGGACATTAGTAGTTCTTGGACAAATTAATTCTTGAACTTGTTTTATTGAATTCTTATATCATTGTCATCATCCTCATATTTATATTATGTTGAAAGTCATCTGTGGTCTGTAGTGCATAGATAGACTTGGTATGATTATGATCAGAGATTATTCGGTATAATCATGACCGTAATGTTACAAATGATATGAAAATTAAAAGTCCTCATTGGCCCATAGTGCATTGATGGACAATTTTTGGTATGATTATGACTATGGATTCTCTTCGGCCAAGGAAGCAAAGATGAATTGTTTTATGGCATGATCAGGACCGTTGATGAAAACACGATTATCTTTGGCCCGTAGTGCATGAATAATTCGTGGTCGTGATACTAAAGAATATCCTTGGCCTGTAGTGCAGGGATTTAATGATATGGATTATTCATTAAGCTGAGTCTCAGCGATAAAAATTGATGAAAACCTTTTAAACTATAAAAGATAGTAGACTTTATTCTCTACTTGACTCTTTTAATGGATTGCTTGATCCGCTGCTGTTAAACTTAATGTTGTTATATTTTATCAGTTTAATATTGTTGAAGGCTAACGATAATTTATTCTGCATTATCTTAGTTATAATATTTCTTACTGGGCTAGTTGAGCTCACCATTTCTTTCACTGTTCTCTTCAGGAAATTAGAACATAGCAGGAACTAATCGGCGAACCGAGTGACGGTCCAGAGGATAGCATTAGTAGTCTTCCCTATTCTGTGAAATAGTGTATTAATAATTGTAATGAGGACTCTTTTTGAGTTTGTATAATCTCTAGTGGACAATAATTGTATTCAAACTCACAGTTATGTTTTGTCGTATTGTACACGACAGTTGTATTAGTAAGTTGTATTTGAATTATGTATCATGTATCTGACGACCCAAGATGGGTGATGTATACCTAATTTTGTGGGCATCACAAATAGTAACTCTGACATAAAAAGATCAGAATTTTACAAGAAAAATCTTACCAATATTCCGGTATAATGATATTGAAAGAAATAATATCATTTAAAAAAATAACATCCCTTACCTCGAAAAGACAGTACTTCTGACTGGAATACTAGATATAGTGCTGAAGGGAACTTGCATCGTATAACAACACTCAAAGTATCAAAATACTCACAAGAATAAGCTCGATAATATAGAGAAAAAAAGAGAGAAAACTTCAGTTTCTGGTGTGATTTTCAATTCTAACATAACCACCGTATTTATAGGAAAATGCTTACTATACCAAAGCAGAAAATTTAATAAAATATTAATATATTTATATAAATTTTTCTTAGCCCGCCTTTTTGGTCTTGACATCAGCCACACATGTGCCAAAAATAACAAAAACGTTTTTCTTAATAAACATCATTAAAACTGCCAAAAATAAATTATTTCATAACTTCGGAAGTTCAATAATTCATAATAAATAGCCCTTTTGTCAGAAAAATTTGAAACTCATGTCTTTTCCATAGGAAATTCCATTATCTACAACTTTGTAGAAGAAATTGTTTTCAAATTTCAAACAAAAATTGACCGAAATTCACAAACGAACGATTTTACATGCTATAATCAAATTTCAGTCAAGAAATGGGGTCTACCGACACACAAAACATGTGTTAATCATTTAATGCAACAAAAATACTCTTTCTCCTCACATACTCATATATCCCACATTCATTGTAAAAATATCACCATTACTATAATAATATAATAAAATATTTAAATAAATTATTTTATCAAAAAAAGATAAAATATTAATTCTCAATAATTATCACATTAAAAATTTTCTCCATCTATATCCACATAAAATGAATATTTTCCTCATCATAAAAATTAATAATTAATTATACATAAATAATATTACAGAATCACAATACGGACAACCAGGTAGTTCCCAGGAAAGAGGGGCCTTCCGGTAAGGATTTCTCCTTACTGGCATGCAATTAAATAACCTCTCCTTAGACAGAACTTTCTAGACATTGCCAATAATATTATCTAATAATATTATTCATATAATATGAATTGTTACTCCCATAATAGAAAATACTGTGTAGTGACAATTATTGAAACAACAATAACAAAAAATATCAACATATCAATTATTGAATCAATAAAATAAAATATTGAACAGTAACTACTATAACAATTATTGAGTAATCATTTCTTGCGTAAGAATCAATAATTGGTGCAATACCGTGTACTACTGTGTTTTAACCACCGAATAATTTAACAGCATTAACGGTAACAACTACGCCGTCATTTATAAAAAACTTATATTTGTCGTTTTTTTCATCCAATCGTTTTTCGTTATGGGACCCACACACGGCTGCGCCGACGTACAAATATTCCTCGACAGTAAAAATATTTCACGACCAAACGAATATTCCCTGACAATAATGAATATTTTATAACCACTTGCTTATTTTATAAAATTTGCGCATTTTGCCCATAACTAACTATATTAATCAAATCAACCCTTACTATTTCAAAATAATAAATAGAGAAAATTTTATTTTATTAAAAAAAAATTGGGGCCTTACAGTGTTCATAACGTTTTTCACGTATCGATATTACATAAATATGTGGACGAACCGAACCACATTATTAAATTAGAACTAGACGAGATAGCAGAAGATTTAACGTATGAGGAGATACGTGTTAAAATCTTGGATAAGAAGGATCGTATTCAACACTCAAAGGTTATACCTCAAGAGTTAAAATATGAAATGATGTCAAGGTATCCTCATTATACCATGTACATACGTAAATTTGGAGTGCGAAATTTCATAAGGATGGGAGATTGTGAGACCCCAAATTTTATGAATAAAGATTTAAATTTCTCGAAATATTTTTTTAATATTATGGTGTGGATTTGATATAATGTTATAGTTGTCAGTAATATTTATAAATTTTATAAAGTATGCAAGTTGTTATAAAATATTCGTTTGGTCGGAGAATTTTTTTGTCGGGGAATATCCGTACGACGGCACAATCATTGTTGGACCCCACAAAGGAAGTATTGTCGTAGTTAGAAGACGACATATTTATCATTTTATAAACGACGAATGTGTTACCGTTAAAACTGTTGAACTACTCGGTAGTAAAAGTACAGTAATACGCGTGGTTGCATAGTAGCACACGGTATTGATTATTGATGCTTACGTGATAAGTCACTCAGTTATATTCAATTATTGCTACAGTAATTGTTGCATCATATCTCTCATATTATTGATTCAATTATTGTCACAGTATCATCTGCATAATATGTTATATTATTAAATCAATAATTGAGAAGACAAAGTTATTCATATTATTAAATTATAATATTTATAATGTCTAGAAGTTCTGTCAAGGAGAGATTAGATAATCTAATTGCGCGCCAATAAGGAGAAATCCTTATCGAAAAGTCTCATCTTTCCTGGGAACGACCTGATTGTTAAATATTGTGAGTTATAATATTAATGATGAATAAGTTCATATTAATTAAAGATGAAATTCATAGTTTCATTGTGTTGAAATTATTAATGTTAGTAGAAATCGATATTTATTTCGATATTAATTGATGTCTAGAGGTTATATTGATCAATCGGGTATTCGTGACACTTTTTATGTCGAAATACTATTCACGAGTTACTATTCATGGGTTACTATTCACCCAAATATTATTCACTCGGGTATTTGGGATATTTTTCATGTCGGTGTACTATTCATGAGGTATTATTCCCGAAGTACTATTCACGGGGTATTATTCACCTGAAAAATATATTTATTTTCGGTCCAAATTATTTTTTGGTACAATATTATTCCATGAGGAGACGTGCTAATTTTTCATACCGTTGGTTGAAGTTATAATAGTGAATCAATACGGACCGCTGGTGGAAAGTTATAATAGTAAATCAATATGGATCGTTGGTTTAAAGTTTTAATAGTAAATCAGTATGGACCGTTGCTTTAAGTTTGATAGTAAATTAATATGGACCGTCCGTTTAAAAGTAAATCAATCAGGACTGTTCATGAATTAATTACTATTCAGTCCATTCTCCTATAAATAGAAGCTCATTCCTTCATTATTTTTTACGAATTCACTGAAACTCTTGAGAAAGAAAATATAAAGAGAAAGAAGAAGAGAAGTCTGCTACCTCACTTTTCTAATATCCAGTTTCTTCTAAGGTAAGGGGTATTATTTCTTTTGTATTCATGAAGAGAACTTCTGTTATTTCATTCTTTCTTATTGTTGGAATAACCTGTATACGCGGACTACCCTATACTTGGTAAAATTCTTCTGTTAATCCATTCTTTATTATTATGTTGGAATAACCTGTCTATGCGAAATACCGCATACTTGATAAAATTCTTCTGTTATTCCATTCTTTATTACTATATTGGAATAACATGTGTATGCGAAGTACTACATACATTGTAAAATTCTTCTATTATTCCATTCTTTATCATTCTGTTGGAACATCCTGTCTGTTTTTTACGCATGACCTAGTTCCATTATTTATTATTCTGTTGGAACATCATGTTTGTACTTTACGCATGACCTGGTTCCATTATTTATCATTCTGTTGAAACATCATGTCTGTGCTTTACGCATGACCTGGTTCCATTATTTATTATTCTGTTGGAACATCCTATATGTGTGAATTACGCATGACCTGGTTCTATTTTTTATTATTCTGTTAGAATAACCTGTCTGTGTGGTCTATCGCATGCATGGTAATTTCTGTTGTTATTCCATTCTTTATTATTCTATTAGAGTATCTTGTCAGTGCGTATTACGCCTAACCTGGTTCCATTATTTATTATTCTGTTGGAATAACCTGTCTATGTGGATTACCACATGCATGGTGAATGATCCTTCGTATTCATTATTTATTAAATTGTGAAAAAGATCTGTCTACGTAGATTACCGCATGGCGGCCGAAAATCCATTTGCACTTTCGTATATTCTATTATACACAGTTGGTTAAAGCTTTGGCTTCTATACTCCATGAAATTAGTGGAATATCCTTAATATTTGCGCTTCATCCAGTATCTTTTCATGAAAATATTCTTCTGAGCATTCTTGAATTTTACTCTACAAAGAAGTATCATGTTGACAATTTGGACGTTATTGGTTCCTGAATAAATTAATTCTTGAACTTATTATATTGAATTATTATGTCATTGTCATCATCCTCATGCTTATATTGTAATTAAAGTCATCTTTGGCTTACGTGCATAGATGGACTTGGTATGATTATGACCAGGAATTATTCGGTATAGTCATGACCGTAATGTGACGAATGATGTGGTAAAAGTCCTCATTGGCCTGTAGCTCATTGGTGGACAGTTGTTGGTATGATTATGACCAAGAATTATTCGGTATAATCATGACCTTTGATGATTACATGAATATCATTGGCCGTGGTGCAGGAATGATGTGATTTATTTATTAAGCCGAGTCTCAGCGATAAAGTTCATAAAAATCTTTTTAAATCATAGAAGATAGTATGTTTTATGCTCTACTTGACTCTTCTAATAGATTGCTTATTTCGCTGCAGTTGTAGATCTAAAACTTGTTGTCTATTATATTCTGTCAGTTGTTATATTATTGAAGGTTAAGGATAATTTATTCTGCATTATCTTAGTCATAATATTTCTTACTGGGCTAGTTGAGCTCACCATTTCTTTTACTGTTCTCTTCAGAAAATAAGAATATAGTTGGGACTAGTCGGGGAATGGAGTGATGATCCAGATGATAACATTAGTAGTCCTCACTATTCTATTAAATAGTGTGACAATAAATATAATGAAGACTCCATTGAGTGTGAATATTATCTAGATGACAATATTTGTATTAAAATTTACAACATTTATTTTGTCGTATTTTACACGACAATTGTATAATTAAATTTTTATTTGTATTTTATACCATATATTTGACGACTCAAGATAGGTGATGTATTTTATACCATATATTTGACGACAATTGTATAATTAAATTTATATTTGTATTTTATGAATTGATTGTAAGAAAATTTATCCCGTCCTAAAGTTGCATTAACTTTTTAGGCCCACTTTTTATATTCACTAGAAACACTTACCCCAATTCCGGTGTTAGGTTGGGTCTATATTTTTGGAAAGGGACAATTTCATCCAATAGTAATTGAGTTGATTTATTTCAAGTAACATCCTAAATTTTGAAATTTGAGTAATTTCGATATCCGTACGGTACAGGCCGTTTTTTACCGGTTGCCCACGCTTCCATTTACCGTTTGTAAAGAGCTAGTGTTCCTTTCGCATAATAAGAATAAGTAACCATTTATTTTAAAATAAAAGTTCATTTGATTCCATTTAACCTTGAAATTCCGCCTAATTAATAAGATTAATTCATACGAAAGAATTCAGCACATTACACCACTTTTAATCCAATTTGTAGAGAGGGCTCCCATTTGAATACACGAAAGGGTATCTCTTATTTTTGGGACAACCTTTTCAACATTTATGTACTATAAAGATCCCTGAGCCCATCAATATCATCCTTATCCAAAGTACTCTTGACCAAACCTGAGCCAATAGTCGGAAACATAATAGCATTCTCAACTGAGCTATGGTCAAGCCCAAGAAGGTGCCCAATTTCATGCAATGCCACACTCCCCAAATCATATGCACCCGGAACTGCGCCATCGGCCCATTCCTCATCCGCATCATAGTGTAACTTTCCCATCATGGGCACGAAAGAATGGGCCAGTGCTCCACCTGGGCCCTCAAACGGCATACCATCTCCGTGATCCAGCCTTTCGAAACTAATCTTTAAGTCTGCATCTTCATAGTCTGTAGTGGGTATAAATACAAACTGTGAGACGGAGGCCCATTTCAAAAAAGACTGGGAGACAGGATACCAGGCATCTTTGCGGGTATCCGGACGAAAAGCATAGGTGAGTTCAAATTTAGTCCATTTCGGATTACCTGTAAGAACGACAATTTTTTTTAGAATCTTGTTAATTATATCTTGCGATAAAATATTATAATTTATTTTGCAACCAAAAAAAAATTCACACAATAAATAAGTATGAAAAGATTGATAATTTATTTATGTGTCTTCTTGTAATGAAAATTGTAATATTTTTATGACAAATATGTCATTTAGATGTACTCCCTCCGTTCTTAAATATAAGTCGTTTTAGAGAAATATTTTTGTTCCTTAATATAAGTCGTTTGAGAATTTCAAGTAAGCATTAATTGTTTGGTTTCCAATATTAACCCAAGTATTAAATGTAACTTTGGTTCTCTCACTATTTTATGTCCAATAAATAACAATCTCTTATTTCAATACAAGGGCAATATAGACAATTGATATTATAGTTAATGTTATACAATCATTATCTTAATACTTGTGCACAACCCTAAAACGACTTATATTAAAGAACGGAAAGAGTATTGTGAAAGTAATAACAGATGGATAATGATTACATGATTTTGTGAAATAAGTTTGAGGGGCATGATGTTTTTGTCTTTTATTCTAAATAGAATATATTAAAATCAAGCTGAAAAAGAGGTTGATGTTTTTAAACAAAGTTAATTTACTAATCTAATGATTCAGAATATAATTGTATTTGTGTGCGTAAAAATTGTACATATGTATTGCAATTAGTAATTACCTGGCATGAATGCATACTGAGGGACAATCTGGAGGAAGTTTGAACCATGATGTTGATTTGTTCTCATTGTACCTGATCGCATTCGAGTAGTGCCATTGATAATATCGGGTACGCCACATCGAGGCATTATCATTGTCGATATTGTACTAACGTCTAAAACTCCGGTAACATTGATATTATAATTTAACTGATACGTTTTGAGGGCAGACTCTAATAAATCATCAAAAACGTCAATATTATGAATTTCAGAATTTGGACTATAACTAAGATAACCTAATCTATGAAGGTACATTTTTAGCTTGCTAATCCCTTCAATATTGTCACCTTTTTGACAACCTTGCAATTTGTTCAAAAATTCAAATGACGCGCTACGTGAATTTGCATGGGATTGATTTGAATGGAATAGAAAAAGAAGGAAAACACATAAGAA
Organism: Panax japonicus; assembly: GCA_020205505.1. Classification (NCBI taxonomy): domain Eukaryota; kingdom Viridiplantae; phylum Streptophyta; class Magnoliopsida; order Apiales; family Araliaceae; genus Panax; species Panax japonicus. The sequence goes on from CM035103.1 coordinate 47,219,915, forward strand.
AGTGTTGGAAATTTTGGGTGTCATTTTTTTGGGATAGAAGCAAGCACTTGGTTGATTATATGAATGTTGCTTTATCATAAGTTTGATTCTTATTTATACATTTGTTGATCATATCATATCATATCATATCATAAGTTTGATTCTTCTTAATGTATTTGTTGATCATATCATATCTACATTTATGTGTTTTTGCACGTTTGTGTTCAAATGTTAAATCTTTCTACTTAAATGAATCACTTACTTCTCGAGATAAGAATTTGATTTTTATAATTTTCTTTTTTGGTTCTTCTTTCTTCCTTTAATATATGTCGTTCAGAGTGGTGCACTAATATTAAAGAAATGATTGCATAGCATTAAATATAATATCAATTGCTTATATTATCCTTATATCCGAAAAAGAGTGTTATTTATTGAGTAAAAAATAGCAAGAACACCAAAGTTATATTTAATACTTGGAGTAATATTTGAAACTAAACAATTAATGTTTAATTAAAATTCTTAAACGACAAATATTAAGAGACAAAAATACTTATATTAAGGGACGGAAGGAGTATAATACTAAGATTAAAGTTTATTGTTAAAACAATAATGAAATAGTACTATTATTATGATTATAAGAAATAAGCACTAGCTAGGCAAAATAAGTATACGAAAAGATTGAGATTTTATTCTTCTTAAATCACTTACTTCTCAAGGTAAGAATCTTATTTCTTTAATTCTCAATTTTCTACTTAAAAGGTAAGTAGACCTCAAGTGATAACATATAATGCTGCCTGATTTTTTAATTATTTGTTTTTTTATATTGTGTTTAATTCTCATTTCTTGACATGTATAAAATAAAATGACTCGTAGGAATGATATTAACCAACCACAACCAGCCACGTCATTTTGTAAGATTATTCTATCATCAAAGTACTATTGTTATGATTATAAGGAATGTAAGAGTATAAGTGTGTATAAGTTAGATACATGTGAAGTGCTTGGTGCTGACTAATTTTTTGTTAAGAATTGCAAAGCTCTAACACAACGTACCATTAAAAAAAATATTGTTGATACAAAATATTATGTCTACGTGTTGCAAATATTTAAGATTTTAAAAAATAATAATCTAAAGCATGTATAACATCTATAATATAAAACAGAACGGCTCAAATCCCAAGGCTTCAACATCTAACGGCCTCAAATTAATTTCGGCTTTAACATTCAACAATCTAAAATTATTTGGAGCTTCAACATCCGATGCCCAAGAATTTCTCTCAAAAATTCAAACCCACATCCATCATCTCACTCTCTCACTCCAAAGAATTTTTAATTGTCAAGTTACTATTTAAAAAGTTACAATCAATCAAAAAAGCTTATAAATAATAAAAAATAAATGTTAAACTTAATTTAAATTTATGAGAATTTGACTATTAAAGTTAGATATTCTTTACTTATTCATTGAAATTTGTCTTCATAAGAATTTTCATGTAAATGCTTTGTGGAGTATGTATGAAAAGTGTGGGCGTGTTAAAAATTAATTTAAACTTTTAGTTTAATGTGTATCCATATTCAGTGCTTCATTTTTTTGTGTTCATGATTTATTTTTATTTTTATTATGCAGTGCCTCCAGGCACCGGTTATCGCTAGTATAATTAATGTGAGCACACTTAATTCCCACCAAAATATTAAATTAGTTATAATATTGCTTAATAGTTGTGGCTCCATATTTGGAGCGGTTTTGGATTGATGGAATGGAATGGAATGGAGGACGGAATGAAATGATTTTAAGATATTTTAAGTGTGTGTTTAATTGTTGGTGATGGTGGGTGTTATCAAATAATGGCAAAATTATCACAATGAATTTTATTCCACCTTCTCCACATGGAATAAAAAAGCAAAAGAACGGAATGAATTTTCATTCCATTGGAATGATTTATCCTCCAAAATGATCATCAAATACACTATTTTTATTTCATTCCTTCCTCTATTCCATTCCATCGATCCAAACGTAGCACTATTACGAGTGTTTCAAATTTGATTTCCTGTATTAGCCGTAGTTTGTTGTAACAGCTAGCTGATGTTTCTTACTAACCAGCAAAACCCAGTATGCAGTTAAACATATAATAGCAGTGATGAGATTGGAAAGACAGAAAGTAAACAGAATTCTAATCAAGTGTAACTGATATTAGTATTAAGAATTCTGTTGAAAGGAAAACAATAATCTATGAGAACAATATACAGGTAAACACTGACCGAAATTCTTGATCAGACCGTATTCTGCACAAATCGAAAGGTAAAACTATCGAGGACTTGGGATTATTTATTTTTACTCTTTCATACCTGGATTTTGCACGTCGACAAGAATATAACTCATGGGACACGTTCCAATACTCTCTGCAACGCCTTCTTAATACCTTCTTGATCAAGTACTGTACTCAATTGTATTTCTTGTACCTGAATTACAAACAAGTATATAAATACTCCCTCTGTCCCGCAAAAAAGAGTCTCATTTGTCAAATTCTTTTGTTCCACAAAAAGAACCCTCTTTTGTTGATGGTACTTCCTCCGTTACCAAGTATAAACATCCTTATTGACTTTTTGAAGTCCAGACATTTTCAAACTCGAAATTAACACAGACTTCTTTAATTTTAGTCAATCCAGTGATAAGTATTGTAAATGACTCTAAAAAGTATTTTTCATTGTAATATCTAATGTTTTATAATTTTAATGGTCTTCTCAATTTTGAATTTGAAAATGTATCAAATTGACTTTCAAACGTCAATAATAATCTTGTAATTTAGAATAGACGGAGTATTATAAAATGACACAATGTCTTCAAGTTTGAAATCATAATTTCATTATCTTGCCACCATTATTAAACTAATAATTTTATTTTTAGGGGTAAACGTGAAACAAAATACATAATATTTATATATTTATGCGGAACACACACACACACACACACATATATATATATATATGTATGTATGTATATATATATATGGAGAGAGAGAGAGAGAGAGGGATTGAGGAGTGAGGAGTAAAGAGCATACCTGTCGTCCAGCTCGAGCAAGAAGAGTGAACTGTTCACCAACAGATGGTGCCTATGGTAAGGGAAGACTAAAATTTAGCACTGAAAATTATAGATCTCGACTTAAACCACTGAATGGTATGTTACTATACGTAAAAACACTCACATTTGATAGCCAAAGCTGCAGATCTTGTGAAACCACCCGTTTCTCAAATCCTTGCCGAGTGATTCGTACATCACTTATACTGGATCAGAAAAGCATAAAAAAGAACAAAAAAAAAACTAAATTATTAAGCAAGTGCACAAGTATGAAGTTCTCCTAGATATAATTTTTTTCCTTTTTTGAAACAAATGTTTTGGTAGAATAAAATTAGCAGTTAGTTCAAGATGGTTTGCAAGTTTTGATAGAACAACAAAATACCCAGATTATAAAGCTAATCACACATATTACGTGGGCAAATCGACTCTATTTTTAACTCTTTTCAAGTTGAATTCAAATCAAGTCGAAAATTATGTGCACATAGTTCGATTATATTTCAAATAAGAACTTTAGATTTTATTAAATCTTCCATAATTCAACTATAAATGTTAACCATACCCATCTTCCTGTAGTAGCTCTTCAATTATTGTTTCTAGCCCCTGAAGGGGTTCAATATCATAACTATCTTCTGCACTTGAAGAATCAGAACTACCTGATCCATCCTGTGTTAAGTGCTGTAATCATCAATAACTGAACTAAATCACAGGAAGAAAGCATACAAATGTTTGAATATCAACACAGGGACAAGGAAAATTTTAACACACCTGAGGAATCACTTTGTCCAAAGTTTCTAGCAGTGGATCTTCCTCCAACTGTTTTATTGACAATGTTATTCTTGACTTTGCCCTAGAACATGTTCCAAATTTAAGGCCCAAATGCTTGATATTTTGAAAAAATTAATTACACTTTCTAAATAAAAATATGAAGTTATAAGGGTTTAAATCAAAGAGAGATCAACTCTTTAAGAATTCACCATGTATAAACTTGTAAACACACTAAATACAAGATTAAGTTTGTAAATTTCCAATTCTGAAAGTGTTGTTTACTTGAAAATTGAGCCAAAAATACTTTTTACTTCAAAAAAGTATGCTAAGCAGTTCTTTAGCTGAGCACAACGAACAGTAAAAACAAAAAATATAGCTTGAGAAAATTATCAGTATAAATAATCTGTATCATCTAAGAAAGATGAATGACTGTGCCTATTTTAAAGGCAAGGAAATCAACAAAATGCAACTTCCCGAATATAGATATTTATATTCTAAAAGATTGAAGTACATTATCTGTTTATGAGATTGAAGTACGAAAAATATACATTCTTTTTTATCTAATGCTAATTTCATCAAGAGGTTGTACTAGCTTTAAATATATGAATATAATCAAAAAAAGATCATGTAAAAACTTCAAGGATTTTCAGGAATTAATTATTGAACGAGTGTTATCATGTGGCAAGTAAAGATGGTTAGAAAGTATATAAAGAAGGAATCGCAATATTACCTATCTATTTTTATGATTTTCACCCTCACTTCATCACCCTCATGTAGGATGTCTCTTACGTCTTGAACCAAATCCCACGACACCTCTGAGACATGTACAAGACCAGTGAGATGATAATAACCTGCATCATAGTTTTATCATGTATTAGTAATTTTCCATAACGCATAATATGCACCCAAATCAGCATATGTTCCAAAAAGAAAAAGGTTTTAAAGAGAGACGAGAGTACCATCTGGGAAGCGTAAATGAAGAAAGGCACCATAATCCTCAATAGTACCCACCCTTGCATCGAAAATGTCTCCAACATTAATTTTTTTAGAAAACCTCAACCAGGCAGCCTCTTTCTCAGAGAAAATCAGTTTCTTGTGCTCTTCGTTTGCTTGGATTACCTAGGAGAAGTATTTATGTTTAATTGACATTCCAGGATACTGATAAGTGAGAAGGTTTGCACCATAGAACATAAAAATATACATCCAACTTAAATCCAGGAAGGAGAAATAAAAAAATGTATTGATTATTATAAAAAGATGAAGATAAGAACTACATATTATAGCGAACTAAGATATCCATTTTAGAAGTGAGAACAAGTTCACGTTATGATTTCTACAGCAAATCCACACAATAGCTGATTGGAAATCCACTTATATTTTCACTTCAACATTCAAAAGTAAATTATAATATGCAACTGATAACAAAATACTACTTACGCTCTGAAATATAAGATCATGTTTGACTTTTCAAAGTCAATATGAAATATTTTCAAATTCAAAATTGATGTGATACATTTTACTTTTGAAAGAATTAGATCTTGTACTTGGTAGTATTTTTTACGTACTTTACGATTTTCATAATCAAATTGTCTAAAATTAAAAGAATGCATATCAATTTTTGGATTTAAAAATTTTCCAAATTGATTTCAAAGTCAACATTGATCCTATATTAAAAATTAAGGTTGCAACATTCTATATAGGCCAACGTACATCTTTGCAGAAGAAGTTACAAACTCAGGATGGGTTGACACCAATAGTTTGTCTTCTTTTTTCTTTAATTTCCAGTGGAATAAATGATGCATAGAAATGTACAACTAAGAGGGCCCATATATGAAGAGCTAAAATATAGGTAGAGTACTATATGTTTTATCACTTTCAACTCTTCTTAGATATTAAAAACTATTATGAAGCATTTATCATGTGCTTCTAGTAAGTTCATCCACAAAAATAGACACCACGAGAAAACATCAAACTTTATAATAGAAAAAAGACAATCACGTCTCAGGATTCTTTGGATTTTCTAATATTTGAAACATAGAATTTTAATTTCCCTAAATTAAGGAAAATACACAAAAATTTCTTTTAAAAGCCAGCCACAATATATATATATATAGGGAATCCATCCATGGCAACCGGTTGCCATGGACACTGTTATAGCAACCCACTTTTGGACCGTTGATCAACTTATTAGAAGGCTTAGATTGAATGTCATAATTGCCCAGCCGGCACAAGCTTTACCGGCTTTTATTTTAATATATTGCACTGTATGGTCAACTGTTGTCATTTTAATAATTTTAAAATAATTTTTTAATATTAAAATACTCCAGCCGGCACAACTTGTACCGGCCGAGTATTTTTTTTAAAGCATTTCTCTATTAAATGGGATGACTCAGCACATTAAAGTTGCATTAAAAAAATTAAAAATAATCCGACCGGTACAAATTGTACCGGCTGAGAGACTATTATTCTATTATATGTTTATTTGTCTATTTGTCTATTTCATATGTTATAACAGTTTCTAATAAGTTGACATATTTTTCTATTATATGTTTATTTGTATTTCAGCAATTATATATGTCAACTTAATATATTTTTAACTAATTAACAATAAAAAAAAATATATGTCAAAACAATATATTTTTACCTAATTAACAATAAAAAAAATGTCAAAACAATATATTTTTTTACTAATTAACAATAAAAAAATGTCAAAACAATATATTTTTAACTAATTAACAATAAAAAAAATATATGTCAAAATAATATATTTTTAACTAATTAACAATAAAAAAAATATGTGTCAAAACAATATATTTTTAACTAATTAACAATAAAAAAAATGTCAAAACAATATATTTTTTTACTAATTAACAATAAAAAAAATATGTCAAAACAATATATTTTTAACTAATTAACAATAAAAAAAATATATGTCAAAACAATATATTTTTAACTAATTAACAATAAAAAAAATATGTGTCAAAACAATATATTCTTAACTAATTAACAATAAAAAAAATGTGTCAAAACAATATATTTTTAACTAATTAACAATAAAAAGAACATGTCAAAACAATATATTTTTTTACTAATTAACAATAAAAAAAAATGTCAAAACAATATATTTTTAACTAATTAACAATAAAAAAAATATATGTCAAAACAATATATTTTTAACTAATTAACAATAAAAAAATATGTCAAAACAATATATTTTTAACTAATTAACAATAAAAAATATGTCAACTTATTAGAAACTGTTATAACATATGAAATAGACAAATAGACAAATAGACATAATAGAGTAATAGTCTCTCAGCCGGTACAATTTGTACCGGTCGGATTATTTTTAATTTTTTAATGCAACTTTAATGTGCTGAGTCATCCCATTTAATAGAGAAATGCTTTAAAAAAAAAATACTCGGCCGGTACAAGTTGTGCCGGCTGGAGTATTTTAATATTAAAAAATTGTTTTAAAATTATTAAAATGACAACAGTTGACCATACAGTGCAATATATTAAAATAAAAGCCGGTAAAACTTGTGCCGGCTGGGCAATTATGACATTCAATCTAAGCCTTCTAATAAGTTGATCAACGGTCCAAAAGTGGGTTGCTATAACAGTGTCCATGGCAACCGGTTGCCATGGATGGATTCCCATATATATATATATATATATATATATATATATATATATATATATATATATATATATATACCCATAACATGACTACTCAATTTAAGTTGAAATTTGTTATTATGGTTTATGATCACACACGTTTGTACTACTATTGTTCATACTCTTTGCATCCATTGGTGCATTGGACACATTCAAAATAGATTTAGTTCAATTTCTGATTCTATTTTCTATTTTCCTTCCAACTGAGAAAGGAACTACATCAATGTATGGTCTGATAAACGACCCTTTCTTATCAGCGAAAAGGAAAATAGAAAAAGATTCACTATTTTCCTTTTCAATTTTGGTACGAACAATTCAAAACATGGTACTTTTATTCCAAAATATCAAATGTGTCAATCTAAAACTTTTTTCTCGTATTTATGTAACTTAGGAACATCCTCTTATATAGCCTTTGGGCCATACAATCAATAGTTAAGATCAAATATAATGGAAGGTGGATCCACCATCTACAATCATCCTCTAAAATATATAGAATATTTAAAAAGTATAGTAATTATATTAGTTACTCTAGAACATTCTACTAAAAACCCTAATATGTAAAAAAAGATTCTAAGTAATGTCACCTAATGTAGCCAACTAAATGCATTTCAAGTGATAACATGACGTAATCTCGTTGAAAATGCGTTTGTGACACTGCTTATAGGGGTGGGCATAATTTTCGGCGATTTTTTTGGTTTTTCGAACCGGACAGAACCATCCGGTTCTGTACAAAAAAAACCGGTCCAGTTTCGATAAAAAAACCGATATATACCGGTTTTTCGGTACCGATTTCGGAACAAAGTTTTTATGGTTCGGTATTACCGAACCGTACCGGTATATACCGGTTTTCTAATTTTTTTTATTATTAATAATAAAATAATTATTATAATAATAATAATAAAATAATAATTATATTAATTTTCGGTATTTATTCGGTAAAAACCGGTACCAAACCGGTTTACCGGTTCGGTATACTGGTCCAACCAGTATCGATACCGAAATTTGACTAATTTTGGTACTAGTCCAGTCTGGTACCCCTCCGGTTCGGGTCGGTATTTACTGGTTGTAAACCTCTAACTGCTTAGAAACAAATTAAGCAGTTTTAATTGAAGCTTTTTAGAAAGCTATTTTCAGTGTACCACATTTCGGGCTAAGAGATTCGAAGAAACCTACCCTTATTGTACTTCGTACAAGGAAAAGTAACGTCTTTGTTTCTGATTTCGTTCCCCGAACCACATCGAACCATGATTTAGGTAGCACTGGTTCAAATATAATGCCCATCCAAGACATCATAAATGCATTCATCGAAATAATCACAAAAATTTAGCTAATCATCAATTTCAATACAAAAATAATCAAATTGTAACTAGATCACAACATATGCAATAAAAAAAAATTGGTTATGTTTGTACCTTAACGGAGATAAGAGAACCAGTCAGAGCTTTTGCAATTTCTTGGATGCTCTTGTGTGGTTCTAAATTGATAATGGAACACAGAAGATGTAAAATAAGTTAGAACACTTTATCATGAGAAATATTTTATTTTATTACAGAAGTTCTTTGAGCTAATATGAACTGCTTGAATGCAAAAAAATGTAAGTGATTGTATAGAACAGCTATTCAAATCTAAAACTATATCTGAAGACATATAAGGTAAAGGCGTAAAAGGAACCTAGTCATCCATACCAAAATTTAGTACCAAAATCAATTATAGACTTGTAGTAATAGTTTGCTATACTTTTCTATCACATTATTTGATGAACATAACAAATTAGAGCCAATATTGTCATACATTTTTCTATTCATGCACTGTTATCACAAAAAATGTAATTATTATAATGTTTAAGACCTAAATAACGATAAATGGATTTGAAGTTTTTCCGCTTCTTGTCCAATTGTTTCTTAAAATCACAACATCTACCTTGAGATATTATGATATTCGCCAATTTCTTGTAACAGGAAAATTACTATAAATGTGGTACTTAAAGAAAAATGGTACAAGCTAGAAACAAGAAAAAGAAAAATTAGTACCTTTACACGAGTGAGACGGACTCAACTGCGGAAAGGGAAGAAAACCCACAAGAGAATGAAAACGCACTAGCAAACCACCACCATTGAAATTTTCAATCCTGCCTTCGTAAATGAGTCCCTTTTCACTGTAAGTCCTTGCTACCTTCCAATCAGCAGATACCTACTTCTTTGCAGAAACGAAGTATCAAATGACATACCTAGTTCCATTTGCACTGAAAAGTAAGTTGATTGTTGTTCTACTTGTTACTATTCGACTCAGACCGGTTTGGGCTCAGACACATTAGAAGCATGGATCCTAATTATTTAAAGATTAAGAGCCAGTATCTACACAGTGGAGTAATTACATGAGACTCTGTCGTATAATTAGTAGATACAGGATATGCTTCTTATATGTGTAATTCACCGGGAGAATTCTTGATTTAACCATAGAAAACTCTTTAGCTCTAAAGAGAATCTCCAAAAACCTAGAGGATTGATAGCCAAAAGGAAGACTCTAGTAACTTATTTTTAGACCTCGATGAAGAGAGGCTACTCGGAGAAGATTAGAAGAGAATGGGCGGATTGAGCATAATGCCAAAAGATTATTCTGACACAAGATTTTTGGACCCTACTGATGTGACTTAATTGTCAAAAGGTGATACCCACATACAAGCATGTACAGATATATTGTGTTCATATCTGTGTATGTATGTTTTTGAAACATTCTGTCCTTTAATATTCTTCTGTGAAGTATTTTAGTTGAACGATTGCAACAAAGCAAGCAAAACCATTTTTCCAGCTTCATTATATATATGAACCATGTAAAACGCGTATGATGCCTTATTGTTTTGTTGTTTCTTTTGCTCTTCTTCATTTAAGAATAGAAATTGACTAGTGCTATTACTTTATTATCTTATCATAAATAAATGCTTTACCTTTTGGGTACAATTAAACAAGATACAGCGGACGCAGGAGAAGGTGGAACAAATTTTAGTAACAGGGAAACGGCAGCGGTCAAAGGTAAGAGGACTACAACTCTTAATAGTTTTACTTTGTGTTTCCACTCTTTTGCAACAAAATATGTGTGCAAAAATCTCCTTTGCCAAATATGCAACCAAAACTCTATTTTTCCTATATGGGAAAAAATATACATCGAATTTGGGCAAACAACCCAATTTAGAGGGTCTGGGGTAGTCAATGTGAATAAATGGAGCCACAACCTTTGAAATAACAAAATAATGCAAATGCCAGTAAATCATGAATGATGTAATATCCTTCGTTAGCTTCATACTTCTATATTATGTTGAATACATTTGAGAATAGCATGATGCATCATAAACATTGATGACATTTCTCATACAAATTATTACCATTAGTAATTGATTCATGAACCTAATCTTTATACATTTGGTTTCTTAAGGGACGATTCCCTCTTAAAAATAACTACATCCTTCCCGGAAAAAGATTTCCCATTTAGACATCAAACTTTTTACCAAAGTCTTAACTATATCATTACAATCAGTCACATTCAAATTTAATTCAATACCAAGAGATTTAACTATAGCTTCAAAAGTAGATTCTTTTAATATTCAGTCCCAGAAGGCCGGAAAGGGAAGAGGAACACTTAATTTGGGAGACAAACTCCTAATCACTCAATTCTGAAGAACTATTCACCAATCCAGTATTTAACTTGAGCTCAGTCGCAACTCAATGCTGAAGAGCAACGTCAAATATATAAAACCCAACAAATTCTCTGCCTTTATCCATAAAAGAAACTGCACTACAAAATGGGATTTAAAAATGGTCTTTAATTTCTTTGATAGAAGGAACCAATACAACCACTAAGAATTAATTCAACCAAATGGGCCACAACAAATTAACCATCACTAAAAATGGAACCCCCAACATGCCAACAAAGAGAATAAAGGGGAAAGAAATCACACCCGAGATTGTTTTACATCGTCAGGCGAGTCCTCTACAGCTCCGGCAGCAGCGGCAGCCTGCTCGACAGAAACTTTGGGGATGCAGAGTGAGAGTCTTTTGAGGGGAAAAGAATTCCGGTAAAATTTGGGGAAATTGGAAGGTGGGTTTGTGAGAGGAGAGAGAGAAGAGGAGTTATCGGAGAGATGGGGGAGAAAAGTAAGGCCTGAGGCTGATCCCATTAGATATGCTGTAAAGATAGGCATTGTTGAATGATGGAGAGTAGAACTAAGAGAAGTTAGCTGGAAGCTCGAAGACTTAGATTGACTGAAGAATGTGGCAAAACGGGTGGGATTTGGGGGATATTCTGAGGAGTTTGGATCAGCCTGCGATGTGTAATCCTCATGCCCACACGTCCCTTTGCCAGATTTTTTGTTTGAGGTGCTCTGCTTACATTGTGACTTGGGAAGGATAACTTTCTTCCACCAAGTACATTTTTGGTAACTGAATTTAAATAAAAAAATTGATATTTTCACAATATTTTTTGACATGAAAAGTATTGTTATAGATGTATAGCGACGGTCTGTTGTGAATATATCAATTTCCTTTAAATAAATATGATATATATATATATATAGTTCGACTCTCTCCAACGAACAGGAGGGAATCGAACTAAGAGCAAATCGGTTATGGCGACGATTTTTTCAATTGCTATAGCATAAAAAATCGTCTTTTTATGTTATAGCGACGGGAAAACTGTCGTTGTAGCCGATTCGTTCTTAGTTCGCTCCTTTCAGTTCGCTGGAAAAACGGACTATATATATATATATATATATATATATATATATATATATATATATATAAAGTTTTGTTATTTATTATGAAAGTTTTTTATCAAGATATAAATACGAAATACATCAATAAAGATTAAATAAAATTATAACGGTGACATACTATATTACTGTTGTGCTTGAATAATTTTTGTGTGCAAACGTGCCAGCAATGTGTGAGATAATGTTTGTCTAATTGGTAAGATTTTATATTGTTACATTGTCCTTCAATATGGCCAATTGACTAGCCAAAACTGGTCATGTGATTACATAGATGAAGGAATTGCTTCTTAAAGGGGTCTTTTTATCTTTGACTAAGGACTTCAATATTAGACAATTTGTTTAAAAGATAATAAACTCTAGCTACCAACTTGTTAATTTATACTCCCTCAATTCTTTAATATAGTCGTTTTAGAGTTATGCATAAATATTAAAAAAATGATTATAAAATATTAAATATACTATCAATTGTCTATATTGTCTTTGTATTGAAAAAAAAGAATGTTATTTATTGGGCAAATGGTTAAGTTCAATTGAGTAGTGTCAGATCATTGACTATATACCGATTATTATAATTACAAGGCAGAGTTAAACTTATCCTATCTATTGACGAGCTAGTTACGGTTAACATATACATGCAAAATATAACTCCAGTACCATATAGTTAAATAAAAACCTATAATTGTTAGGATATATTTAAACTTAACATAAGTAAAACTACATAATTAACATAAAATATGTCAAATACAATATAAGTAAAACTCATCTGCTATTAATAAAAAATACAAGTTTCACAAAAAAAATAACTCATAATAAAATAAAGAGAAAGTGGACAATAAAAGAAAAATATGAACTATGGTATATTTGGTTCGTAATGCATATGTGAATCTTTTCTTTTATCTTGCAAATAAGTCACATGTTCGTTTGTAAAAAGTATGTTTAATTGGATTCTTTGTCTTAATTTAATATTATTTTTTACTATTTCAAGGATTAATAGTCTTTTAAATATTCTTATAAACTATTTTTTCTCATTCTAAGACCATTATATAAACTTGTGATAAATGTATGATTAATAGTCTCCCTAATTTTAAATTATCAAATAACTTTATGAAATTAATAATTTTATATTAAGAGACTAATAGTTCCTCGTCAAAAGATTAAATAGTTTAAAATAATATTAAATTAATTAAAATAATCTAATTTGAAACATATTTTTACAAAGAAAGGGCATGGGGAGACAAGGTTTTGTAGTCACTAACTCATTATCATTTCAAGCCTCCCACACATCACCAAATCATTTGAGATCCATTCATACAATGAGAATAAAGTAGTACTTAACTTTAATTAACTACTTATATATTTGAAAACACTCGTACTCTAATAGTATTAAATACTAGATTGTAGTATTATATTATGAGAGCAGATTCTATGTTCCTAATTTTTCTATCTCTTTGTATTCTTCCACTTAAATTTTGACATATAATCTCTTACTTAACATTAATTAATTTTAAAATTAAATAAAATGACATATGTCAAAATTCAAGGGTTATATTATACCCCCACTGCCCCACCTAGGGTTGTGCATAATAACCCGTTTTTTCAATTTTTTTAGTTTTTCGGACCGAATCGAATTGATCAGTTCAATAAAAAAAATAGTCTTGTTTCGGTATAAAAAAATCGGTACGGAGTTTTTTTGACCGGTATATACCGGTTTTTAATTTTTATTATTATTAATAAATAATTAACAATAATAAAATAAAATAATAATTATAATAATAATATTAATAATAAAATAATAATAATTATATTAATTTTCGATAAAAACCGATTCAATATATCGTGTTAAAATTTTCCTAATTTCAATATAAATTCAATTCGATATTAGTCTGATTCGGACAGATATTTATCGGTTCCACACCCCCTACGGCCCCAACAAAAACAAAACAATTTTCTTTTTCTAATTACAATAATTGACCTTCAGCGAGTAGTTGCATACCATTATGACAAAGAATGGTCCCAAGTAACGCTTATTGTCCCTCTCTCCCATTGCCCCTGCCAGCCCATTTCTCCTTCTTCCTCCATTCCTCATTTCCTATTCCCATTTCTTCATCCTTTCTTCTGCTAAATCTGATTCCGACCTTTCATTCAATCCCCATCAAAAACGAAATTTCTCTTTAAAAAACTCCAAATGGATTCAAGTGATGAAGAGGGTGAGGAGTATTTGTTCAAAGTAGTGATCATAGGAGATTCTGCAGTGGGCAAATCCAATCTCTTGTCCCGCTACGCCAGAAACGAGTTCAATATGCATTCCAAGGCCACAATCGGCGTTGAATTCCAGACCCAGAGCATGGAAATTGACGGCAAAGAAGTTAAGGCCCAGATTTGGGACACCGCCGGACAAGAGCGGTTCCGCGCCGTCACCTCCGCCTACTACCGTGGCGCCGTCGGTGCCCTCATTGTTTACGATATCAGCCGCCGCACAACTTTCGATAGCGTTAGCCGATGGCTCGAAGAGCTCAACAGTAAGTTCTTTTTTCATGGTTTGAAATGTGATCCACAGTCTTAGATCAAATATTGGAATAGTGTTAGTGTAATTTATTTGCATTTACTGGAAATTGATTTATGCTCTGTAAATTTGACAAATTGAGTTAAATTGCGAGTGTAAATGGTGTTATTGTTTTGTGGGTGCATTTGGTTAAATGTGTAGGATTGACTTTAAGGACTAGATTTTTTTTTAAAAAAAAAAGGGATTGGTTGACCTAATGATTTCCAATTTAAGTCTTCTAAATTTTGGGTGTTGTGAGTTGTTTAAGTTTGAAGACATTTGCTTTATGAGGGGTTATAATTAAAGATTAGGACTGATCAACTTAATATTGTTTTCTATAGATGATGGTGGGTGAGGGTCAGTTGAAGAACTAGAAGAATATGTTATATGGAATCTAATAAATCGTAGTACTAAGAACTATTTGGTTGCTGAATAAAGAGGGGTAGAGAAAAGGAAAAAGAAAAAAGAATGAGGGGGAAGAAGAAGGAAAGTTTCTTTTCTATTTTGGATTTAATTTTTTGCCTTTGTTTTATGTATTTGAAATCGATAGTGGCTGTTTTACCATATTTGGACAATCATTTTCTAATATGGTTAATTTGAATCAACGAAATCAATATTTGAAAATCCCTCTCCATCTCAAGTTAACAGTAAAAGCAGCTTTCAATGCATTTTGAATTTTTTTAGCCATTGTAGTCTGTAGACAAGACCATATCTTGATTTAGACTGAAGCTTGATGTTTCAACCGTATCTCTTCTTGTTATGAATGAAACTTAAAAAGGAAAAAAATACTATTTACACCCTGTTTCGGGAGTTCAAAATGGGAGAGAAAAGAAAGGAAAGTTAGAGTTGAATTTTTTTTATGAGAGAAAAGAAAAGAAAGTTAAGGAAAACATGCCTCATTTTCACCCAAAAGTTATCTTCTATTTTGAGAATGTTCGAAGAGAAAGGAAAACTTGATTTAGTAACATTTTTATAATACCAACTTTGCCCTTAATATCAAATGACATTGAAGATAGGGTAATTGGCAATGACCTAATATTTCATACAAATTCTTTTATAAAGTTCTCATTTTATAATCCGTCACCTTCCATATGCGATTACCCATGATATTAACAAATTCTGATGTTACAAATTAATGGCTATTGCCTATATTTATATTTCTTTGGGTTTTGAAGATCTCAAACCTTTCGACTTTGTGAATATCATGCAGCTCATTCTGATACAACTGTGGCACGGATGTTAGTTGGGAACAAAGGCGATTTAGCAAACATCAGGAATGTAAATGTGGAAGAAGGCGTAAAGCTTGCAGAGGAAGAGGGATTGTTCTTTATGGAAACATCTGCACTAGATTCTACCAATGTAACAAAGGCTTTTGAGATCGTCATCCGTGAGATCTATAACAATGTTAGCCGAAAAGTCCTAAATTCTGATTCATACAAAGCCGAGTTGTCTGTGGACAGGGTAAGCCTTGTAAACAATGGAGCTGATGGATCAAAGCAATTTTCATGTTGTTCAAGATAAGTCCTGTTCTACTCCTACTAAAAACCAATGGTGTAGAATTTTTTCGGTGTGTCCAACTGCCCAACAGATGATTTTTATTCTTTTTTTTCTTGTAACCATTTGTTATTTATTGACAGAATAAGATAAATTCATTCTTATAGTATAAATCATATATATATATATATATATATATATATATATATATATATATATATATATATATATATTTGGGTGTTTTGAAGTGTGTAATAGTTCATATAGTGAAGCTTATGAATGGTCATTGTAACTTACAATTAGTTAATTACCTATAGGATCTGGTTATCTGGTTATTATGAAGTTAACTTTATGGTAAGTTGGTTAATTAATCAGTGCAATGTTGACGCGCAAAGGGGTTAAATACACTTTTCTCCACTCGACTAGGAGTCGGTTTACAAATACATCACCGAACTGATATGTTTTATAGTTAACTCATTAAACTATACATTATTTATAAAAATAGATTTTGCCGTCTATGCCTATTAACTATTTAATAGAAAAAAGACAGGGCAATACGTGTCTATCGATTAAATCTACGTGTCATTGACAAGGAGAAAAGGTAAGTTTAATAATTAAATAAATTAATAATCCAAATTCAGTATAACATCCCTCTTCCTCCTTTCCCCTCCATATTCTGCATCGTGAGAACATTTACAACAGTTTCCTTATCTCTATCCCTATCTTGCAATACTATTGGGTCATTCTGCAAGATAGGGATTCAATTTTTTCACTGTGTACCCAACAGATTCCTTATATTGATTCCTTAAATATTAAAATTTGAAATTTAAAATTTAAAATTTAAAATTTGAAAGTTGAAAGTTGCAACAATTAAAACATGTTTTGACCATTGTAACTAGTTTTTATTTAAAAAAACGTTGTTTGAATTTAAAAAATACTATTATTTTAATTTAAAAATAGGTGTTGCTAGAAATCAAAAAGTGTAACGATCATTTCAATTTAGCATTCTTCTCCTACTTCTAACATCACAAATGTTTCAATTTTTTCGAAGAAGGCATCAACATCTCTTACTTGACTCTGCTGAACAAGAGGTTCTGCATGAAAATTGTTTAACCATGGAAGGAGAAATTTCAGAGAGAAAAGGCAAAGAGAAGACACATCGAGGTTCTATTCCCGGTCGTGTTTACATCGATCGTGATCGTAAGACGGGCCATGAAAACTTGGTACGAGATTACTTCTCCCCAACCCCGACATTTCCTCACAGGTTATTTCGAAGACGATTTCGTATGAGTCGTAATTTATTCCTCCGCATTCATGATGCTGTTTTGGCTTATGATGAATATTTTGTGCAACGTCGAAATGTTGCACGCACAGAGGGCTTATCTTCATTACAAAAAGTTACTGCAGCACTCAGAATGTTGTGTTATGGAGTTTCTGGTGATATGGTGGATGAGTATCTTCGGCTTGCAGAAAGCACAACAAATGAGGCAATGAAAAAATTTGTTGAAGCATTGATTACCATTTTTGGTGATCAATACTTGAGGTCACCTACTGCGAACGATGTAAGTAGGTTACTTTTGCTACATGAGGAGCGTGGATTCCCAGGAATGCTTGGCAGCATTGATTGTATGCATTGGACATGGAAAAATTGTCCAACTGGATGGAAGGGTCACTACTCGGGCCATTGTGGTGATGCAACAGTAATATTAGAGTCAGTGGCCTCACGTGATCTTTGGATATGGCATACTTTTTTTGGCCTTCCAGGTTCACTCAATGACATCAATGTTCTTGAACGTTCTCCTGTCTTTTCAGATGTTATTAATGGTCGTGCTCCGTTAGTGAACTTTGTCATCAATAATCATCAATACGATACGAGATATTATTTGGCGGATGGTATCTATCCAAAATGGTCTACTATTGCAAAAATAATCCAAATGCCACAAACCCAAAAGGCAAAAAATTATGCAAGTGCTCAAGAGTCTGCACGGAAAGATGTGGAACGTGCCTTTGGAGTTCTCCAATCACGTTTCCATATAATTCAGCAACCTTGTAGGTATTTTAGGTTAGCAACATTGAAGAATGTCATGAAGGCGTGCATTATAATGCATAACATGATTGTAGAAGACGAGCGTGACCTATACAAGTCATTAGAGAAAGGTAACTATTATTTATTTGAAGAAATTTCCTCTCCAATAGTAGATTGCGGGTATGAACACTTTGATTATAACCAATTCATTGCGGGGCGTGAAAAGTTACAAGATAAAATTATGCATCGCCGCCTTCAAGAAGACTTAATTGAGCATCTATGGGAGAGGTACGGAAATGTTGAGTAATTGTGTTTCTACTTATGTAATAAATGTTTAAATTCTATTGTTCTGTTTAATTTTTTGAATGTAGTGTCAAGTATTTGTATTTTGTTTAAATATAATGTCAACCATTTATATAATATCATAATAAAATTTCTTAAAGCAATTGTAGGTTAAAATAAGTCCAAAGTAATTGCAAATTAAAATAAGTCCAAAGAAACTTCAATTACCATAAGTCCAAATAAACTTCAAAAAATACAAGTCCAGAGATTTTGAAATTTGAGCAAATCTAAAGAACAGAAACAAACTACAATTGCTTCAAGTCCATAGAAAGTTAGATAGGACAACTAAATCGTCTACTTTTTAAACGCTCTTTCAAAAATCTTTGCTTGTTTCATTTCAATGTACTTTCGCTGCATCTCATTCAAGCTAGACATGTCAATAGTCATAACCTTCTCCTCTTTATGCTCCCTATCAAATTCAAGTTTCTCCCTCTTCAACTGTAGATATTCATCCATTTTTTGTTATCCTGGAAAATGACATCCATCTTCTGTTCATGAAACTTTTGCATTAAATCTTGTGACTTTTCGAAATGAATGTTGGTTTGAGACTCTTCACTATATTCCACCTTCATTTTTTTGTTCTTCAGTCGCTCTTTTCCAGCTTTCTTACCAATTGGCCTTTCCATTTCTACATGACCAGAGGCACTCGCATCATCTCCTAAATTGATCGAATCTGAAGCAACTACACCTCGGCTCAAATTGGGGTGCACCACTTCTGTAATCCACTTTGGAGAATTCTTGAGCACTTGATAACAGTGTAAAAACTTGAAAACACCTCTTTCTTTCTCCTCTGTAGACCATGTTTTAATGGCTTGATTAACCTATAAAAATATTGTGCAATATGTCAAAATAATAAATATAAAACTATCACTTATATATTAAAGCGATTATTATATTAAAGGAAATGTTACCTTGTCTTGGTCAGTCATTCCACTCGGATTCGCATACTCAATGCTCTGAACAATTCCTGAAAACTTCAAGCATTTAGTCCTGATATTGCTGAATCGGTTGATTATTGATTTCTCTAGTCGATATGGATAACTGCTTGCATTCGACAAATACTCTCTCCATACTCTAGTCCAATATTGTTCTTTTGCTTGGTCAGTTCCAATCACCACATCCTCACTAGTATGTTCCCATGCCGCAATTATAATGAGGTCTTCCGCTACAGTATAATTTTCTGCCTTTCTAAATTTTGGCTTATCCATGCTTGCATTATCAATTTGAGAATCCATATTGATGTACCTTCCAAGCAAAGAGAACAAAATTAAGAATATGAAATTTTAAAATTAAAAACCCTTCATTGGTTACTTATATCAACAAAGGTTCATGTACATACAATAATGTACTTCATGTCAATTATTTATTCTTTATATACATTCATGCTAGCCTTATTTCTGTTTCAGTTCCTCTTCATAAAAAAGAAGTATTTTACAAGATAAAATGTATCAAAAGATTTGACATTGAAATAATTATGTACAAGGACTTGGTTGATTTTACAAGATAAAATGCAGTACCCTTTCAAGACTAATCTTGTAGTAAGTTGACTATTTTAATTGGAAAAGGAACTTGAGTTAGATTAGGTAAACACTATAATGGTAGAGAAAAGAGATAATGCATACAGAATCTGTTTTCATGGTCACATAGTCATGATAATGCATCTCCTTCAGTATTCATCAAACTACTAAGCTTTCAATTTCAAGATAAAGAGCAAAACTTATCTACCAAAAAAAGAGCTCAGGTTAATAAAGTATTCCAAGACCAAGATCCAAAAATAAGCATATCTAATCAGGAATAAGCAAAATTAAACACCAGAAATAAACAAAATCAGTCACTATATCATTCACCACAAGAAAGAGATTAATCACCACAACCATTTTTCGGGTGCACTATCCAATTCACTATCTAGTTGCCAGGAACTGAAAACATTGAGCCTTGCCAAACATAAATTAGGTGGCCAGCACTCTGTTCTGCAGCATTGCAGATACCAAAAAGTTTAAGTGGCATTGAAAACCAAATAATTTTTGCACTAGGAAATTGTGTTCTCTATGGCCAAATACCAGCTTGGTTATCTAACTGCAGCAAACTACAAGTTCTTGATTTGTCTTGGAATCAGTTGAATGAAAGTATTCCTCATTGGATTGGTCATATGGAGAGTTTGTTTTATTTGGACTTCTCAAATAATACACTCTCATAAGAAATCCCAAAGAGTTTGACAGAGTTAAGGAGATATTGAATTGGGCAGTGCACCCGAAAAATGGTTATTGAACCATTCAGATTAATCTCCATATATTATTCACCACAAGAAAGCAACAACCGCTAGCAAAGCTCCCCTGATAACACTTTGTTGAATTAACCAAATCAACCAAGTCAATTTAATAAAACACATTGGAAAACTAATTCTCCCTTCCCATGTGAATCTAATAGGAAACTATCAAGTACTGTAGATATAAATTTTGAAAAATAACCAAGAGAAATCACACACAAAAGGACAAATGGGAAAAAATACATAAAGACCATTAAAAAAATACTCAAAAATTTGCAAAGAAAAAAAGCATCTACCTTTCTAACTTGTAATCTCTACCCAGAAAAATACCTCAAGAAATTAACATAATACATGTCTTAATTCTCAAATACTGTTCCAATAACTCTTGAAAATGGCAAATTAATTCTCGAAATTGCCTAAAAAGAAAGAGAATTACAAAGAAAGAATTAATACCAAATTCAATGGAACTCGTTCTGATCAGTCGCCGTAGTCGTTTTTTCTTCTAGGTCTGAGCTTTTGTTAAACTGAAAATCAAAAGAGAACCCTAGATATGTCTTGTGTTGTAGAAGAAGACAATCAGTGAAGAGGAGAATTGGTGAATTTTGAAGAAGAAAATTGTAGAATGAAGACGCTTCCTCTCCAGAAATTCGCGATGCCCTTTCTAAAGCTGACGTGTCAGGGTGTAAAATGTCAATTTGCATATATAGAGAACGCTTTTTTCACTCCCTCATTCTGAGGAGTAAAATCATATTTAGAGATTAAGATAGAGAATTAAATAAGGATAGGGAAACTATTGGATAATAATTTGTTGACGTATTCTTTAAAATTGGGGATAGAAAATGTATTGGGGAAACTGTTGTGAATGCTCTGATACCATCGTGTTCCTTTGCCACCGTTCTACCCACTGCCGCCACTGCTATACCCCTTTTTACCTCCGGCACCACCTTTTCCTCCGTCGTTCAATCCCCACCACTGATCAGTCTCTAGAGGCGTTCTCTCAGTTCGACGCCATCACCGATTCGAAGGTCTGTTAGTCTCCAGAAATTGGATTCGGTCCGATTCGATTAACGTCAGATCTGACTAGATTCTATTCTTATACTTCTAATGTTATTGTGATTTTGATTGATTCATTGATCTTCTGTCACTGTTTGTTACTACTTATACTAATGTTACTATTACAGATTTTAACAGTATGTTCATCTTCCTCCTATTCCATGAGGTAAAGATTGATCAATTTTCGATTTCAATTATATATATAAAAATCTATGTTGATATATCTGTATTTCAGTTATTTTATGGTAGATCTGATCAGATCTGATGGATAAATGATTTTGAGTAAAGAGTATTGACTTCTTATTGTTGGTTAATGATGACAGATTGACCAGAAGTCAAGTGGACAACATTATTAATCATGAAGCAGCATGTCAGCCTATTGTTTTGGTGGGCCACGCTGGACCATATCAATTTTATTTAGTAGCACACGGATTTTGGTTTATACAGGCAATGGAGTGGCAGCCACGAATCTAGTTCATGTTTGGATTATTAATTACGCGGTAATTGCATGAGTTCCTAACGCAGCAGGGAAAGTAATTAGCACGCGACTGTGAAATTTTTGTGATCTAGAATTAATTCTAAATTCTATTCTTATTAGGATTTCTTTTTAATTAGGATTTCTTTCCCAATTTAATTTCAATTTCCTTATAGAAATTAGGGTTATAGCTTATAAATTCCTATTAGGTTTTGGATTGTTTTGAGTAGTATAAATAGAGGTCCAAGTTATGTAATCAAATACAATATACATTATTCATTATTATTATTCAATATATCTGTGAGGTTATTCTCTACTTTTGATTCTTTAAAGAATTCCTAAGTATTTTTCTTAGTTATTTCTTTGAGATTCAATTTGACTTATCATACAACAATTCATAGTTGTGTGTGGCGTCTTCTACCGCATCAATCGTCGATTGTACCGAGATTACCGCTTCAATATAAGCGAGGGGTCAAGGTGTCGTTGGTGTCCATTCAACGCAGATTTCCAAACGCGAGCAATTGTACCAAGATTACCGTCTAAAGTATAGACGAGGGGTTAAGGTGTTGCAAGCAATTCATCCAACAACTGTGCTAGAAACGGTCCGGGCGACGACCACCTCACGCAAGCGTGCCGTGGAGCCTATCATTTGGTATCAAAGCTAAGCCTTTCTAGCGAGTTACTTATCTTTAATTTTCTGTCGAAATATATATTTTAAAAGAAAAAAAGAAAAAAAAAGCAAAAAAAAAGAGGAAAAAAAAGGGGGAAAAAATCATATTTTATTGTGTTAACCCAATTTGTAGCACACCATTAAATCATCAAATTCCAACCAAGAGTACATACCGTTCCACCATCAATTCAGAAATGGAGCTACAATTTTCAAATCTGAGGCATACAAGAGGAGTACAAGGCAATCGATTGGTGATTTTGTGGTATTCTGATAGTCACACCATCTATATTTTTATTTTGTGATAAGTAATTTTTGAATTGATTAGTAAAACCAAGAATTTTACTAGGGGAATTCAAAAAGAACCTATTAGAGAGAATATTGAGGTAAAAGGCTTAGTGGTGAGATTAATCGAGGGTAAAAGCCAATTTATTGAGAGTATACACGAGTGAACCATTAATTCGAGCGAAACACGTAAGAGAGTGTGTGAGGAAAATATTTTTATCTACTAACCCTTATTTTGCAGTAAATTAATATGTTTGGCTATAAGGAGCCATTGAAAAGAAGACCCAGAGTTCGTATGAAGTCTGGTGTGGATGAGTGGTGGAGATCATGGGATGAGGATTATGAGAGGCATCATAATTATAATGGTTGTAGGGAGCAACCTCATAAACCTATGGAGCATAGGAGGGAACATTTATTGTCTAGGGAAATAAAAGTTGAAGAAGATCATGCGATTCTTGGAGAGTCATGGGAGACTAGGAAAGCTACAAGTGAGCAAGCTAACGAGGAAGAAACAATGCAACAAAAGAATATGTTTTATACTAGGTTTCTAGTACAAGAAAAGGTATGCATTGTAAAAATTGATTGTGAAATTGGTACTAACATTGCTAGCACTACAATGGTGGATAAACTAGGGTTGTCAACAGTTGCACATCCTTGGCCTTACAAGATGCAAGGGATCGTCGATTGTGAGGAGGTAATGGTGACTAGACAAGTGTCAGTTTCTTTTCGCATTGGCAGATATGAAGATGAAATATTATGTGATGTAGTTCCAATCCATACTTGTCATTTGTTACTTGGGAGGCCATGGCGACACAGCAGGCGCACAAAGCATAATAGTTGTACTAATAAGTATTCATTGGTACACAATCGAATAAGAGTCAACCTTTGTCCTATGACGTCCGAGCAAGTTCATGACGATCTAATGTATTTACAAAAAGATCGTGATCAAATGCAAGAAGAAAAAAAAGATCGACAAAAAGAAACTGTTCAAATGATTGATAGTGAGAAAAGAAAATTTGAAAAGAATGAGAGAGGAAAGAAAAGGGAGAATGAAAATAAACGAGAGAAAAACAAACGAGAGGGTGAGCATAAAGAAGAGAGAGAAGAAATATGTGACTATGAAAAAGAGAGTGAGTTGAAAAGTGAGTTATATTTTGAAAAGCCAATGACTGTACATTCGTACAAGACGACGATTTTGAATACTATCACTAATGATTCTTCATTGTCTAGTTTTGTTTTGTCTCTTGTACAGGTTGTTGATGAAATACCCCGTACTATCATTCCGTACCGATCAGCTAATAGTATTCCCGAGGAGACGACGGAGTTACCAAGGCGGGTTGGAGAGTTGATGAAAGTGGGTATCGTGAGAGAAGACATGAGTTCATGTGTTGATTATGAAATCATAGTATCTAAGGAGGATGGTACAACGAGTTTGTTCGTCGATTTTGAATTGGTAAACAAGTATCGTTATTCTTTTTCTTGTTTGGATAATATGCTTGATAAATTGCATAGTACTTATGTTTTATCTACATGTGATAATGGTCATGTGATGATAATGCCTAATCAATTTAGCACGAGAGATTGTGATAAATGGAAAATTGTTTTAGCATGTGAGTTATATAGGTGGTTAGTTATTTCTGTTAGATTAACTGATGCATCTAGTGTTTTCATGAGTTATTTAAAACATGTTTTGCATGCTTCCATTGGATTTGTTGTTAGCTATTTTGTGGGTAGAATCATCTATATCATAAATTATGGTGGGTACTTGATATTTGTTGAGTTAGTTTATGATTATTATATATATTCTCGTTTTCAATGTGCTTACTTGCATGAAATAAATTCTAGGTTTTGTTATCCAAATATTGACTTAGGGTTTCATGCTAGTCAATCTTTACATAAATTGTTGTTAGTTGACAATGGTAGTAATCATGTTATTTCGTTATAGCAATCTTCGTTCCATGATTTGCTATTATATGATTTTGATTCAAGAAGTGTTTATCATCAAGATGGTTTGAGAGATGAGTTATTTGTATGTTTAGTTAGTTCACTTAGATTAGCTAAGGCATTGCATACTTCCATGGAATTGTTGAATTATATTTTGAATTCTTTCATGGGAAAATTTGTTATTTTCTATTTTGATGATATTCCGATTTTTGTCAACATTTTGAGAAATTCTTTAGCATGTGTTGAGTTTGTTTGTGATCATCGTCGATATGTTATTGAATTTTCAACTTATGATTGTGATTTTTTTAGTTCGTTGGTGCTATTTTGTGATTTTGACTGTGTTAATGTCAATGGAAGGAGAAAGGTTGGTTGTGTTTTGTAGATTCGTGATAGGATCACATTCATCGAGGGAATCATAGATCGTGCAATTCAATTTGATCAAAGCATTGAGAGTTTACAGGGAAGTATTTTGACTATTATTTCAGTAGACTATGCATATGATTTTGGTTTATTTAATTTCTTTGTGATTAGACAAAAGGAACTTATTAATTTATTTTATTTTGTGTTTATTCCAGGGATTCAGGTATATGGGCTTATGCGACCTGATGAATTTCAAAAGTTGATATTTGACCCAGGATCATTGACGTGGTTATGTTTGAAAATGATCGAGATTATAAGATTTCCGTTTGATCCGGGAATTCATCATTGGAAGAATCTATCACATGAAGAGTTTTTCATTTTCATATTTGATCCAGGAGGAGTTGAAACTTTTCAAATTCTTGTTTGCGTTGCTGATATTGCTTATTCATTTAAATTACCGGGTGAGACTTGTGGTTATGTTTTGTTTGGCGATTCTAACTTTGTTTGTTTTGATGTAGGATCAGATTTGTGGACAAATCCTTTTCAAGGGGAGTGGATGCCAGATTTGAGGACAAATCATTTTGAAGAGGAGGGGAATGATGACAGATTGACCGGAAGTCAAGTGGGCAACATTATTAATCATGAAGCAGCATGTCAGCCTATTGTTTTGGTGGGCCACGCTGGACCATATCAATTTTATTTAGTAGCACACGGATTTTGGTTTATACAGGCAATGGAGTGGCAGCCACGAATCTAGTTCATGTTTGGATTATTAATTACGCGGTAATTGCATGAGTTCCTAACGCAGCATGGAAAGTAATTAGCACGCGACTGTGAAATTTTTGTGATCTAGAATTAATTCTAAATTCTATTCTAATTAGGATTTCTTTTTAATTAGAATTTCTTTCCCAATTTAATTTTTATTTCCTTATAGAAATTAGGGTTATAGCTTATAAATTCCTATTAGGTTTTGGATTGTTTTGAGTAGTATAAATAGAGGTCCAAGTTATGTAATCAAATACAATATACATTATTCATTATTATTATTCAATATATCTGTGAGGTTATTCTCTACTTTTGGTTCTTTGAAGAATTCCTAAGTATTTTTCTTAGTTATTTCTTTGAGATTTAATTTGACTTATCATACAACAATTCATAGTTGTGTGTGGCGTCTTCTACCGCATCAATTGTCG
The DNA here is from genome assembly GCA_020205505.1 of Panax japonicus. Taxonomy (NCBI): domain Eukaryota; kingdom Viridiplantae; phylum Streptophyta; class Magnoliopsida; order Apiales; family Araliaceae; genus Panax; species Panax japonicus. Next base: position 47,246,819 of record CM035103.1, read on the forward strand.
ATTGTACCGAGATTACCGCTTCAATATAAGCGAGGGGTCAAGGTGTCGTTGGTGTCCATTCAACGCAGATTTCCAAACGCGAGCAATTGTACCAAGATTACAGTCTAAAGTATAGACGAGGGGTTAAGGTGTTGCAAGCAATTCATCCAACAACTGTGCTAGAAACGATCCAGACGACGACCACCTCACGCAAGTGTGCCGTGGAGCCTATCATACTCCCTCCGGTCGTTCCGAGATATATTTTTATTTTTTCAAGTCAAATTTTGAAATCCTAAAAATTCAAAACTGAAGCTCTCTAAAGCTAGCTCTATTCACGCGCAACTCTTATTTATCCAACTTTTGGAGGGATTCAGGGTTGCAACAGCTGAGGGAGTCCTACCATCTTGCAAACATTAATTAGGAGCTCCATTTCATTTTAAAATACATATACATTTATTTTTGAATTGATGAAGAAGAAGTGTATTTTATATAGTGTGTGTAGATTACTTTTTTGTGTTCATAATATTAATTTGTGACATTTTTTGTGTGTACTGACTCAGGGTAACTTTGATCTGGTGGGAAACAATTTCCCAATCTTCTTTGTCTGGGATGCAATGAAATTCCCAGACGTGATCCGCCCTTTTAAACCCAATCCCAAGTCTCACATTCAAGAGAACTGGAGAATCTTTGACTACTTATCCCACCACCCAGGGAGGTACTGTTGCTAATTTACTTTATTTTGTCATCTGGGTTTGCTTTAGTTTTTTGCAATTTAGCTTTAAATGTGTCTATAAATGGTCTAATGATGTGAATCTTCATTTTTTTTCAAGATTGTGTTTTTTATCTTTATATTCAAGCTGCTTGGTGTAATGGGTGTTGTCACACAATTGAGCATTACATATGAGTAATTAGCTTTATTGTTTAGAACTAAGAAAGTCAAATTTCAAATTTGTGGGAAATTGATAGCATTGATTTTGATTATGGTTAAATACGTTTATGATAATTGGAGTGACTATTCTATAGTGTTGATTTGTTTTGTTAGAGATGAAAACAATGGAATTAGTTGATGGACGATCATTTGAAGCCTGTTTTGACAGAGTTTTCAGTTTCTTACTCAAAAAACTTTCTACATGACATTTAAATTTCAAATTTGAATAAGAAATCTAAAATGACCACTAGAAATGTTCAAAATATATGCTAGAGATGAACTGATTCTGCCTTTCATATCTAGATATTTTACGGGGTCAGCATACGATTCAGTACCGAGCCACCTAGGCGAAGCACACAAAATAGTTTAGACACCAATATACGAAACTGCTCTCAAGAACAACTGCTTCAATTTTACCATACCTGCTCGCTTTTATAGTTTCACCGTCAACAACGGTTTTGTCCTCAATTATGTCTTCTGCAAGAATTGCAGATCAACTCACTAATAATTGTAATTAAGAATATTGATGCCATTTAGATTGATATAAGGAGTTCTATCATGTGTAATATAGGTTTCAACAATTAAATATGATGGAAAAAGTTATTGAAAATTGAAATTAATTTTCTCGAATATTGAGATGTCCAGGGAAGTTTTCCAATCTGAGAGTTTAACGTAGATTTAAGCACACAAATTAGTCCTACAAGGTTATACTTTTACTATCATTGAAAAGTTGAAACCAGTCAAACCATATAAGAAGTGAGGTCAATTTCCTATGGTCACTCGAATCCTTAAATTTCGTTATATATACTTTGTTATGAGGATTCAGGATTAATCTTTACTCCTATTAGCTAGAATATATATTTTAGATTTTGCTAATCAGGAAAAGGTTTAAGTGCCCTCATATCATGAGTTATGAAAACCCTTCCATGCAGTAATATTCGTTCTATATTAATTGGGAGGGTATATTTCCAAATAGAAACGGCTGATTGTAGAATGACACATCTACATAACTGGAGTATGTGTTTACATGTGGGAGAAAGAGAGAGATGTTTATTGAATGAGCAGACAACTGACAAAGCAACAATACTGCATTAAGATCACATATTTAAATTTGATCTTACGACAGCTCACAGGAGATATTGTTCTTTCTGAAACAAACAAAGATAAATCACAGAATCACTTCTCAAAATATATTCCCTAAATCCTAATATATCCAAAAGTGGCTGCACTAAAATCTCTGCAATGAAATTCCCAGACGTGATCCGTGCTTTTAAACCCAATTCCAAGTCTCACATTCAAGAGAACTGGAGAATCTTTGATTACTTATCCCACCTCCCAGGGAGGTACTGTTGCTAATTTATTTTATTTTGTCATCTGGGTTTGCTTTAGTTTTTTGCAATTTAGCTTTAAATGTGTCTATAAATGGTCTAATGATGTTAATCCTCATATTTTTTTTCCAAGATTGTGTTTTTTATCTTTATATTCAAGCTGCTTGGTGTAATAGGTGTTGATGTTTTCACACAATTGAGCATTACATATGAGTAATTAGCTTTATTGTTTAGAACTAAGAAAGTCAAATTTCAAATTTGTGGGAAATTGATAGCATTGATTTTGATTATGGTTAAATACGTTTATGATGATTGGAGTGATTATTCTATAGTGTTGATTTGTTTTGTTAGAGATGAAAACAATGGAATTAGTTGATGGACGATCATTTGAAGCCTGTTTTGACAGAATTTTCAGTTTCTTGCTCAAAAAACTTTCTACATGACATTATAAATTTTAAATTTGAATAAGAAATCTAAAATGACCACTAGAAATGTTCAAAATATATGCTAGAGATGTAAAAAGAGTTAAATCATTCTGTGTATCTGCATTTTGCTTGAAAAATTAACTTTTGAAAAGAAACCAATTGTTTGCTCTTTTTTCAAAACATTTAGTTGACAAAAACTAAAAATAAAGATGAAAAAGGAATATTGAAATGGAAAAGTAATATGGTAACCAGTTTTTGGTGCAAGTAATGTCTATTGGAGCTGGTGGAACAACTCATGTTTCGTTGTCGGGGGATCGATCATGTAACAAAGGTATGATTTTTTTTGTTATCCTCTCTTCTGCAGTGCAGATATGGTGGGATTATTGTCAATCCTATCTTTGCAACTCTCTGAGAATATTTAGCTAAAAAAAACTAATTAGTTAGCAGACTTGATAAATCCAGAAGATTGCATAACAGGTACATGATTTGCAATAAAGAGAAGGGTGAATTGATAGAGTTGAAATACAATATAAGTGCGAAAACTGATTTGGAGAATTGTTAACCCTATTTACTTAAGCATCTAATATGTTTGGTCTGCCTTAAATATGTTTTCTATTTTTTTAGAGTTTCTATTATTACAAAATTTCTTTGTTATAATAAGTTACAATTTGAATGGAACTTAGTAGTCAGTTTGTGTTCTTGCAGATCGTTTATCCTGGACAAATTCTTAAGTTAAGAGTTTGTGGAACTTAGAGAGATCTAAAAGAAGATACTTTATTCGAGGAGGTTTGTATTGTGTTGGCAGGTATAATTGTACGTTTTAGTGGATCTCACATTCAGGTATATACTCTCAACATACAAAACATGTTTCATAGAAACAACTTTTGGCAATCATTTCTTGGCAGTGCATGTGCACATGTTGTAACAAATAACTTGACGCTTGATCAGTTATGATTAATTTGATTTTGGGCGCACATTCTTATTTCTTTACTTTGTTTTTCTGCAAATAATAGTTATCTTTTGGCATGCTCTGTGTATAGAGTATAAAGTGAGGCCTTTAGCTTTTTGGCATATGATTGCCTTTTGTTCTTCTATGCTCTATATAGTGCGCGTGTAATTGGGTTCGTCCCCTTTTTGGCTCTCTTAATGAATGATTTACGTGTGATTTTTTTAATATTTAATGTTTTTGACATATTTATCATTACTTTTGAAACTCTTAACCTTAAAGCTCTTAATTAGAGCCTTCAAAATCTGTGAGTGTTTTTGTTTATTTTTCACTTCTTTTAAAAAAAATTAACTTGGATCTATAATTTGCATATAAACGAATTTGTTCATCCCCTGCTGCTTCATGGAAAACCACCTAGCTAGCTCCCTATTCTTGATTTTTTTTTTATATAAATGCACAAAAAAATTTAGTAATTGGTCATCACTTCTTCAAAGCAAACAAAACTTTTTTCCTTTCTTCACTTAGCCAATTTCTTAGCACTATCTCTGATCTTTAGAAAAGAGTATCGAGATGGAAAGAAATAATGAGAGAAATTCTATTGTTATAATTTTCAGATATGCAGATTGGGTTGATGTTTGACTAATGTTTTTGAGTACTATTGGAGCCATTGGATATGGCATGTCAACAAACTGTTTATTAGTATATGTTATACTTTGGGTTATGATAAGACTCCACAAAATCATGGCAACTTCATGGTTGAGATTGAAAAAGTGCTTAACTACCTTCATTTCTAGCTATAATCTTTAATTTTTCTTCTTATATAGGTGGTAGCTAACTTAAAGATCTCTCTTTTTCTCATCTTTTTTATTTTTATATTACAGTGCAGTTTATACTTTGTATAACTGGGATTAGGAGTGATGGTGGATGTTTTTATTGGTAAATATATAATCTCTTTCAACTATTTCCCCCCCTCAATAAGTGGTATATATGCTTTTTTGTGGATATATAAGGTCTTATGATAGAAGACACTAATGCTCACATCAGATTACTGCTTTGGTGTGTCAAAGTCGCAGTTCGTTCCTATTGATGCAATGTTTTTATGTCGGTGATTCTATAATAATGCTCATTTTAATAGCAAAGTGCTCATTCTTGGTATTTTTAAACAATGTCAAGATAGTACTTGTAAGAATATACATTTTTGATATTTAAACTATCAATGTTATCTATTATCAGTTGCGTTCAAGGTTGTAGTTTTTGTTCTATACTGAAATAATAACTATATGTTTTGATTGTATATACGAGTATATTAGATAGTTGAACTTATTAATGTTGCTTAATATAGAATGTATTATGTTTTTGTTATTTTTTTTTGTTTTTATCTAACAAATTATATAATCAACTTTTTCAACTAGCAAATGCACGCGCTACAAACCGCTAGCTTTGGGATTAGTACGAAATTTAAGTAGTTTACGTTGATCATATTCTCTTTGCATATTTTTAAAATAATATTAAGACTTGATAATTTTTAAAATAATCAATTTTATCAACCAAAAAAAGTCGTTCTTGTTTTTCATTTCTTTTAAACGCGAAAACTTTATTTTATTAATCGTTAAACGGTAAAAACTTTATTTCATCAGTAAAAAAACACAAAATAAACATCTCAAAATGGAGTTTATGGTCAGGCAGCCGTCAAATGAAGAATCATGCTGAAAGCTTTAAATTTTTGTTGCCTAAAAAAATGTAGATTTAAAGGATTTGAAATTTTAATTACAATACTTTATTTCTTTTAAATATTAAAGAAAAAGAAAAGGAAATTACTTTCAAAATGACGGCAAACTTTTAATATATTTGCACCGAAAAATATGAAATCTAATTGCAAGTTGAATTGAAGGTTTTTTAAACCCTGTTGATTGCCACATACCGAAGACGATCACAAGATCGGAAAACTCCTCTTTATATAAAAAAAAAAAGATTTTTAAATTTAAATTTAGAATCAACTGACGGGCTGGTGGGTTAAAATGAAAAAAAAGGATACATGAAATAAATTGTGTATAATATTTAGTCTAGAATTTTCTTTTGTACCCTATATTCTGTTTTTAGTTTATTGTTTAACTATAAATTTATTTAAATAAATAATATTGTTTCTGAATATTAATTAACTAATTATTTTGTTTATTGTGTTTTCCTTTTCTTTCACAATTATTTTAATAAGCCCTTTCCAGACAAAAGAGCAAAAGACCATAAATGCCAAAGAAAACAAATCTGAGAATAAGAACATGCCTTTCTGTTTCTTCATAAAGAAAATCATATCTAAAAGACATAAAATGGATATTCTCATAACAAAATTCTCAAATTGCACACTATAATTGTATCAGTACAGAATTCTGAAAGTAAAGTTTCTAAAAATCTCGAAAACTCATTTTAGGGTCCATTTGTTTCCTGCCACCTCTCCCTCTAGAACCAAATCCTCTCCCTCTTCCCCTACCCCTACCCCTACCCCTTCCTCTCCCTCCCATTCGTTTGAAGAACGACTTTCCATGCTTCATCTCGACCAACGAATGCAGCAGCTCATCACAAAGAATACACCCACTATACAAGGTGGCTCCATCCTTCAGAGGAGTTGTTTTCTTATTGAAGTCCACTTCTAAGATAGTCGACTCACATTCAGGGCAACGTTCTTTAGTTGTGGTTATCCGATGGGCACCTTCAGGAAGAAAGACAAGGCAATTGCACATGTTGCAGTAAAGTCGCCATTTAGGGGCGCTGACGGGATCAAGGACTAGTGTCCCGCTACATTCTGGGCAAGCACATACGCCTTGGGCTATCAGAGAATGGGGGCAGGTAGGGTGTGGGCACATGAAACATGGCATGCCAGCACCCTTTCCCAGCTTGCCAGTAGCGCCAGCTTTGTTGGCACCAAACAATGTGTCTATACCTTCAAAGGGGGGGTTGTTGTAACAGTAAGGGCAGAGAGGGAATGATTTGCCTTCCGGACCAGCCATGGAAAATATTAAAAGCTCAAAGTTGTCCAAAGGGCAAGTAATTTCCTTGTACAGCTGCAATGAGTATAAACAGTATTATTTATTAGGCTATACCACTTTGGAAGACATGGTTAAAAGGCTATGTAGATGAATAAAAAATGTGACGAAACAAATAAAAGTACGGTGCTACGGGTGAGACTATGCTGCCTTTTCAATTAAAGTTCTAGCTTCAATATCTTACTTTCAAGCAACACTATCAATTTTAGCCTCGTGAATATAGAAGAAGCATGGAGGGCAAAGGGAGATTCTTCTGTATTTTTATGGAAACTAAATTGACATATTTGTCCTGTTGAAATGAACTTTGAAGGTTATGGAATGTAATCCATATCTGTATTGGTCCACTATACTAAATTGGTGTCTTGAACTATGAACCAAAACATGTGAAGTATAAAGAAAAAACACTGCAGTGTCAAGATGCTTTATAAGTTCCATGTTAACAGCATAAAAGAAGCCGATGTTAGAACGTGACAGTAACACCTAAATTTGTTTTGATGTTTCAGCATAAACGAAAGAACAACATAATTTCAATATTAAAAGTGCAAAATGTACATTCATATTATGTCAAAAAATAGTGCCAAGATGTTTCATAAGTTCCACTTTACCAATTTTAGAATGTGACAGTAACACTACATTTGTTTAGATGGGAAATAATTTTTGGAAAATAGTTTCTGCATTTGCCAGTGTTCTCGCACAAATAGAAGAAATAGTGAAAAATACTTTCTTAAATATAATTTGTAACTCCTAAACATGTTTTTCTTGCTATATCATTGAAATAGATAATGTGATTTATATGCCCAGACAATAGACATGCACCTAACGGAAGAAGCATGTACATGTATGGTCCAGCATCATACATAGAGAAATATCCTATAAATGTTTATATGTAACAGAATATTCTTACATTTAACTATATATATACACTTATATGCACATAGATATAAGATTATGAATAGGTGTGGATATGTTCATCAATATGCACATGCAGTTCTTGATTTGCTATAAACCACGAGCAAGAATATAAATGTCTAGTTAGGTACTTTTTGTCATATTATTAGGACAGATTATTCCCAAGTGTTGAGCAATTACTGAAAAATGTGAAGATTAAGATTTTTTCATGCATAAAGTTTTAATTGAAAGAATATCAATCAATGTCCAAACAAATGGAGGGCAAGTAAACTTACCTTAATTGTTCCCTTTTGAGGGACATAATAAACTTCCTCACACGTATTACAGTATAGCCGCGATGGCAAGCTAGAGATGTATTTCATGTACCGCAAACATTTTCCGCATTTGCTAAGCACACGTCCAGAATCCGAAAGTGGAGAGAACTGTGCTTCAAACAGTGAATCCATGTTTTCAATCTGGAACAAGCAAGCCAAAAAGTTTAGCAGAGGCATCAAAATGAATTTACAGTGCCCAATCAGCTCTTTAGCATCAAGACATTTTATGTTTTTCTTTTTTGTGTTTTATTTATTTATTTATATTTTTTTTTGGTGGGGGGGGGGGTGGCTCCCCTATGTAGGCACTACAAAGCAGAAAACCCAACATCAATTATATAATTGCAATGAGCTCCATTTGATTTTACATGAACTTTAAAGAGTGAGAGCTTGTCTGCAGTTATCAAACTGGAGAAACAAACACTGCTTTACGTTTTATTGATTTTTATCTAATATGAATGTAAACTTCCCTTTAATTTTTTTACTCCATTCCTTGAGTCTGGTTAAATACTATGTTTGAGATACTTGATATGCAAGTAGCAAATCAGTTGTGCTTATTTCCTTTTGATTCCATTTATAATTTGACGCAATGGAGTGTAAACCCTCCCCTGTCTAAAGTTCTATACCATTCCCAGCTTGACAGTATCCCGATTTATACAGCATTAATGAAAACTTTATCTATATATAAACATGATAAGATAACTTTTTAAAATTATGCAATATATTTCCAAATGGGCCCAACCTACATATGGTCCTACATATTTCATGCATATGTAGAGAAATCAGGGGGAAAAGGTAAAACTAGGAAGTGAAATGTGATCAATGAGAATATATTTCCCAAAATTTTGGAGTATGAGTCCATGTCACTTGAGTTCCATATGTAACCTGACAACTACAACTTATAAGCGGAAGTAGGTAGAAGAACTTGCTATTTTCAAAAAAAAAAAAATTGTACTCAGAATGCACATATTACAAAAGCTGAATATGATGATAATGAAAATCACCGACAAGAATGCATTCTAGCATGGAAATTGAAAAGTAATTCTAGCAGCATACAATTAAGGGCACCTAAAGTCAAGCTCAGGTTTTACTTAATTAGAAGAGAGAGAGAGAGAGACATTCAACAAATACCTAGTCTATTGTAAGAAACCTTAATAAGATAACTAATAATTTAGCCAGCCAAATGATTTAAAATTTTAATTAAATCTTGCAATTACGAAGTTATTACTATAAAATCTTAACCCCTCGTATTATCAAGTCTACAACTAAGACACTTGAATAACTCATGAGTTGTAAAAATGTTTCTAGCAGCACTTAAGAGGCACCAGATAAAAACAGAAAACACATAAATTGACTGGAAATCACACATCAGGCACCAACTTTTGATTTCAAAGGGACCAATAAAATGCAAGACCAGGATCCCTTGTGTACAAAAGATAACTTGAAAAAATCCATCCATGGGAAACCAAAAGATAGAAAAGGCTCGACAAAACAAATAACAAACAAATATAAGCCCTTCACATATCATCATATTAATAAATGCAGATAATTGCCACATGCTTAAAAGTTATATATATATATATATATATATAGAACTAGGATCAGGTCCGGGAGTCCGGACCTGATTAAAATACGGACCGAATTTTATTTTTTTATTTTATTTTTGTAGAACTAAAATAAATAAATTATGGAACTGAAATTTTTCCATAATATAATGTTTTGCGCGTGATTTGGATACCTATACCAAAAAATGTATGTACAGTCTGCACAGACTGTACAAACATGTTTTGAAATATGTATCCAAATCACACCCAAAACACTGTATTATGTAAAAATTCAATTTCCATAATTTATTTTACTTTTTTAGTTGTTTTAAAAAAAAAGGCCCGGATTTTGTTAAAATGCGGGAGTCCGGACCTGATCCGGACTCTCTCTCTCTCTCTCTCTCTCTCTCTATATATATATATATATATATATATTCAATTTCAGACACTAACAAAAGCACTCAAGCCTGCTCCTACAAATGGAAGTTTTATCATCAAAATATTATATTTCACCTGCTTCACAAAGTAACTAAACTTCTGCTTGAATTGGGCTAGTACATGCTGCACAACAAGAGAATGATCTGCTTGACCTTTTGATACAAGAGTGATCTGTTGCTCTATAAAACTCCGGATGTCAGGCAAACAAAGATCTGGATCTATACATTGGTAGCCTCTTATTAAGCTGATACCTAAAGCAGTTGGAACCAACCTCCTTCCGGCTTGTACCTGCAGTTGAAAGGCAGGGTGAGTACCTCATACCAGGAGAAGGAATAATTAAATAAGATGTGCACACCCAACATACTCTGATAATGTTTAGACACTTGAAGAGTATTACAAACCTGTACATAGTTGCGCTCACTAATGTTGTTAATATGTACAGGAATTGATGCATCAGTTCCTATACCATTCTTCTCCATTAAAGTGATCAGCTCACTCTCGCTAAGGTAATCTGGAGGCGCAGTTTCCCCCTACAAAATTAAAATCTAAGTTACCAGCTGCAATGAAAACTACCCACTCTATCCCCTTTTTTTGAGGTCCTCGTGAATCGCTTTTCAGTAATCATGTTTGCCTTCTATCTTCCATCTCTCCCACAAGGAAGGAACCTGGGTTCTCCCGACATACAAATCCGGGCGCAAACAAGGATCGGAACGCGGATCCAGGTCGAACTCCTGATCTATTTGTTTCAGCGTTAGAGGATTATATACGTAATTATAGATATTCCTTCTCTTAAATAACATGTAAATGGTCTCACCATGACCCCCAAGAGCACTCTTGGACCACAATTACAGCCCTATTAGTTACCTAAAAAAGAGCATTGCCTACACCAATCTATGTTAGGATTCACCTAATCACCTTTCTCTATTTCATTGTCTTGGAACAGGAGATAAATCTTTCCAATGATTTTCTTCTTGCTTCTATATATCTTTTTCTTCAAGTAGAAAAAAATACAAAAGAGGGGATGCAATTTTAAAACTCAGAAAAAACTGAGATTTAGGAAAAAGAATATTATTCAAAAATTTCATGACTAAGCAAAATACCTCATACAGCTCAACCTTTGTAATTTCTATTTTCTCCCCTTTTGTAAGTCGAGGAAGATTTTTCTCAATTACTGCCAGCCATGGCATGATTGATGTAAAACCTTTCACTGTGACGCGCTGCCCAGTGCAATGAAACAATTCTCCACCCACTGAAAATTCAATCTTTGTCCTACAGCATATTATAGCATAAACTTTTCATAAACTGTACAACCAAAACCAGGTAAAAAAATATTACATCGATCTTATTTGATAATCATAATTATGAAAATTGTTGATCTCAATGGTCCAACTCAGAAAGGAGTAGCATTTACTAACATAAGAAAGACGGGTTAAGCAACAAAGAACTGGCGGTCAATTGGACACAGATTTTTATCTAAAATGGTTAGTATTTGCTTCAGGTTTTTGTTGGAAAAAATCTAACTAACCAAATTTTGCTGCTTGCAAAATAAAAGAATTTAATCCTAAATCTGTTCCAACCGAGGTGTTAACTCAAATCAATGCAATTTGTTGTGAGACTGCCAAATACACCTTTTATAATAATGGTCAAGATTAATCCTCAACCCTCAAGCCCATCCCGAGGTTTGAAACTATGAACTTTATCTGCTATGATGTCAAACAAGGAATCCGGTGCATGAGTGTTAGTTAAGAAACTTCAATGAACCTATTAAAAATAGCCTTGTCATAAGTCTAATTGGGAGTCGTATAAATATGCGCACATATACGCAAGTAGTATTTTTTTCAAGAAAACATATATAAATATTTGTAGATAGATATAGAGAGGGGGAGAGAGAAAATAAGACATATTGTTCAACTGGTGGGTAATTTTAGACAACTTAGTAGTTACCTTAAGCAACTAATTGGAAATGAACTGGGAAACTAGTGGTCAAGCTTTAGACAATATAGTAATAATTTCTTCTTCGATAAGTGATGAAATAGTAATAGGGAAAATAATGATAATGATAATGAAAATAATAAAGATTACATGTGATCAAGGAAATGCTTGTATCTAACCGTTCATCTTCGAAAAGAGTAGAGAGTATTCCACTTATAAATTAAGTACAACCAATAATGCTTTTACCTTATATATTTGCAGTCAGGAGACAGGGTACCAAGAAAATGTTGGCAGACATACTGGTATAGTCTCCAAGCATCAGCCCCTAGCATATCCTCGGTAGCTGAACGCATTGGAGTTATGGGAGGGTGGTCACCTACATCGGTTCCTGTTCGTGGCTTGACATAACCATCAGCTAGCAGCGTCTGTACATTATAACCGAATACTGGATTATTCCTTAGTGCTTCGAGCGCGCCTTTAAAATCAAAAGATGAAGGGTATGCTGTGCTCTCAGTACGTGGATAGCTAAAAGGGAAACCAATAAAATGAGTGAATAAATATTTAAATAAGTGCAAGAAGGAAGGGGAGAGGGGCAGAAGGGGAAGAGAGAGAGAGAGAGAGAGAGAATATAGCATCTGAAATGTACTCATTATTTGAAACCTAGAGACTTATTATATAGGTATGTCAAATCACATTAAAAGGGCATGAAAAGAAACCTGATAAAACCTTGAGTATACAAGCGTTCAGCTAATTGCATAGCCAATTGAGGCCCGAAGCCTAATGCACTTGAAGCAATCTGAATAAATTACAACCAATCCAATTAGGTTGCCATGCATACTACTTTTCACACAGGAACTTATAAAACATTATAATATAAGACTACACCAGTAATAAATGACGAGAGATATAAAAACTGCAAAGGAAATTCCTGATTGCGACGAAAAGAAAATACATCCATCAAAAAGAAGAGTATAGCACTGATCACAGTTTAGTTTTCAAGACTACACCATATACGCAGACATCATGATAATAAGTAATAAATTACATGAATGTAGAGGGTTTTTCTCACAATAGATTTCTCATCTTATAATATTTAGTTCAATCTCTAGAAACAGTTTTCACATCCAAATAGATAAAACCAACTTAACTAGGAATTTAGCCTCACGTCTGTACATTATTTTATATGCTCAAATGGTAGAAAATCTTCTTAGAAGGTACCATGTATCAGATAGATAGTTAGGACAAGTATATTGTGCTTATGACATGTGCTAGGTTATAACAACTAAAACCATTTGCAGTTATCTTCATCTATCGGGATAAAATGAACTTCACATGACCTGATTGCCCTCCCTAATAAAAAGATTACAAAAGTGAGTAGATCTAATCAAACATGTATAACATTGGCAACTTGCAATGGGCTTCACAATTTAGAAATATTGAGTTTTTCTGTCTTCGAGCCTTGGAGGATTTCTTGTCCTCTTCTTTTGCATGCTAATTTAGTTAAAAAATTCCGACTTACGTAGAAGCATATATGCTTTAGTTTGTGTATATTGTACTTTTCAACTTTCTTTATTTTCTTCCCCATTCCTTTTTATGCTCTTTCTTCTTTAATAAAATTTCTTCTTTTTATCTGACGAAAATGGATTTAATCTTACGATACTTCTCATTTTGTTTCCTCGCCTTTCTTTTTGAATTCCCAAGAAAGGATGGATGGAGTAGTTTTTAGCAGTATTTTTTACATATTCTATGCTTACAAAAAAAAAATCAAATGTTTCCGGCGTAGACCAACTTATAAACTCTGAAGAACATTTCAGACAATGGCCAATACTCCTCCGCGGTTCCCCCAACCCCCCACCAGCTCTTCGACTCTAACCCTCTTTGCATATGCATGTGTGAGTGTGAATGGCGGTCTCCTTGTATGTATTTGTACAAGTGTATCTGAGTCTGTGTGCTCCCTAATTTTTGTTGAGGACATCATAGGTTCGTATCCAACCGTAAACTCTGCAGAAGTTATGACTTTGCAAAGAAAAATGTACAGAACTCTGCAGCTGCACTATATTTGCCCTGAGCTATTGTATTTTTGGCAATTGCCTCGCTGTTCTCATTTTTGTGCTATTTCACACTTTCATGTATTGGATCACTGGAGGTTTCGATCGAAATATACAGACGTAATTCGAAGACTTAGTAGCGAATTATGGTAACTGTCATCTCAACAACCATCTCAAGAGATCCAGACGTCCACTGGACGTCATGCATCACAATTTTGTCGAATCAGTTATACAGTGCCTGAAAATATGAATATCCTATCTTTCAAGACTAACACATAACTGTACTCGATGCCAGAAATACGAAGAGGGAGAGAGAGAGAGAAGGCAAAAACCCAAAATAAAGCAAGGAAGGTTGGCAAAACCAAAAATAAAGCAAGGAAGATTCATGCAACACAGAGTATGAACCACAACTGCTGATCAGAAGGAACTACACTTCTCAAGTACTCAATCTTCCTGACCTTCAGAAGGTTCACGGTATTAAGACCTGAAGGGCGAGTTTTGCTCTCCTGCTTCTCTGAGATACCAATAATTTCAACGAGTCCATCATCCACTATCAACACTCGAAACATCTCAGCAACCTGAGTAATAAAATATAAAATTAGCAGATGCATGTCGTAGAAACCTTAGCAAAATAAATATAAATTCCAGAAAATATCAAAAGCAGAGAGGACCTACATCTGAGTCAAACAACTTGTTACGCTCCCATTCTAGCTTAAGTTCGTATCCGTTTTGTATTATGTAAGGATGCAAAGACCAAAATTTTTCTGGCTTAAATGTGTTAATTTGCAGGTAACGTTGTACGCAAAATCCAAGGGTAGGAGTTTGGCACGGCCCATAGCTGAAACAATTAACAAGGTTAATGATTCTATCCACTTGGGGTGGGGGAGGGGGAGAGATTTATATCAAGGTATTCCAATGGTGTTAAGCTCATTACAATGAAACAATAAATCAGAATTATAAGTATATTATAGACAGATCGTGTTGTAGTAACAAGCACTTGTAAAGTGGATTAATCAAATTATAATTATCAGAAGAAATAATGCGCACGAGAATTCTGAATACAAAAACTGAATGTCAGTAGAGATGATTATAGACATGAAAAACACAGAACACAATGCAAATGCCTCTCCATCTGAAGTAGAATGTGATCCTTGATTCAATACATACACCATACAAGGAAAAGAATAAAGCTAACACAGAACAACCAATATAGTACCCTAAACATAACAACATTAAGCTACCTTGAGCAAGGACAGGATCCAAAGGTCACTTAAAGGGGAGAATGACGGGGACTACAACTCAAGCAAAACAATGAAATACAGTTCCCATAGTTTGGAGAGTCGTTATATATAAGGATTGCTAGAGAAGCTGTGCTCTTGATGTAATTGTGTGATTGCATGTCCAAGAGACTAAAAATCTGTTTCATGTTAATACATTGCTTCAACTTTACACAGAAAAATTTCCAGGACAGATCATTTTCAATTGAAAATGTCAGAAGAAACAGGGAATGTCAGTATTACTTATGCTTACAGATTGATGTCTGCATCATCAAAGCACCGGACATTGGAGCTGCCTTGTCAGTCCAGGAGTTTATATATATGCAGTATATTTTTGCAGAATCAATGTTGAAATACTATATAAATTATACCTATAACTTAACAGTCGTGAGAAATTTGCTACGATCATGAGATTCATGACCGGTACTATTTAACAGTGTTTTAATAAGATTTCTTCTTAATAAATGCATATGAAAAAAGAGGAAAAGCATTTATCATGATAAACATGCATTCTGACCAAATCCACATAAAATAGTCTTGGGACCGAAAAAGTATTAATTATAATAACAAGACATTATTGGAATATATTATTATTCTATTGTAAAAGATTATAAAGCCAATCTTTATTACTTCTCAGAAAAGTGATTATATATTAGGCCGCTATGTTATACAACTTTTCACTAGACCAGAGATAAATTGTCTTAACTTTCACAGTTATGTTTCATTTATGACAAATTCATAGCAATCAAGAGGGGGACACGAAGATTAGATAAAATATCAATTGAGAGTCTAAAAAAGGAAACTTAAGAATTTCACCAGATTTCATCTGCAAAAATTATCATAGAAAATATTAAAATGTCTATCTAAACATACTTCACTATATAAAAAACGTACGTCATTAGTAATTTAGTATGCACCTACACATTTAATTCCACCCATTTTCTACATCCATTGCATTCTATGGACAAAAGGTTCAACATATCTGAACTTTGTATGGTGACAAGTATTACCAATAAATCAACGAGTGACAGTATCACTCTCATCTACCAGAAAATGTAATGCCAAGATAAAAGCAAAACAGATAGAACAAATCAAGTACGATTGTTTGGATAAAGATACAATACAAGGAAACACTTCATAAAACAGAAAACAAGTTATTATACAAATATAAAACAAAATAAAAGAGAGAGACAGAGACAGAAATAGAGACAGAGGTGAGAACTAACGAGATAACACTTGCATCAAGATTTCCATATTTCCCTTGAAAATAACTAGTCTGAAATCGAGTAAATGCAACTCCAACTTTCAAATCTATTTCTTGGCGAGCATCGACAGCCAATGCCTCATCTCTGTTGGGTTCAACAAGGTTGTTCATGGCCTTTGAAATATCTTTCTCAGTGACAGAAGAAAAACGCGCTCGATAAACTCTTCTACCATCATTTGCATGAAATCCAGCACACTCAATAACTGAATTGATATATTTAAAAATAAGAAGGGGGAAAAATATTGCAATCAGCATTAGACATGAACTGAAAAATATAGACTGAACTCTGATGATTTATCTTTCCTCTATGCCTATTATTTTAATTTGTTTATCTTGTCTCACTTTAATTATGAAAAGATATTCTTTTTATTTCTTCAAACAATAAAATATATTTCATATATTTGGGACACGTTTAGGGGAATGATAAATAGTATCGGGCATGTTTACATTGAAAGCATATATATATAATATATATATACACACACACGCACACATAAATAACGGAATACAAAAAGAAGGTCAAACACGTGTCTGGGAGCATATTTGCAAATTGTTCACACAGAAAAGCTGACTTGTAGAAGTGTAAGAAGATACCAGATGTATACATTCCTAGAGAGAAGGTTAAGCAAAACAAATTTAATATTAGATTCAAAATGAAAAGCTGTCCCACAATTCTGATGGGGACGGGGGTTTTGGAATGAAAGATAAATATCGCATAGATAATCTCATACAAAACTCAATCAATTCTAATTATTCAATGCATCAAAATAATGAAGTACATCACTATTTATAATATTCCTAGACAACTTTCCTAACATAAATTGGACTCTAATAAGATAACCACAAATTAAATAAGATAACTGCAAATAAAAGACACTAATTAAAACACAACTTCTATTCCATGGGCTTCCAAAGCCTCTTATATTGTTCCAACCAACTTTCACGGACTCGTCTTACATCAGTTCTCCCCCACTGAAAAAAACTCGACTCTGTCAAGTTATGAACATCAACACAAGAACAATCACGTTGGATCACCAAGGAAGTCTTTGCAAACTTCAAATTTGGCACGTCGAGAGCGCAAATAAGAGTGAATTTGGTATTGTGTTTGATAAAAGAATAGATATTAGCACGAGCATCATGTTGCGCATGACGATCCCATAGCCATTTATGCCCTAAGATAATGTGACAAACCTTAAGAGATAGAACAACACACATAACGGTATCCTTTAGCTTGCGAACGGAAAATGTAACCAAACACCTCTGAGTAACCCGCAACTTTGTATTGGTAACCCATGCAACATCATACGGCTCCGGGTGAGGCTCAACTTTTAACCCAAATTTCCTAATTACTTCCTCAAAGATAACATCCATACAACTCCCGGTATCAATCACAAGAGATCTCACTTGTCCCGCACATATGACTTGTCTGAAAAATTCGCCCACGATGGATTTTAGGATCGTCCTTATGTTTATGAGCAACAAATAAAGGTTAAAAAACACCTAAACATCCTTCCAAATGAGCATCATCTTCCAAATCTTTTACATCGGGCTCATATTCGACGTCTAACGACTTGCAAACCTCTTCGTTTAAGTCAGTTTTTCCTCACTCTTTGTCAACAATAGCAAGTTACTTAGAGGGAGAAGTGGCAACATTCATCTTCAAGGAAGGACACTTAAAAGACATGTGATCAAAACCACGACAGTTATAGCACCTAGAAATATGTTTGTTGCTAGCATTGGGTACGATTAGGCCTGCTAGTAGCTGAAGGGCTTGCTGACTATCTTTCCACTGGCCTATTTAAAGTAGGCTCCACGAAAGTACGCTCCCTCCGAGTTTGGACTTCTATTGCAGACCTAACATAATTCCTTTTCAAATTATCTTCTACTTGGGTGGCAACTTGAACAACGTCATCCAAGAGCAAGAGTTTACCTGAAGCTATACCACCTTCAATCTCTAGATTCAATCCTCGACAATACATGAAGATTAAAACTTCTTCAACCCAATGGAATTCGAATCGTGTAACCAAACTGTAGAACATTGAAATATATTCGGTTACGGATTTACTTCCTTGCACCAACACAGTTAACTGCAAATATGATCGCTGCTTATAATCCGAAGGTACAAAACGTCGCAGCTTTTCTATCTTCCCATCTTCTCGCAGCTGTATATAAATTTCGCTTATGTTGATCCCACTAAATACGAGCTGTCCCTTTCAATTTGGCTTTAGCAAAGAACAATTTTCTTTCGTTAGATAATTCATACCATCGAAAAAAAATCACCAAGTTGTGAATCGAATCCAGAAAGTTTTGGGACTATTATCGTCATTGAAATCTCCAATATCTAATTTTACTCCTCTATCCACTACATTCATCTTAGGATCTAGAACATGAGGATTAACTTGTGGATTAAGGTCATGTTGTTGTAGTCTCATATGATTAAGATCCAGGAGGGGTTTCAAAATTCTTATGAGTATCTTCTTGTCTACGCGTTCCGTGAGTACATCAACTTTTACTGTAAGCGCTGTAATAAAAGCCTGAACATTTGCCATATTTCCCGCATTTGCAACAAGTGTTGTGATTGAATATTCAATCCTTTTGAGACGCTCATCTTGTTGTAACATATAAGTATCAAGTTTGGTGTTGACTTCTCCCGCATTTACCATGGTTCCTGCAAATAAAAAATATAGCCTTTTTTTATCCAAGGACTTAGGTTCAGAAAATTTCAAGAAACAAGGTTTGAACTGTATATAATAAAACTTCAGGGGCTGAAAGTGTAATAGATGAAAGTATAAGGGCTTATATGTAAAATTTTAGGGGTAATTTAAAATTTAAGAAAATGTGGGGGACTAAACTAGAAAACTATAAAAACGTTAGGGTACCTAACTGTAATTTGCCATGAGATATTTTTTAGGCTTAAATTTTCTCGACAAAAACGAAGATGGTGGTGGCGGGACGCCGAGGCGGCTGTAGTGGCAAGAAGCGGTGAGGTGGCACTGTTATTTTTACTTCTCCTTCTCTTTCCTTTTTTTGTCTTCTCACCTATGTAGGCTATGATTTGGGTTGTGTTTGGCTAGGTTTCAAGCAGAAATTAAGGCTATGATTGGTATATGTATATTGTTATGGGGTTGATTCTGGCTGTGTTGGGTAGGTTTGGTTTTCTTGTGTTGGTTAATGTTTTGGTGAGAAGTAGATGATAGGCTGCTAAAGAATGGGTCTATGATGGTTGGACAATAAATTTAGGCTTAGTTGAAGTCACGATTTGGAGACTGGGCAGTTTCTATGACAATGATTTTGGGACGGTTGAGGATGGATGTGTGCGACTTTGATACCAAAAATGATGGGGACGAGGATTTTAGGATGAAGGATAAATATCACACTCATAATCTCACACAAAATTCGATCAATTCTAATTATTCAATGTATCAAAATAATGAGTACATCACTATTAAACTTTCCTAACCTAAATTGGATTCTAATAATATAACCACAAATTAAATAAGATAGTTGCAAATAAAAGAAACTAATTAAAATACAACTTCTATTCCATATTTCATGGGCATCCAAAGCCTCTTATATTGTTCTAACCAACATTCACGGGCTCGTCCTACATCAAATTCTATTTCAACTATTAAAAGTTTTGGGTGCTACAGTTTCACTAATTCAGCACTATAATTTTCAAATCTAGATAACTAGATTACAGAAGTATTATAGTAAATATCAAATAACACTACATCGCATGAGAACCGCACAACATTCTCATAACAACAATTCAACAAAACAGTTCTGGGAATTCTCCATTAGTCAAACACAATACACCTAGCATAAAGTAGTTAACCATCATAATCAAATTGTTATTTCATAGCTTAGAAAAGATGAAAGAAACAAAATAGGAACTGTTGTAATATTTTGAATCCTTACAAGACTTGTAATGTAACTTTATATGATTAATAAAGAATATTTTTGTGATTGAAATTATGTTTTATTAGTTTGAATGTGTGGTTTCATTATGTGTTGGATTATAGAATTTTTTTGTAAAACGTAACTAGGAAATCACTATTCATAAAAATGCTAAATCACTATTCATAAAAACGCTAAGTCAACTTTGGAAAAGTCAACAATTTTTGGTTAACCAGATTAGTTAGGAAAACTAACTAATAATCAAACTAGATAGTAAACTAAGTTTGGAATAACCAAATTAAGTTGGTTCCGGTTAGGGTGTAGAGAAAGTATGGATATTTTGGCCTTTATGAAAGTATGTAATACTTGCAAGCTTGAAAGTATGTAATACTTACAAGCTTGTAACTATTGTTACTTGCTTTGAAGAGTTAGTCATCAATTTAGCTTTTGCTTACTTTAATGTGTTGTCAATCTTCAGATGGTGAGATGTGGCTTATTAATTTGTTTGTGGTGTTGGCTTCTTTTAAGAGGTGAGATGTGGCCTCATTTCTTACTTGTGGTGTTGGCCACTTTGATTGGTGGTGGTTAGCTCACCCTTATGCCCTAGGTCTTGCTTGCCTATAAATAGAAGCCTTATGCCTTGTTATTTTCCTTCACCAATTCACAAGAATTATAAGAGAGAACTATAGTAATATCAATTGCTAATTGAAGGAAGGAGTTTAAGGTTTTACATAATCAAGTTAAACGTAAATTTAGTGTAAACATATTATCCGTTTTCAGACAAGTTTTCTAACTATTGCAAGTTTCCTAATCTTGTATAATTGATTATTGTTATTGTGTGCAAGTATTTTAATGTTGTGAAAGTTTTCTAAATTCATTAGATTTATGTACTTACGCAAAGTGCAACAATATGTTTAAATTGATTGAATTCCATAAATTCTTTCTTTGAATTATGAAGTTCATTATATATTGTGAAATAATTTATTGTGAAGAGTTATTTGCCATTTGATTCGACTTAACTCGAGCATTGAGCTATTCCTTTCAGAATAATTATTGATGAGATATTGAATTGTTATAATTCTTTATTTGAGTTGAGTTTATTGTGCCAAACCAAATTGTTTTGGGACGGAATCTGTAAGTTATTAACTGAAATGAACCACCCTTATTCATGGGGGAATTTATGATGTTTCGGCTAACCGACTCCTATATTGTTGAAAACAAAAGTTGTCATTATAGAAGGTGTTATACATAACATAATATATTATTAGGTTGATCCCCTTATAATATGTACAGAGAGTTCTAAGTCTTTATGACTGACGAATGGAGAGTTCTAAGTCTTATGACTGACGAACAGTTCTTGGTTTAACAACCCTCACTTTACTGTTATGAACAATTGTCGATATCTTTTATCGAGTTATTCATCCCTTTGAATCAAAGAAGTGTGAGTTCTCTTATGTGTTATGTGTTAGACTTGTTGATCTATCTTATGTTCATTCTTGTGAATATGTTTTATTTGCAGTTAAGGAAGAAATTTCAGAAGGTTCTGGAATAGGAAGAAAATGAAGGAATATGAGTCGGCTTAGAGATATTTATTTTATTGTCTTTATTAGTTGTAATAGAACTAAGTGGTGATAATTTTTATATCGTTTAGCTGTCTTAGACTTGTATTATTGGCAATGTCTAAAAAGTTCTGTCGAGGAAAGGAGTTGTCTAATTAAGTGTTGTTTTAACGGAAAGTCAACTCTTTCATGGGAAATGATTGGTTGCTAATATTGAAAGTCTAGGATAAATAAATGATATTGAAATCGAGAAGAAGGGTTTAGTGTTGGATTGGAGTTATGGAATATTCAAGAGGAAGTATGATTGGAGGAGTTGCATATTTAATGCATTAGAATAAGTTGTACTTTTTACGATTTTGAGATGTAACCGAAAATTATAAAGTTTACGATTTTAGAATAAAGAGTATGATGTTAAGTTTTTAATTAAATAAGTTTTTACCAAGTATAGAATTAGTGATTATTAAGGAGAGATGTGATTCAGGGATGGAGATAAAAAATTGATGTAACATGTGTAATAGACTAGTTAAACCAATAGAATTATTGGTAGACTTAATAAATAAAGTTGTATAGTCAGCACTTGATCAGGGGTTAAAGGAGACTCAGATTCGGGGGCGAGACAACTGTTGTGCATACAATGTGCCACAATCTACAAAAGTCCTTAAACGCATTAAATGCAACTTCAACTAGGGTTTCCTATAAATAGAAAAGAGAAGAAAATCAATATATGGAAAATTGTGAGATTGATAAAAAATAATTACGACTTCAATAGGGAGGGCATGGAAGAATCTTTCAAGCCTTTTGACTTGAAAGAAAGATGAAAAATTAAAGGCTCGTGTAGAGGGGAGTAAGATATCAATGATCTAAAAGAATTTCAAATTAACAAATGTCCAATATATTACGGAAAGGAATAAAAATGTAAATTTATGTAATATTATTGTAGACAGAGCATAAATACTTGCACGTGTATCACAAATTTATGAAAAAGAGCAAAACCACCAAAGTCCCTAGTCTCTACTCTCCACTAACTAGTATGGGGGCAATACTAGAACTCAAAGTCCACATTTTTTTCAACATTCTCTTAGAACCTTGAAAGTTAGAGATCCCAAGAATCTCTCCCTACTCCTTAGGGAACATAATTCAAAGGTAGGAAGCCCTGGTTGACCTGCCCTGAGGAGTTTGCCCTCCTTTCTATCTTTCTCTCTCTCTCTCTGCTCTGTTTATCTTGGTTTTGGTCCTCACCCTCACACTCTTAAAGGATCCCATTTCTGAAAGAGTGTCATGCTACCTACACACTCTTTACATCTAAGCATCTAATATAAAATTCACCATAAACTATTAAGAGGTGTGCACTGCGCTACTTGGTCCCTCAATTCTAGCACGCATGTTGTCAACCTTGCAACATCCCCAATCCTCCAAGGTAACACCTCCAGATGTTTATGACTTGAATTGTTATTTCTGTGTAAGTGATTGATTTAAGAGACCAGAATGGTGAATTAAACACCTATTGAGTAAAGAGGGTGCATAAAAACTTACACTACAGGGTAAAACTATACCTACAGAATTCTATCTTCAATTCACAGGCAAGATCTTGATAATCCATTGCAATCGATGTGATGTGATACCTTTAGTGCCCATAACTGAGCCAATGGGATTCAAAGGAGCTCCAAAGAGGATGTAGTAGAAATCTTGGGAATTGGGATTCAGTTTGGATAACAAACTCAGGCATACCCATTTATGCCATTGATTTGTACCATAACTTTTTCAAGTCTAGTGAAGTTGATTCTCCCCGTGGATGTAGGCAAGTTTGGCTGAACAGCATTACAGTACTTGCTGTTTTTGTTGTATTGTTCTTCATTTTCATCCTATATTGTGGAACTTTTTTTAGATTTTTTAAATCTCATGTATCTTCTGTTAGAACAAATGCACGAAAATATAATAAGATATTATATTATCCGAAAATAAAATAAATGAACAAAAATTGAAAATCAAGACAGAGAGGTGCGTAAGCGCTTCTTGTAGATAGTTGAAGTCTCTCCCATGCGGGATTCAACCAAGCCCATATTCAACTGTACATCCAAGAGAGTTGCACTTCTCTTTAATGAATAGTGTATCCATCTCCAATCGATCAAATAACTTGAAAAATAAGTTTTGCTAAAGGATTGTGATGTTCAAAATTGCACCAACTCCAACCATTTGAACCTTTTATATATTGGTACGAAAAAGTAGGTTCCTTGAACCATTCACAATCAAAATTCATGTAACTATTAAATGTGCAAATGATCTTTGGAATTCATTGAACTAATCAAGGGGCTGAACCATTTCCAAAAGAATGGATATTCATGAATCATGTCTAAATGTATTAATCAAATCAAGGTTTCAAGAATAAAATCATTTGGGAAAATAAAAAGTATTCTGAAAATAATAAATAATTTAATTTTCAAAATACAATTTGAAACGGCAAAACTAATGATTTCGCCACTATAGTTGGCACCTTTTATTTATTGCACCACTAAACTTTTAATTTTTCAAATTAAACCAATAAACTAATTAAAAAAAAAGCAATTAGGCCATTCTGTTAACTTAACTAAACATCTGTTAAATTGTTTCATGTTTTTTTCCTACGTGACTGGTAAAAGAAAAGAAAATGACATGTCTATAAATGTATAATACATATATTAAATAGATCGAGAGAGATAGGAACATTAATTAACCTGGAAGGAGTAAAGAGCTCAACCTTACTCCAGTTGGCAACATCACCACCAACAAAATCAAAGAATTCAAATCCAAAACAGTAACCCTAATGCCTCCTCCACTGCCCCTTCACTTCTTATTTTCCCGATAGTCGAAGAAAGTGGTCTCATTCACCTCGGTACTACTAACTCCTCCGTCGTTGCCGCCGCTTACTTCCACTGCACCGACGTAGAATTTGTTTGTCGTAACAGTAGGAAGCACCTTTCTCATCGACACCAGATCATTCGGAACTGACTTATTCATTGTTGTCACTAATTCAAGCGGAGGATCGATGATGAATTGGGGGAGGTGGTGATGGATGAAAGCTATGTTCCGTTCCTTCTCTATCACTAATCAGCAAGGAGAAAGTGATGAATCGAATGGGGAACGGATTTCGCCGTCGCCAGAGGTGAGTTCTTTGATATTGTTAGTTCGTGATGATTCAGGGGTTCCGCTACGGGTGAAGGTTGGGGGAAGTGAAATGCCTTGCTTTTGTCTTTTCTTTTCTCTATTTTTTGGTGGAGGTGTAGTAGGTACTAGGTAACTTCTCTTCGATTATAGAGGTGTTATTAATATTGGGGGATAAAAAAGGAAGAGAGAGTATTTATATACTAAACCACGTAAGCTCAGTACAACCCATGCCATTTACTTTTCTTTTTCCTTTTTCTTTTACCAGCCACGTTGGACAAAAACATGAAACAATTTAATAGACGTTTAGTCAATTTAACATAATGACCCAATTACTTTTTTTTAATTAGTTTACTAGTGTAATTTGAAAAATTAAAAGTTCAGTGGTAATAAATAAAAAGTGCCAACTATAGTGGCGAAATCATTAGTTTTGCCAATTTGAAACACATTTCCAACATGTTGTGGGATCCTTGCATGTGATTAAAAATCCAGCTTTTGCATGCGTTTGAAATGCTCAAAACCCTAGCATTTATGTGCATAATAGTATAATATAAAAGTGTGACATTATGAATAGCATCCCGATAGTCAACATGTATTCCTCTTTTACGGATGAAGATGAACTACACAAATGAAGTCTCAATAAATTATCTGGTTGAAGCAGGCAAATATAAAATTCTTTGAATGCACATATTGAATGGAAGCATTTTTTAAAATAGGAATGTAAATAACAACCAGATCACTCATTCAGGATAGCCTCATGGCCTTAAGAGTGTATGTTTAGGACTGGAGCACTGAACCAAACCACGCTTAGAAAGTCTTATAGTACGATGGAATAAGTGCGGTCTACCAAGCTTCATAGAGAGGCAGTATCTGCAGTTTCAAATTTTTTTTAATTGTTGGATTTATGTTATTTATGATCTACTAAGTGACTATTCTGCTAGGTCTGATCAATGACGAAAGATTATCCCAGACTAAAAGAAAATATTCTTTCAACGTATAACAAATGACGCTTTCAGATTGGGCTTTTACTCTTCCATTTTTATGGAATTTCTCCTTGGTTGTTCTGCACCAATCTACCTTTTTAACTTTTTTTAGAAAAATAAAAGAAACCATTAAAAAGGGGAGAGGTTCCAAAAAGAGGGGCCAAGAAAAACAAAATTCATACCCTGAGAAGAAAGACTAATCCAAATCTACTTCTTCTAAAGTTAAGAGTAATTGTAGAGATAAAAAAGGTAGGACATAACATGCAAGAAACATCAATTGCATTATATTAACACCAGATTTTAGAGCAAGTCTTCAACCTTCCACAACAAAAAGATAAGCAAGACCTAAATCTTTAATTCTCCACGCAGAGAAATTATCAAAATATTGACAAAAACTGAAGTATATTTAACCTTCAAGTAAGATTGATCTGATAAAAAAACATAAGCACTAATTTTATCGTCCTCAATGTGATGGTCACATATAAATAAGCAAAACAAAGTAAAGAATCTTACCTTCAAAACATATATTTTCTCCTTCACGATCACAATCTAACCATAATACCAAATGCCCACAACCACGAGCTTCTTGGCTTAGATGCTTGCGAATATGAGCCTTATATACAGAAAATTTAGTCAGAAAATATTTGTTAAAAAAGTACAATATCAAAAGAACACGCTGGCCAATCTGTATATTAAGAAAGTTCACCCAAACCTAATGCATGTAATATTTTCCTGTATGACCATTGTTAGCCTAACAAAGAAAATAATGTGAACTAGAATTCTTTTACTACCGCTGTTTCAAGTATAAGATCACTTGCCTTTGTAAAAAAACAAAGGCAAGAGATCTTGTTTTTTTGGAGCGGATGGAGTATTTTATTTTTTAAATAGAAATATAAACTCCAATTCTGCTGCATCATGCACGTGGGTATACTATTGTCAAGTCTAGGACTGAGCAAAAAACGGATAAAATCGAATAACCGAATAGAACCAAAATTTTTTAATAATTCAATTATTTTTTGTAATTCGATTATATTCGATTTAATATTCGGTTTTCGAGTTCGGGTTTGGTTTTTGATTTTTTGTAATTCGGTTAACCTAATAAGAAAAAAAATAATTTAAGCCTTAAAAATTAAATCTCTCATCTCTCCTTTCAGTTTTCGGTCTCTCATCTCAGACTCACTAGTCAAGGTCCTTCTAAAGTGGGTCTACAAAGTAATTTTGAAAACTCCACTACGAAAGTAGGGTTTAAGGGATATTGGTAGTGGAAACACAAGGCCTTCATACTCAAAGACAGGATCTACTTCAGAGGTTGGGCAGGGGTATAAACTCAATACAAAAATCGGAGAAGGTATAACAACTCTCAAATCTCTCATCTCTCATCTCTCATCTCTCATCTCATTGTCAGATCTCTCATATCTCACTAGTCTCTAGTGTCTGATCACTCATCTCTCACTCTCTACCCAGTCCCCGATTCCGGGCGTTCGGCGTCTCTGCCCCCATTCAAAATTGGACATTAAACCTCAATTGAATGGGTAGGAACTCGAAGTATTTGTTTCTATCCATGAGATCCTTTACCAAAATACGATTTTCACTCGATTTTGTCAAATGGGATTAAGAAAATACAAAAAGTAGTTAAAGGTTCGAATCCGACTCTTTTGAAGGCTTCAAAAACTTGTGTATTTTATGCACAGCTTTTTTTGCTCTTTCTATTGATCTTGTGAGTATTTATATTAAGTTAATTGTATAAAAATTAGAAAAAACTTATGACCATGTGTAAAAGTACTGCACATGTATAATATATCCCATTGAATTCTTGGTCCTGCTTCACCTCCACTACTGTTCTACAAATTTCGGGTATTAACCGAATCACCGAATAAAAATAATCCGTTATTCGGTTTTCAGGTATTGTATAATACTATAATACGGTTACTTGTTCGGATACTAAAAATCTGGTAATTTTGATTTTTGGTTATAACCGAATATCTTATTCGGTTACTAAAGACCAAGAAGTTTTATGTTTTCTATGTCAAGCAAGAGGAGTATCCTAGTTGGCACATTTAGAATCCACAGACCAGAGAACCCACTAAATATTGGAAGTTTAAAAAGTAGAAAGTATGCTGAAAGTGTAGTTGACTAAAGCTAGGATGGAAATATAGTACCCATCAAAAGTTTATAAAGAAACGATCACAGATGTGATTTTAAAAAATGCAAACTAAGACAAGAAATTTTAAAAAAAAATAGAATCTAATAGAAAAAGATGTAGGATAAACCTATCAAGTCAAAAACAATTCTTCCAGAAGTAAACTGAAGCAGTTATCCGACTCATCCAAAATGTCAACCAGATTCTTTAAAATTTCAAATTCATAAAAAGGAAACAGTAAGGGAAAAACTATGGCCTAGTTTGCATCATCCTCTGACCACTTCAAGTGTTTGGAAACTGAAATATTATTGTCATTCAACTTTCAAGTAATGATATGTTCTGCCTAGGCTCCAGTTCAAGATATAAGGGATTGTTTGCAACAAATTATTCGGACTAAGAATTAACTTTGCAGACTAACTCCAGCTTTTTTCCCTGCACCATTCGAAATGGCAATCGAGGAAGAGGGGTGATAGAAACAATTGTTGTCTATACAGCTCACTTTACCTCCTTGCTTGGTTATTGAATTTCTCAAACAGATGACAAATCCAAATATTATATAGAGACTATTCTCCCCCATTTATTTCACATACAAAAATACAAAGATAGTCTTTAAGCACTACTGAAAGTGAATGTAAAGTGAACTTAGGATATACTGTGACAAATGGACTGAACCCCTGAAAGTTATAGTAATTGTGACATGAAGCAGAAAGCCTTTCTGTTTCGGACAATTGGCAATCATAACATATAATCAATATTGAGAACTGCTAATGTTTTGAGGAATGATGACATGGATTTTTCATGAAATATTTGCGATCAATACGGTGGTAAGAGAACTGTGTCGCAGTGTGGAACTACCAAAACTTTGACATGTGAAGAAGAACTTCCTTTTAACTTACAAATCTACATGGAATTCAACTATCAATACAGATCCATTGACAAGTTCAAAAAGCATATCAAAGTATGATGTAGGAACTTTAATACCACACAAACGTCATCAATTTGCATGATACTTTGTCAAAAGGAAAACACAATGCCCAACAAGACAGTCACACCTTTGGATTTGATTCTGTCTTCAAAACTGGAGCTTGGAAAAGACTCAGAGGATCCGTGGCCATCCAATCTTGATAAGCTGCTGGAAAATCTACACTAAAAGACAGAAATTTCATATTAAGAATTCCAACCTATTAAAGTTTCCGAGATGAACACTGAAAACGTGAATTATTCAACCAATTGAAGACTTCATTTGAATGAACCTGGAGATACTGTTGGCAACCTATAAAGGGTCACACATTAAAATCCAACTTTCACTTCCCATACTTACTGGAGCAATGATGCCAAATTTAAGATGTATCAAACAATTTGAAAGCATATTCAATAAATTTTGCTAATCCAAAGAAGGGAGGGATAAATCTACGCTATGTGGTGAGAGAGAGAGAGAGAGAGAGAGCAATGTGCCTAGAGTCGAGATGCGTCAGCTGCTTTCAATCAGCATTCATGAATTATTATCACTTGATCTTTTCCAAAACATATAAACTACGGAAAACATATGCATTGTGTTTTCATTGGTAATTTATTTTAGATAAAATACTAACTAATAACCTACAGTAGTCCATTTTTTCTTTTTTTGATATAAAGAATAAATTTTATTAGATGAAAAGAGACTAAGAGAGAATACAAATATAGGGGGAACAAGTGGTCCACCTACAATACAAGAAGTGGAAAAAAGAAATTAATCAAAAGAGAGAAGCTCCCCAATCCTACAAAGATCAGAAACAGAAATTCCCTAAAAGAAACATGACAAATGCCCATAAAGAAGCGAAGAAAATATATTTTGCCACAACAAAACCAAATATAACTTAGTATTTCTAAAAACTTGAGCAACATGCTCAATACTGATTCCCGAGAATGTTAAAAAGTTCCAGAACAACTTCTAGAAGCAAGACTGCACAACACACCCACGCCCTTACCCAACACTCCAAAAATAGAGTTCCATAAAACCCAACCAACAAGATAATGCAAAAATAAATGAGAATATGACTCATTACTTTACTAGACATAACACATATATGTTTTAAAACATAAATATCTGAAGATGAAAACCTTGTGGGGTTTGCACATCTGATAAAAATATTCAGCCTCTATATAAATACCTTCAAAATTGTAGACGCTAAAGGAAATGGAACGTGGATACGAAAACAAGTCAAGAAAGTGAAATAGCTCTTATTACAGTGGCTAAAATACGCCAAACAGTTAGTGGCAGCCATTACTTGATACGTAAGTTATATGGATTCGAATGGATTTCCTCTTAGATACTATTACTTTGAAGACTCCAATACGGGTACTCCTCAATTTTGTCAACAAATTTTTTTTACTAAAATTAAGTGTCCAACACTAATACCCTGTCTCAGTGTTGAGTGTCAGACATGGGTACTTAAGGGAAAAGTGACGACTCTATGTAAACTAGCTACATACTAATTTTTCTTAGAGTGCAGTTGCTTCCAACAATTTATTTTTATAAGAGCTACTTTACTAAATGCAAACAGTCTCTAAAAATCCCACAAACTTGAAAGACATGTAAATGTGGGAAGAAAAAAAACTGCCAAAAAATGCCCACCATTAAGAAAAGCACCTACCAAAAGAACGTACATGTAATTCAAACCTTAACAAGAAAAACTCCAAACTTCAAAACACCTTTATGGCGCTATCTCCAAAACAACCCAATCATGCAATGAGAGGAAACCTCCACCTTCCCCCCCACCCCCACCCTCACCCTCACCCTCACCCTCATCAACAAACCATCTAATCAATCACCAATCGAGGCATAGCCCATCATACCCAAAAATACCTAATTCTCTACACCAATGGCAGAATTATGAGGATAACAGGATATGCATATCTTGTTGCACCTTACAAAATCCGCACAAACTGAAAAGCATTTTTGCTCTGTTCCTCAAGTTGTCAACAGTGACCCTAAACAACACACACACATACACAAGGAAGAAAAAAAAAGCATCATCAAAACACCCTCCTCCTCTAAATGGCCCTCTAAGGAGACGCTTTATTGATTCAACTCGAAGAAGAACATAAAATGATCTCACTGATAACAAGCCAGTAGAAGCACCCTCCCACCATTAATAATTCAACTGCACACTACGAAGACTTGCCTAAAGCTTTCAAGCATGATACTGAAGAAAGAGTCAACCATATCAAGCTCTCAATCATGAAAAATCCGAGGGAAGCAAGGAGTCTAAACCACTCTACCACCCATAAAGGCCATGAACTACGTGCCCGTGCAACTCACTACAATCCTGTACAAGGAAAGATCACAAAAACTAATGTCTTACTACACCAGTTGTCCTCCCAGAATTTGATTCTCAAACCAACTCCCATCTCAAAATGAAATGTGCTTGCTAAACTCCTCCACACTTTGATGATAGACTTCCAAAAACCAGAACTATGGGAAAGACTATAATCCAAATTCCTATGACAACCACCTAAATTGAGCACCACCACACCTCGCAACAACCTATCTCCACAAGCTATCCTCCTCTATGGAAAAACTCCAAAGCCATTTCACTCTGACACTTGTAGCAAACTCTTCTGCAACAACATTTTTAATACTATTAGCAAGATGATCAATTACAATTCAAGGACAGAATTATTTCAGCAACAAAATGTATTTAAACAAAAAGGTATCAGAACATTGTGATAAAGGTAAAGAGATATGTCAAATCTTTATCCAAATTCTAATACCGATTTCCACAAACAGTTGAGACTAACTTTGCAACCCAAAAGATAGTAATCCATAGATCTGGGAAATACGGACTGAAGCAGGACAAGAATAAATGACGGTATAAACTATAAAGGAGAAAAAAGAATAACTCCAAAGCTCACAACGGCATAAACCATAAAAATCAACCAATATATCATTTCTGAATTCAACCGATAGGTTATATCAGTTTATATAAACTAAAAGAAACCCTAAAAATTGGGGCCAAATGAAACTCTAATAATACTTGGGTAACCTAATTTAGAAAGGAAAGCAAATATCTAATCATAATCTGCTATGAATAAAAGTTCCAGAATAATCTATCTAAATAATATTAATTAATCTATTGGCCCAATCAGCATCACATACCATAATATAAAATTATCAATTACACAATATGGCAAGAATATGGCTAGAGAATATGAACATAGCAGCTCCTGTTTTAGCAAAAAAAAACATAGCAGCTCATTCATCAACTAATACGTGGTGCAAGAGCTACTTACTTTAGAAGCACAAAATCATATAACAATACTCAAATCATCAACTCACTGGGCAATTTACAAATATAATTTATCCGGCCACATTATAAATGGGGGAAAGGCAGATATGCTGATGAATGTATCCATCACTATATACAAGAATTATGAAGTGGTGCATCATAATCCGTACATATTCTATACTAAATGAGAAATTGCATAAATAAATCAATTAGCATTACAAGTGACTAGGTTAATGAAACAAGTTATTCATGTGTGTTCTCAAAAAAGGAGGGGGAAGGGGTGAAGGAACCTGAAAACATGTCCAATCACTGATGTCACTTTATAATGTGCCTTAAATCCCATAAACATTGCTTCAAACTCATGGACCTCGGTACTACCCCTCCGGCTTGACATCTGAAATTACATAAAAATTCAACTGTAGAAAAACAGCTGCCAAACATATATAAAATACAGCTGATAATTAATGAAAGATGGATGTACTTTGATTTTCACCTGTATCCCTCCTTTCCAAAATATAATATCATTATTGACTTTTTAAAGTCAATTTGATACATTTCATTTAATTTAGTTCATCACATTTGTTAAAAATTTCTCCAATAATAATTCGTTTTAAAAAAAAAAGTACAAAATTTCTAACAGCATGATGATTATTATTTTTGGAAAAAAAAAATAACTGTAAAAACTAATCATATTTATGTTCTAATAATGCAGTTGAGTATGTCATGGTCCTCTTTATTTTGATTGAAACCAATTGTTGATCAAATTAAGAACTCTCCTTCCAATTTAAACTTTCCAAACCACTGACACCAAAACTTCCAATTCAATTCAAATTCAGGAGCCTATTCAATTATCTTCTAGGGCTAGGGCTTCATATCAAAGTAAAAGGACATACTTGACCACCGGATAGTGCTGTGGCAATTGAAAGAGCAATGCTAGGCTTCTCTGCTACCTGTAAAAAGGAGAAATGAAAATACGAATTAATTGTTTACCCAAATAACAGGAGTTGAAATATATAAGAAGAGATTTCACACCATAAGAACTTTATGTGCCATATCTGCGATCCTTGGAGGTTTATTTCACTTGAAAAGTTCTCTCTCCTAGTGTTTTTCTTCAATAACGAGACTCAAAGTGCAATTTCTGCGCGCTGTGTTGGGTGATTCTTCCTTTGGGCAAAATCCGTAGGGCCTGTACGGAGATGACTTATTTTAAAATAAACTATTGTTAAAATTAACTTGCAATAAAATGAGACTTGCTTACAATAAAATTAACTTATTTTTTAATAGTATTTATTAAAATATAAGAGCAAAATAGTTTTTACATTTAATGAGACTTGCTTATTTTAACATGATTTATAAGTTATTTTTTAATAAGTTATAATTTAGTATTTATCAAAAATAACTTATAAGTCATAAAATAAGTTATGTCCAAACACTTCAAACGTAAAAATTTATTTATAAATGAGGGGTTGTTTGATAAAAATTTAATGAATCTGAATCTGAATTTGAATGAGCTGAATCTGAATCTGAATGAGTTGAATCTGAATCTGAATTAAAAAAGTTGTTTTATAATTGACATGTCTGAAACATCTGAATGACAAAATTTTATTATTTTATCCCTCTAAAAAAATTCAAAATTGTTGTAAATTTATTTAATATTACATAATATAATAGTTAATATATTTTTTTTTAATTTTTTTACGCTAAAAAAATCTGACTTAACCATTCAGCTCATCCATATTACCGATTCAGCAGTTCAGACCAAAACAAACGCACTGACCGATTCAGCCATTCAGATTCAGCTCCATTCAGCTCTAAACAAACAGCCCCTTAGTTTGATCAACTTATAAGTTTTGACTAACACATCTAACGTGCAATAAAACGTAATTATGGTGTTTAAATAAATATGTAATTAATAATATTTTTATATTTATTTTAATAACACTTTAAACTTCCAGTGGCACTTGTTAATTTAACAACATTATTATTATTTTAATATTATCAAAAACTTTATTTTAACTCAAATCGTTATAATTATATAATTCAATAACAAAAAATTATTATTTAATTAAATATTATTATTGTAAATAATATAAATTTTAAAAAACACTAACTAAACTAAAAAATATATATGAGAGTCAGTGACAGTGGTAAGTAAGCAATTATAATAATAAAAATATAGAATATTTTAAAATTAGATGAATGATGCAGAAAAAAAAATTCCCTAAAATTTAAGTTTTAGTTTTTAAATTTTAAGTCTGAGATACCATTTTCTGCTATTAATACTAATAATTATATATATAGATTATAAATAAAAGTATTTAAATAGTTTAATATTTTTCAAAGTTATATATGTGTGTGCTCCACAAAGGTAGAATCAAAAAGTATAATCTAATTAACTTACAATCAGAAGTTTAAATTGTGATGTGATTTTAAATATTTACAATAGTAACTGTTACATTTATTATATTAAAATAATATTTTAGAATCCGGCAGATTCATTGGGAAATTTTTTAAAATAAAATATTAATGTGAACTGAGGTAAGTATTATGGAAATAAATTTAAATTTGTACACTATAAACTATATAAATTAATACTGTTGGGATTGCAAATTTTTATTAGATTAAAGAGTTATTATTTAATCGATAAATTAATAATTAATTAATTTAAATAGTATTTTTCTATTTGGTGAACATAAATTTAATTACATTAAAATTATTACTCCCTCCGTTCCTTAATATATGTCGTTTTAGAGTTATGCACAAATATTAAGAAAATGATTATAAAGCATTAAATATACTATTAATTGTCTATATTGCTCTTGTATTAGAAAAAGATAATATTATTTGTTGGATAAAAAATAGTAAGAGAATTAAAGTTATATTTATTACATGGGGTAATATTGAAAACTAATCAATTAATACTTACTTAAAATTCTCAAACTACTTATATTTATGAACAAAAATGTTTTTCTAAAACGACATATATTAAGGAACGGAGGTAGTACATTTTAGTGATGTTTGTATTATACTTTTTTTGATGCAATGTATCATATAATAGAACTAGCTGGGTCTCGTGCCTCCGGCACTGTATGGACAATATGATTTATCTTAAACTTTGAACGACCAAAATAATTTATTGAGTGAGCGAGAAATTTAAAGTCATTTGTATTTTATTAAATTATTATTAGATTATTAGATAGATAGATGTATTTTATTAGATAGATGTATGAACGGTGGGATTTATCCCAAACTTTCGACGGTCCAGATGATTTATTAAATGAGCGGGAAATTCAAAATCATTTGTATTTTATTAGATAGATTTATTGTAAGTGATATTAATTATTTTTAACAATTAAATAATGTTTATTGTAAGACCCAAACTTTTTATAAATAAATATTTAATTTCCTCTATTTATTATTTTGAAATAGTAAGAGGTTGATTTGATTAATGTGATTAGTTATGGGTAAATGCACAAATATTTTAAATAAGCAAGTGGTTATAAAATATTCATTGTTGTCGGGGAATATTCGGTTGGTCATGGAATATTTTTGTTGTCGAGGAATATTCGTACGACGGTGCAGCCTTTTGTGGGCCCCATAACGGAAAACGATCGGATGAAAAAAACGACAATTATGAGTTTTTTTTTATAAATAACGGCGTAGTTGTTACCGTTAACACTGTTGGAATACCCGATGGCTAAAACACAGTAATACGCGATGTTACACAGTAGCACACGATATTGCACCAATTATTGATTCTTACATAAGAAGTCACTACTCAATAATTGTTACAGTAATTACTGATCAATATTTTATTGATTCAATAATTGTTACGTTGATATTTTATATTATTGTTGTTTCAATAATTATCATTGCACAGTATTTTCATTATCAGATCAATAATTCATATTATTTGAATAATATTATTAGATAGCATTATTGACAATGTCTAAGAAAGTTCTGTCTAGGAAAGGATTTTGGTCATCTAATTGTGCGCCAGTAATGAGAAATCCTTATCATAAAGCCCCCTCTTTCGTGAGAACGACCTAGTTGTGATTCTGTAATATTATTTGTGAATAATTAATTATTGATTTATATGATAAAAAAATATTTATTTTATGTGGACATAAATTGATGTATTTTTAGAAAAGCGATAATTGTTGAAAATTAATATTTTATTTTTTTGATAAAATAATTTATTCAAATATATTATTATATTACATTATAAATGTATAATATAATAATATAATAATGGTGATATTTTTTACAATAAATGTGCGATATATGAATAAATGAGGAGAACGAATATTTTTGTTACAATAAAAATTAAAAACAAGTTAAACATGTTGGTGGGCCCCATTTTTGACTAAAATTTGATCATAGCCTGCAAAATCGTCCGTATGTGAATTTTGAACAATTTCTATTTAGAATTTGGGAAAACTTAAATCTACAAAGTTGTAGATAATTAAATTTCTTGTTGAATGGACATAAGATTCAAATTTTTTTGATAAAGGGCTATTTATTATGAATTATTGAAGTTCCGGAATAATTAAATTTTGGAGTTTTAAATATTTTTTTAAAGAAAAAATATATTTTTTTTGGTGGGCCCCACATGTGTTGTAAATGTGCTGAAATCAAATTTTCAAGAGGTGGACGTGATTTTTTTTAATATAATATTATTTTATTAAATTTTATGCGTTGGTGTTCTAAGCATTTTCCTAAATAGGATGTATAGGTTAGAATTGAAAATCACACCAGAAACTGAAGTATTCTCTCTTTATAATATCGAGCGTATTTTTGTGAGTATTTCGATACTTTGATTGTTGTTATACGGTGTGAGACCCCGAATTTTATGAAATGAAACTATTTAAATTTTTTATAATTATTATATTTAGTAAATGGTTAAATTGATAAAAGGTTTAAAGTTAAAAAGGATATGTGAAAAATTTTCAAAGTACGCAAGTTGTCATAAAATAATCGGTGATATACGCGTGGTGGCATAGTAGCATATGGTATTGTACAGTATCTTTGATTATTGATGCTTACGTGAGAAGTCACTCAGTTTTATTCAATTATTGTCATAATATTTTATATTATTAAATTAATAATTGAGATGACATAATTATTCATATTATTATTTATAATATTGACAATGTCTAGAAGTTCTGCCAAAGAGAGGTAAGGTCATCTAATTGCGCGCCAATAGGGAGAAATTCTTATCGGAAAGCCCCCTCTTTCATGTGTACGATTTGGTTGTTAATATTGTGAGTTATAATATTAATGATGAATGTTATTAAAAATCGAATTTGAGTTCGTAGTTGAATTTAGAGACACGAACGTGATATTTGAGTCCGAATGATAAAATTAGTAAAAATAGACTATAAACACAAAATTTACCGGGGTAGACTTTTTGGCCAAAAAGTCAAACTTTAAAATTTAAAAAATGAAATTATTGATAAAAATATTTCCATTGTGTTGGGATTATTAGTGTTAGTGGAAATCGATATTTATTTCGATAATAATTGATGTCTGGAGGTTATATTGACCAATCGGGAAATTAATCGAATAAATGAGCAATTAATTGTTATTAATTCACATGCTTATAACTATGTGTTCACATGTGTGTACTATTGATTCACATGTATGTACTATTAGGGGATGTGGTGTAAGATTTATAATACTTGCATGACTAAATTAAAAATGGAGCTATAGATGAAGGTACTATACTGTAATTATTTTTTTCGCATATATAGAACTATTGATTCACATGATGTACTATTAGGGGAGGTGGTGCAAGTTTGATAATACTTGTATGACTAAATTAAAAATGAAGGTATAGATGAATGTACTATACTGTAATTTGTTTTTTTATATGTTTAGAACTATTGAGTCACATGATTGTACTATTGACTCACATGATATACTATTAGGAGAGGTGGTCCAAGTTTGATAATACTTGCAGGACTAAATTAAAAATAAAAGAAAAGATGGAGGTATTATACTGTAATATTTCGAACCCCAAAACGTGTAATTATCGAAACTATATTTTTTTTATAAATAGAAGCTCATTATTTCTTCATTCTCACCAATTCACTAAGACTCACAAGAGCAATTATAGATAGAGAAGCTATAGGGAGAAAGAAGAAGAGTAGTCTGCTACTTCATTACTATAGTATCCAATTTTATTATGAGGTAATGAGTATTATTTATTTCATATTCTGAAGATATATTATTATTTTTTATTCGTATGAATATTATTTTCGTTTAATATTCGTAAGGAAGATCATCTTCGTTCAATATTCGTTGGAATATTATTTTCGTTCAACAGTCGTAAGGGGTAATATTTATTTCATATTCTGAAGATATATTATTTTTTCGTATTCTTATGAATATTATTTTCGTTCAATATTCATAAATAATATTATCTTCGTTCAATATTCGTAGGAATATTATCTTCGTTAAATATTCGTTGGAATATTATTTTCGTTCAAGGGATGTTATTTTTGTTCAATATTAGCTTAAAATAATATTTTCATCCATACTCTATAGTATGTAAGTAATATTATTTCATTTCATATTTTGAATTCTATACTCATTTTGTTGAAGTTTTGGCTTCTATACTCCATGAAATTAGTAGAATATCATTGATATTTGCGCTTCATCTAGTATCTTTTCATGAAAATATTATTCTGAGCTTTCTTGATAATTATTGATCTTTTCATGACGGAATACTATTCACGAGATACTATTCAACCGGTTACTATTCACTCTAGTATTATTCACTTGGATATTCGGAGCACTTTTCGCGTCGGAGTACTATTCACGGGTTACTATTCACCCGATTACTATTCACTCTAGTATTATTCACTCAGATATCTTGGACACTTTTCATGTTGGGGTACTATTCACGAGGTACTATTCTCGAAGTACTATTCACAGGGTCCTTTTCACTGGGTACTATTCACCCGAAAAACATATTTCTTTTTTGTCCAAATTATTTTTTGTACATGAATATTATTATTGAATTTTACTCCACAAAGCAGTATCATTTTGATAATTTAGATATTTTTAAACTCTAGATAAATTTAAAGTCTTTAATATTTATCCTTGATTCCGTTTGATTAATGCTTATATCATTGTCATCATCATCATGCTTATATTGTGATGAAAGTCATCTTTGGCTTACGTGCATAGATGGACTGTTGATTATTGGTTTTACAATTGTATATTTTTGACTTACGTGCAAAGATAGACTGTTGATTATTGATTTTATAGTTATATATTTTTGGTTTACATGCAAAGATGGACAGGTGTATGACATGATCATAACCACTGGTGATAATAACGAATATCCTTGGCCCGTAGTGCGTGGATAATTCGATGATGTGATTAGCAGAATCATGACCATTAGTTAACAGTTAAATGTCTTTTGCCGTAGTGCACTGACAGACAATTGATTGGTATGATCATGACCATTGGTTTTATAGTTGAATATCTTTGGCCCGTAGTGCAAAGGTAGACAACTGATTGGTATGATCATCGTTATTACATTTGAATATCTTTAGACATTGGGGTAAGGATGTTGAGTAAACATTCTATTAAGCCTTTGTGGCAAGGAAAACTGTTGATTTACATGATTATAAATATGAATTGTGGATTTAACTATAATCTTTGGTGGTTTAGGTGAATATAGGTGATGATAATTCTCTTTATCTTGGGTATAACGAAGAATTGTTAATGGGTATTACAAGGAGAAAGTTGATGAAATTTTTTTAAATCATAAAAGATAGTAGATATCATACTCTACTTGAGTTTTCTAATGGATTGCTTATTCTGCTGCAGTTATTGATCTAAAATTTATTGCCTATTGTATTCTATCAGTTGTTATACTGTTGAAGGCTAAGGATAATTTATTCTGCATTATCTTAGTCATAATATTTGAGCTCACACTTTTCTTTCATTGTTC
Organism: Panax japonicus; assembly: GCA_020205505.1. Lineage (NCBI taxonomy): Eukaryota > Viridiplantae > Streptophyta > Magnoliopsida > Apiales > Araliaceae > Panax > Panax japonicus. The sequence continues at coordinate 47,287,137 of CM035103.1, forward strand.
TCTTCAGGAAAGGAGAATATAGCTGGTACGAGTCGGGGAATGGAGTGATGGTCCGAAATGGTAGTTATAGTAGTCCTTACTATTTTTATAAAATAGTGTGATAATAATTTTAATGAGGACTCCATTGAGTGTGAATATTGTCTAGAAGGCAATATTCGTGTTTAAACTCTCAACTATGTTTTGTCGTATTTTGCACGACAGTTATATAATTAAGTTTGTAGTTGAGTTCTGTACCATGTATCTGGCGGCTCAATATGGGTGATGTATATTTGTTTTGGTGGCGTCACATACGGTGCAAGTTTCCTTCAATATTATATCCGATATTCCAGTCAAAAGTACTATACTTTTGAGGTAAGGGATGTTATTTTCTTCGTAAATGATGTTATTTTTTCAATATCATTATACCAAAATATTAGTATGAATTTTATTATGAAATTTTTACATTTTTATGTCGAGATTACTATTCACGTATACGACACTATTCACGTATACGACACTATTCACGTATACGACACTATTCACGAATACAGTACTATTCACGAAGTATGATTTTTCTTATGAAATTCCCACCTTTTTGTGTCGGGATTACTATTCATGTATACGACACTATTCACGTATACGACACTATTCACGAATACGATACTATTTACAGAAAAATGAAAATTTCTCTTCTTTGTCCAAGATGTCTGTTATGATTCCTATCTTTGATTGGATCTATGTTTTGAACTTTATTCTTGAATTTTTGCTCCCCGATTGTTTATTATGGAGTATTTTTTAACGTGGATGACCTAATGTACGAATCCTTAATCCTTGTCCTTTTATCTCATTGAATTCGTTTTCTTTAAAATATTTATATTATTCTTTGTCCTAAATGGTGATATAAATGAATATCTTTGGCATGTAGTGCAAAGATAAATGATTACATTATGAATATATTTGGCCTGTAGTGCAAAGATGAACATGACCAACTGGGGATACAGTTGAATATTTTGGTTGTAAAGCAAATATGAATATTTGATTCAAGATGTATATTGATTGATGTCATAGTGATAAAATATTGATGATGAACTTTAAAATCATAGAAGATAGTAGACTTCATGTAATACCCGGAAAAAAATTAATAATAAATAAATATTAAATAATAAAAATTTCTTTGTTTTAAAACATATTAATTGGACTTTGTCATTTATTTTGGGTCAAACTAGTTATTTAATTTGTGTAGGCTAATAAATATTAATAAGAGATGAGTAAATTAATTTAGTACAATTTGGGCCTTAAAATTTACTTGAGTTAAATTTAATTAAATGTGGATAATATTAATTATATTATAATTAGGAGAATTAATACGATAAATAATTATGAATAAATACTAAAACCTAATCATACATGTGATACGAATCAGAAAGAAAAGAAAAAGAAGTAGCGGTTGCGCTGCGAGGGAGAATGAAAAATTTTATTTTTTATCAAGCAAGTATCTTATGATTAACAGTATATGTATAATAATTTTTTTTATTTGCATAGATGATCAGTACACTTAATGAGTTTAAATATTTTATGAATTCAAGGGAGTATATATCATTCAGGGGAAACCTTTATGCAATGAATAGTTTAAAATTTTATACAGGTTATGTAACTTTAGATTTGTAATTAATTAATAAAGTATGTATATTTAATTTGTTATGTACTGTAATCATCAACAATATGGAAATTTAGGCTGATTATAAATTGAAAGAAAACAGAAGGCAGTGTGTATAGTTGGTTTATATTATTTTATAATAATAATAGTATGAGTTTAAAATATATATATATATATATATATATATATATATATATATATACACACACACACACACGTTAGTAATTAGTAAAGTGATGAGTAGTTTATTAATTTATTTTATTAATGTGTGTAATTAGTTCGGACGGAGGGAATTTAACGAGTTAAATTTGGAATATAAATTTAGGTATTGCATTATCAATTTCAGGTATGGATTTCATACTCCTTCTGCGATAATCCTTTAATTTTGATTGGTTCGTTTTACTTTTCGTTTAGAAATTTGTTATTGTTTCACATGATTGTTCTTCTTAAATTCGTGAGAATGTTTCATTTTGCCATTAGTATTTGAAACTAGTATTTGTACTCTTTGGTCTAGTGTGTCATGGTTAATATTTATTTCGCTCTTTGTAGAATGTACATTTTAATATATTTGGAGACTTTTGTGTTGATATTTCGTTTCAGTTTAACATGTACATGTTAGAACCCTTTGTTGTGTCGCATGTGTTGTGACATTATATTTTGTTAGAAAACCGTAGGGTATACATGAGCTATAACCACCTGTAGGGGTACCACATGCATGTCCTCTTGGCACCGGGGCATGACACCTTCCGTGGCGATGTGATCAGTCCACGGCATCTCCGTTTTGTGCTCCGTTGGGAGTTGGCTATTTGGAGTTTTGTTGTGGGAGAAGTATGAGTCGACCCCAGTTTTTTATTATGTTCTGTTATGCGGATTGGTGGTGTTTGTACCAAACACCCCCTTCGATTTTGTACGCATCTAGATTGCGCAGTCCGATGTGTGATTGTCTGTGTGGCATTATTTGACTTGCCTGTGTGGCAAGGTATATTACTATTTATTTTGAGCTCGGTATGAAATAACACCCCGCCATTTGATTCAGCCTATCATTTCGTTGTGTTGGTTTTGTTCGTTACAGTTCAGTTTAATTAATTGGGTTAGTTATTTCGTTTCATTGTTCTTTTATTATATATCCGTACTGGACATTTGGCTCATGCTGTGTTTTTCTTCCGACAGGTAATCAGGGGGATCAAGGGCAAGTGTGATGAGAGCTCCATTCATTCAAATGGTTTAGAAATATTCTGTTTAGGCTTGATATATCAGTTTATTTAGTATTGTAATAATAATTTTAGATTGTGGTTTGAGCCAGTGTGACATTTATTATAGTTTGTCTTATGAGATTTAATTATTATGAGATTATTCTTTTGTAGCTTAGAGCCTTGTGATATTCGTTAGTTCTGTTGTGTTATGCGTAACCTCTCTTTCTATTTCGGAAAGGGGGTGTTACACTTCATTTTCTTCTTAACTCTTCTAATGAATTGTTATTTCCGCTGCGAATATTGATCTAAAACTTGTTGTCTATTATATTCTATCAGATTTTTTCCTTTTGAGGATTAACGATAATTTGTTTTATATTATCTTAGTCATAATGTTCTTTACCGGGCTAGTTGAGCCCACCCTTTTCCTTTTTGTTCCATTTTTCTTCTTAGAAGACGAGAATATAGCGGGAACTAGTCGGGGTGTGGAGTGATGGTTCAATACAGTTGTTTAGTAGTCCTCACTATTTTGTAAAATAATCTATCAATAATTGTAATGAGAACTTATTTGAGTGTGTATATTGTCAAAAAGACAGTATTTGTATTTAAACTCACAGTTTATGTGTTATCGTATTTTGCACGATAATTATGTTAATGAAGTTGTAGTTGTTTCTGTACCATGTATTTGGCTACTCATAATGGATGATGTATACCAATTTTGGGGCGTCACATTTATTGTATCCACTTTTCAAATTACATTAATATTTAATTTTTAAAAAATATTATATTCACATTAAATTTAATTAATTTGTATATATAAGTTCACTATACTAGAATTTAATACATTCCATATACAATGATAGAGAGAACTACTATATAAACATCAACAAAAATTCTTTAACTCATACCAAACAACTCTTCACATGTTTTTATTACAATTCGAGAATGCAACACCTGAACTTTTGGATGCAATGAGAAAAATTAAGGACGAAACTCAATTAAATTTGAATTTCAAGATAAAACAAATAAGAATAGAGTCATATTTTACAATATTTCCCTATATATATTTGTAATTTAAAATAATTATTACTTTATGATTTTGATGGGACCATATATTTATATAAGGGTCTTTTTAAAAATTATTATTTTATTATTTTATCGAAATTATTAATTTATCCCATTAATTTAAGTCGGGACTTGGAAAAATATTATTTTAGAGAGATTATTAATTTATCGAGTATTAATTTATAGAGGTTCTACTACATTCTTATGTATAAGACTCAGATACATATTGTTAATTATTTAAAAATACAATTTTTGTAACATTTGTCACCTAAAATATATTCATAATTTATTGTCGTTTGTTTCGTCTTAAAATAGAAATTAGTCTGAGAAAATATTTTTTTTATTGTGATTGTGAATTTTAAAATGAAATTTAATTAAAACAATGTAATACTATTTTATTGTTATAAGATTTCATATGAAAATCATTATAAAGATATTTTTATATTTTTATGTTATAAAATAAAAGATCGATATTGACTTTTTGCAAATATTTTCAAATTAAGAATTGTCATAAATTTATTTAGTATATGTCAATGCAATTATGAATATCATAAATTACTTAAAAAATATTACTACTAGTCAAAATTTAAATGAATGACATTAATTTTAAATTTAAAAATACATCAGATTAACTTTTTGAAAGTCAATAGTGACGAAGAGAGTATATATTATCTAAGGCTACGTTTCCCGATATTATAAATTGGCTTAAAAATAAATTACTACCCTAAACTATATGACATATTCCACTTCAATGATCCACCTATTAATTTTGTCAATTAGATGATTGAACTATTAATTTTTTCCGATTTCATTCAATTGGGTCTACTACGTCAAAAATTGCTGACGTGACATCCTAATAGGCTAAATGAGTGCTTATGTGTAAAAAATATATATTTTTTTTAATGAAACAAAGGACAAAAAGGTAAAATAACAAATAAAACCCGCTGACAACAAATATGACAAAATTATTAATAATTGTAATTTAATTTATCTTGGATTCTTCTCTTCACTTCTTCTGCGAATTTCTCTGTTATAATCCAACACCATTAATACAGTTTTTCTCTCCTTTGTTTTCAACGATTATGTTATTGCCTTGCTGATCCGAGTATTATTCTGTCTCTTGATCTTTGTCATTGAATTACAGCAGAATAACTGGTGAGTTTTAATTCTTCTATTTATACGCCAGAATCTTTTATTCTCATTTTTAATTTTACTGTGTTTAGGGTTTCAATTTGTTATATTCTTAATCAGTTACTTATATGTATTTTGAACTTTTTAGCTTTGTTTCCTGAGTTATTATTTTCTTCCATTCCACTCTTTCTGCGAATTCGAAGTTTTCTCTGATCCAAGCAAAATCCGTTCTTAAAGCCTAGAAATTTTGTGGTTGGTTCTTTCTTTATAGTAGATCTAAAACCTCAGAGCCTTAAATCCTTCTAAAGTCGCTGTAGCGTTTTATACAGGGGAAAATATCAAATCCGATGGCTACGTCTTTGCTCATACGATCACTAAGGAGGCGAGATCTGCATTCCTCTTCTCTAGCTGCTTATAGATCGGTAAATAGTAGGGTGCCGAGGCGGGATAGTATGAGGAGGAGACCGGTGGTGGGGTGCAGCTTGGTGGGTGGTAGGGTGCAGCTTGGTCGGTGGTGGGGTGTGAAGATGAAATAGAAACAGATCTGATTGGGTTGGTCTGATCGGGTTGGGTTTAGTTTAAGTTAATATAAAACGTTATATTACTCTTTTGTCCTTTAAAATTAATAAAATAATGTAAAGATTAACCTTTTTTAACACATAAGCAATGTATTGCAACATGATCATGCCACATCAGTAATTTCTGACGCGGTAGACCCAATTGAATAAAATCGAAAAAAAATAATAGTTCAATCATCTAATTGACAAAATTAAAAGGTGTGTCACTGAAGTGGAATATGACATATAGTTTAGGGTAGTCAGTTTAGTCCCAAGTCTAAGTTTGAAAACAAAACAAAACAATTGAGATTAATAGTCATATTCTAAGTATAATAATTGCAAACAAACATTGCCTAAGGCTATGTTTGTTTGCAATGATTATAATCCCAAGACTATTAATACTAAGATTATAATTATAATCATAAGACTATTAAGTCATTTTATAATTCTTAAATTAATAGTCTCAAGTCTAAATTTTAACACAAACAAGACACTGATTAATAATTATATACTAAATATAATTATTACAAACAAACATAGATTAAGTGTTCAATAAATTATCTCCCAAATTTAACTAGACACCTATATATTTTTTTCTTTCATTTTTTCATTTTGTTTTAGGATCCACTTCTAAAAAGTTCAAAAGTCGGATGACCATATAATAATTTTCCATCTTCAAAATAACATTCCTCCCCAGGTCCAATACAACTATTAAATAAAGGCTTAAATATGATTTACTACCCTAAACTATAGGACATATTCCACTTCGGTGATCCACCTTTCAATTTTGTCAATTAGATGATTGAACTATTAATTTTTTCGATTTCATTCAATTGGGCCAAATATATGGTACAAAATACAAATACAATCTTTAATATACAACAAGAGAGTTGTGAGTTTTAATACAAATCATGTCTTCTAGACAATATCCACTCTCAGAATAAGTTCTCATTACATTTATTGTTACACTATTTAACAAAATAGTGAGGACTACTAATACTATCATCTGGACCGTCACTCCGTTCCTCGACTAGTCCCGACTACGTTCTCATTTCCTGAAGAGAACAATGAAGGAAAGGGTGAGCTCAACTAGCCAAGTAAAAAATATTATGACTAAGATAATGCAGAATAAATTATCATTAGTCTTCAACAATGTTAAACTGATAAAATACAATAGACATCAAGTTTAACTGCAGAGGAACAAGCAATCTATTAAAAGAGTCAAGTAGAGAATAAAATCTACTATATTTTATGATTTAAAAAGGTTTTTCATCACTTTTATCGTTGGGACTCAGCTAAAAAAATAATCCACGCCATCCTTGCACTACGGCCAAGGATATTCATTAGTATCACAACCACAAATTATTCATGCACTACTGGCCAAGGATATTCGTGTATTCATCAATGGTCATAATCATGCCAACAACTGTCCATCAATGCACTACGGGTTAATGAGGACTTTTACCACATCATTTGTAACATTACGGTCATAATTATACCGATTAATCCCTGGTCATAATCATATCAAGTCCATCTATGCACTACAGGCCACAGATGACTTTCAACATAATATAAACATGAGGATGATGACAATGATATAAGAATTCAATAAAACAAGTTCAAGAATTAATTTATCTAGGAACTAATAACGTCCAAATTGTCAACATGATACTTCTTTGTAGAGTAAAATTCAAGAATGCTCAGAAGAATATTTCTATGAAAAGATACTAGATGAAGCGAAAATATCAAGGATATTCCACTAATTTCATGGAGTTTAGAAGTTAAAACTTTAACCAACTGAGTATAACAAAGAATGGAATAACAAAAGAAATCACCATGCATGCGGTACTTCGCACAGACAGGTTATTCCAACAGAATAATAAAGACGGAACCAGGTCTGACGTAAAACGCATAGACAGGATATTCCAACAGAATAATAAAGAATGGAATAACAGAAGAATTTAACCAAGTATAGGGTAGCCCGCGTATACAGGTTATTCCAACAGAATAATAAAGAATGAAATAACAGAAGTTCTCTTCATGAATACAAAAGAAATAATACCCCTTAAGAGTACTACACATAATATCCCTTACCTTAAAAAGAAGAGTACTGGATATAAGAGTAGTGAAGTAGCAGAATACTTTTCTTCTTTCTCTCAATAGTTTCTCTTTCTAGAGTTTCAGTGAATTCGTAAGAAATAATGAAGGAATGAGCTTCTATTTATAGGAGAATTGAAAGGCAATATGTAAGGATTTTCACGGACGCAACAGTAATTATTCGGACGTAGTTCACGGTTCCAATGTATCAATATTTTCTTTTCAATGTACTAGCCAATGAGAAAAACCAACACATGCGTATTTGAAGCTTTAACCAATTAGGAAGCATCCTAATTCACAAGTTTGAAAAGTTTGGCAAATAAGTCCAAGCTTTTAAAAAAAATCATTGCATCCTGTCAAATTAACTCTACCAGGACCACAACCATTTTGCCATTTTTTTCTTCTTCAATACCCATGACCACATACTGAGCATATTATTCCAACGTGATGAATTATATTACATAATATATATATATATATATATATATATATATATATTTATATATATATATATGCAATTCATGACTTTTCTTACATCCCATGACAATTATGTCACCCCCACCTCCTGACAACTTTTCAAACATATACATAATATATATATATATATATATATATATATATGTATATATAATACTAATACTCATTCCACAATTTCCGCTTTTTCACCAAAAATTTATTTTTTCATCATTTTTCACTCACACACATACTGTGACGCCCCCAAATCTGGTACTTCGAATCCACGGGATTTGGTGTTCACTGTACAAATATCATCTATCTATCTACCCATAATAAATGCAAACCATGCAATAGATAGAAATAAAAATCTTCCCCTTATAGGGTTACAACATCTGAATCATAAACATAATCCCAGGTTGAACTAACCTTAAATATATGTGCAGAAATATAAACAATAAGTCTTAAACAACATCATTAACTCAAGTCTAACATAAATACATCATCATATAAAATAATAAGTCTTAAACAACATCATTAACTCAAGTCTAACATAAATACATCATCATATAAAATAACAAGTCTTCAACATTTGCTAACTTTGCCCTTGCCTTTACTAGTGGAAGGTTCGTCAGTTCGTCAGTTCTTTCTTTTTTAACTGCAATGTTACTATAAAGCAAGAGTGAGCACTATTGCCCACAAGTGCAACAATAAAATAACAGTATAATAACATGCGAGTGAATTAAAGACATCTGAATAAAAGTTCAACTTTTGAATCAAGAATGAATAACAAGAATCAAAAGAATTTTGAGGGTCATAAGACCTTGAACTATGTCCTAGGTTAACAGGGGTTATACTTGAAACCTTTAACAGTAATAAGACTATGGACCTTTCTTCTCGTACTTAGGAGATCAGTCCTTAGTACCATACTGTGACCAATATCTTAACGCTAACGCATAAGTAAATCCCTTTACAGGGTTGTTCATCTAAGTTTGATATTCGAATCCGCACCAAAGGAAGTTTGGTTTGGATAATTCAATAAGGGTTCTGAAATTTAGAACGTTCATCAACTAAGGACTAGTTGAATCAATAAAGTTCACTAGTCTAATAAGGTTCAACAATAATGATATTCAATTCGAATAATAATCTCAAAAAGTATACAATAGAACAATTATTGTATAACTTAATCATGCTTTAAAAAGATAATAAATCATTAATATAACATTCGAACTTGAATATTTAATTTATTTTATAAATATTTTAATAATAATTTTTATCGAATATTTATTTTATTCCATAAATATCTCAATTAAAATATTTAATTTATTTTATAAACATTTTAATAATAATTTTCATCGAATATTTTTTTTTAATTTTTTAATTTTTTTTACTTATTTTTTTGACCGCCGGGGCGGGGTAATATAGTTTGGTAACGCCCGTCGGGGGCGGGGTTACCCAGGCTCATTTTTTGCAGTTTCTGCATTTCGCGAACATAACAAGGCCAAATTAGGTCAAAAATCAATCACACGTAAAATTATACATGAATATGGCCACAACTTCCAATTAGTTATTTTTACATGATTTTAGACTTACCCAATCATTGTAATACATATATAATCATTACTTAAGCCATCTAGCATGATTTTTAACAAGTTACAACACATAATTTGCAAAATCAACACATTTACTTCCACTGTTCTTGATGTTCTTGAATGTTTTAAAAATAAAAATTATTACTACGGATTCGTTATAACACCGAATCCGTTTATTTAAACTTTGGTCTCTTCGTATCAACATGCATAACAACATACGAATGTAAAATTTAGGGATAATATACGTTCAATACATGAAATATCACGTATAAGGCCATATGGCCAAAACCCAAACTCCGTAAATTTTGAAATAGCAATTCATAGTATTATGAAACTGATGACATGATAATTCACATTATATATATATAATCAAATACGATTTGATATATCTTAACCCATATATAAACTCATAATCAAACCCTTTTTTAATTACAGAGATTTTACAAAATATATGAAAGCCATTTTTATAAAAACTAAATGACGTAACTTTAAAATTTGGAAAGAAGGGATTACCCTTGAATACTCTGCTTAGATTACACAGGGTGACGATAATTCCCAATTTCTCACACTTCTTCACCTTTAATCACAGTATTCACAATCTCTCTCAAAGTTCTCAAACTCTCTCTGCCACTCTGTTTTTCCAGACTTAGAATAATAATAATAAAAGAAGACGTAATATAATAGAGGGAGAAGAGAACTGATGCGCGTAATGGTCAGTTAACCGAGACATGGGTAACTGCATCCAACCACTACTAGGGCCTTGTTTGGCAACCCTTAATTGATTCAAAGTCATTTAATTTAATAAAGCTTTATCATATAGTTTGAAAATGTCACACTCCTTATAAAATAAATCCAATATTTTATTTAATATATTTTAAATAAAATATAATAATTTCTCATAAATTCACATAGTCACATAAATAATTTTCTCATTAATAAATAATGTCAAATTATTAATTCTCTAATTAATAATTAAATTAATTAAAATACCAATATGCTTATTAAATATTTATTTTAATACAATTAGCTCACATAATCACATACTTTGATAATAAAAACTCTCTAAATTAATTTAATAAATGTAACACATATAATTAAATTAATCTACCACAATTGCGTCAATTAATTATTTAATTTAATAATTAAATCATCAAAAAATATTTATTTAATTCAATAAATATTAAAATTAATTACAAAATTCTTGTTCGTCACACATACACACAATATTATATATATATTCCACCCACCACACACATTACAAATTTACATATATAAATTCCCTCCCAAGCAACCCAAGTTTCCTCCCCCGTGACAATTAAATTTCAACACATGTGGGCCCCACATTTATAAAAAAAAAAATTCTACTGATTATTTTTAAAAAAAAATGGATAAATGAGAATCTAAATAATAAGTAAAACTTACAACAACAACTTCATAAAAAAAATCCTCTCATTATTTTAACAACATTTATCATCAATATTATAATTCACAATATTAATCGACCAGGTCGTTCCCAGGAAAGAGGGGGCTTTCCAATAAGAATTTTTCCCTATTGACGCGCAATTAGGTAACCAAATATTTTTTTGGCAGAACTTCTAGACATCGTTAATATTAAAAATAATAATATTAATAACTTTATCATCTCAATTATTGATTTAATAATATATAAACTGTCGACAATAATTGAATCAAATAACGTGAGATACTATGCAATAATTACTGAAGCAATAATTGAATAAAACTGAGTGACTTCTCACGTAAGCATTAATAATTAATACCGTGTGCTACTATCCAACCATGCGTATTACTGTATTTTTAATACCGGGTGTTTCAACAGTTAACGGAAAAACTTCCGCCGTTATTTTTATAAAATATTTTTGTCGTTTTCTTAATCCGACAATAATTCTGTTGTGGGATCCACCAATGATTGTGCCGTCGTACGAATATTCTCCGACCAATCGAATATAATATAACAACTTGCGTACTTTGTAAAATTTATAAATATTATCCACAACTATAACATTATATCAAATTCACTCCATAATTTTGAAAAAAATTAAATCTTTATTCGTAAAATTTGGGATTTTACACCTGTCACGTCAGAAATTGCTGACGTGGCATCCTAATAGGCTAAATGAGTACTTATGTGTAAAAAGAATATATATTTTTAATGAGATCAAAGGACAAAAAGGTAAAATAACAAATAAAATAATTAAAAATTACACAAGTAATATAAATTAGTTGTATAATTATTTATTTATAATTATATAAATAATATAAATTATTTATATAATTATTATATAAACAATATAATAATTATTTTTATTAATAAAAATAAAAAATACAGTTTTTTTGTAATAATAAAAAAAAGCGCAGTTTTTTAATAAAAATAAAAAAACGCAGTTTTTTTAATAATAATAAAAAATAATTATTAATACTGTTGCTTTTGCATTATGAGGCAATTGATTACTGGAATCCAAATTCACATTTAAATGGAAGCTGTCTAGGAAATAGAAATGGGTTACTTAATTGGACTTCAAAACTGCGTTTTTTTTTATTTTTATTAAAAAGTGCGTTTTTTTATTATTACAAAAAAATTGCGTTTTTTTTATTTTTATTACAAAAAACTGCATTTTTTTATTAATAAAAATAATTTTATATATTATTTATATAATTATAAATAAATAATTATACAACTAATTTATATTATTTGTGTAATTTTTAGTTGTTTTATTTGTTATTTTACCTTTTTGTCCTTTGATTTCATTAAAATATATATATTATTTTTACACATAAACACTCATTTAGCCTATTAGGATGGCACATTAGCAATTTTTGACATGACAGACCCAATTGAATAAAATCAAAAAAAAATAATAGTTCAATCATCTAATTGATAAAATTGAAAGGTGAATCACCGAAGTGAAATATGGCCTATAATTTAGGGTAGTAAATCATATTTAAGTCTTAAATAAATAAAATTAAAAAAAATATTTTCATATTTCACTTCGGTGATTCACCTTTTAATTTTGTCAATTAGATGATTGAACTATTAATTTTTTTTGATTTTATTCAATTGGGTCTGTCACGTTAGAAATTGCTAACGTGACATCCTAATAGGCTAAATGAGTGCTTATATGTAAAAAGAATATATATTTTTAATGAGATCAAAGGACAAAAAGGTTAAATAACAAATAAAATAATTAAAAATTACACAAATAATATAAATTAGTTGTATAATTATATATTTATAATTATATAAATAATATAAATTATTTATATAATTATTATATAAATAATATAATAATTATTTTTATTAATAAAAATAAAAAAATGCAATTTTTTTTAATAATAAAACAAAGCGCAATTTTTTTAATAAAAATAAAAAAATACAATTTTGTTTAATAAAAAAATAATAATTATTAATACTGTTGCTTTTGCATTATGAGGCAATTGATTACTGGAATCCAAATTCACATTTAGGTGCTGTTTGTTTACATCTGATTGTCTCTTAATGGACTGTCTCTTATTCGCTAAGAGACATGATGTTGTTTGTTTTATTTCTTTTTTACCTCTGAATGCCTCTTAATCGGTAAGACATAAAATGAAATCTTAATAATTAAGAGGTACCTCTTAATGAAATTTTTTTGATAATATTTTTTTATATAAATATATTCAACAATATTATGCACTCATTTTTATTAAATTGAATATTTAAAATTATTAAATAAAATTTTACCCTTTTAAATGGTAAAATAGTGTCATTAAGAGACAACTTACTTTTTAGTTATCAAACAATTTTTTAGATTCAGACCTCATAACTATTCAGATGATCTAATTTATTAAGAAATCATAATCATTCAGATCTTAATTCCCAAGTTTATCAAACACAACCTTAAATGGAAGCTGTCTAGGAAATAGAAATGGGTTACTTAATTGGACTTCAAAACTGCGTTTTTTTATTAAAAAAAATTGCGTTTTTTTATTATTACAAAACATTGCATTTTTTTTATTTTTATTACAAAAAAACTGCATTTTTTTATTTTTATTAATAAAAATAATTATTATATTATTTATATAATAATTATATAAATAATTTATATTATTTATATAATTATAAATAAATAATTATACAACTAATTTATATTATTTGTGTAATTTTTAGTTGTTTTATTTGTTATTTTACCTTTTTGTACTTTGATTTCTTTAAAAATATATATTCTTTTTACACATAAGCACTCATTTAGCCTATTAGGATGCCACATTAACAATTTCTAACGTGGCAGGCCCAATTGAATAAAATAAAAAAAATTAATAGTTCAATCATCTAATTCACGAAATTGAAAGGTGAAATATGACCTATAATTTAGGGTATTAAATTATATTTAAGCCTTAAATAATTAAAATTAAAAAAAATATTTCCCCCGCTCCCCCCTCCTTCTTTTCTGTTAGATCAAAAATCAATACTGTGCGACCTCCAATCCAATTCAAAATTATGCCCTCAGAACGGCCACATTTCTCTCTCTTCTTATTCTCTCTCATGCTCTTTGTCTGACACCAAACCTCTTTGTCTGACACCAAACCCTACCATCTTTCTCTTCATTTATCTCTCTAAAATTCATTCTCTCAAAGATGAAGCACTTTATGCAACCACGAAGCACAATCCTGAGAGAGAATAGCCCCAGTATGACGGACACTTTACCATCTTCTTCGCCGAATACTGGTTCAGTAAAGCAGCGATCTAATCGGAAACATAAATCTTCTAAAGAGAATGCTCCGCCGGCAGATGTGAATTCAATGGCTGATTCATCGCATTCGCCATCCGTCGCCGGGAAGCCATCACCGGCGGCTGGAAAGTCGAAGAGCCCGCTTCCCCCGAGACCTCCTAATTCTCTGAAGCGGAAGCTAAATGCTGATGCTATTCTGGATAATGGAGTAGTACTTGGCTCTTCTGATTCTGGTGTCAAGGTGTATTTTTTTTATCAAACCCTAACTATTAAACCTTAATTGTTTAATGCTTTGTTTAATGTTGAGTAATTGCATTGTTTTTCGTATAATTCTCAGTTTTCTTTACTTGCTTATGGGAGAAGGTGTAAATTTAGATTTGTAGATATTTTGTTCACGCTTAAATGTTAAATTTTGGTTAAGTGCCTTTTGGTTGCTCATAAATTGTTGAAAAAAAAAGCATATGAAAGTACTGATCAAAGCATAAGTTTCTACTTTCTTATTTGGCTGACAGAAAACTGATGGAATGGGCAAGCTGATATAGTCTTAATTCATAGGAAAAGATTTGCCATAATGGTAGGATAATTGTTGATTTCGCTATTTATGCTCCATGAATTAGGTTATAGTGCGAATGCGCCCCCCAAACAAGGATGAGGAAGAAGGAGATTTGATAGTTCAGAAAAGCTCTAGTGATTCTTTGTCAATCGTTGGTCAGACATTTACGTTTGACTCTGTTGCAGATGTTAAATCAACACAGGCAAGATTGATTCTTTGTTATTTGATTATTGGTTACTGAACAAGTTTGGGTTAATATGTAGAATCGTCAGAATGTTCAGTATTGCATTTGCAGCTGGATATATTCCAACGCGTGGGAGCTCCTCTTGTGGAAAATTGTCTTGCAGGGTTTAACAGTTCTGTATTTGCATACGGGCAGGTATCCTCTGGACTGACATTGTTTTCACTTCTTCTTGTTCTTTAAACTTGAAAGATATGGTTGTCGGCTACAGATACCAGGCTCACACACACACACACAGTCAAATGTACTTGTAAATAGACTATGGTACACTCAAATGTACTTGTAAATAGACTATGGTGCTGCTAGTATTACACATAATCTAAAAGTTAATTGATTAGACTGGGAGCGGAAAGACATATACAATATGGGGACCAACCAATGCATTGTTGGAAGAAAATCTATCAAGTGATCAACAAGGGTTGACACCCCGTGTTTTTGAGCGACTATTTTCCCGCATAGATGAGGTGATATCCCTTTCGCCTTATTATCAAACTCTTGATGGTTAGATTTTGCAAAATCCTCATACTTCTTATACTCACGTTGTTTTTACTGTATTTAGGAGCAAAATAAACATGCCGACAAACAACTCCGATATCAATGTCGTTGTTCTTTTCTAGAGGTATAATGGGCATATATTCTTTACTCCCCCCTTTAAGCTAATTCTTCACTGCCCACTAATTTTTTAGTTTTTTATTTACAGATTTATAATGAACAAATCACTGATCTGTTGGAGCCAAGCCAAAGGAACCTCCAGGTAAAGGGGTATTGATTTTTGTTGGGCTAGATCTTAAAATGGGCAATCTGGTGGTCTTACATTTCATTTTCTATTTTGAATTTGGGTCTCTTTCTAGATAAGAGAAGATGTCAAAACTGGTGTCTATGTCGAAAATTTAAGGGAGGAATGTGTTTGCACAATGAAGGATGTCACACAACTTTTGATGAAGGTTTGCAGAGCTTTTATGATTGTGTGTTATAATATTTGTTTTGTAACTACTCAAAGACAACTTATAGAAAGAAATATAAGAATGGTATATTTATCAAGTTCTGTTGTACATGATAATTAATGGTTTATGAATTAGTTTGGTTGGTATTTTATGGCCTAAATATGTATTAATACCATGAACTTTTAATTCTTTTTCCACTTTGAGGATTGTCTTCTCAATTTTTTCAATTAGGAGATTAAACTTTTATTTTTTTCCGGATACGTCTATTTGATAGTGTCACATTAGAAAATTGAATATCATTTTAATATTATGTAATATTGAGTCTCATTTTAATATTTATTCAATTAATTTTTTGTACCAAAAAGGGTAAATATAAGACCATTATTAATTTTTAAAGTAAATTTAATGACAATTTTATCCTTTTTCGTATAAAAAATTAATTATATTGATGATTATGAAATAAACTTCAAATTCATGGTATTAATCTATATATTTAAGCCTTAATTTTTTATATCAAAAATGGTAAAATTGTCATTATATTGATTATTGATGATTATGAAATAACAAAATTTAATTAGTAGTACATTTATACATTTTAAATATTTATCATTATATTGATTATTGATGATTTTTTTAAGCTGAGCTTGTAATGTATTAAATTTACTTTAAAAAATTAATAATGGTCTTCTATTAAGGTATAAAAAAATTAAAGAAATAAATATTAAAATGAGACTATATATTACACAAGCATTTTTTAACCACATGTCGTTGCCATGTCATCAATTTCTGACGTGGTATTATCAATTAAATGTACTAAAAAAAATTAAAAATTTAATCCCCTAATTAAAAAAAATTGAGAAGACAATCCCCAAAGGTGAATATTTTTTATGAGTTTAATCCTCTAATTGAAAAAATTGTGAAGACAATCCCCAATTAAAGTGTATTTTTTTAAAAAGTTCATGGTATTAATCTATATTTAGGCCATATTTTATTTACACTGTGTGACATCATGATATCATCACTATCTCATGCTACGATCGAGTATAAAACAAAGGCATTTAGGCAACTTATTTAACCAAAATTAGGAAACTTCTTAGAAGTGAGAGTTCCACAGTTGATATTCTAGCTTTTGCTTCTATTATTTCCTACTGATTTCATGGGAATCTTGAAAGTCTCGGAGAAACCAGTTGTCAATAACAATACAAGGCATTTTTTGGGTTTCATATAATAATTTAAAAATAAAACACGGGGGACCAAAATTGTTAAGATCTTAAAGACTAGTAACTCAAATGTTTAGGTAGTTCTTAAGCCTCAACTCTTCTTTGCTTACCATTATATATACACACACACACACAAGTATCCTAATTACAGTTATGGTAATTCTTAAATTACAGTAATGTGTACACCCTGATTATGGAAGCTACAATTATGGTATATATCTGTTATATCTTCTAACACTCCCCCCTCAAGTTGGTGTATCACATACCCAACTTGAAACATAGTGGATGAAACATCTTACTACTAAGACTCTTATTCAAAATATCAGCAAATTGATGTTTTGTTTTGACAAAAGGTAAGCAAATAAGACCACTAGTTAATTATTCTTTGATGAAGTTTTTGTCAATCTCAATGTGTTTCGTTCTATCGTGTTGTACCGGGTCGTTTGCAATACTAATGGCTACCTTATTTTCACAAAATAACTGCATAGGCCTTTTAGTAGTAACACCCAAATCTTCTAGTAAGGTTCGAAGCCACATTAGTTAGCATATACCCAAGGCGATAACTTAATATTCAGCCTCAAGATCTTGCTACTACGGACTGTTTCTTACTACGACAAGTAACAAGATTACCTCCAACAAATGAACAGTAACCTGATGTAGAACAATGATCGTCTATAGAGCCAGCCCAATCTTAGTTGGAAAAAACATCATCTCTCATATGACCATGTGGTGCGAACAATAAACCTTTTCTAGGAGCAGACTTAAGATACCTCAGAATTTTGTAAACAGTTTCCATGTGACAGTAGCGAGGATCATGCATATACTGACTCACTATTCCCACAACATGATATATCAGGTCTAGTATGAGAAAAATATATTAATTGTCCCACCAAACGTTGATATCTTTCTCTATCAATCGTAGGTCCTGTGTCACCTACTAGATGATGATTAACTTCAATAGGAGAATCAACAGGCTTACATCCCAACATGCCAGTTTCTTTTTAAAGATCAAGAACGTACTTCATTTGAGATAGAAAAATCCCACTGAGAGATCTTGCAACTTT
This sequence comes from Panax japonicus, assembly GCA_020205505.1. Classification (NCBI taxonomy): domain Eukaryota; kingdom Viridiplantae; phylum Streptophyta; class Magnoliopsida; order Apiales; family Araliaceae; genus Panax; species Panax japonicus. Next base: position 47,305,607 of record CM035103.1, read on the forward strand.
AATACCAAGGAAATATTTCAAAGGACCCTATCTTTGATCTCAAACTTTTTGGCCAAACTTGCTTTGAGATTAAGTATCTCTTCTCTATTATCCACTGTCACCACAATGTCATCAATATAAACTATAAGAATGGTAGTTTTACCTTTTATCTGTTTGACAAATAAAGTATGATCTGCTTGACTCTGCTTGTACTCAAATCTTATCATTGTTTTGTGGAATTTACCAAACCAGGCTCAGGGAGATTGCTTTAAACCATATAAAGCTTTTCGCAGTTTACAAACCTTACCCTTGGTGACAGATGAAACAAAACCTGAATGTATTTCCATATATACTTCCTCTTCCAAGTCACCATAAAGGAATGCATTTTTTAAATCCAATTGTTGAATATCCCAACCGAAGTTCGATGCACATGAGATTATGGTATGAACAGAGTTCATCTTCGCCACAGGAGCAAAAGTCTCGTGGTAATTAATTCCATGGGTTTGAGTATACCTTTTTGCAACTAGCCTACTTTGAGTCTCTCAAATATCTCATCTGGCTTTTGTTTGACTGTATATACCCATTTGCAACTAACTGGTTTTTCCCCACAAGGAAGAATGACTTGTTCCCATGTCTCATTGTTTTTATTCTTTTTCAAAGCATTCATCTCCTGAATCATAGTCTGTTTCCAATTCTCATCACTAATTGCTTCTCTCCATCCCCGAGGAACAGATATTGAAGACAAGGAAGAAAAAAATGAGTGGGTAGGATGGATATAATTTATTATAGGCTAAGAAATTAGAGATAAGACGTTGAGTATATGATCTAACCCATTTTCTAAGAGTAATAGGAATGTCAGTATCATCAGAAGAACAAGTAGGATTATGATTCTCAGTATTAGCATTATCAAGACTAGGTTTGGAGAAGGTTAGGTTTGGAGAAGGTTGGTGTAGTGGTGCAGAAACAGTGACTTTATTATTGCCTCTTCGAACATAGGTCCTCAACTCAGGTTCAGGCTCATTCTGTCCAATAGATGACTCTTGTAACTGCAACTCCCCCTGTGTAGAATTATCAGAAACAACAACAGGAACATGAGAAGATGGTATAATAGAACTTGTAATACCAGTCTCAGGAGGAAACTTCTCCTCATCAATAACATCCTCCCCCTGAGGAGAAGGTGAAGAAGGATAAAAATGTTCTAATTCTCAAAAAGTTGCATCCCAAGTGACAAATACTTTGTTAGAAGGAGGATGATAACATTTATAACCTTTTTGGGTTGGAGAATAACCAATGAAAACACACCTAAGAGCCTTGAAATCTAATTTTCCCCGAGTGGGAGATTTATCATGAACATAGCCAAAAACTCGAGGCGAAGGAGAAGGACTGGTCGTGTGTTGGCGAATATAGATGAAGGACTTTTGTTTCCAAGAATTCGAGAAGGAAGACGATTTATGAGAAATGCAGCAGTCAAAACTGCATCTCCCCATAGAAATTTAGGGGAAGGTGAAGAAGAATAAAAATGTTCCAATTCTCAAAAAGTTAAATTCCGAGTGACAAATACTTTGTGAGGAGGATGATAACATTTATAACATTTTTTGGTTGGAGAATAGCCAATGAAAACACGCCTAAGAGCCTTGGAATCTAATTTTCCCCGAGTGGGATACACACAACCAAAAACTCGAGGCGAAGGAGAAGAACTGGTCGTGTGTTGGAGAATAGAGATGGGACCTTTGTTCCCAAGAATTCGAGAAGGAAGGCGGTTTATGAGAAATGCATCAGTCAGAACTGCATCTCCTCATAGAAATTTAGGGGTGTTCATGGTGAACATAAGAGTGCGGGTTGCCTCTAGTAAGTGTCGCTTTTTCCTTTCTGCTACTCCATTTTGTTCTGGAGTTTTGACACAAGAGGTTTGAAGAATTATGTCATGCTGAGAAAGATAAGATGCAAAAGTATTATTATTACTGTATTCATGACCATTATCACTATGAAGAATTTTGACTTTCACTTCAAATTGGGTTTGAATCATTTTATAAAATTCCTGAAAACAATCAAACACCTCATTTTTGGAACGAAGAAAATAAATTCAAGTGACACGAGAATGACACTAGAACGGGAAACAACCCGAGAGGGTCTCCACACTTCAGTATGTATAATAGCAAATGATTTAGAATAAATACAACGCTTGTGTTTCCCCAATTCACATGGTTCACACAAAATTTGAGTTTTATAACATTGTTTAACTAAAGATGGAAATAAAAACTCTAATATAGAAAAGAGGGATGTCCTAAATGTCGATGTCATTGATGGAGAGAAGTCAGAAGTAGAGTGAAGAGTCTGAGTAGAGAACATGTTAGACGAGGGAACATCTAAATAATAAAGACCACCGACTGCATTACCAATGCCAATCTTCTGCCCCGTCACCAAGTCCTGAAAAGCATAATGAGTTGGGAAAAAAGTTACTGAATAGTGTAAGGATTCAGAAAGATGTTGGACAGATAATAGATTTGCAGTAAATGAAGGAATATGAAGAACATATGATAATGTCAATGAAGTACAAATTACAGAACCACTCCCAAAGATAGAAGAAAGGGAACCATCAGCTACTCAAACCTTGTCTTTTTCAAAACAAGGCGTATATGAAGTAAAGAGGGTGGAGGATCCCAGTCATATGCTCGGAGGCACATGTGTCAATGATCCAACTAGGGCAAGTTGAGGAAACATTAAAAGCACAAGATTGTATACCTGACTGGGCATAATGAGAAGAAGTAGATTTGGAATAGAATTTTTGAAAAGCTGAGATTTCCTCAGGAGTGAGTACAATAGTAGTGTCTGAAGCATCAACAAGAGTTGTTGTAGTAGTCACATAGGCCTGAGATCCACGACCACTTCCAAACCGACCCCTTCACCCTTTAGTAGGACGTCTATGAAGCTTGAAACATTGATCCCTAGTATGGTTCTTTCCCCCACAGTAATCACATTCGCGGGATTCCTTCTCAATACGAGACTGAATAGTGGAGGCAAACTTAGGATACGAAACAACCATGGCTGATCGGTCAACAGAATTTAGAACCATCACCCGACGCCTACTTTCCTCTTGTTGGACTCTAGCATGAGCATCTCACTGTGATGGAAAAGGTGTCTGACTAATCAATTGTGCTCGAACTCGATCAAATTCTATATTCAAAGTTCAAACTAGCCAAGAAATCCACAACTCTATCTTCACTCACGAACTTTTAATAAGCATCTGCATCTTCTAGACATTTGGCTGAAAAAAATTGATAATAATCAAGCTCTTGCCAAAGAGCATTAATTTCTGCAAAATACTGTGACAGAGACTTATTTCCTTGACCTAACTCACGGATTTGTTTACGGATATCATATGGCTTAGACATATCACATACAGAGAAGGTATGAGAGATAGCCTCCCAAAGTTCATATGCAGTGTCTAAGAACATGCAACTACTTCGCATACTCAGTTCCATTGAGTTAAAAATCCATGTTTTCATCATGGAGTTGTCAGATTTCCATTCCTCTTGGGCTACATCTACTTGTGTAGGCATGGTTGTTGTACCATTGATGAAGTGCTGCATACGGTTTACTTCAATTGACATACGGCATGCCTGAGACCAAGCTAGATAATGGGTTGAGAACCAAAGCAGAGTTAAGATGATGATTCCTAATCAACTGCCCTTTATTTGTCTCAGTAGAATCACCAAATGTTAATGGAACTAGACTCTGCCATGATAATGTGGTAGGAGCAACAAACGTATCCAAGGAAATATCAACAAGGATGGTTTAAAGGCTCAAAAGAAAACCAAGTAGAGTAGTCAGTGTCACCAAAACCAAAAAACAGAGCACCAGCAAGGTAGTACAGAACCCTAGCAGCAAAGGAAAAGCAAAGGAGCAGTACATTAACCACAGATGCTATTGTCAAAGAAAAACTTAATAAACCTTGATCAATCACTACAATACCACTGTAGATGGCAAGGGGAGAGAAAAGCGACCACACTGCAAGAAGTTGTGCCATAAAAAGTCGCCGAAAAACAGCTCACGTGCCGGTAAAAGGCGGCGCGTGGAGTCGGCAGACGGCGAGTGGGATGGCGCGTCGGTCGTGTGACGGTGTGTGAAAGATCTAACACTTCAGTCACGATTGCCTGACACTGTAGAACCTTAATATGACCTCAATTTCTCCAAACAAACTGATCTTGTAAGGTTTTTACTATAGTTTATGATCGACAGTTGGAACAGAAAAGAAAAAATAAGAACAGGCCTGTTATGAATCTAGGCTCTGATACCATGTTGAAACTAAGAACAATTTATTTCATTAAAAGATATTTCTTTCTATTACATAGATTGATATATATATATATATATACACACACACACACACAAGTATCCTAATTACAATTATGGTAATTCCTAAATTACAGTAATGTGTGCACCCTGATTATGGAAGCTACAATTATGATATATATCTGTCATATCTTCTAACAAAGTGTTATAATGAAAATATATGCTATAAATATAATTTTTTTTTTTGCAATCGTGTTAAATCATGACAGCTGAGTGCAGAACTTTTAATTACATGGAGTGAGGCAAGGTAGTGATGCCAGTGTAGTCAATTTGTTGTATACTTTTTATACTATTAGCATAAGCATCTAACTTCGACTTGTTATACGGAAACTTACTTACATGCTATGGAATAAGTTAGTTATATTCTCGACTGATATGGGGAAGTTATCCACTGGATTAGTTTTACGTGGTATTCTCGACTGATATGATGCTTCATTGGGATGTATTGCTTGGACATTGCATTAATAACTTTGCATAAATGATTCAGGGCTTGTCAAACAGGAGTACTGGTGCAACTAGCATAAATGCTGAGAGTTCTCGCTCACACAGTGTGTTCACTTGTGTTGTTGAATCACGATGCAAGGTTAGAATACTGGATTGGAAATGACATTCATTTTCAGTTCCTAGTTCTTGATAATTAGATGATGACTCTTATCCCTTTTCCAATGAATTGTTTGGTTTGTAGTATGCAAATTTTCTACAAGATATCATATTAGATTTACACTAGTCTATACTATAACTGGTTCTTTGCAGATCTCTCTCTCCTTCTATATGTATATATACATACACACACACCCCCCCCCTAAATTTTATCTGGCCGCCTCTCTTTGACACTAAGTTTGTTGTATGTTTACTCTGTTTACTTTTTCTGCTGAATGTAGTCTAATTTCAATTTGTAGGGTTTGGCAGATGGCTTGAGCTGCTTTAAATCAAGTAGAATAAATCTCGTTGATCTTGCTGGGTCGGAAAGACAAAAGCTAACAGGAGCAGCTGGAGAACGCTTGAAGGAAGCAGGGAATATTAATCGTTCACTTTCCCAGCTCGGGTAGGGCTTTGCATTGTTTTGTTGTCGAAATATCTAGTTTTTTTATTTTATTTTAATTTAATTTAACTAAAGAAGGAATACACTTTTAATACACTAGTGAGAATGAGACAAAAAAATTGCACTTCTCTAATCTTTGTCAATGAGCTGAAGAAGAAAAGGTTAGATGCATGTGCACCATGAGAGGTTCGCATATATCATTAGCAGGGGCTAAGCCACCTGCATTGCTGTGGGGTCAATTGACCACTGATTTTATATATATATATATATATATATATATGAGATGTAATAGATTTTTTTGGGTGTAATTTAGTAATTTTACCCCACTGATTATATATATATATATATATATATATATGATATAATAGATTTTTTGTGGGTGTAATTTAGTAATTTGACCCCACTGAATTTTTTTGCTGGCTTAGCCACTGATCATTAGGACTTTGTTGTATGGTCATTTCTCATGTAGTTACCATCGGGTAGGTTCACATATATCAGTAAGACTTTCTTGTATGATCATATCTCTTGTGGTTTTCATAAGGTCCTAATTGCTATTATTTGTGTTATATACAGGAACTTGATTAACATTCTTGCAGAAGTTTCCCAAACTGGAAAGCAAAGGCATATCCCTTACAGGGATTCCAAGTTGACATTCTTATTGCAGGAATCACTTGGTGGAAATGCAAAACTAGCAATGGTTTGTGCCATTTCTCCGGAACAAAGGTGATAGTAGAACCAACTTCCTATCGTGTGTTCTGTTTCCATGTTCTCATTTCTCTCTTTTCCTAATATCTCAACATGAAAGTTGTAATGCAGCTGTAAGAGTGAGACTTTCAGTACACTCAGGTTTGCCCAACGTGCAAAGGCAATCAAGAATAAGGCAGTTGTTAATGAAGAAATGCAGGACGATGTTAATGTCTTGCGAGAAGTGATAAGGCAACTTAAGGTTTATTTTGTTTGCTTGCCTTCTTCGTTTTTTACTTCCCATCAGTAATTATACTTCCTCTGTTCCTAAAAGATGTCGTTTTAGAAGAAAAAATTTGTTCCAAAAAGTTTGTTGTTTACAACTTTCGAAGAGAATAAATTATTTACTTTCCTATATTACCCCTACTTTCTCTCATTGTCCCAAGAAATTCTCTTCTTTGTATTAATAGTTTTTAACTTCCCATAAAGGGGTAGTGATGGAATTTTAAACAAATTTTACTTGGCAAATGATATTTTCTTAATCCATGTGCAAAAACTTTAAACGACAATCTTTTAGGAACGGAGGTAGTTACTTCTGCAGTTCTGCTATTAAATGACTTAAAGAGAGAACTCTTCTCTGGTTGGATGTGTATGACAGGATGAACTATTTCGAATAAAGGAAAAGGGAAACCAAACGGAGCCAAATGGAGGTTATTCAACGGGGTGGAATGCTCGCAGAAGCTTGAATCTTCTGAAGTTTAGCCTTAACCGTACTATGATATTGCCTCGTGTTGATGATGATGGTGATGAAGAGATGGAAATAATTGACCAAGCTGAACAAATTGGTTTGCTGCTAGCAGGCATTGAAGAAAATAACTCCATGGATGGTAAGGAACTTGAAAGGGTACAATTGGTAGATCTAAAACATTTGGGGTCTATGGAAGGACTTCGAGACAAATCTGAAAGGGTGTCAATTGAGGAACAGGTTAATCTTCCTGTAACAGGCACTGAAGAAAAGAATCCCATTGATTGGAGAAAAAAACTAGAAGCAGCTGTATCTAAAAAAGGGACTGGGGACTCTCAGCAGATCACCTCTGAAATTGATTATATAGAAGAACGTGGTTCTGAGAATACTGATGTAAATATGAAAGAAGAAAATACCGAACAGGTTGACAATGAAATTATAACTGCTCATTGTGGAGAATCTGGTACGAATGTGCCAATTTTTTCAAAGTCTGAAGTACAGTATTGCACCGAGGGAAATTATGAAGAAAATTTGAACAGTTCAGTTAAAATAACTGAGAAAGAAGTTTCTGGGCAGCCCAGCCCTGATTGTATTCCTCCCTCTGTCAGTAGTTTGCCGAATGAGGAAATTTCGAAGAAAGTCTGTGATGGACATCCCCAGTTGTGCACCAAGCCAACTTTCTGCAGATGATGTGATAGAAGTCAGAACATATCCTTCAAATAGCTCAGGTGACTGCGCAGATCCTTCTAACCTCAGCATAGTGACATGTGAGGTATCCCCAGTTCTCAAGTCTCCCACTCCAAGTGTTTCGCCGAGACTAAGTAACGGCAGCAGGAAAAATCTAAGAACTTCATCAACTTTAGCCGCTTCGCAGAATGACCTTAGAGACAGTAACCTGACTCCAGAGACTGTACATCTATCTTTTGCAAAGCCCTCAAAAAGCAAATGTTTGAAGGCTCAGTCTACTCAAACAAGTAAACATTACAATGGACCAAGTGAACATCTGGCAGCTAGTCTTCAGAGAGGTCTTGAAATTCTTGATAGTCATCGTCAGAGTTCGGGATTGAGGCGGTCATCATTCAGGTTTTCTTACAAACCTGGGGATATTAAACCAATTTTACAAGCTCACAAAGTTGACGTGGGTGTCCAAACTCTTGTGCAAGATAATGAGGCTGCAGAAGCAGATCCAATGATCTTTTTGTGCAGTAAATGTAAGACTAGAAATTCTCAAGAACTCAAAGATGCTAATGAACGTACAAATCTGCAGTTAGTCGCTGTTGAAGATGGGTCACAATCAGCTGAGAAGTCAATTAAGCAAGTTACAAAAGTATGTCTGAAGGCCTCAACAAGGTTTTTCCGTACTTTCTTTTGATGTTCCTTGTATGTTTAACTTTCACATCTTGCAGGCAGTAGAAAAGGTCTTGGCAGGAGCTATTAGGAGAGAGATGGCATTAGAAGAGTATTGTGCGAAGAAAAATTCGGAAATTATGCAACTAAATCGTCTGGTAGGTTTGTTTCCATTTCTAAATAAAGAATCCAGTTATTTTCTTCAATCCATAAGACACTTATATGGCTACCAATATCAGATCCAACAATATAAACATGAGAGGGAGTGGAATGCCATAATTGGGCAAACACGGGAAGATAAAATTGTTCGTCTTGAAAGCCTGATGGATGGCATTTTATGTACCGAGGATTTTGTTGAGGACGAATTAGTATCACTGACAGATGAGAATAAGGTATGAATTAGATTTTTATGTTAAATGGCAACACATGAGTATTCTCCAGTCCTGAATCTATTGTTCTCCTTTCTAAAATTTGCATCTTATATGCTATTACAGATTTTGAGGGATAAATATGAAAACCATCCAGAACTTTTAAGCACAAAAATTGAGTTGAATAGAGTTCAAGATGAGCTGGAACGGTACCGTAACTTCTACTGATATGGGTGAGAGGGATGTTCTGGTGGAAGAGATTCAAGACTTACGAAGCCAACTACAATATTATACAGACGCTTCACCCAAGTCTATTATGAAAAGAAGTTCTGTGCTTCAATTGACCTATTCATGTGAGCCCAGTATGGCTCCATCATTGTGCCCCATTCCAGAGTCAACTGGAGAGAGTGCTGAACATAAACTAGAAATGGAGAGGATTCAATGGACTGAAGCAGAGAGCAAGTGGATTTCTCTTGCAGAAGAACTCAGAGCTGAGCTTGAAGCTAGTCGTATGCTTGCTGAAAAGCAAAACGCAGAATTAGACATGGAGAAAAAATGCTCAGAAGAGCTAAAGGTATCAATGCAGATGGCCATGGAGGGACATGCCCGCATGATTGAACAATATGCAGATCTTCAGGAGAAACATATTCAATTGCTTGATCGGCATAGGAGGATTCAGATTGGAATAGAAGATGTCAAGAAAGCAGCTGCCAAAGCCGGGGTAAGGGGTGCTGAATCTAAGTTCATAAACACCCTTGCTGCAGAAATTTCGGCATTAAAAGTGGAAAGACAAAAGGAGAGGCGGTATCTTAGGGATGAGAACAAAGGTCTTCAGGCTCAACTGAGGGATACTGCTGAAGCTGTACAAGCTGCTGGTGAACTACTTGTCCGGCTTAAAGAGGCTGAAGAAGCTGTTACTACTGCCCAGGTGAGTTTGAATTGGTTGCTTGTGTTGTTGCTTATTGTTCTATTATTAAGGACTCGAGATTTTTTGTATTCTTCATCATGCATGCTTTATTCCAAAAATAATCTGATTGTCAACTTTATTAATTAACACTCCTGATACCCCTAAATAATCTGATTGTCAGTAATCCAACAGTCATAATATGTTTATAATAATATATCTAGCTGCACGAATTGGATTGTTAATATAGTATATATAAATTTATAAAGCTGTAATTTGAAACAAATAGGAATAATTTTTGGATTAATAACTTTGGAAATAAAGTAATACTAGAAGTCTCAAATACTTCCACCAAATTTTGAACACCAAATTTAATCTATATATGTGTTGATGTAGTTTGTGAGGTGTTGTTGCCATGTCATTGGATTTGGGGTCAAAAGTGAGAAGTGGATTCGAAACCATAATTTCTTTGCAATCATAGTGATTCTTAAATTAAATTTTTGTGAGAGTGGTAAAAATATAGATTTAATCTATATATTTCACAATATTTGGCCATTTGTGGGGTGCCCTAAGGACATTCATTTTGATCTTATGCTACTTACGATTGCACCAACCTACATATTTAACCAACCACATTCTCTTTAGTCTTTAAGCTTTGTACATCAATTTCTTCAAGTTGAAACCAACCGCATTCTCTTTAGTCTTTTAAGCTTTGTTGTGAAATTTTGAGAGAATCGGTGACAATTAATTTCTTTGGATGAAACTTTTGAAAGATTGGTCTATATGCATTGAAACTTATTTGAATTGAATAGCAACTGTACTACATGGTAGTTACAACAGTCACATGAGGTTATAAACTTGTGTAATCTTAAGGCAAAAAAAGAGCAGATGGATAAGATTTTGATCTTGATATCCTATGGAGAACTTTCATATTCATAAAATCTATAATTATACTCAAAATATGTTAATATTAAACTTCTCTGTGGTAATAATAGTTTGTACATGTATAATATCATTTCTATATAGGCAGGCTGCATGCAATATTTATCCAAGCAGTTGTTTGCGGAGTTGATATTTCTTTCCTTTTTAGTTAGTAATCTGGAAAGATATTGAAGTTTTCCTTTCTTTCTTATTTGATGACATGATTTTTCCACACTTGTTGAATCCTAAAGCTTTACCGTCTAACTTGGGTGTTTCCTTGATGAAATTTAAATGAACTTCAGAATCAAGCTGCAGAAGCTGAGCTAGAAACTGAGAAGGCTTACAAACAAATTGACAAATTGAAGAGGAAGCATGAAAAAGATGTTAGTACTCTGAATCAGTTAATTGCAGAGTCCCGCCTGCCCAAAGGAGCCGTAGGACCACCTGTTTATGATGACTCCAAGACGGCAAAATATGATGCAGGGGAGCCGGATACTGCAGCTGATCAGCAATGGCGACATGAGTTCAAGCCATTATATAATGCTGAGGAAGCACATACAACTAGACTGACAGAACCCTCTTCATGGTTCTCCGGGTATGATCGTTGCAACGTATAGATATATAGATAATACTACATGAGTATAATTGACAAAATTGCTTTCGACCCTTACTTGATGTCAAAGTTTCTAAAACTAAGTATATAAACTTTTATACATGATAACAATCAAATATTATGTGTCAATGGTGATTTGAAAAGAGAGATGTAAAATTAAGAGTTGATGGCTTGATGCATTGCATGGTTTATATTTGTTTAGCAAGGCATACATACATACAAAAATAATCATAATAGTCTTGCAAACCTGGTTAATATCTATAACAATTTTATTAGACATTACATAATTGTCCGTTGCATACTCTTTTATTTTTTTAAATTCCTTTTCCTTTGTTGCTATTTTTTAGGCAGAAAGTCCAAAATAACATTAAGGATCAACATTTCTCACAAGTGTTAGTATTAACAAAATTATATCTAACAATTAATAAAATCCTTGAAAACAAAAACTAGACAATAACATTAAGGTGATGAAATTGTTGAGAAGTTATAAAAAAGTTGAAGCATTTTTAGAATGAAAATTAATTAAACTAAGCAATCTAACAAGTAAATAGTTGAAAAAATAGCATCACTTTAGCGTAATCATTCTGGCAGATAAAATGAAAATTCATTATATTCCTTTGATTTTCAATTCAGATGTATGTGATAAGTATGTCATCCTATCACACCACTCACCCCATCGCCAACCAAACATACACTTGAAATGTAAAAAATACACTATTTTTTATTTTTCTATTATTTCAATCTAAATGTATGTAGCTAGTGTATTGCTGCTCATTTCTAGTGAAAAAGAAGAGAATTATTATTTCCACAAATAAAAAATTGATATTTTCACAATATACGTGGGACTCGTTTACTATTCATGTGAGAGAACTCGTGGAACTATGACTTTTGCTTGTCGAAATATCAATTTCCAAAAAGAATTGTTGTTCTTTTCCGGGGATCCCAAGTAAATAGGGTTCTCTGCTTTGTATTGTATATTTTTTAAGGATACCTTCTTCATTAAGAGTTTGAATGAATGATTCTATTTCTTTTTTTTTACAATACCTAATTCCACAAGTACTTATATTTATCTGCTAGCTTCATTAACAGTCTTCAGATAGTTTGGTTGGAATGAATAGGATGGTCCCTAGTGACAATGGACCTAAATAAATAAATAAATTGTTGTTTAGGGCCTGATATTATTTATTTGTTTGGTTTGGGTGTCAAGAGGATAGGGGGCAATCTCCTAATGGATCAGAATGGTGTGTCCCTTGCATATTTGTATATGTGGTAAATAGGAAGGGAAAAACAGACAGAGTGTTCACAAGTAGATTCTTTGGCAGCCTTGTGAATTCTCTCTAATTTATGTCATGGAGACCATAAGACAATTGGCTTGTGGCCTTGTCTTCACTGATATGTATCTTGTGGACCACTTTTTCTACAGAAAAATGGTACTGAAACTGGAGATAGAGATAGAAAGAATGCAAGTACAACCCCCAAGCAATCAATTATTCAAGAGGAATTATTTGTACAAAATTTGAACTATTTTAATCACAAGTGAAAGGAAGTAGTTACATTGTAACTTTCTAGGAAGAGTCAAATGAAAGAAGTAGCATATGCTAACCCTAGTAGTAATATATAGAACATCTAAGTTTTCCCCTGATTGTCTCGACCTCTTCTGAATCTTCTCCAAATTCACCCTAGGATTGAAATATAATAGTATAGATTCGTGAAAAAAAAAGATAGAAGTACCTACCATTAGTAATTTTTTGACAAAATTTAAATTGTCAGCAGCATGAGGTTTACTAAGTCTCCATTTGACTATATCTTTGTTCATTCACTAATGTTTGCAAACTAGTGTTTGTAGCGTTTGAGCGTACAATTTTTGGTACTTTGCGTTTGAACCCCAAACACTGTTTTTGAGTTAAATTAGTTGCATTTAAAATAAGTTGCTTTTAGACAAACACGAGTTTAAACCCCAAATGCTCAGTAACCAAACATACACTATACTTTGAAACAATTAAGAGTCTAGTTCTACATCAGAACATGCGGAATAGACCAGATGGAAAGTCATTCTGTTCTAAGTTGGATAAGATCATAATTTTGAAGAAACTGCAAATGCATACGTATCTCCATGCCAGTCACAAAATAATAACTATAATAAGGACCAGTTTTGGGTGGCTGAAACTATATTTATTTGAAATCCAATTAAACAGTACAAGGTTGACACAACACAACCTTAAAGAATGGAGAAACAAAATCATAATTCCTCACAGCCTGTGTTTTAATTTCTGTCACCCTAATCAAAGATGATACACCAACCCAAGTTAAAGCAAAATGCTGCTCAAGGGGAAAGAAAGGGACATAAAGTGAAGGAAGGTTGTGATAAGAAAGAGTGACAGCCTGGTAAAATTGATTGTAATCCCCCACAAAATAAACACTTTCCATCAATTTCTCCTAACCAATTTCCTAGGGTGTTCTTTATGTCCGGAGTTAATCATGGAAACCCCAATATAAAGTCTTCTTCATGCAGCAAAAATCTTTACTATGGATGTGAGTGTATAACCAACGAGAAAGAGTTCGGTGTTAAGTTTTGATTTTTTGATCATATTGATCAATTTTAAAATTATTTTTTACAAAATATAGGTGGAGGGAATACAAATTATAACCATAAGAACCTACATACAATTTACTACTAACCCCATTTTATATTTCAAATTTATATTTGTGTTTAAAGAATTGTTGATTTGACAAAAAAATAAAAATAAATTAAAACTGGACAGTTAATTTGAGGCCTAGGGAGTACCTTTTATTGGTCCTAGACACTTGAGACTTGTCTTCAATCTGGTTGGGAACCTTAAGACCTCACCATTACGAGTTTATTTGAATTTTCTTATCACTCGTCAAATCATGAAAGACTAAGGATATTATTAGGCTACAATGAATATTTGCTCCTTTAATCATAGCAACTATTGGACAACCTTTCTGAAATAAACTTTAGCTCAAAAAACTAACTGCAAATACTTGTACCAGTACATAGAGCTTTTGGCTTCTATGGGCACAATTGGCTTCCTAGTCTCCATCAAAGTCAATCTTAAATAGTTTCAACTAATTTTTTGGTACAAGTTAATTAAAGGGACCATCTCACTGTTTCTTTTTTCTGTTTTGGGTACCACATCTCATTGCTTTAACAAAATTATGTCCTTGATTACATTTCATTATTTATTTCAAGGCCCAATGTACCCATATTGTGACCTTGATAAGTCAACATAACTAGAATATTTATAAAAAAAATGTTTATCTAATGGTTTAAAACCATTTTGAGAGAATTTCTACTCATTGATTAATACTTTAAGAGCTTGCTTGGCAACAATCGTCAAACTAATTTATAAGTTATTTTTTTTACTGTTGGAGGGTGACTTATTTTTTGGCTTATAAGTCATTTTTGATAAGTAACAAATTCTGACTTACTAAAATATGACTTATAAGTCATGTTAAAATAAGTAAGTTTGACCAAATGTAAAGACTGTTTTGCCTTTATTTTAATCGTGCTTACATCATATTTTAACTTATAAATCATTTTAGCAAAACGCCTTCTTATTTTATTTTAACTTCATTTCTAACTTATAAGTCAAAAGGGTGTCAAATATAAATAATTATTTATAAGTTCCCACTTAATATAAGTTATTTTAAAGTTTAAGTTAAAATTATTTTAAAATAAATCATCCCCGAACATCGTCCAAGAGTCTAGGAGTGAGCAAAATACGGATAAAACCGAGCTACCGAACCGAACCGAACTTTTTTAACCGAATTATTTCGATTTTTTGTTTTTTTCTTATTTCGGTTATATCCGATTTATTGCTCATTATTCGGTTTCGATTTTGGTTTTAAAAAACAAATAATTCGGGTACCCGAATAACCGAATATTAATATTTAAAAAAATAATAATTTTATACTATTATTATTATCTGATTAGTGATTCCACCCAATTCCACCCTTATAACTTATTATCTGATTCCACCCAATTCCACCCTTATTTTTTACTCGCAGTCGCAGACCCCCCAATTTCTCTCCCCTCCGGCTTCGAGCAAAACCCATTCGCAAATCCTCCATTTTCGTTGTTAATCCCGAGGCCAATAGCCCTGCCACACCTAAACCCACCAACACTGAAGCAAACTCCTCTTCCTCCGCCTCTCTAGTCGGCGAAGAAACTGTTCTTCTTCAGTTCACCAACACTGAAGCAGACTCCATTTTCGTTGTTATTAGCTTCGATTGTTTGTGTTTTAGCTGGCTGTTTTTGGGTTTTTCACTTGGGGTTTTTTGGGTTTGTTTGTGTTTTAGCGACTGTTTTAGCTGGGATTGTTTGTTTTAGCTTGGCGGTTTTGTGCTTTATGCTTTGAAGAAGAAGATTCAATTATGGGCTTGAGTAATTTCTTGGGCTGTAAAACAGAGGTGGTTGGTGGTCGTGTGTATTGATGCTGATTCGGTTTTTACTTGAATTACCAAAATTACAATTCGGTATTCGGTAATTCGGTTATTTTCAAATTTTGGGTATTATTTCGGATAGTAAAATTATCACTAATTCGGTTTTTGGTTATAACCGAATAGCTTATTTGGTTCGACTATAACCGAATGATCACTCCTTTGACTGCTTAGAAGAATTCTATTAACAATGCTCTAAAATAGGGTAAGAAGGGAGAATTTCTGCATTTATACTTTGAATGCAAAAAGACGAGGTTAAAAAAAATTCACTTCTACACTCTCTCCGTTCCGTAGTAATCTTTACTATAGTAGTATAAATTATACATACAATATTATACTTAAGTTTGGCATCATAATTTTTAATTTTCATTATCATGCCACAACTATTAAACTATCAACGTCTTTTAAGGCGATTAATATTGTCCGAACAAAAATATTTTTATCAGAGCAATAAATGTCGCTCAAAGTGTTTCGTTAAAATAACTACAAGTGTCGTTAAATATGTATTTGCTCCGACAATATTATTTTTGCTCTGACAATATTGTTAGAATTTAAGAACGAATAAAATTGCAATCAGACATATTATACGAAAGACGAAAAAATAAGAACATTGCTGTAAGACCCCAACTTTTATGAATAAAGATGAATTTTCTATAATTATCATTTTTAAATATTATGAAATGAATTTGATATAATGTTATAGTTGTGGGTACTATTTATAAATTTTGCAAAGTACGCAAGTTGTTATATAATATTCAATTGGTCGGGGAATATTCATTTTAAACAGGGAATATTTGTATGACGACACAATCATTGGTGGACCCCACAATGAAATTATTGTCGGATTGAGAAAATGACAAAAATATTTTTATAAAAATAACGGCGGAAGTTTTACCGTTAACTGTTGAAACACCCGGTGTTAAAAGTACATGAATACGCATGGTTTCATAGTAGCACACGGTATTGATTATTGATGCTTACGTGAGAAGTCATTCAGTTTTATTTAATTATTGTCGATATTTTATATATTATTAAATAAATAATTGAGATGACAGAGTTATTAATATTATTATTTTCATTATTAACGATGTCTAGAAGTTCTGCCAATGAGAGGTTTGGTCACCTAATTGCGCGCTAATAGGGAGAAATCCTTATTGGAAAGTCCCCTCTTTTCTGGGAACAACCTGATCGATTAATAGTGTGAATAATAATAGTAATGATGAAGTTTTGTTTTATTAGTATTATTAATGTAATAAATCAGAAAAGCTTTTTATATAAAACAGAATACTTTTATAAAGTTATTCGTTTTATTAGGCTAATAGTAAAATCTTTTTATATAAAACAGAATACTTTTATAAAGTTATCTGTTTTATTAGACAATAATTAGAATATATTATATTTTATTATGCATAGTGTTTGCATAGTGCCTGCATAGTGTTTGCATAGTAAAATCTTTTTAAAAGTTATTCATTTTATTAGATTATAAATAGAATATATTATATTTTATTGTAAACCAATCTGGACCGTCTGTTTAAAGTAAATCGATCTAGACCGTTCATGGATTGGTTACTATTCAGTCCATTCTTCTATAAATAGAAGCTCATTCCTTAATTATTTCTTACGAATTCACTGAAACTCTAAAGAGAGAAACTGTAGAGAGAATTATTCTTCTATCTTGAGCGTATTTCTTTAGCGTTTAAGAAAGCTTTGAGTGTAGTGCAAGTTTCTTCAAGTATATCCCCGCCCTACCGTCGGAGTACTCTTCTTTATAAGGTAAGGGGTATTATTTCTTTTATATTCATGAAGAGAACTTCTGTTATTCCATTCTTTATTATTCCGTTGGAATAACCTATATACGCGGGCTACCCTATACTTGGTGAAATTCTTCTGTTATTTTATTCTTTATGATTCTATTGGAATATCTTGTCTGTGCGTTTTACGCCGGACCTGGTTCCGTCTTTATTATTCTGTTGGAATATCTCGTCTGTGCGTTTTATGCCGGACCTGGTTCCGTTATTTATTATTCTGTTAGAATAACCTGTCCATGCGAAGTACCGCATGCATGATGATTTCTGTTGTTATTCCATTCTTTATTATTCTGTTGGAATATCCTGTCGGTGCGTATTACGCCTGACCTGGTTCTGTTATTTATTGTTCTGTTGGAATAACCTGTCTATGTGAAGTACCGCATGCATGGTGTTTTCTTTTGTTATTCCATTCTTTATTATACTCAGTTGGTTAAAGTTTTGACTTCTATACTCTATGAAATTAGTGGAATATCCTTGATATTTGTGTTTCATCCAGTATCTTTCATGAAAATATTCTTCTGAGCATTCTTAAATTTTACTCTACGAAGAAGTATCATGTTGACAATTTGGACGTTATTAGTTCCTGGATAAATTAATTCTTAAACTTGTTTTATTGAATTCTTATATCATTGTCATCATCCTCATGTTTATATTTTGTTGAAAGTCATCTGTGGCCTGTAGTGCATATATGGACTTGGTATGATTATGACCAGAGATTATTCGGTGTAATCATGACCGTAATGTTACAAATGATGTGATAAAAGTCCTCATTGGCCCGTAGTGCATTGATGGACAGTTGTTGACATGATCATGACCATTGATGAATACACAAATATCCTTGGCCCGTAGTGCATGGATAAATTGTGGATGTGATACTAATGAATATCCTTGGCCGTAGTGCAGGGATGATGTGGATTATTTATTAAGCTGAGTCCCAGCGATAAAAGTGATGAAAAACCTTTTAAATCATAAATGATAGTAAATTTTATTCTCTACTTGACTCTTTTAATGGATTGCTTGTTCCGCTGCAGTTAAACTTGATGTCTATTATATTTTATCAGTTTAACATTGTTGAAGACTAATGATAATTTATTCTGCATTATCTTAGTCATAATATTTCTTACTGGGCTAGTTGAGCTCACCCTTTCTTTCACTGTTCTCTTCAGGAATTGAGAACGTAGCCGGGACTAGTCGGGGAACGGAGTGACGGTCCAGATGATAGTATTAGTAGTCCTCATTATTCTGTTAAATAGTGTGACAATAAATGTAATGAGAACTTATTCTGAGAGTATATATTGTCTAGAAGACAATGTTTGTATTAAAACTCACAGCTCTCTTGTTGTATATTTAAGATTGTATTTGTATTTTATACCATGTATTTGGCAACTCAGAATAGGTGATGTATACCTATTTTGGGGGCGTCACAATGGCTGTAAGACCCCAACTTTTATGAATAAAGATGAATTTTTTATAATTATTATTTTTGAATGAATTTGATATAATGTTATAGTTGTGGATAATATTTAGAAATTTTACAAAGTACGTAAGTTGTTTATAATATTCGATTGGTCGGGGAATATTCGTTTTAACAGGGAATATTTGTACGATGGCACAATCATTGGTGGACCCCATAACGGAATTGTTGTCGGATTGAGAAAACGATAAAAAATATTTTATGAAAATAACGGTGGAAGTTTTACCGTTAACTGTTGAAACACCTAGTGTTAAAAGTACAGGAATACGTGTAGTTGCATAGTAGCACACGATATTGATTATTGATGCTTATGTGAGAAGTCACTCAATTTTGTTCAATTATTGCTTTAGTAATTGTTGCATAGTATCTCACGTTATTTAATTCAATTATTGTCAATATTTTATATATTATTAAATCAATAGTTCAGATAACAAAGTTGTTAATATTATTATTTGCATTATTAACGATGTCTAGAAGTTCTGTCAAGTAGAGGTTTGGTCACCTAATTGCGCGCCAATAAGGAGAAATCCTTATTAGAAAGCCCCTTCTTTCCTGGAAACGACCTGGTCGATTAATAGTGTGTATTATGATAATGATGATGAAGTTTTGTTTTATTAGTATTATTAATGTAATAAAATAGAAAAGCTTTTTATATAAAACAGAATACTTTTATAAAGTTATCTGTTTTATTAGACAATAAATAGAATATATTATATTTTATTATGCATAGTGTTACATAGTATTTTGCATAGTAATTTTTTTTTATATAAAACAGAATACTTTTATAAAGTTATTCGTTTTATTAGATTATAAATAGAATATATTATATTTTATTTAAAAGATTTTGCTTTGAATATGGACCGTCCGATTAAAAGTAAATTAATATGCACCGTTCATGAATTAGTTACTATTCAGTCAATTCTTCTATAAATAGAAGCTCATTCTTTCATTATTTCTTACGAATTCACTGAAACTCTAGAGAGAGAAACTGTAGTGAGAATTCTTCTTTTATAATCTTGAGCGTCTTTCTTTAGCGTTTAAGAAAGCTTTGAGCGTAGTGCAAGTTTCTTCAAGTATATCCCCGCCCTACCGTCGGAGTACTCTTCTTTATAAGGTAAGGGATAATATTTGTTATACTCGTAAGGTATTATTTCTTTCGTATTCATGAAGAGAGCTATTGTTATTCCATTCCTTATTATTCTGTTGGAATAACCTGTATACGCGGACTACCGTATACATGGTGAAATTCTTTTGCTATTCCATTCTTTATTATTATGTTGGAATAACATGTCTATGCGAAGTACCGCATGCATGATGATTTTTGTTGTTATTCCATTCTTTATTATTCTGTTGGAACATCCTGTCGGTGCAAATTACGCCTGACCTGGTTCCATTAATTATTATTCTGTTGGAATAACCTGTCTATGCGGTCTATCGCGTGAATGGTGATTTCTGTTGTTATTCCATTCTTTATTATTCTGTTGGAATATCCTGTCGGTGCGAATTTCGCCTGACCTGGTTTTGTTCTTTATTATTCTGTCGGAATATCATGTCTATGCGTTTACGCATGACCTGGTTCCATTCTTTATTATTCTGTTGGGAATAACCTGTCTGTGCAGTCTATCGCACGCATGGTGAATCCTTCTGTTATTCCATTCTTTATTATTCTGTTGGAATAACTTGTCTATGTGGATTACTACATGCATGGTGAATGATCCTTTGCATTCATTCCTTATTAAATTGTAGAAATTATCTGTATACGTGGATTACCGCACGGCGAGCGAAAATCCATTTGCAGTTTCATATATTCTATTATACTCAGTTGGTTAAAGTTTTGACTTCTATACTCCATGAAATTAGTGGAATATCCTTGATATTTGCGCTTCATCCAGTATCTTTTCATGGAAATATTCTTCTGAGCATTCTTGAATTTTACTCTACAAAACAGTATCATGTTGACAATTTATGTGACGCCCCCAAAATTAGGTATACATCACCCATCTTGAGTCGCCAGATACATGGTACAGAATTCAAATATAACTTACTAATACAACTGTCGTGTACAATACGACAAAACGTAACTGTGAGTTTGAATACAATTATTGTCTACTAGAGATCATACAAACTCAAAAGGTGTCCTCAATACAATTATTGTCACACTATTTAATAGAATAGTGAGGACTACTAATACTATTCTCTGGTCCATCACTCCGTTCCCCGACTCGTCCCAGCTATATTCTCATTTCCTGAAGAGAACAGTGAAAGAAAGGGTGAGCTCAACTAGCCCAGTAGGAAATATTATGACTAAGATAATGCAAAATAAATTATCATTAGCCTTCAGCAGTGTTAAACTGATAAAATACAATAAACATCAAGTTTAACTGCAGCGGAACCAGCAATTCATGAAAAGAGTCAAGTAGAAAATAAAATCTACTATCTTTTATGATTTAAAAGGTTTTTCATCATCGTTATAGCTGAGACTCAGCTTAATAAATATTCCACATCATCGAATCACCCCCGCACTACGGCCAAGGATATTCTTTAGTATCACGACCACAATTATTCATGCACTACAGCCAAGAATATTTGTGTATTCATCAATGGTCATGATCATGCCAACAACTGTCCATCAATGCACTACGGGCCAATGAGGATTTTTAATTTTTACATCATTTGTAACATTACGGTCATGATTACACCGAATAATCCCTGGTCATAATCATACCAAGTCCATCTATGCACTACAGGCCACAGATGACTTTCGACAAAATATAAACATGAGGATGATGACAATGATATAAGAATTCAATAAAACAAGTTCAAGAATTATTTTATCCAGGAATTATTAACGTTCAAATTTGTCAACACGATACTGTTTTGTGGTGTAAAATTCAAGAATGATCAGAAGAATATTTCTATGAAAGGATTATGGATGAAGCGCAAATATCAAGGATATTCCACTAATTTCATGGAGCATAGAAGTCAAAGTTTTATCCAACTGAGTATAATAAAGAATGGAATAATAAAAGAAATCACCATGCATGCGATAGACCGCACAGACAGGTTATTCCAGCAGAATAATAATAACGGAACCAGGTCAGGTGAAATTCACACCGACAGGATGTTCCAACAGAATAATAAAGAATGGAACCAGGTCCGGTGTAAAACACACAGACAGGATATTCCAACAGAATAATAAATAATGGAACCAGGTCCGGTGTAAAACACACAGACAGGATATTCCAACAGAATAATAAAGAATGGAACCAGGTCCGGTGTAAAACACACAGACAGGATATTCCGACAGAAATATAAAGACAGGATAGTAAATGGATATCACCAAGTATAGGGTATTCCGCGTATACCGGTTATTCCAACAGAATAATAATGAATGGAATAGCATAAGGATTTCACCAAGTATAGGGTGTACCGCGTATACAGGTCATGTATAGGGTATGCCACTTTTACAGGTTATTCCAACAGAATAACAAAGAACGGAAGAACATAAGTTCTCTTCAAGAAGAAAGAATAACACCCCTTACCGTATTAAGAGATTGAATACTGCAGTCGTGTAATAACCGAATACTCTTCTTCTTTCTCTCTTACTCTCTCTATACTTTCTCTCCCTATAGCTTGAACGAATTCGTGAAAAATAATGAAGCCCTAGGCCTCTATTTATAGAAGATTTATTACTATTTACGAAAGTATTTACTATTTACGAAGGTAATTACTATTGACGAAGGTAATTACTATTTACGAAAATAATTACTATTTACGAAGGTAATTACTATTGACGAAGGTAATTACTATTTACGAAAATAATTACTATTTACGAAGGTAATTACTATTTACGAAAATAATTACTATTTACGAAGGTAATTACTATTTACGAAAATAATTACTATTTACGAAGGTAATTACTATTTACGAAAGTAATTACTATTTACGATGGTAATTACTATTTACGAAAGTAATTACTATTTACGATGGTAATTACTATTTATGAAAGAGACTCTTAGATGATGACATATGGCCCCCCATAAATAATTCAACTTACCACAAACGTCTAATAATAGACTCTTTATATACATCAAGGATTGAATAAAAATTACCAAAAATCATTTTAACACATATTTAATCTTTCAACAATTATTAATCATTTATAACTTATCGTCTCAATTATTATTTAAATAATATAATATATTATACAGATGATACTGTGACAATAATTGAATCAATAATATAAGAGATATGATGCAGCAATTACTGTAGCAATAATTGAGTATAGCTGAGTGACTTCTCACGTAAGCATCAATAATCAATACCGTGTGCTACTATGCAACAACGCGTATTACTGTACTTTTACTACCGAGTAGTTCAACAGTTTTTAACGGTCACACCTCCGCCGTTATTTTATAGAAAGATAATTTTGTCGTTTTCTAACTATGACAATACTTCCGTTGTGGGGTCCACCAATGATTGTGCCGTCGTACGAATATTCCCCGACAAAAAGAATATTCCCCGACCCAACGAATATTTTATAACAACTTGCGTACTTTGCAAAATTTATAAATATTACCCACAACTATAAAATTATATCCAATTTATTCCATAATATTCAAAAATAATAACTATAGAAAATTCATCTTTATTTATAAAAACTGGGGTCTTACAACCTCCCCTTCTTATGAAATTTCGCCCTCGAAATTAGGGTACGTACCTGGTATGTCAAAGAGGTAAGGATACCTTGATTTCATTTCAGATTCTAACTCCCAAGTCATTTCCTCAACATCGTGGTTTCTCCACAAAACTTTGACTTGAGGTATAACCTTAGAGCGTAGAATATGTTCCTTCTTATCCAAGATTCGAACAGGAACCTCTTCATACGTCAGATCTTCCGCTATTTCGTCCGGTTCTAACTCAATAATGTGGTTCGGGTCTTTCACATATTTTCGTAACATGGATATGTGAAAAACGTTATGAACACGAGACATACTTGGCGGTAAAGCGAGTCTATAGGCCACAGTTCCTACTCGATCGAGGATTAAAAATGGGCCGATGAATCGAGGATTGAGTTTTCCTCTCTTTCCAAATCTTGTAACTCCTTTCCATGGAGTAACACGTAACAACACATGATCTCCTATATTGAATTCCACGTCCTTTCGATGAAGATCAACATAACTCTTTTGTCGACTTTGTGAGGTTTTTATACGTTGTCGGATCATTTGAATCTTTTCCGTAGTCATACGTACCAACTCCGGTCCCAACAACGTTGCTTCACCCACCTCATCCCAGCATACTGGAGAACGACACTTTCTTCCATACAACGCTTCGAATGGAGCCATGCCAATACTTGCTTGATAACTGTTGTTGTAGGAAAACTCCACCAATGGTAAGAACTTGTCCCAACTTCCCTTGAAATCAAGGACACAGAGTCTTAATAGATCTTCGAGAGTTTGAATAGTCCTCTCCGACTGTCCGTCCGTTTGAGGATGATATGCCGAGCTAAATCGTAAGTCTGTGCCCATAGCTTTTTGCAAACTAACCCAAAATCTTGAAGTAAATCTTGGGTCTCGATCAGAAACTATGGATACCGGCATACCATGCAGTCTTACAATCTCGTTTATGTACATACGAGCAAGACGTTCAAGTGTATAAGTTTCTCGTATCGGTAAGAAATGAGCAGACTTGGTCAATCTATCAACAATAACCCAAATCGCATCTATGCCTTGAGAAACCTTTGGAAGACCGGTAACGAAATCCATGGTAATGTGTTCCCACTTCCATTCTGGAATTTCAAGTGGTTGTAATGGACCTTTTGGTACTTGATGCTCCGCTTTAACTCGTTGACAAGTTAGACACCTTGAGAAAAACAACGCTATCTCTCTCTTCATATTACTCCACCAAAATGTATGACGAATATCATGATACATTTTGATACTCCCAGGATGGATTGCAAACGGTGTATTGTGCGCCTCCATCATGATTTTATACTTTAAATCAGGGTCGTTAGGAACACAAAGTCTAGAGTTGACTCGAAGTATTCCTTCTTCATCGATTCTTGCTTCCGGCATAGCACCTTCTTGCACTTTCTTCTTCATACGCATCAGCTCCAGGTCTGTAGCTTGAGCAACTTTAACTTTATCGATTAAAGTTGGTTCTACTCGTATATTCGCCATCGTCACATGCGTCCCTGAAGTCTTTAACTCTATCCCCATCCTTTGCAAGTCACACAAAATGGGCCCTTGCGTTGACAATATCGCACTCGTACTTGCATGTGATCTTCTACTCAATGCGTCAGCTACCACGTTTGCTTTTCCAGGATGGTATTGGATGGTATGATCATAATCTTTCAACAGTTCAAGCCAACGTCGTTGTCGCATGTTAAGTTCCTTTTGAGTGAAGAAATATTTGAGGCTTTTATGATCCGTAAAGATCTCCACTTTCTCCCCATACAAGTAATGCCTCCAAATTTTAAGTGCAAAGACAACAGCTGCCAACTCTAGATCATGAGTAGGATAATTCCTCTCATATTCTTTGAGTTGTCGCGAGGCATAGGCTATGACTTTTCCATGTTGCATGAGAACACATCCCAACCCTTTGCTCGAAGCATCACTGTAGATGACAAATCCCTCCGAGCCAGACGGTATTGTCAGAACAGGTGCTGAAATGAGTCTCCTCTTGAGTTCTTGAAAACTCTTCTCACATTCTTCGCTCCAACCGAACTTTGTATCTTTCCGAGTCAGCTGAGTCAATGGAGTAGCGATTCGAGAAAATCCTTCCACGAATCTTCGATAATAACCAGCTAAACCGAGAAAGCTACGTACTTCGGTCACTGATTTAGGTTGCTCCCAGCTTTGAATAGCTTCAATCTTTGCTGGGTCAACAGATATTCCCCGACTTGATACCACGTGCCCAAGGAATGCTACTTCCTCAAGCCAGAACTCGCATTTCTTCAACTTGGCATAAAGCTTATATTCACGAAGCTTTTGGAGTGTCAGCCTCAAGTGTTGCTCATGATCTTCACGGCTTTTGGAATAAATAAGGATGTCGTCAATAAAGACGACCACAAAATGATCCAAATATTCCTTGAATACTCGGTTCATCATATCCATGAAGGCAGCAGGAGCATTAGTCAATCCAAAGGACATGACTAAGAATTCATAATGCCCGTACCGAGTTCTGAAAGCCGTCTTTGGAATGTCATCGGTTCTAATCTTTAATTGGTGATACCCGGAACGAAGATCGATCTTTGAAAAGAATTTGGCTCCTTGCAACTGGTCAAACAGGTCATCAATACGTGGCAATGGATACCTATTTTTGATGGTGACATGATTTAACTCCCGATAATCAATACAAAGTCGCATACTCCCATCTTTCTTCTTCACGAATAGAACATGAGCACCCCAAGGAGAAGTACTAGGACGAATAAAGCCAATGTCTAATAATTCCTGCAGTTGGGTTTTTAACTCCTGAAGTTCAATAGGAGCCATTCGATATGGGGCTTTAGAAATGGGTTTTGTACCGGGTTCAAGGTCGATACAAAATTCAATCTCACGCTCTGGGGGTAGGCCAGGAAGTTCTTCGGGGAATACGTCAGGAAATTCATTAACAATAGAAATATCGTTCAAAACTGACGTATTTTTGTTTAAATCTGTGACATGAGCTAAGAAAGCTTGACATCCGTTTTTCAATAAACGAATAGCTTTATGGCTTGAGATGACCGTGATTGATTTTAATGGTTTGGTCGCTTGAATTCGCATAATAGGTTGATTAACAACCTTATGGAAACAATCAATTTTTACATGATAAGTAGTTAACCAATCAATCCCTAGAATCACGTCAAATGCAAGTATTTTCAATGAAATAAGATCTACAGGTAATGTGAGGGTACCGATTTGAACCAAACAAGACTTATAAACAGTGGATGTAATAAAGGTTTCTCCCAACGGAGTTTCTACAGATAAGTCAAAGTCCAATTTCTCCGGAGTCAAATTTAATCGATGAGCGCAAGTAGGAGAAATAAAAGAATGGGTAGAACCGGTATCGAATAAAGTATAGACTTCGTTAGAGTTTATGATAAGCTTACCCGTGATGACCTCATTCGGGTTCCTTGCTTTCTGGGAGGTCACAACAAACGCTCTCCCTTGCACTACCGGCTTTGACCTTTCTGGGACGGCCTTTGGTGCCTCCACCCTAGTTGAATTGGTCTTTGGTAAACGACAAAATCGGGCCAAATGACCTTCTCTTCCACAATTATAACATGCTTTGGACGGCATCGCGCAATTTGGACTGATGTGTCCCTCCCCTCCGCATTTGAAGCATATGATAGGTGGTCTTTCTCCTTCCTTAACAACGGGTGCTGGTGCTGACGTCTTTCCATCATTGTTGAATCTCCTCTTTTTGAAATGTCCATTCTTATTGTTTTGGCCCTGATTACCACCGAAGTGGTTACCATTTCTGGCCTGATGATGTCCTCCACGCTTGTTGTCACCGCTTCGATGACTGCTCTCACTGGTATTATCATTTTGCCGGCTGCTCTCTTTTGATTGCGTTGACTCGTTATCGCGCTCTACCAACTGAGCCCTATTTACAACATCAGAATACAAACACAGTTTATGAGAAATAAGATGTTGACGTATCTCCGGCTTCAAACCTCTTAAAAACATTCGCGCCATTCTCTCTTCATTATCCACCAAATGGGACGCAAACCGTGTTAACTCTGCAAATTTTGCCTCGTATTGCGACACGGTCATATTATTTTATTCCAACTTAATAAACTCCACCTCCTTCATGTGGCGAATACTTTCGGGAAAGTATTTATCATTGAACAGCTCCTGGAACTTCTCCCAAGACATCTTCAGTACGGCAGGTTGAGTACGTTTTACCGATTCCCACCATTAATCTGCCTCTCCGCGCAACATAAAGGCGGCAAAGGGAACCTTTTGCTCCTCGGAGCATCCCAAGACATCAAATATCTTGGTCATCTGCTTTATCCATGTTTCCGCCATAAGTGGTTTTGGCTCTCCCTTAAACTCCGGTGGTCCCAGCTCCTTGAACTGTTTAGCGGTGACCGCCCGAGAGTTTCCCGCGTTTCCATCTACGTTTTGGACAGGAGTTGCTCTCGCCTGCTGCTGCATGAATTGCATAAAACCTCTGAACATTTGATCATTCGTCATTTGGTCAGTGTTGTTGTTTGCATGAGGATTTTCGCCTTCCTGGTGCACATTATCCTGATTATTGATATGTGGTGAATCAACGATCGCCTGTGCTCCATTGCCAATCTCAACATTCTCAGATGTCATTTTCAGATACTGCCACAAAACAAAAGGTTAATTGACATGTAACATATTATCTCTATATTCTGACCGACCAATAAAATAGCACATAAACTTAGGTAGGTCATACTAGCGAAGGAATTCCCCGTCTCTCCCCTCCTAGTACTATTCTCACATCTTAGCCAGGGATCATATCCCTAAGCTTTGATACCAACTGTGACGCCCCCAAAATTAGGTATACATCACCCATCTTGAGTCGCCAGATACATGGTACAGAATTCAAATATAACTTACTAATACAACTGTCGTGTACAATACGACAAAACGTAACTGTGAGTTTGAATACAATTATTGTCTACTAGAGATCATACAAACTCAAAAGGTGTCCTCAATACAATTATTGTCACACTATTTAACAGAATAGTGAGGACTACTAATACTATTCTCTGGTCCATCACTCCGTTCCCCGACTCGTCCCAGCTATATTCTCATTTCCTGAAGAGAACAGTGAAAGAAAGGGTGAGCTCAACTAGCCCAGTAGGAAATATTATGACTAAGATAATGCAGAATAAATTATCATTAGCCTTCAGCAGTGTTAAACTGATAAAATACAATAAACATCAAGTTTAACTGCAGCGGAACCAGCAATTCATGAAAAGAGTCAAGTAGAAAATAAAATCTACTATCTTTTATGATTTAAAAGGTTTTTCATCATCGTTATAGCTGAGACTCAGCTTAATAAATATTCCACATCATCGAATCACCCCCGCACTACGGCCAAGGATATTCTTTAGTATCACGACCACAATTATTCATGCACTACAGCCAAGAATATTTGTGTATTCATCAATGGTCATGATCATGCCAACAACTGTCCATCAATGCACTACGGGCCAATGAGGATTTTTAATTTTTACATCATTTGTAACATTACGGTCATGATTACACCGAATAATCCCTGGTCATAATCATACCAAGTCCATCTATGCACTACAGGCCACAGATGACTTTCGACAAAATATAAACATGAGGATGATGACAATGATATAAGAATTCAATAAAACAAGTTCAAGAATTATTTTATCCAGGAATTATTAACGTTCAAATTTGTCAACACGATACTGTTTTGTGGTGTAAAATTCAAGAATGATCAGAAGAATATTTCTATGAAAGGATACTGGATGAAGCGCAAATATCAAGGATATTCCACTAATTTCATGGAGCATAGAAGTCAAAGTTTTATCCAACTGAGTATAATAAAGAATGGAATAACAAAAGAAATCACCATGCATGCGATAGACCGCACAGACAGGTTATTCCAGCAGAATAATAATAACGGAACCAGGTCAGGTGAAATTCACACCGACAGGATGTTCCAACAGAATAATAAAGAATGGAACCAGGTCCGGTGTAAAACACACAGACAGGATATTCCAACAGAATAATAAATAATGGAACCAGGTCCGGTGTAAAACACATAGACAGGATATTCCAACAGAATAATAAAGAATGGAACCAGGTCCGGTGTAAAACACACAGACAGGATATTCCGACAGAAATATAAAGACAGGATAGTAAATGGATATCACCAAGTATAGGGTATTCCGCGTATACCGGTTATTCCAACAGAATAATAATGAATGGAATAGCATAAGGATTTCACCAAGTATAGGGTGTACCGCGTATACAGGTCATGTATAGGGTATGCCACTTTTACAGGTTATTCCAACAGAATAACAAAGAACGGAAGAACATAAGTTCTCTTCAAGAAGAAAGAATAACACCCCTTACCGTATTAAGAGATTGAATACTGCAGTCGTGTAATAACCGAATACTCTTCTTCTTTCTCTCTTACTCTCTCTATACTTTCTCTCTCTATAGCTTGAACGAATTCGTGAAAAATAATGAAGCCCTAGGCCTCTATTTATAGAAGATTTATTACTATTTACGAAAGTATTTACTATTTACGAAGGTAATTACTATTGACGAAGGTAATTACTATTTACGAAAATAATTACTATTTACGAAGGTAATTACTATTGACGAAGGTAATTACTATTTACGAAAATAATTACTATTTACGAAGGTAATTACTATTTACGAAAATAATTACTATTTACGAAGGTAATTACTATTTACGAAAGTAATTACTATTTACGATGGTAATTACTATTTACGAAAGTAATTACTATTTACGATGGTAATTACTATTTATGAAAGAGACTCTTAGATGATGACATATGGCCCCCCATAAATAATTCAACTTACCACAAACGTCTAATAATAGACTCTTTATATACATCAAGGATTGAATAAAAATTACCAAAAATCATTTTAACACATATTTAATCTTTCAACAATTATTAATCATTTATAACTTATCGTCTCAATTATTATTTAAATAATATAATATATTATACAGATGATACTGTGACAATAATTGAATCAATAATATAAGAGATATGATGCAGCAATTACTGTAGCAATAATTGAGTATAGCTGAGTGACTTCTCACGTAAGCATCAATAATCAATACCGTGTGCTACTATGCAACAACGCGTATTACTGTACTTTTACTACCGAGTAGTTCAACAGTTTTTAACGGTCACACCTCCGCCGTTATTTTATAGAAAGATAATTTTGTCGTTTTCTAACTATGACAATACTTCCGTTGTGGGGTCCACCAATGATTGTGCCGTCGTACGAATATTCCCCGACAAAAAGAATATTCCCCGACCCAACGAATATTTTATAACAACTTGCGTACTTTGCAAAATTTATAAATATTACCCACAACTATAAAATTATATCCAATTTATTCCATAATATTCAAAAATAATAACTATAGAAAATTCATCTTTATTTATAAAAACTGGGGTCTTACAATTTAGACGTTATTGAATTTTGGATAAATTAATTCTTGAACTTGTTTTATTGGATTCTTATATCATTGTCATCATCCTCATGCTTATATTATGTTGAAAGTCATCTGTGGCCAGTTGTGCATAGATGGACTTGGTATGATTATGACCAGGAATTATTCAATATAATCATGACCGTAATGTTACAAGTGATGTGGTAAAAGTCCTCATTGACCCATAGTGCATTGATGGACAATTGTTGGCATGATTATGAGCATTGATGAATACACGAATATCCTTGGCCCGTAGTGCATGGATAATTTGTGGTTGTGATACTAATGAATATCCTTGACCGTAGTGCAGGGATGATGTGGATTATTTATTAAGCTGAGTCCCAGCGATAAAAGTGATGAAAAACCTTTTAAATCATAAAAGATAGTAGATTTTATTCTCTACTTGACTCTTTTAATGGATTGCTTGTTCCGCTGCAGTTAAACTTGATGTCTATTATATTTTATCAGTTTAACATTGTTGAAGACTAATGATAATTTATTCTGCATTATCTTAGTCATAATATTTCTTACTGGGCTAGTTGAGTTCACCCTTTCTTTCACTGTTCTCTTCAGGAATTTAGAACGTAACCGGGACTAGTCGGGGAACGGAGTGACGGTCCAGATGATAGTATTAGTAGTTCTCATTATTTTGTTAAATAGTGTGACAATAAATATATTGAGAACTTATTCTGAGAGTGGATATTGTCTAGAAGACAATATTTGTATTAAAACTCACAGCTATCTTGTTGTATATTAAAGATTGTATTTGTATTTTGTACCATGTATTTGGCGACTCAGAATAGGTGATGTATACATATTTTGAAGGCGTCACAATGGCGATATACCCAGGTTCACCAATTTGGCTAGTTCTGCTTGTCTGATGTATTCATTAAATGTCTCACACGCTCTACAATGATTTACACACCAAACAATATTTTTATAATAACTAGAAAAACCCTTAACTGCTATAACATGAGCTCAAACACATGAGGCCCAATACATTAGTAAACCCAAGATCTGGCTACTAATAAACAGAGCCGGTCCTGGATTTTTTAAGGCCAGGGCAAATTTTCTCAAGTGTGCCCCTTTATATAAATTAAATAAAAAAATAAATAAATTATCAACTAATTAATTTTATTAAAATTATAAGAATTTACAAAAGATAAGGAAGAACATTTTAAAATATTATCGAAGCAAAGAATCATTACATGTACCTACAAAATAAAAATATCAATGAAATCAGTCAAACTAATGAAATACCAACTGTAGTTGGTAAGTTTTACAGATTACACAGTTGAACTTTTAATTTTTCAAATTACCCCACTAAACTAATTATTATTTTGAAATTGGGTTATTCTGTTAAAAAAAATAAATGGACGTTAATTTTTTATCTACAAAATTAATGAATTACCCACTGTAGTTGACACGTTTTACTGATTACACCATTGAACTTTTAATTTTTCAGATTACCCCATTAAACGAATTAAAAAATAATTATTTTAAATATTTTTAAAAATAATTATTATTTTCAGTAAAAAAATATTAGAAACTTTAATTTTTTCCATAAAATGAGTAAAGTTTCATAAAATATAGATTTTAAAAAATTAAAATTTTATGAAACCTTATTGATTTTATTTTTTTTTTCATTTGAAAATAACATTTATTTTTTGAATCTATATTTTATAAATTTTTACTCAATTTTTTTAAAATATGAAGAATTTTTCAATTTTTTTCTTGACAATAATATTTATTTATAAAAATTAATAATTTCTTTTCTGAAAAAATTGAATTAGTTTTTTTATTTATCTTTTACTATTTTTTTATTTTAATTTATATTTTTAGTTTTTTTAAAAATTCTAATATTAAGAATGAGTCATTCTGTTAAAAAATTAAGTAGACATTAATTTAATTTAAAATCACTTTAATTTTTTTGAATCTATGTTTTATGAAACTCTACTCATTTTATGAAAAAAAAAAGTTTCTAATATTTTTTACTTAAAATAATAATTATTTTTAAAAATATGTAAAATAATTATTTTTAATTAGTTTGATGGGTTAATTTGAAAAAGTAAAAGTTCAATGGTGTAATCAGTAAAATGTGCCAACTACAGTGGTTAATTAATTAGGTTTGTAGACAAAAAATTAAGGTTCGTTTATTTTTTTAAACAGAATGACCCAATTTTAAAATAATAATTAGTTTTGTGGTGTAATTTGAAAAATTAAAAGTTCAATATATGTTGTAATCAGTAAAACCTACCAACTACAATGGGTATTTCTTTAGTTTTGCCCAATGAAATCTAAACCAAAAACATTATTTAAAATGTCTTCTTGTTGCACTTTTAGATGCAAAATTATCAATTATACTATTATATTTAATATTTTATAACATATCATTTTCAATGCATAATATCCCTAATCTTTTTATTATTTTATTTTTTTTATACACATAAATACATAAACTTAATTATAAAAAAATTTGGGCCCCTCTCAACTGTGGCCCCTGGGCGGTTGCCCTGGTGGCCCTTGCCCAGGGCCGGCTCTACTATTAAATTCCTAAGTCCAATTGTATTTTGCGCTTGATTTCCAGGGGCGCTGCTACTATGCAACCCTCGCCAATTTACCGGCGAACTGGGCAGCCGCATGCTTACTGGTGTGCGAGACCTCCGACCGGGTAGTCGTAGCGTTTATTCGTCGAACCCACAGAAGTATGAG
The DNA here is from genome assembly GCA_020205505.1 of Panax japonicus. Classification (NCBI taxonomy): domain Eukaryota; kingdom Viridiplantae; phylum Streptophyta; class Magnoliopsida; order Apiales; family Araliaceae; genus Panax; species Panax japonicus. The sequence continues at coordinate 47,339,210 of CM035103.1, forward strand.
TCAATCCCAACAAATATCAAGCATTATTTTCAAAAGTAAATATGGTTCAAAAATATAGTCTTAATATTTGTGAAATTCAAAAAATAATTTATTTTATTTTGGGTATACTCATGCATTTCTAGTGTGTCAGCCACCAGAAGAAAATAAAAGGGTTGCCTGCAGATTTCTTTTGTTGGTGTTTGGAAGCTTGGATTTTCCTGCTAAGAGCCTTTCAATGGAAAGTTTGTCTATGTATACAAGGGGGTATCTATCTAAATCTGAACTCCACTACTTTATTCTTCTTGTATTTATCCAAACTGCATGCCTTATTTTCCTTTCTTCCCAATTTTCTAAAGTTGATAGGATTGCAAAAAGTTATTTGATTCTTTAGCCAAGTCATAACTTCACTACTGCCAACCTGGGATTTTGTTAGAACCGTAGCTTCGTAGAGTCGTAATCGAAAAAATAATCGGAAAACATGACACGGGTAATCCCTGTCCTTAAGGTCTTTATCGCCCTCACCACTAATGGTTTGCTATGAGTTACAGGTGATATACCTCCAGGATATATGCCAAGTTTCGGAGTTGAACAATTTTGTGATAGCAATTCACAAATGTTCCAGTCGAATATTTCTTTGTGATAGTTATATGTTTATAGAAAAAATTAACCGAAAGAAGAGAGAATTTCATGTGCAAGCTTTTATCTACTTTGCTAGTAAGAATACTCTATTCCTCATATATGCATATATCTTCATATATCTACACATATAGATATATATGTATACATATATAATAGTAACAACTACTCCCTTATATATCTATTTTAATTACACATTATTATAGATATAATGTTGTAAGTTACACATTAGTCATAATGATGTAAGTTACAAGTTATTAATAATAATGTAATTTAAATAGAAAAATGGAGAGTTTCTTTTGTTTCACATAATTAAATAAGATTACACATCTCATGCTTATAAAGCAACTAGTAATCATTTATTAATTATAATGGAACTAAGACAAACTAGTTTTTACAAACAACTTGCACCTTAATTATCAAATGTTTCACTTAAATCATTGATAAACACAAGTCATATGATTCCAACTTGAATCAAATGAATTACTCTCATTCTCCACATATAGGACATTAAGTTACACCTTTTATACTTACTTAAATTACATCCACAAATGAGTTTTGTCAAACTCAAATATTAAGTCTCAAAAGTATAAAATAAGGTGCAATATATAACAGATTTGATGCTCCATTTTTCAGTCTGATCTATAACAATATATAACGAGAAAGTATCAAATTATTTTAATTGATCTTGAGTTGTCTCAGTAGTTCAATTTTAGTGATTTGGTGGCTCAAATTTTGTTGTTGTTGTTGTTGTTCTTGATTTTCATGTCTTTTAATTGATCATAAATTTTAATATTCCCAAAAATCAACTCAAAAGTTATGCTTTTCTCACAAAATTTTAGTCACTAATCAGTACTGTGCAAGTCACTGATAAGTTTGCAAATAGTTAGTAAAATGATATGAATTTATTTATTAATAATTTAAAATATAATTTCATTCATCATGTTTTAAAAGTAATTTTAATCAAATAAAAAATCTAATAAAATAAATTAACAATAAGGATTTTATTGTTGGCAAGTTAAATACATACATACACGAATGCATATATATAGAGAGAGAGAGAAAGAGGACCGATCTATAACTAACGGTGTCAATTTAAAATTACTTTTATAACAAATCGTGACCCTCCATCCGAAGATCGAACGGTTAAATAGAGGGTCCGATCCATCCACAGTTTAATTTTCAGTATTTCACAATTTAATACTGCGGACGGGACAGAGGAGTAAAATGCTCCTCCTTTGCAAGTCCCCGTCCAAATGTTCCTCCTTTGCAAGTCCCCATCCGCAGTTTAATACTGTGGACGCTAGATATGACCAAATGGCCAACTAATAAGTCTTGTTCGTATTATTAAATTGCGGATGCTAAATTCAATTTTTTTTAGTTTTCAAGGCTAGGATCATGTTGAATGTCAATGATATACGTTTTGGAATTTTATAGTCTCATCCCAATGTTATATTTGTCATATGGGTCAACTTAAACCCTCACATTTTGTGAAAAATTGTATCAGCATGTTGAATGCAAATATGCAATCTCTGAAAATTTCTTTTCACAACTTTCACGATCGTTTTCCAATCTTCAAGAGAGAAGCATATAACAATTCATTCTAATTTCTAAGTATCCGAAATTCCAGACAAATACAATCACTGCAATTGTGGGAATTGATCGAATCTTGAAAATAAAAAAAAAATTGAATTTGACATCTGCAATTTAATACTGCGGACGAGACTTATTTACAAACAATGTCTTTTTCAGTTGGTCATTTGACCATACCTAGGGTCCACAGTATTAAACTGTGAACGGGAGTTCCTACAGAGAGAGAGAGAGGGTGATAAAAGAATTTTGAATAAACCTCAATTTGAGTGGTATTGAAAACGTCAACAACATCATTGAGATCTCACACAATTTCTTCATCTTTTTCTCTTTCTGCAATTGATTTTCTTTTTTCTTTTTTCTCTCCCCTTGACATATAATTAATAGAATTGATTGTATCTCTCTATATAACTAAATATATTAGTGGAATTTTGGTAATTATGGTAGAAGAATTTAAAACTTAAAAATGCATAGGAATTCACAGAGGACATTTACAAATCAACTCGTTTGAAGACTTGGGATAATCGGTCCTCTTCACTTTCCGCCATCTCTCCCCATCCCATGGTCGGACTCCTCCTTCAACAAGTTTTACAGCCATGCCATATTATTTTCCCCCATATATTTATTAATAATTCCACCTCATAATATTGTAACACAACAACATTTGACTGACATCTGCTTTAAAAAAAAAAGAGAAAATAAACTTTAATGTTTAATCGAAAATAATTGTATTTAATTATTTAAAATAGAAAATAAGTGTAAGTTGGTTGATTTTTAGTGTTATTTACTCGATGGGAAAACAAGTTTCTTTTTGCTGTGAATGACCAATAATACTTAATGTGGTTAATAATATCAGAGAAATAATTATATTATCGAAATCTATCTAATAAAATACAAATGATTTTGAATTTCCCGCTCACTCAATAAATCATCTGGGCCGTTCAAAGTTTGGGATAAATCCCACTGTCCATACAGTGTCGGAGGCACGGGGCACATCTAGTAAATATATATTTAGCGATAATTTTAATGACACTTCAAATTTTTAGTGACATTTATTAATATTTCGACAACATAATTATTACTTTGATATTACTAATGACCATAATTAAGGCGATTACTCCCCCGTTCTTTAATATAGGTCGTTTTAGGGTTGTGCACAAGTATTAAGGTAATAATTGTATAGCATTAACTATAATATCAATTGTCTATATTGCCCTTAGTAATTGATTTTTTAAAAGAAAAAAAATTGTTTAAATTTTCCTTTTTTTTTTAACTTTTTCAAATTCCAAATGTACCCTTGTAGGAAATTAGAAGAGAGGAGTCTACACTAACACTAGAAATGAGTTTGGATTCCAGCTAAAACCATATCAAAATATATTCTTAATCAATCATTTGGACTTAACAGACCATTTTGTCCCCACTAACAGCTGGTTACAATTAAGAATCTAATCCTCCACAAGTCACGCGATTTTGATGTCCTTTCATCTTTAGGCCCCCATATCAAATTCTTGCTGCTACTGATTTTGACATTTTTAGAAGAAATATCAGCTTCAACCAACTTTTTCTCTCTGTTTGGTTGCATAGAAAAATTGAAAATGGGGATATGGGATCCTCTTATTTTTTATGATTGGATAACTAGTTGTATACTTGTCCACTTTTTTTCTATTTTACTAGTAACCAAACAGGTGTGTCTTAGTAGAATATTATCCCGGTTGGAAACAAGATGATTTTTTTTTTATCAATCCACTTGGTTATTTCAAGAATCTTATTATGTTAAGTACTTCTTATTCTTTTTAAATATTTAATTTCATATTTTATTGGTACAAAATCAAAAATTTGAAACTAAATAATGCTAATGATCTCTCTCTTTTTTCCCATCAAATGTAAGGAAACAAAAAGAGTAATGTGTAGTAAAGAGAGCTTGAAGAAAATAAAACACTGCCATAAGGTAAACTCAATGCATTAACAGTAAGTTTCTGAATAGTAAGAAAATATGTAAAAAAGAAGAAGCTTACAATGAAAATTTACTCCCTTATTTACCCTACAACACACTTGTTACCATACTAGCACAATGTATTACATGTGGTTATAGGGTTTTTGCACATCATTTTGCTGCAATTAGTTCTAGAATTATACAATGGATTCCTTGTAAAAACCCTCCAAAAAATATATATTAGTTGCAGATGCAATTACTATGAAGAAAATTCAATAATGGAAGAGAAAATGCTTCTCTGTTTCTGGATAAAATATTTTTTCGGACGGCCGCCTTGTCGCTGTATATACATAGGCCTCTCATTTGTTGGGGCCTCAAGTCAATTTTAACAATGTTGACAAGTAGTGATCATATCTCAACTTTCATATGGCTGCTTGTGGAATTTGAGCCTGCATCAAAAAGACTTGCACATGAGATATTATAATTTCAATGTTGTTAACTACTAAATAAATAAAATTTAAGGCTTGCATTTGTGAGGAAAATAACTCACCATGAAGAATTTCATGTTGATTTTGGCCAAACCCCATTTGCACAAAGCTTTGGAGGTCATCTTCCCAAAATGTTGGAACCTGAAGATGGATAAAAAGTCATTTTACATAAGAATAAAGGCGGTGCTAAATACATATTTGCTCTGACAACATCATTTACGCTCTGACAGCCCCAAAAAAAAAACACCCCAAGTTTCCAAACTTCTTGTTGCTAATGAATTTACAATTTTAAATACCTGAGAGGCTGCAGCTTCATGAAAGCCAACAACTGAAGGCATTTGCATTCCTGTATTTCGAAGAATTGCAGCAGTCAAAGGGTTCATGGAAAATGGGTTTTTTGTTCCATTAGGCATGTTACTATGTAGATTAGGCCCTTGTTGAGATTGATATGCATAAGGGAAAGCCTGTGCTGATGAATCTGCTGGGAAAATGTTATGCTGGAAGATCTGAAAGTTAGCATAAAATGATTAATTATAGAGACTAATATTAATGTAATTAGCACAAGATAGAGCAATAAAAATGTGTGACTAACTTACATCTTTTGAAAGAAGAGCTTCCATGTTCAAGTCCATTCTAGGATTAACAGTTGATAATTTCATTGAAAGGAACTGGAAAAAAGAAGAAACCAATTCAAAATTTGGCTAAATTACTCATAGTTTGAATTGCAGTCATAAATTATGGAGTTGGGATAATCTGAATTTACCTCAACTTGTTGCTGTAATGACTGCACATAATTTATAATCTCATCTAGCATAACAGCTTTTCCAGTCACCTGTCAGAAAATTCAAGCACAATTTGTAAGTTTTCTTACATTTTTTCTTTATTTAGTATCACAAAAGTTGTGATCTTTAAGCACCTTATTGCAGCCCGGAACAAGATCTTGGAGGAACTTCATCCTTTCACTAATTTTCTCTCTTCGAACCTGTCCGAAGAAAATTTGCAGAAAGGGGACTGCTCAATTGGATTGTAATACGAGAATAAATTCTAAAGGGGACTGCTCAATTTTTTTTTAAAAAATTTCTATTTTCTTACCCTTTCAGCTAGACTATGACTATCTGTTGCCTGCCCCCTTCTGGCTCTAACATGAATATAGTCCTTTGGAGGCTCTGGAGGCTTTGCACTGTCCTTGTTCTGTTTCTGATTTCCCTCCCCTGTAACTTTTCCACTGCCATTTCCTTCATTTTCTTTGCTTCTTTTTGAATTTGACTCTTCATTTTCAGCAACCACCTATGAAATTGAAAAAGACAAAAATAAATTACACGTGTATTGTGAAAGTTTTCTGCGAAATACGTCCATATATAGGACTGAATAGGATTTTTAAGGGTAGCCCACCATATTACAAATCTCTTTACAAAATTATCGCTAATACTTATTCAAGTTACTGATAACAAAAAAGTTTGGATACATAAATTTGAAATATATATCATTTCCCTCGCATAATTTGGACTTGGAAATGTAAGAGTTTGTGATTTAGTTAAAATACCATGGATTCTTTAGCAGAAGGAGCTGATGGGATTTCCTTTCCCCTTGGAATTGATTTTCTCTTCCTGCCATTGCCATCACTCTGGCTTTTCTTAACAATTTCCCCACCTGGGATTTGTTCAGAAACTGAAGATTCCTCCATTGAATCTTTTTCTGGGGTTGAAGATCTTGAAAACCTATGGAATTTCTTATCAGAAACTTCAATTCCCTCCTGCAAGAATCCATCTCTGTTTTCTTGAAGTCCCATTTGAGATCCAGCAAACTCTGTTTTTGGAGGAAATTTAGATTCATTTTTCCCACCAAAACAAGAAAATCTTGCAGCCCTTTCTGCAAATCCTGGATCTGTGGAAAATGGTAATTGATTTCCTGGAATTTTCAAATTCCCTCTGATCTGATTTTCAATTGATAAATTGAGTTTTGGAGGGGAATTCAAAGGAGTATTATAACAAGAAGTGTTAGTACTATTATTTCCACCTATATAAGAATGAGGTGAAATTTCCCCAGAATTACAAATACCTCCTAATCTACCAATCAGTTCTATGAGTACAAAATTTTCCCCATTATTTGGAATTCCAGGATTAGAATTTGCTGGTGAGGAAACAATTGAGCTCAGAGCAGATTCAAAGGGATCACTTTGATCCATTGAATTATCCCAATTGGGATTGAAAAAACAATTGGGAATTTGCTCATTCAGCTCATTTGTTTGAATTTCTATCCCAAAATGTGAGGAATTCCATGTGGGTGGAATTGTGATTCCTTTGAAAAGCTTTTCCCTTTCCATATTTGGGAATTGAAATGAAGAAAACCAAGAACAAGAATTATGCCAAAAAAATGTTCTTGATTTGGAAGAAATGAGGGTTGAGGGAAATTAATGTGATGGTAGAATTGTTCTTGTAATTCACTCAATGAGAAGAGAAAAGTGGGAGAAAGATATTGTATTCCAGAAAAGCTAGCAGACAGACAAAGTGAATGAAAAATGGAGGAAAGTGGAGAGGAAGCAAGGGAGATGGATAATAAAAAAAAGAAAGGTGCTGTCTGTTTGACCTTTTATAAGAATAACTATATAACATCACAATAGTTCAACACTGGTATGAGTTGCGCCTTTTTTTTATACTTCAAATCCCGTCCAATTTTTTAAAACAATGAAATCATTAATTTCTCGTATCTAAAGTGAGGGGTGAACTTTATGATAAGTTTATTTCATGTTTAATATTGTGTTGACACACAGGCCAGAAGGGTGATCTATCTGCATTCATGTTATCATCAAGTTCCCTTCATACTAACTGCTTCCCTTTAATATGCAAGTTCTCAAGTCTGTTCAGAAGATTAATAAGTGTGTTTCTAGATTAACCTCCTATTTGGAGAATAGATTAATTAATTATATTATATACTTCAATAACTTTGAAACATTTCATTACGTCTCAGTACCTGTTCGTTTCACAAGTTTACGAAGCGTTTGGAGGTTCATAAGCACCTGAGAAACTTGTTCTTTTACAAGAAACTTATTTCTAACCCAGCTAACTTAACTCACAAACCGCCGTAACCTTTAGGGCTCGAATACAACATAGAAAAATTGGTGCGTTGTATTTGAATCAACAAATACACTATGCTACTACTATAAATACAGATGTATTTAGGATGCAAAATGTAGCATCAATTTTATAAGGAAGAAATATGGTAGGGTTAGGCGGACATGTTTTTTTGACTCGTAATCTTGTATCTTGTGCATTACATTTTGTAAACACTAAGTATAACAATCGAGTCGTATTAATTTTCTATACTAGTATTACGGAGAATTTAAGATAAAACTCCGTAATAGACGCTTGGGGCCGTAAACATGAACCAGAAATGTCTCTCTCCTTGAAAATGAAATGGTCTATGAATTGTCTCTACTATGAAAATGGCCTGAAGATGATGGAATGGGAAGCCATGGTACAAAAACTACAACCATACCCTACTTCTACTATTTTTCTTTTTTTTCCTGGCCCCCCTTTTCTTTTCTTTTTCTTCCTTGTAATGAAGATGATATGAAAGTAAAGATATATATTTATAGATTAAAAATGGTGAAGAATTATAAATTTATATTCTTTTAATTTATCTTTTTTTTTGTTGCTTTGCTTCTACAGGCACACAACACCCTGTTACACTGCAACTCTTTGTCATGTGGTGGATATGAGCAATGATTAATGTATTGTTGGAAAAGTGAAGAAAGTTACTGTATCATATATTTTAATATGGATAATAATAATAATTTAACGCGCATCGATCATTAATAGCGTGTTAAATTCTGCATAAAAACGAAATCACACACAAAGTTTAACGGTTTGGGCTGCCGGAGATAGTTTCGGTGTGAGAATAAATACATGCTGAATAAGGTTTAACAATGGAGATTTTATAACGTCCTATAAATAATATTGTGTGTACCTCATAACCAAAGAATAACCTTGTATTTATAGTGATCACACATCTTTCCCCGTATATAAATAGAATTTCTCATTAGATATGATTTCTTAATGATAATGAATTAAATATCCTTAAAGAAAAGAAAGTCAGAACATATCCTGACACTTGAAAATTGAATGTAACTATGAATCTTTAATTTCTTAAAATACTCAAGTGTCAAATTAGACTCTTACGCTGGATAAATACTTCCACATGAACTTTGACCCACCGTATAATTTTAGCCCAAATAATCACGCCTCAACAATAATATAATACTACTCCATTTAGTTAAATATGAATATGATAGAGAAAAAGAGTTTTTTTTAGTTATTTTAATGTTTAGGTAGAAGTGAGGAGGGTGGCACACTGCACAACAGTAAGAGACTTTAAATTATTTCCTTTTTCTTTTATTTCTCTACTTTTTGTGACCTTTTATTCTTAAAAAAAGAAAGAAAAAAAAGAGGAAAAGAAATCTAGAATGGCAAGGTAAAGGTTTGTGAGGTAGAGTGATGAGGAAAAGGAATCTAGGGTAGGGTGTGGTCTTTGTTTAGTTTGAAGGGTTGGTGGGGTCCACATAAAATAAAATTATGAAAAATGCATTTTTGTGTGTGTGTATATATATAGAGCATTTAAAATCACAAGTGGATACTGGAAAAAGAAGTCGTAGGAATCCAGGGAAATGAAGTCACTGCAAATTGTGTAATCATAAATGATGAAATCATATATATATATATACGGTCCAGATCAAGTGTATATCCCTTATCTTACTCACCCGTGCTTACCCCCCTTTAGACGACGGTTTCGATCATACAACCGTCATCTATAATTTTAGTGACGAACAACATATAGCGTCGCTAAAAGTATAGACGACGGTTGTATGACCGAAACCGTCGTTTAAAGGAGGGTAAGCACGGATGAGTTAGATAAGAGGTATGCACTTGATCCTTTATATATATATATGTCATCTTCCTTAAGAAGGCAATAAGCATATGCAGATTATGAAATCGTAATTCCTTTTTTAATTGGGTTTTGTTTATATCCATTTTGTTAATTTCCACCAACTAAACACATAATAAATTAAGTTCGGTTGTCCTAAAAACATATTTTGTCTTTTTAAAATTTTTTGAAAACACTTGCAATTAACTTTACTAGTATTATTTTCTGAGTTGAAAAAAATTTAAAGTTGATCTGATTCATTTTTCTGGAAAGACTGAATTACATAAAAGATTGGAAAACGATATACATATCGATAAATATTTGACGAAATTGAATTGCGACCAACGTGAAAGTGTATGAGATAAAATAAAATATATTAAATTGAGACATTTCTTAATTCTTACCTATCTCATGTATACATATACGTCACAATCATAATTTAGCTGAAAACTTTTGAATGTACATCACGACTGTAAAAGATTTATTACTTCTTTTTTTGATATCTAGGAGTTTTCCAACCGTAATCGTACTAATCTCCATCAACCCGGGTCAGCCTTTTCATACGGGCTTACACCCGCGTCCCCGTGCCCCCATAAACTATTTCTGGTGGGAGTCGAACTTAAGATGAATTAATAATATTTTTAATTAATTTATAATATTCTTCATATTATTAAGTAAAAACAAACTAATTCAGATCAATATTAATTTTTAAGAATTTGTGATTTAACTCCAAATTGGTAAAAAAAAAAAAATTGGGCCGAGTTCCCACCTATGTATGGGTGGAAGAAATTCTCTTTAGTCTTATGATAGTGGGCTTGGTTTTAACCCAGTGGACAATCGGAGCTTTTATGCTTTCACTATTTGATCTTTTTATCATATTATTGGCCAATTAATTGGCTTTTGTTATAAATAGTTATAATATGGATGTCCATTCATTTTCTATAACCTACATAACCTACATGAGCTATTCATTCCCTAATTAAGTTTATATTTATTTCATCTTCTTGGTTCATGTATTTGTGTAGCCTATAAATAGAGGCTCACTATCCATGTATTGTGGACTTGAAGAATAATAGAAAATCTCACTTCTTATTCTCTCTCTTAGTGTTATCTTCTTATGTTCTCTCTAAAATTATAATACGTTATCAGCACGATATACCTTCTCCTTCAAATCAAATATGATTATCTTCAATATGAAAGTAAGGAGCAACTCGTGCTGATATCATTTCCTTTATTAACATCTCTACTTATATACTCATATACGGCTGCTACAATGATACAAAACATACTGCAATTTTTATTTTTATTTCAATGGTCAATAACGGGCTACTACCCGCAAGAGATCGAGTAGCTCCGCTTTTGATATTGTGTGCTCAGTCTTATTTATCAGAAACTCTCCAAATTTGAATCCATTTTTCTCCATTTGAGATAATAGGCTACATAAACTGATTTGGAGTTGTGTATCAGTTTATGGGACCAAAAAAACTTTAGTAAAAGAACTTGCAGCAAGGTACAATATACAGAAATTAGTTTCAATTAGCATTTTTATTTTATTGTGACAAAAGATAAAATATACCTCACATAATAACAGCTTGTAGTAGAATATATATTTAGTCATACAATATAATTTTTTTTAACTATTATCATGTTTATGCTATATCCAAAACTCAAGTGTAGGCGTTAATTTTTCTGGGCTCGTTACTTTTATTTTATTATTTTTCTAATAATCTTATGTCTTATTTTTACTACTTATCTCGTTGTTGGTCGGTTACTGTCTATATCATATTTGAATTGCAGACTCTTTTATACAATAGTGCTACTATTTATCATACGCTTGCGATTTTGATTTGTGTATACTTAACGATCAGTAAGCTAGCTGTTGTTTTAGCACAAGGCACTTATTCTTAAATACAACAGTACATCTTACAGCGAAATCTGTTTTTTTTTTGTTTTTTTTCATTTACGCATTTTACTTCATTGGTTTGTGTTTCATCTGTAAGGTTATATTTCTAAGCATGTCCGGAGCAAAAGTTTATTATATCAGTTTATTGGAAGAGTCACTATTTGCGCTGATCAAGTCTTTTCTAGTATCACATAATTGCAATGTCTATTACAGTAAGCATGATATATGCACTATACTGATAGTATATGACATGAACAGTATGTTTTCACTGTATGAGAGAACAATATGTGTGTTATATATATATATTTATGCACATGTGAATAGTTATAATAAACTAAATTTCTAATAATTTTTGATATTTTTGTTTGAAGTTACAATGACAAATCTTGCTAAACTCGAATTTGTGGCTCTTGACATTACTGGAAAGAATTATTTATCATGGGTGTTAGATGCTGAAATTCATCTAGATGCAAAAGGTCTTGGTGATACTATCAAAGAAGGAAACAAAACATCTAGTCAAGATAAGGCCAAAGCGATGATATTTCTTCGTCATCACCTCCATGAGGGACTTAAAATTGAATATTTGACTGTTAAAGATCCACTTATCCTTTGGAACAATCTAAAGGAAAGATACGACCACCAGAAAACTGTAATACTTCCTAAAGCTCGTTATGATTGGATGCATCTAAGATTACAAGATTTTAAATCTGTAAGTGATTATAACTCAGCTATGTTTAGAATCAGTTCTAAATTACAATTATGTGGAGAAAAGATCACTGATGCAGATATGTTAGAAAAAACATTCTCCACCTTTCACGCATCTAATATGCTCCTGCAGCAGCAATATCGTGAAAAGGGTTTTAAGAAATACTCTGAACTGATTTCATGCCTCCTTGTGGCTGAGCAAAACAATGAACTATTGATGAAAAATCATGAGGCCCGTCCAACTGGATCTGCTCCATTCCCTGCAATAAATGTCGTAACATATAATGGAAAAAACAGAGGTCACGCCAGTAGTCGTGGACGTGGTTATGGACGTGGACGTGGTCGAAATAATCATCGTGGTGGTCATTTCTCAAACACATATACCCACCAGAAGTGGGAATATAAGGATGGAAAATGCGAAAAAGGTGATAAAGATAAAAATACCACGGAGAATTTGTGTTATCGTTGTGGAGGTAAAGGCCATTGGTCTCGTACCTGTCGTACACCAAAACATCTTGTTGAGCTCTATCAACAATCATTAAAAGATAAAGGAAAGAAGATAGAGACAAATTTTGCTAGTGAGGATGGAAAAGATGATACAAATCTTGATTCTGGAAATGATGATTTTAATTATGGTTATGTGGATACCACTCATCTAGATGTTAATGATTTTTTCTCAAATCCTGAAGAAAAAATTGACTTCCTGTTTGGTGATGAGAGTGTCCAAATATAAAATTTTTAAATAATGTTTTGATGTTATTAGACTTTATTTTAAGCATTAATAAAATTCTAATTATTATGTTTTTATCATGTTTACTTGTTTTCTTATGATTCGATATATATGGGATATTTTATTAATCTGATTATATATTTTTTATTTTCTTTGAATAACATAGATACTCTCTTGATTCGATTTGCAATGAATGGTGGAGATATATGTCTCGCAGACAGCGCCACTACGCACACTATATTACAGAATAAGAAATATTTTTCTTCTTTCATAATGCAAAAGGCAAATGTCAGTAAGATATCGGGTAGTGCAAAATTAATAGAAGGCTCCGGAAGAGCTAACATTTTCTTGCCTGGAGGAACAAAATTTGAAATTGATGAAGCATTATACTCTCCCAGGTCTCAAAGAAATTTATTGAGTTTTAAGGATATCCGCCGAAATGGGTATCATATTGAGACAACATGTGAAGGAAAGATTGAGTATCTTCACATTACGAGTATAATCTCGGGTAATAAAAGTGTATTAGAAAAATTACCAGCTTTTTCCTCTGGTTTGTACTACACGAGAATTAGAATAATTGAAACAAATATGGTTGTTAATAAAAAGCTAACGAATCACAATAACTTTGTTGTTTGGCATGAACGGTTAGGCCATCCTGGATCGATAATGATGCGAAGAATAATTGAGAATTCATGTAGACATCCATTGGAGAACCAGCAGATTCTTCAATCGAATGATTTCCCATGCGCTGCTTGTTTTCAAGGCAAGTTAATTGTTCGGCCATCACCAGCTAAAATAGGGACTGAATCCCTTACATTTCTGGAACGAATACAAGGTGATATATGTGGACCAATTCATCCACCATGTGGACCTTTTAGATATTTTATAGTTTTAATTGATGCATCAACAAGGTGGTCACATGTATCTCTATTATCAACTCGCAACCTGGCGTTTGCGAGGTTACTTGCTCAATTAATCAGATTACGAGCACATTTTCCAGATTATCCCATCAAGAAAATTCGTATTGACAATGCTGGTGAATTTACTTCCCAAACTTTCAATGATTATTGTATGTCTATTGGGATAAGTGTTGAACATCCTGTAGCACATGTTCACACACAAAATGGCCTTGCAGAATCATTGATTAAGCGTCTTCAATTGATTGCAAGACCATTACTGATGAGATCAAAACTTCCAATTTCTGCTTGGGGTCATGCTATTTTACATGCGGCAACACTAATTCGCATCAGACCAACAAGTTATCATAAGTACTCCCCTTTACAATTGGTTTTTGGCCAGGAACCAAATATTTCTCATCTAAGAATTTTTGGTTGTGCTGTATATGTTCCAATTCCTCCACCACAACGTACTAAGATGGGACCTCAAAGGAGGTTAGGAATATATGTTGGATATGAATCCCCATCTATAATTAAATATTTAGAACCATCAACAGGGGATTTATTTACAGCTAGATTCGCTGATTGTCATTTTGATGAATCAGTCTTCCCAACATTAGGGGGAGAAAATAGGCAGCTGGAAAAAGAGATAAGCTGGAATGAATTATCATTGTCTCATTTTGATCCTCGTACAAAACAATGTGAACTAGAAGTTCAGAAGATAATTCATTTACAAAGTTTAGCAAATCAATTGCCAGATGCATTTTCTGACCCAAAGAGTGTAACAAAGTCACATATACCAGCTGTTAATGCTCCAATTAAAATTGATGTCCCAGCACGACAACCTCTTGTTGCAAATGAATCTAAAACACGCTTGAAGCGTGGTAGACCAGTCGGTTCCAAAGATAAGAATCCTCGTATGAGAAAAGGAACAAAGATTCAAGATGGTCATAACGAGGAAATGGGAACTCCAGAAGAGTCTACAGAAAAACCTCTAGACATGACTAATATTACAGTTCCAAAAGACAATCAGGTACCTGAAATCATTGAAAATGAAGAGATCTCGATAAATTATATCATGTCTAGAAAAATATGGAACCGAAATGAAATTGACGTCGATAATGTTTTTTCATACAATATAGCGCTAGATGTTATAAAAGATGACGAGGATCTTGAACCAAGGTCTATTGAGGAATGCATGCATAGAATTGATTGGCCAAAATGGAAAGACGCAATTGAGGCAGAATTGAAATCTCTTGAAAATAGAAATGTTTTTGGACCAGTAGTCCGTACACCTGATGGTGTAAAACCAGTGGGGTACAAATGGGTTTTTGTTCGAAAACGAAATGAAAATGGTGAAATTGTGCGACATAAAGCACGACTAGTTGCGCAAGGATTTTCACAAAGACCCGGTATTGATTATGAAGAGACATACTCTCCTGTGATGGATGTGACTACTTTTCGATTCCTAATCAGTCTGGCAATAAAAGAAGGACTTCATTTGCGTCTAATGGATGTCGTTACAGTATACTTATATGGCCCACTTGATAATGAAATTTAAATGAAACTCCTAGAAGGATTTAAATTGCCAGAAGCATGTAAATCCAGTTCTCGAGAACAGTACTCGATCAAATTAAATAGATCTCTATATGGATTAAAACAATCCGGTCGCATGTGGTATAACCGTCTTAGTGAATATTTGTTAAAGGAGGGATATAAGAATGATCCTGTTAGTCCATGCATTTTTATAAAGAGATCTAGATTTGAGTTTGTTATTATTGCAGTATATGTTGATGATCTAAATATCATTGGAACTCCTGAAGAGATTTCAAAGGTAGTAGAGTACTTGAAAAGAGAATTTGAAATGAAAGATCTTGGAAAAACAAAATTTTGTCTTGGGTTACATATAGAGCATTTAAAGGACGGCATTCTTGTGCATCAAACATCTTATATAGAGAAGGTGCTAAAACGATTTTATATGGACAAAGAACATCCGTTGAGCACTCCAATGGTTGTGAGGTCACTTGATGTAAATAAAGACCCTTTCCGACCTCGAGAAAATGATGAGGAGATTCTTGGTCCTGAAGTACCATACTTGAGTGCAATTGGAGCACTAATGTATCTTGCTAGTCATACACGACCTGATATATCATTCTCTGTCAACTTATTAGCAAGATATAGCTCTTGTCCAACCCGAAGGCATTGGAATGGAATTAAACATATACTTCGTTACCTACAAGGTACAAAGGATATGGGTTTGTATTTTCCTAACCAACCCAAAACAGATTTGATTGGTTTTGCAGATGCAGGGTACCTATCCGATCCTCATAATGCTCGATCGCAAACTGGATATGTATTCACTTGTGGTGGAACCGCCATTTCTTGGCGTTCGATGAAGCAAACTATAGTAGCTACATCTTTTAACCATGCTGAAATTTTGGCAATACATGAGGCTAGTTGTGAATGTGTATGGTTAAGGTCTGTTATTCAACACATACGAGGAGCTTGCGGTTTATCTTCAGGAGAAGAATCATCGACGGTCTTATATGAGGATAATACAGCATGCATTGTTCAACTCAAGGAAGGATATATCAAAGGTGATAGAACAAAGCATATTTCACCAAAGTTCTTTTTCACTCATGACCTTCAGAAGAATGGTGATATAAATGTTCAGCAAATCCGTTCAAGTGAAAATTTGGCAAATTTATTAACAAAGGCGCTTCCTACTTCTACATTTGAGAAGCTAGTCCACAACGTTGGATTACGTCGACTCAGAGATCTCAAATGATATAATCATGAGGGGGAGTAATTAAAATTTTTTCATAAAGCAATATCTCATAAGTTTTTGAAGAATTATGTACTCTTTTTCCTTCACTAGGTTTTTTTCCCACAGGGTTTTTCCTAGTAAGGTTTTAACGAGGCATATTCTTCAGTAATGGACATCCAAGGGGGAGTGTTATAAATAGTTATAATATGGATGTCCATTCATTTTCTATAACCTACATAACCTACATGAGCTATTCATTCCCTAATTAAGTTTATATTTATTTCATCTTCTTGGTTCATGTATTTGTGTAGCCTATAAATAGAGGCTCACTATCCATGTATTGTGGACTTGAAGAATAATAGAAAATCTCACTTCTTATTCTCTCTTAGTGTTATCTTCTTATGTTCTCTCTAAAATTATAATAGCTTTCTATTTTTAATATTTTTTCCAAGGATCACACTATGGTGAAAAAATTAAAAATATATGTATATATATAGAATTTCATAATTAATATCAATTATAATAACAATAATTACTTTGTTAAATTAAATTACAATATTTATTAACCTCAAATAAAGAGGAATACTAACAGATTCTTATTTAGTCAAAAGATGCACAATACAGACCTCTTTTTTTTATCTTTTCTGTTTTTGAAAACCTATTCTATAGGCTTGGAGAAGGAACTAGGGGAAACTAGGAAAAATTTACCTTTTTCATGTAGTGTCTTGGTTAATTTTAACTTCTACTTATGGGTAAATTATGTAAATTTGTACAGTAAATTGAGAAATCTATGTATCACTAGAATAAAGTTTTCTTCTCTCTTTATTATGAAACTTGTATTCTCATCCATAGAATATAAAATTTACATAATGTATGTTGATTATAAAAGGAAAATATATATATATATATATATATATATATATATATATATATATACACACACACAGCTGTGTAGTATAGCCTATGGCGATAATTTTTTTGAGCTATGACGACGGTTCAACCGTAATCATAGATATTCTGGTCTATTACGATGGTTCCGTCGCTATAATCCAAAAAAACCGTTGTCATAACACAACTATATATACATATAGCCCATTATAAAATACATTTGTAATTTTGGTGTTAATAATATCTCTCAAAAGTTGGGGTTTTAATCTCTATAGTGTCTGGTTTTGACCTATTGAACTAAATTTGCAGGATTCTAAAACTAAAATTAATATATCTTTCTTTGATTTAGTTAATATACTTGAAGTTATTGTAAACTATTTAAAGAAGAATAATAAACTACCAAAATTGTAGTTTTTAAAAACTATATACACAAATAAGATTATTTGATTTTAAGAGATCAAAATAAAAATCTTTTAATAAAATGAAAAAAATATTTTATTTATTTTTTTGCAATTCTTAATAAAATCTTTGATTTCATCACTGAAAATAGAGTATTGCTACACTTAAAAAAAAAAAAAAAAAAAAAAAAAAAAAAAAAAAAAACTATTACAAAAACTAGATAGTTTACAAAATGATGTATCAAATTTTAATTTGTAAATAATTCACCATACGTATGTGGGTCCAATAATTATAACTAGCCATAATTATACATATATCATTTTGTATTTATCTTATTTTTGTAACCATTCCCATAGCACTATTGCTGAAAATATATACTCAACTTATAGCTAGAACAAAATTACTAATTTGGTGACAAAAGATTATATAAAAAGAATGATAAAAATGACGTGTATGATTGTGATTGGTTACAAAATTACTCCTTATGCATGCATGCAAGAATTGTAGACTGGACGTACGTACAAAATTAAACCCTAGACGTGAGTCAAGATCCAACAACCACCCTTTAATTCCTCCGACCAACCAGTAGTATCTATTCCCCCACCGCCCACCCTCCACCCTCCACCCTCCACCCTCGACCCTTTCCTCTTCTAATTATCACTCCTTCCTGCCAGGAAACCGATTTTTAATTACTTTTTAATACTTTTTTTTACTAATTTCTTTTTTATTAAAATTAATCCCTTTAATAATATTGTAACTCAACTTTATTATGTTTTAGTTCATAAAAAATAAAAAATTTTAAAATTTAATAAAAAAATTTCTAATATGACAGCAGAATTAAACTCGGAAATAGTATAGACAGTTGTTAAATCAAAGATAAAGTTGATAATAATAATAATTTTAATTATATTTACTAAATTAAATTCCATTATTTTTGATTGGTTGACACAAGAAAAAGTTGATCAAATACACTAAATACTGTAGAAATTATTTCATTCAACGTGATCTTCAATCATTTGAATCTCATATACAAACGCAAAACTTCTTTCTTTGACCATATATTAATTTATTGGCCATGCAACAGGTGGCAGTTCCCCATTAGTCACACGGCACGACTCTCGAGGCAAATCATTTTTTATTTCTACCAATTCTTTAGAAATTAAATGCTTGAAATAAATAGTATTTAATTTTATCGATTTTTTATATATATATATAAAAAAATCTAAACTATAGAATGAGAAGTCTCCTCCAATCAAAGCCTTGAAGGTATCCAAAGTTTGAAGCAGGTTAATGATTAGATTAAACTCATTTTATAGTAGTATGGTTTCAGTTTTCTTTCTATTAACAGATAGTTTTGTCAGATGTTTATAGAATTTTAAGCAAAAATAATTAAAATAAATGATAAATAATTAAGACACCTTGTGTTTGCTTCACATGCAAGTGGTAAATAGTTGAATAGACTAAATTTGTCGGCTGAAATTAATTATTTATTATCTGAAATTAAGTTGTATTAATAAAAAAAAAAGATAAATTCTTAGTAGGCAATTGATTGGATTTCAATTTTTTTTTTTTTAAAAAAAGTTAAATTTCAAATTTTTGCAAATAAATGAAATGAATTTGAAGCCCTAATTATTTTAGGAGACAATTGGTGGGATTGAGACTTTAATTATTTGAATAGGGGAATTTATATTTCTACAAAAGAAATTAATATTTTTATAAGGCTCCTCTCATACGAATAATTTGAGGTTTCTAACTTAACCTTTATTAAATTGAATATATCTATGTACACACCCATCGTGTACATCCAAAGATACATCCAAGGGTAAAATAGTAGTGAATGAGAGAGAAAAGTATTGTACATAGACAAGAAAGAAATATTTTACTATCATATTGATGGTTTACTAAATGTCCATATGATCATACCCTATTCACCAAGACCTTATCAGGAGGTAAATTTCTAATTATATGCCTCTATATTGATGATTTAATTTTTACTGGCAACAATGAAGACATGTTCATGGCTTTCAAACAGTCTATGAAAAGGGAGTTTGATATGACTGATTTTTGAAAAATGAGATATTTTTTGGGTATAGAAGTATTGCAGCAAGACGATGGAATCTTCATTCATCAAAAAAAAATCTCCAAGAAATTTTGGACAGGTTTGGAATGACAGAATCCAACACAGTGCTCAATCCCATAGTTCCTAGGGTTAAGCTTGGGAAAGACAACAATGGAGAATCCGTAGACCACTTTTTTCAAACAGATGATTGGGAGTCTCATGTATCTAACAACCACCAGACCTGATCTCATGTTTGTTGTCATCTTGCTTAGTAGGTACATGGAACGCCCAACAGATTTGCACCTACAAACAACTAAGCGAGTTCTCAGATATTTGAAGGGAACAATGGACTATGGTATCTTCAATAGCAAGGGAGGAAACACAAAAGTTATGGCATTCACGGATAGTGATTATGCCGACAATTTAGAAGATCGAAAGAGCATATCGGGATATTTGTTCTTATTAAGTTCAAGAGCTGTGTCGTGATCTTCAAGGAAATAACCGGTAGTCACGTTATCCACCACTGAAGCTGAATTTATTGCAGCATCTTCATGTGCTTGCCAAGCTGTGTGGCTTAAATGGTTGCTGGAAGATTTGAATCATGTTCAAGAAGAATCCACGGTAATCTACTGTGACAATAGTTCAGCTAATCTACTGTGACAATAGTTCAGCTATTAAACTTTTAAAAAATTCAATTTTACATGGTCGAAGTAACCATATAAACGTGAGGTTCCACTTTCTTCGAGATCTAAGCAAGGATGGAGTAGTGAAGTTAATACATTGTGGATCTCATGAACAAATTGTTGATATTTTAACAAAACCTCTTAAGCTGGATTCTTTTGAGAAGTTGCGCAGCATGATGGGAGTATGTAAAAATCTTACTCTAAACTGATTTGTATATGTAATCAGTTTAAGGGAGGAAATGTTGAAGTTTGTTATGGCTGACTTGGTCATTTGGTTCTTTAATAAGTCCCTGTTATTTGGGAGTAGGTTTAGGAGTTTGACTCTTTCTTTGCTTGTATTACTCACATCAGTTAGTACTGAACGTGAGCAGTTTTTCCTTCCCAGTTGTAAGGCTATATATATGTAACTACTTTCATTCAATAAACTTCAAGGTTGTTGATTCAAACACTCTTACTTATATCTAACACACTACAACAAAAAAGCCTATCAGCGACCGCCTATCAGCGACCACCTGTGGTCGCTGATATCTATCTGCGACCATCTGCGGTCGCTAAAAGGCGTCGCACAAAATCTGGTCGCTAAAATGCACATTAGCGACCACTATTAGCGACCGATTCTTCGCGACCGATATCAGCGACTGAAAAGGCAAATCCGGTCGCTAAGCTGAGTCAGTATGGGCCATGGCCAAAGCTGACGTGTTTCACGTGACGTGTCAGCGACCGGCATCAGCGACCGTATGCGGTCGCTGATATTAAAAAATAAAATAACAGAATCTTGCTGTTTTTGCATAAATCCCAAAAACCTGTACCTGTTTTGTACCTGTTTTATCCCAACACACATACACAACAATATAAAACATCCATCCAGCGTCCATCATATAACACATACACTAAACTAGAATATAAACCATTCAAAACCAATATGATTTTGAATAAATATAATAACATTTTAAAAATTGTTTAAGTAACAATATACAAACATCCTAAGAATGAAACAAGTACAAACTTATATTATAACTATAAAACTAATCTAAAACAGGTACTAATCAAGCATCACCGCCTCCTTGATCACCCTGTAATATTAACAAAATAATAAAACAAGTTATAAATATTTACTAACTATGTTAATATTGGTATATTACGACAATATACAACAAATTGATTTTATACCTCGTCGCCATCCCCGTGTTGTGATGCTGCTGCTGCCGCTACTGCTTCAGCTAACTCCTCAGCACTCAGAGCCCCCAGATGTCCGCCCAGTATCTTCAGAACATCCCGATCTTGACATATAGCTCTCACACAGTCAGCCGGAGTATGAACAGCTAGATGGCTAGATGACTGTGTAGACTGGGTAGAAGAGCAACATGAGCCACTGAAGGATGGGCGTCGTCGTTGTCCTTGACCTTTAACGTAGTTCTTCTTCACAACAGACGCCCTCTCCCACAACTCTTGATCGATAAACGGACGTGGAGTGCCTTCAGGATAGCGCTCATTCAATAAACGCTTATAAGTGTCCTGCATGTCATCATGTTAACAATTAAATAGTTAAAAATAAATTAATTTTGTAAGCATTAATTAAAGATCAAGTTGTTAAAATTTATTACCGCTATCTGGATAGCCTCAGGCAGACCATCACGGGTGGCCACGTACACATCCAGCCAATGGATAGGCTGACCTTGAGACTGAGACTCCTATACAAAAATAACACAATATTACTAAGTAAAAATGGGATATATTTTCTATAATTCATGATTGAAAACATATTAAAACTTGTAAATACGTACCCTGGCAGTGATATGTTGCAACTGTGAAATACTGCCGCCCTTGTATGTTCCTTTAGCCTTTTCGCCTTCGGATACACCCGAGACTCTGTTGGTGGCGGCAGTCTTTCGTCTTTTCACCCAGCTCTCAGCTCTCCATTGGGTACACATCTCAGCCCATATGGACTGGGTGCACCACCAGGGGCTATGCTCGTGCATATAATCTTCTCCCAGGCCTGGATAGTCGATCTCGGCATTGTGAATGGCTTTTTGTCGTTCTTTATTTAAGTTATCCTTGGTACGGACCGCGCACTTCTGCCAGAATAATGTCTGAATCACCGAAGCCTGCGCGTCCTCCCATGACTATGAAAAGGGAGTTTGACATGACTGATTTTTGAAAAATGAGATATTTTTTGGGTATAGAAGTATTGCAGCAAGACGATGAAATCTTCATTCATCAAAAAAAAAATCTCCAAGAAATTTTGGACAGGTTTGGAATGACAGAATCCAACTCAGTGCTCAATCCCATAGTTCCTAGGGTTAAGCTTGGGAAAGACAGCAATGGAGAATCCGTAGACCACTTTTTTCAAACAGATGATTGGGAGTCTCATGTATCTAACAACCACCAGACCTGATCTCATGTTTGTTGTCATCTTGCTTAGTAGGTACATGGAACGCCCAACAGATTTGCACCTACAAGCAACTAAGCGAGTTCTCAGATATTTGAAGGGAACAATGGACTATGGTATCTTCAATAGCAAGGGAGGAAACACAAAAGTTATGGCATTCACGGATAGTGATTATGCCGACAATTTAGAAGATCGAAAGAGCATATCGGGATATTTGTTCTTATTAAGTTCAAGAGCTGTGTCGTGATCTTCAAGGAAATAACCGGTAGTCACGTTATCCACCACTGAAGCTGAATTTATTGCAGCATCTTCATGTGCTTGCCAAGCTGTGTGGCTTAAATGGTTGCTGGAAGATTTGAATCATGTTCAAGAAGAATCCACGGTAATCTACTGTGACAATAGTTCAGCTAATCTACTGTGACAATAGTTCAGCTATTAAACTTTTAAAAAAATTCAATTTTACATGGTCGAAGTAAGCATATAAACGTGAGGTTCCACTTTCTTCGAGATCTAAGCAAGGATGGAGTAGTGAAGTTAATACATTGTGGATCTCATGACCAAATTGTTGATATTTTAACAAAACCTCTTAAGCTGGATTCTTTTGAGAAGTTGCGCAGCATGATGGGAGTATGTAAAAATCTTACTCTAAACTGATTTGTATATGTAATCAGTTTAAGTGAGGAAATGTTGAAGTTTGTTATGGCTGACTTGGTCATTTGGTTCTTTAATAAGTCCCTGTTATTTGGGAGTAGGTTTAGGAGTTTGACTCTTTCTTTGCTTGTATTACTCACATCAGTTAGTACTGAACGTGAGCAGTTTTTCCTTCCCAGTTGTAAGGCTATATATATGTAACTACTTTCATTCAATAAACTTCAAGGTTGTTGATTCAAACACTCTTACTTATATCTAACATAATCTTATTTGAGTTACAAAATATTGTATAAAGTATTTCAAATCTATTGTTCTACTCCATATCTTATGTGTTGTCTTATTTTGTGTATTATATTTCGCCTAATTTTTATTCTATTACAAAATATTATACATATATATAAATAAATAAGAATTGTATGACAACGATCAAGATTGTGAAAATTGGACCGGACCGACAGTTGAACCGGTTAAAATCGGAACCGATCGAAACTTTGATCTAGATTGAACCAATTACCCAGTTTTAGTCTAAACCCAGATTGAACCGGTTGACCACCGGTCGAACTGGTGGTTCAATATGTAAAATTGGTTAAGTTTACCCAGTGAACCGATTTTTAATTATTTTTTAATACTTTTTTTTACAAATTTCTTTTTTTTATTAAAATTAATCTCTTTTAATAATATTGTAACTCAACTTTATTATGTTTTAGTTCATAAAAATGAGATTTTTTTAAATTTTATTAATTACTAATAATATATATTTATGACGTCACTGGTTCAGTAACGATGGTTGAACCAGTGACCCATCCTGATAACATTTTCGATTCGATGACCGATATGAGTCTGAAAACATTGGCAAACTATACATAGAAGAGAGACACAATATGACAGCAGAAATTAAATCATTTTTTATTTCTACCAATTCTTTAGAAATTAAATACTTGAAATAAATAGTATTTAACTTTATCGATTTTTATATATATATAAAAAAAAATCTAAACTATAGAATGAGAAGCCTCCTCCAATCAAAGCCTTGAAGGTATCCAAAGTTTGAAGCAGGTTAATGATTAGATTAAACTCATTTTATAGTAGTATGGTTTCAGTTTTCTTTCTATTAACAGATAGTTTTGTCAGATGTTTATAGAATTTTAAGCAAAAATAATTAAAATAAATGATAAATAATTAAGACACCTTGTGTTTGCTTCACATGCAAGTGGTAAATAGTTGAATAGACTAAATTTGTCGGCTGAAATTAATTATTTATTATCTGAAATTAAGTTGTATTAATATTTAGTTTAATGCATCGTATATTAAAAAAAACAGAAGAAGACAGAGTACACTATTTTCTTTATAATTAATTCAAGTAGAGAATATGATGATCTTTTCCATCTAATTTTCATTTAAGCAACTAAATATTTTTCTCAAGAAATATTTTTCCGACAAAGGTTTTCTGTGAAACAAACGGAGCCTATAGTCTTCTTTTTTTGTTTTGATTTTCTTTTCAATTTCAGCTTAAAAGTAAAAAAAGACAATTTTAAAATGGAAATGCTATTTCCACATGTAATTTTGATATTTTACTCATCTCACGTAAAAATTGGACCCACCCTCTTTTCTTGTGAGAGAAGACGAAATATCAAAATTATAAGTGAAAATAGTGCTCATCTTTTAAGAAGAAAAGTAAATTTTGGGCCCAGTAATTTGGCCCAAAAGGACATGTTTGTGGGCTTCTGTCTTCCAATAAAAATTGGGTCGTTAACACTAATATACAATAATTAGAAATTATTTATAAAAATAAAATATAAACAACATAATTACAAAAATAACGCAACATAGTATCGCGTTGCTAAAATTACGGATCTTTATCTTTCCCTACACGTTTATCTCTCCCGAAATTCAAGCAACTGAACAAAACATAAAAGATCGACAGCAACTCTGAGATCGGAGAAAAACAGATCGGAGAAACTTACTGCAACTGCAAGATCTATAACCAGAAAGTGATGAACTGCAGATCGGAGAAGAACATAAAAGATCGACAACAACTTCAAAATCTATAACCAGAAACTTACTGCAACTGCACTGATTGTTGATCGTACCGCACTAATTGTTGATCCATTACAAATTTGTATACTGAGGTATTTGAGTTTTCAATTTATATGGATAGTGTTACCCCGTGTTTACTACGTATTCGTCTATTGGTTACCTTTCTCATATTTTTCGCTCTTTAAATGGTCACGAAGTCAGAATAATTATGAATGTTTTGAATGCAAAATGCATTTTAAAATGTTTTACACTCTGGTTACTAAAAACATATAAATTGGTTACTGTTTATTATTGATTTGGTTACTGTTTATTATTGATTTGGTTACTGTATAATGTTTATATGCTTGCTTTATAATTTCAAAGTTCATTCTACTGATGTTTTTTATATTAATGATTACTTATTAAATAAATTGGTTACCTTCCTGCAACTGTTGGTTACTGTCTAATCTGAATTTGGTTAGTATATAATGCTGACTTGGTTACTGTGTAAAATTGCAATGGTTACTGCATAATATTATCCTTAGTTCATGTTCTGGTTACTAACATTATGTAGTTTGGTTACTGTCTGACATTGAGTTGGTTACTTTACAGACCATAAGCTAACAGTAACCAAAAATATACTAAAAGGTTGCTTCATCTGATATATTGGTTACTGTTTAATATGTATTTAGATATTGTAAGGTGTTTATTTGGTTACTGTATAATGTTATTGTATTTTATAATTATTTCTTATATATTGGTGGTTACTTATTGACTTCATTGGTTACCTTCATACAACTGTTAATCTGATTATATATGTTGGTTACTGTATACTATTTAATTTGTTACTGTATAACGTTTATTTGGTTGCTGAATAATATTAATGTACACTTGTACTGATGTTTTTTTTATAGTTATGAAAAGATTTGATCCAGTGGCAATTTGATAATTTTGTTAAGTTTGGAGTGTCGGATTTTGGCGTTTTCGGATCCTAATTTCATTGAAAACGGGTCAACAATAAAAAATCACAAGCTTTGCTGGTGAACTGCATAATTTTTTGGTCGAATTCCATCATTTAGGCCTTCAAATTTGCATGTAAAAATTTTGTTTATTTTTTTGTTACTAAGATTATGTAGTTTGGTTACTGTCTAATATTGATTTGGTTACTTTACAATGTTTATTCAGTTGTCAGACAATGGAGACTGACAGTAACCAATATAATAAATTTAATTGTTTATAGGAATATATAATTGTTTACTGTTAGTAACTATTAACCACTTGGTTGGTAACATTTTTGATGGTGTACAGTAATCAAAATTGATGTTGATTAATATTATAATTTTTGATTCCATCATGAGTTATCAATATAAAGTAAACATATACATTGAACAATTGGTAACTGTTCTGAAATATTTTTATGTAAATTTGGTTACCCATCTAAAATAAAATGGTTACCTTTATATTCATATTTAGTTACCAATTGGCATGGACCATTTCCAAATAACTTTTATAACTACGAAATTTAAAAGTATCCATCAGCTAGATAAATGGGAACCCTCACATGTACATTAAGCACTTGATAATTGTTCTGATATAAGTTGTTAATTATTTGGTTACTAACAAAAACTTAAATGGTTACCCTTATATGCAGGTTTGGTTACCAACTGCACCTCTTAAACTATTTTTATTTTAATATGAGATCTATAAGTGACCATCATATATATAAATGAGAACTCTTAATTGGAGTTTCTTATTTTATCTTGATGACATGGTATAAATAAAACATATACATTTAACACTTGATAACAATCTTGATACAAGCTTATAATTATCTGGTTACTAACAAGCTTGTAACTATCTATGATAATTATCTGGTTACTAACAAGCTTGTAGATAAATAGGACACTCACACATGTACATTTGATAATTGATGTTTGTCCTGATACAAGCTTGTAACTATCTGGTTACTAATAACATTAACCATAATGTAACATAATAAAACAGTAACCACATAATTATATGATAGTAACCAGAACAGGTTTTAATGGTAACCAAAACAGAAACATCATATAATTAAATCCAGTTTAGGCAATCCATGTATACTAAACAATTACATATTAACCAGAATAAAAAATAAAAGTATCAGAAATCCCACATTGATGGTACAATAATAGTAGTCAGACCATAAGGTAACAATAACCAAAACATAATAAAGAAGTAACCAAATAATTATATGAAAGCAACCAAAACATATTTTAATGTTAACCAAAACAGAAACAACCTGTATATCCAACCAAGTTTAGGCAACCTATGTATACTCTCACATGTACATTTAACCATAATTTTTCCAATGAATTTTCTAGAAGAGCATAACCCTTGTAGAAGATATTTGAAGGAATTTACAAAAATAATACATCAATGTATACTAAGCAAATACATGATTTATTATTTACAAAAATAATACATCCACAAACTAATGATGCCTTAAACTTCTTCAACTGTCTTGGGTTCAATTTCTTGGTAATAATGCCGGGGACTTCCATATCACACCAATATATAACTTTTCCAATGAATTTTCTATTGCATTCCTCATAGTAAAGATTTCATAACTGCAAATAAATAAAATCAAATTTACACAGTCATTAATAATCAGATATAAATAATATTTATATCATAAACAGTTTACCAAGCAAATACATTGTTACCAAAACAACATATAAAAGTAACCAAAATCTCAATTGAGAGAAAAAGAATGGTATCCAAATCATAAGCTAACAGTAACAAAAAATATACTATTGAAGTAACTAAACAGTTATATGTTAGTAACCAAAACATATAGAAGAAGTAACCAAAATCATCCTAAAGAAGTAACCAAAAATATACTAAAGAAGTAACCAAATATTATATGATAATAACCAAAATATGTTTTAATGGTAACCAATACATAAACTACATGTACACCAAAACCAGTTTAGTCAACCATGTATACTAAGCAAATACACGGTAACCATAACAATATAAAAAGTAACCAAAATACCAAATCAAGGAAACAAAAATGGTATCCGAATTTCAAACTAACAGTAACCAAAACATAATGCAGAAGTAACCAAACAGTTATATGATAGTATCTATTTTTATTGCTTGACGTAGCTACAACGTAAGCATTACATCAAACCCCCATAAATTGGTCTTGTGTCAGTATATGATGCAGAAGTAAAATGGCAAAATGAAGATGAGACAATTATGATCATTCAAAAGCAGACTAGATATGTTAAGAGCCTAAACAATTTGAAAATAATTATCCACTTTAACAAATATTATGCTGTTAAATGACGTCTATCGCAAATAACCCAGTCATAGAGATAAAGAAAAATTCCTTCAATAAAAAAAATTAACATAAACAGAATGTCGCCAGAAGTACAAACTCAGAGTATGACAACATCACTTCAACCATGTACATACCGCATGGTAGGTTCCAAAAGGAGGCGGTTCTACCAAAACAAAAACTCCATCGTCTGAAGAAGTAGATTCAGTCCGCTGACGACGAGTGGCTTCAAGAGGAGAAAGAGAAATAGTAAGGGAGGAGAGAAGAAGAAGAAGAAGAAGATTTTAGAGAGAGAAATACCAGTACAAAAGATATGGGAGTTGGGAGAAAAAGAAGGAAGAAGAAGAATATTTCACGCGTTTAAAAAAAATCACCAGATTTGTCATGTCAGCCCACTAATACTAATCCCCTAAATTAAGGAATCCTAATTGCACTAATATTGTAAATAAATATGAAAAAGTGTATTATTTTTATAATTATTTTATCTATGCACTATTATTGTAATTATTTCTAAAAATGTACTAAGATATGTAATTAGTCCATAAAAATTTTCTTTATACAGCAAACTCCCCTAATGCGATTTTAATATGATATTTAATATGCAAATTAGAGGTTTAACTATTAAATAAAAATGTTAAGCCCTTTATATGACGTTTTTACCAAAGTCAATAAGAAGTTAAACTCTGCGTGTCAGCACTGTATTGGTCAATTGACCAACTTACCATGAAGGTAACCTGATTTGTTAAACTCATAGTAAACAATGTTTTGTGGGCCCATAAGAAGATTATCATTATCTTCGTGGAGTCATGACATGTGTGTTTAAAGTTTCGACAGAAATTTAACATCACTGTCTTTGGCAAGAATGAATCCCAAGACCTCCTACACCCAAGTCTTATGAGTAATTTTTTTATCATTGAGTCATGAGAGGCTTGGTTTTGTCTAGCCTTTCTAATAGTTAGAAATTGGAGAAATTCTCGTATTTCGAGTATTTAGCATTTATTTTATTTGGTACAAGAGTATTTAGTATTCATTGTAAATGTCTTCTTTAACTCATGAATTGATACAAAGAAAATACATTTATATTATATGTACCTTTTTTTTCTTAATTACATATGATATGTAACTTAATTAGTTGATCAATCTCCTATACAAATGGGGTCTCATTTAGAAAATTAAAAGGCCAAAAGCCCAACGCTTCATCAACTTAAACCCAGGAAACTATCAACAATACCCAAAAAAAAAAAATTAAAATTTCTTTGTTTTTGCTTTTTTGTATTAAACTTAAGGCCCTAATTTACAAGTGAGAGGAACTATTGGGCCAATAGGCATTCAGCAGCCCAACAAACCATCAAGTCATCAACTGTACTATTTCTTGTACAATAATAGGCCCATGATATATGCATCATGTTCCTTGAATTTTTATCTAAGGCTCCATTTAATTAGTCCATTGTGACCAACAAAAAATTATATTGTGAAATTACACCACTCAAAGCAATGAAAAATATGAGAAGCATACTTTTACATCAAAAAAATATGAGAAAAATTTATTTTTATATAAATAATTAAGTTAATAATAATAGTACATTCAATCAGATGAAAAACTTTTGGTCGAGTCTGTGGTGAGATAAGATGACTTAAATACTCAGTGATATTATTTGATTCAATCTAGATTTGACATTTGACCCAAAATTTATTCTGAACTCGAGATTTGACCCGAGTTATTATAATACCAATATCACCATATCAACGAGTCTAATTAACATTAATTAATAGTTTAAAACCGCACCGCACCAATCACAAGCGATTTCGTGCGCGATTTTAAATTTGTCAAAACGCACCTAAGCAGTTTCGGGCCGCACCAGGTCAACTAGTCTAATTAAAATTAGTTTTCCTTAAAATGACGTATATGCATCACCTTTTCCCCTGAAAATACAATTGAGTTCTTCTGGGGCGACCGACCTTTGGCAACCGAGCAAAATTTAATTATTTATTTATTTTTATTTTTTTATAACTCCCAAATAATTTATAAAATTTATTAGAACTGAAATTTTTACAGAATCTAGTGATTTGGATGCATATAAAAAACAGAACTGTACAAATGTATTCAAATGATACCCAAATCACTGAATTCAATAAAAATTTCAGTTCCAATAAATTTTATAAATTATTTGAGAGTTATAAAAAAAATAAAAATAAATAAATTTTACCCGGTCGCCAGCCCGGTCACTAAAAACCGGTCCCCCTAGCATTTGTCAATACAATTTAAAAAAATAAAATTTAATTCGCAACCCATGTATTGGTGCCGAGATTAGAAGTCCAATGGATATGTATTTGTGTAGGATATGAATGAGATGATAATAGGGATACGAACGCAACAGTCTTTCATATATTTGCACCGGGAACTGTGATTCAGCTGACCTCTTCTCCCATATTTTTTTTGCCCTCATCTATCTATCTATTAATACTTCCAATGTCCCAAAAACATGATTAAATATATAAATATTTTTATTTTTTTAAAAATAAGATAAAATACATAAAATTAATTATTGGAGTTTATTGCTATATATGAGAAAAATACTCGTCATTTATATAATTTTACGAGACCTCTAAAGATAAATATAATATTGATATATAAAGAGAGAGATCTCCTTTCAATCTGTATGTCGATATTATATTAATTAATTAATTAAATTTAATTTTATATTAACCGCACTCTCCTAAATTATGATGATTAATTGCCTACATAGGCACGGCTATGTGACTACACCACTTCTGTGCTTTGTCTCTTCATGAGAGAGAGATCATTTTTCAACGACACCACTTTTTGGCGTTACATAGGGAGTGAACACTCAACCATAATAATTATTATATGATTTAAATTGGAAATATCTTTTCTTTTGGGATTTTATAAGATAACAATGATGTCTTTATCTAGATCTGAGTTAAAATTTAATACACTCATAATATATATATCTATCTAATAAAATATAAATAATTTTAAATTTTTCGTTCACTCAATAAATTATTTGGGCCGTTTAAAGTTTGAGATAAATCCCACCGTTCATACATCTATCTAATAAAATACATCTATCTATCTAATAATCTAATAATAATTTAATAAAATACAAATGATTTTAAATTTTCCGCTCACTCAATAAATTATTTTGGTCGTTCAAAATTTGAAATAAATCATATTGTCCATACAGAGCCGGAGGCACGGGACTCAGCTAGTATATATATATAATCCGTTTCTGGTACTTATTTTTTTATTTTACATACTATGTTCATTACTTTTAACGACGGATCAAACGATAATTTGATCCGTCACTATAGAACAGATAAACGATTTATATGTTATGACGACAGTTCGATGCGTCGTTATATACGCGACGAACCGTCGCTCGGTCCATCATTAAAAGTAATGAACAAAATATGTTAAATAAAAGAATATACACTTAATTTTTTGTATATATATATATATATATATATATAATATAAGGATCAAGTGCATACCCATTATTTTACTCACCTGTGCTCACTCCCCTTTAGCGACGGACCCGGCGACGATTTCGGTCATACAACCGTCGTCTATACTTTTAGCGACAGGCAACATATAGCGTCGATAAAAGTATAGACGACGGTTTTATGACCGAACCGTCGTCGGGTCCGTCGTTAAAGGGGGGTGAGCACGGATGAGTAAGATAAGAGTATGCACTTGATCCGGATCATATATGTGTGTGTGTGATAATGTAAAGGTTGTTGTGTAGTAACAGTGTGGAAGATCATATATGTTTGTGTGATAATGTAAAGGTTGTTGTGTGGCACGGGACCCAGTTAGTATCTAATAAAATACAAATGATTTTGAATTTCTCGCTCACTCAATAAATTATCTGGGCCGTCCAAAGTTTGAGATAAATCCTACCGTCCATACATCTATCTAATAAAATACATCTATCTATCTAATCTTTCTAATAATGATTTTAAATTTTCCGCTCACTTAATAAATCATCTGGGCCGTTCTAAATTTGAGATAAATCTCACTGCCCATACAGTGCCTGAGGCACGGGACTCAGCTAGTATTATTATATTATTGATATGTAATAAAATTCTTAAGATCCACCATGATATTAAATAAATATAATGATAATATATGTAAATATATAAAACTTTATTTTACGCTTATATTTTTTAATATTACATTAATACTTTTTCGTGGTGAAAAGATTTTCATAAATTTTTCGGCTCCCTCCCATTTGAATTACTGATTACAGCCTTATCCGAATATAACTTATATGCATCATCAAAAAAATCTCTATACAACTCCAAGGGGTTGACTAGTGATTAAAGGTGTTTAAGGTGATTTTATCCTAGTGTATCTTAACAATTAACATCTTAATATTTTTAAGGGTTCATATTTTTATATTAAGAGGTATTTTAAATAGTTTCGACTTGTATTTGTATTTTAACTATTCAGAAGAACTCTTAATACAAATATGTGAGTTTTTAATAAACATTAAGAGATAAACTGTTAAGGTGCATTAAGATGAAGTCAAATATTTACTCTCTTCCGGTTTTATGATGTCAGGGGTCCTTAAAGGGATTTAGAAAAAAAAAAGTCAATTAAGACTTTTTAATTGAAATATATATCTAAAATTAAATTGTAAAAATATAAATTATTTATAATAATTGAAAATTTATTTTAAAAAATAATAAAATATCCACATGATGTAATAACCCATACAAATCGAGGTCAAAAGTGGAAAACAAAAAAGTTATGGCACTATCCAAAATTCCAAAACGGAGGAAGCAGAATATGCCGTCCAAAAACTGTCGTCTTTACTTACCGCCCACACGCTTTTCCCGTTCGTGCTGCCAAACCCGTTCACCCTATATTTACGTCTCCAAACACTCCCCCTTCCCTCTCTCTCCTCTATATATACAAGCAAACTTCCCTCACAAAATTTCCCAATACCCATAAATCAAATCATCCCAATAACCATGGCAAAACCTTCACTATCACTAATTCTAACGACTTCCGTCGTATTTTATTTCATCATTGCGTATTCTGCCGCACCAGTAAGGGGTTTGGGAGGTGGTAAAGTGGGCGGAAGAACGAAGATCACGGATGTGGAAACGAACAAGGAGGTTCAGGATTTGGGAAAATACTCTGTGAACGAGTATAATCAACAGCAGCATAAGGGGAGCGGGCAGAACGGAGGAGATCTGAAGTTTCGGAAGGTGGTGGCAGCCGAGAAGCAGGTGGTGTCGGGAATCAAGTATTACTTGAAGATCGCGGCGGTTACTTCCGGTGGGGCTGCGGCGACGTATGAGGCGGAGGTGGTGGTGCAGCCGTGGAAGAAGTCGAAGCAGTTGTTGCACTTTGGACCTTCACCTGTTACTAAATAGAAGATGATTCTGGGTGATTTTCAGTATGCTGTGTGTTTTAATATACAAGTGGAACTTTGCTGCAACAATGGTTGCCTTTGTAATGTGGTATGGTGAAATATTTAGCTGAAATTGTTTGCATTATTGGTTGTTTAGA
The DNA here is from genome assembly GCA_020205505.1 of Panax japonicus. Taxonomy (NCBI): domain Eukaryota; kingdom Viridiplantae; phylum Streptophyta; class Magnoliopsida; order Apiales; family Araliaceae; genus Panax; species Panax japonicus. The sequence continues at coordinate 47,373,709 of CM035103.1, forward strand.
TAGAAAGAAATTATGGTCAATTTTTGTGTTTTAGTTATTTTGAGGGAAATTGTTAAGAATTTTGTAGGTATTGTTAGTTCTACACTTCCATATTACAAGGTCCTTTTGTCCTACCATAAACACATAAATACAAGGTTCCGCTACTAAAAATTAATTTTCCAAGTTTTACATCTACCTTCTTGTTCCCTATTTGTGAGAAGGCCAAGTATATACCTTAAGGATCTCCCCTTGGGAGCTTTCTTGCCATGTCTTCCTGGTTTTAAAGTTCAGAATAAAATGATGCGTTTCCACTTACATTACCACATTAATTAAAACAAGGGAATTGATATTTTTTTCAAGTAAAAATTAATATTTTCACAAGTTCTCGCTCATAAAATCTATGTAGAGATTTTCATATTTTTACTTGTGACAATATCGATTCCCATAAAACAATTTCAATCAATCCATTCAAACTTGTCACCCAACCCAAGCTAGGTCTAACCAAAAGTTTAGTATTTTACTTACCTTCAAAGTTTCCGTGGCACAGGTGTTCTGCCTAGTTACTCCCTATAATCAGCAATTTTTACAGTAAAGAGCTCATCCCCTTGCAAAAAGAGGAGCAAAAAACCACTGCACACCAAATTTCATCATGCTTTCCGTAGGATGCTTTTTATTAATCTAAGTCGGTAGCAAGGCACACGATGGGTTCCAACCAACTTCAAAGCCGCTACATCACTAACTCCCTCAAGTCAGACTGCCTTCGATTGGTTAAAACACACCTACTACGAGCCAATGTTAAAAACTCCAATCAAAGAGAAGAATGAAATACATTTTATGAGCAATAAATTCAAGGCTCTATTTTCAACAAATATGGTAAGCATTTTACAAGGGAGGGAAGCTCTATGTCATATTCAGCATTTATCCAGACCAAGCAATCTAACCATCAAGGTAATAGATAGCTTTACATTCTCTTAAATTACCTACATTCCCTTCTATCTCCTAGAATGCTACCGGTCATATGGGAATTCTGAATTATTCTCGGTCACTTTAAAGGGCTGAGGATGCTGGCCAGAGCAGTACAGATTCCACATCTTAAAATACGCTCGCTCAAGATTCTTCACCTGCAATAGATTGTCCGGATTTTTATATCAATAAGATTACTTACTGACATATTATAGCATTCATGGTTATATAAGAGAATAAAAGGTTTAGGTTCATGCTGTACAGGTACCCCCACAGTCCACTGGGTAGATACAACTAATTTTGTAGTATAAATAAGGAAAAACGAACAAAGACACGAAATAACACGAGTGGGGGAAAAAGTTTTAACTTAAACTCCAAAGCAACTAAATACTCTTCACTCACCCAATGTACAAAATCAGATAAAGGATAAGTCAAAAGGGACAGAATAAAGAGAAACAGAACTTTTGAACTATCAGATAAAATAGAGTTCAGTGTTCACTCACCCAACGTGCTGTATCAAATAGAGGGCAAGTCAAGCGGGATGCCTTGAGTCTGTGGGTAAGATCCTGGAGCTTTGATCGATTTAATGCTAGTGATACTGCCTTCTCTTCGTACTCTTTCATACTATGGTTACAACACAAATTGCAGCGAGTAATTAATAACTAAAATGACCATTATACTTCTTATGAGCAGTTATTAAAAATTAAGGAAAGTAAACTCTAAGACACGATGCAAGAACACCAAATACACACAATTAAACAGTCTATAGACAATGCCCTCAATTGTGTACATCTACAAGGTCGCTCAAGTTATATCATCTCAAGAAAGAAGTCCTATTACGCTCGACTTATTTTTTTCTTTTATTACTTATTTTTAACTAATATCAAGGGAATTATAATACATTTAGACAACTTTTTTGATAAATTTCTTACTACATGACTGAAATTATTTTTGGAATAAGGTTATTAGAAAAATTATCTCTACGTGTTGTTAATGCAAAAACCTTGGTGCATTACAAAAAATCAACAGGACGGAAATAATAAACAAGTACATATATACTTTTTAATAGGTAGCATCTAAGCCTACTACCTTTCCTCTAAAAATAATCTACCTGCTGACGATCATCTCCTCTCCAAGTCCAGTGGCCAAACACAGTGAGCCAGCAACTCTGGTTGCCATTTTCTCAAGGGGAAGAGTCACCATTGGCAGACCAGCCCAAAGAACATCAGTGCCTGTAGTGTGTGCATTGCATAGAGGCCTGCTTGAGGGAAAAAATATAATATATATATATATATAATTAGAAAATACTTGATAGTATAAGGATTCCCCACACTGAACATTAAATAACTTCTGAAATAAAAGATGCAACATACGAGTCGAGGAATAAATCAGCTAAAGAACTACGCCTGATATGCTCGCATTTCATTGCAACATCTGTGAAAATAATTTGGTCTGGTTGCACACCCTGTGCAGCAGCATCTGGACATACAAGATCAACCTGGTTAAGTAATTTAGCTTACACCCCAAAAAAAAAGGAAAAACAATAGACGTGTAAAGAAAAGCAAACACAATCCTATACAAGTCCCGTTCAAATAACATAAAACTAAAGTTAGCAGTGTTACATACATGCACACAGTCTTGTTTCACCTGCAGCTGGAAATCGGAGGAGCCAAAGTGCACTGTTAGGAACACGTTTGAGAATGTTGCACCTGAAAATTTTGAAGCCAGACTTGGGATAACATTAAATCGAAAACACTACTGAATACACTGTCAAAAGACTCAAAACTAATTAAATTACCAAGTCATGAAAATTTCAGGATCGATTTTGTACAGCTGATTAAAAAAAGCAAAAATGAATTTGTCTTCTGGCAATCCGTAATCTGATCGCTTGGGTTGGCAGGTTGGATCCAGTACATCACGGTTTTTCTGAACGCAAATGGAAAAATGGAAAATAATACAGAGTCAGAATACAGTTGAACATGGTGTATGAATCAAAAATATTAACAAATTTCGTAGACAGGTATCTTAAATAAGTATTCAAGTTTGAGATACTACCTGCTTATAATCATTTACAAAGTAACAGTGAGGAAGATGGACAAGTGTCTCCGAGTATATATGAGAAAATTGTGTAGGTGAAACAAACTGCCACAACAGAAACGACATGTTAAAAAACTGATGAAATGAGATATAAAAAGTAGCACCTGAGGTATGCGCCGCAACTATCCAACCTCATCAGTGACCAAATAGTCTATGTAGGTTGCCCCTGTGGTTCCAGGGAATCCCATGTATGAAACCTGGATTGGAGCAGGATGCATGGCAAATATTTCATTTCTGGCCCCCTGCAAATTTGCACAAGTTCTTTAGGAAATAAATATGACCAGAAGTCTAAAACAACCACTACAATGAAAACTGAAATAAATCAGGAACTCAAATAGAGAGAAGAGCGACGAAGAAAAACACTCACCACTCAAGTACTTGTGCTAACAGTGCAAATTAAAAAATTCCTGAATCTGAATTTAGGATGATTAAGACAACTCAAAAGTGTTACCTAGAGATGAAAACTAGAACTGATGAATATTTTTATCTTTTTATTTGTTTATAAATTACTGGGACATATATTTTCTTACGTTTTCTATTTTTGTTTTATATGGCGGTGTTAGAGCAGACAAACAGAGGAATGAAGAGAATCAAAGCTCACTAAACTAGCTACTGGAATGAAGAGAATCAAAGCTCACTAGACTCTTTACAATAATATTAGTTTAATATGATCTTTGGAAAAAATGATCAAATTAGCATGTATTTCAAACCTTGGTATAACCATTAAGGTTGATAAGGATTTGTATTTGATCCTCGTTAATCAGCCTTGCTATCATATCAGACGACATAGCTGACACATCTACAAAGTGCTCTGCTTCTGATTGGATGCGCAGCCTCCATTCAGTGCCATCATTCGGACTTAAAGCATAGCAAAAAACCTAAAAAGAAAACATAGAATTTATTCAATATAAAATTATTATAACTTAAGAATTTTTTTGATTTAGCAATCCAATGGAACCAAATGAAATAGTATAAAATTGCAAACCTCGACATTTTCTCTATCATGCATGCCAAACACTGAGCCCATCAGATGGGATAATGGATGGTTACCAAAATCACTGCTCACGTACCTAAAACCAAAAGCAACATCCAGTTAGGCAAAAGGTTATCTTTATTTCAGACCTCAGATCCCAGTGAAGCAGTGAGAAATATTTTTCAAAAGAAAAATCTATATTCATACTTACCCAACCCTCAACTGACCATTCCTACCACCACCCTTTATGGGGAGTGGCGAAGGATGGTTGAAAGGAGGAAGAGAATAACGGGCCGCAACCATGGAACAATGATGAGCATATTTTCGGCTACAACAACAAAGAAATTAGATGAGCATTGAGATTAAAAATGTTCATGATTGCAGTCACAAAAAGTTAAATTCCTCACCTGATCTCAAGTGCAAGCATCGGATCAAGGGGGTAGGCTATTGCATGGAAAGGCTGCACACTAGGAATAACTGACATCTGAAAGACATTATTAAAAGTCAGACTTCAAGTTTTGGCTGGAATAGATCAACTGCAATTACCATATGTATCAAACACATAAACATACAGAAAAAGAGAGAGAAATTCATGCATATGAGATGAAACCTTAATCTGTCGCTGAAGAATCCCTTCAACTTCAATGAACATTTTCTTCCGGCTATCCCAGTCGCATACACACTGCAAAATATGTCATCAAGCCAGATAAACTTTGAGAAATAAATCTGAGTAGAACATCTTTTCTTTTCTTTTTTTGTTTTTTACTCTGGATGTATCGGCATGACGCCCCATTTTGGCGTCTTTTACTAGTAATACACTTCTACTTATCAAAAAGACAAAAAGCCTCTCACATTAATGTCCCGTTAAAATACTCCCTTCTTTCCAAAATATAAGATCAAGATTGACTTTTTTAAGTCAATTTACCACATTTACAAATTTGAAATGAATATCCACAGCAAGTGCGGGAAAAATTGAGCGGATTTCTCTCTCATTTAATAAAAGCCTGGAATCTATCGTAACGTAGATTTTGAAATTCTTTTTCCTTACGCAGGACTCAATAATATTCTGAATAATGTAAACTTCTAAAAACAAGATTTATTCTTTTCGAAAGACCTTGACAAACCCTCTACTTTCCACAATAATCATATGAAAACCTTGACACATCTGGAGTAAAGAACTACGTTGACTTCTCTAGTTCTAAATATCAATATAATGTGAGGACTGTAAACAAGGATAAGTGGCACTACAAGCCCACACAGTACTTTCTATAGAAAGAAAAAACCGTACCACTTTCTGACCATCCAAAAGTTTCCCTAGAAATGGTACACTCAATATTCAGAGGAACTCTTACAAATCATACGACTCAAAATACAAACTGGGGGTTCCTACTTCTCTGTTAAAATTTTAAACCTAGCAACTGCTAATGCAATTGAGACATTTTTATTTGTTGATTTACATGTCTAGCAATGTTAAACAAATGGACTCACAAGGAAGGTTGCACATGGCAGAAATGATTAATACCATTGACACATGCTTAAAAAGAAGAATACTACCCCCATTTTTATTGAAAGAAGAAGCAAGCAAAATCGTGCAACAACACTAAAAAAAAAAGTTACAGAAACCAAAAAAATACACACTAGAGAGGAATAGCACGAAATCACATGGACTAGAAGACCTATTTAAATTTCATGTGCAAATAATAAAATTGATGCAAAAACAAACCAAGATGACAATGTTGCATACATATTATTTATTGATATACCTGTAATGTGTGGAGAAGATTACAAGTTGCTTCTGGAAAATCAGGACGCAGAACCAAAGCTTGCATATAACTTTTGATAGCTGCTTCCACAAGTCCACTACAGATTTATCCAGACTCAGAATTAACATGGGGAATACATGAAAATCTACTAAGGTACAATTTATATACGTCTGGACTACCTAAGGTTCAACTTATATATGTCTGGACTACCTAAATAAGAGCATAGTTGTCGCGGCGCCACGACAAGTCATGGCGGTAGCCAGCTGCCTGGACTCCTAGGCGACCGCCATGGCGTCCGTATGGTGTGAAATTTATATATTATTTATTTTACTTAACAAGTATATTGGCAAATAAAATTTCATATACATTAAAACTCAAAACATAACACTATGGAATAACATTAAAGGCATAATTATGTAAATACTTAGCAATAACAATCCAAAAACAAAACACTTGATATTAAAAATTAGTAAAAGAAATAAAAAATTCAACAAACACCACAAAGAAAATAAAATTACAACCATCACAAATATGTAGTCTGATAAAGATGTGTCGAATCCGATTACTGATAAGTTTTTTAGGGTTTTATTTCCTTTCTCCCTAGTTTTTAATCGATGGGTCATGGGTTTTTAATTGATGGATCATGGGTTAATGAATCAGAACTATAAAATATTTTGATTGGGCTACAGCTGCTAAGGTGTCCAATGCGTCCCAAGACCTCTCAAGGTGCCCGCCTTAGCAGTTCCACCTCAAGGCGCCCATCGCCGTATCAATTTTTCATCGCCTGGACGCTTAGGCGATGCCTTAACAACTATGAATAAGAGTTGTAGTTTGTTTGCAAAAACAAATAATACTAAGAGTTGTTATTACCTATCCTTGTAGGCTGAAGCCAAATTTGCATGAGCTTCCGCCATGGTTGGCCGGATCGCAACAGCTCGTAAATAGTCCTGAATTGCTTCATTAACTCTTCCTATCTCCTTATAGGTGTTTCCCCGATTGACAAGTCCATCAGCTGCTAGAGGATCAATGCGGAGAACTTCATTATAGCAAGATATAGCATCTGCATAATTACCCTGAAATCAATATTTTGAAAAAAAATAAGTATTAGCTCCATACTAGAACTTTGGCTAAGGCAAGGAGTAATGAAGAATATGATAATTCTTTAGCCTTCCAGAAATTATACAAATGTTCTTAGAACAATGTCCCACTAAACAACATAATAATAAAGGTCGATAGATCAAGAGAATAAATATACATATATAGCGAGAGAGAAACATAGAAGAAATGAGAAGCTGCTTACCTGCTGTTTATATATGATTGCTAAATTGTTGAAAGGTGCAGAAAGTCCCGTTGTAACAGTTAATGTTGCCTTGTAACACTGAGCAGCAGCTGGCGTCATGTTCCTACAAGATCAGAATACTCTTTTCAAAGTCATATCATTATATCAAAGACCATTTATATATTATAAGTATTTTTACCTAGTAATTAACTAATTATGGACCACTTAAAAATATTTCTTTAATGTCATGAGATGCAAAGGAACTTCCATTAGAAAATATAAGGTAATACATCCATTTATTTAAAAATTAGACATACAATTCCATGTAAATATTTCCAAGATTAGTAAGAGCCTGAGGATGGCTTGGCTGCAATGAAAGGCATTGCTGGACAACATAACAGAGTTGTAATCAGACTGTAAGCTAGAAAGAAAATATAAGCTAGATCAAAAGGCAGAAAAGTAGAAAAGAACCTACACGATAGCAGTGACTAGCTTCTTCAACTCTACCAGCATCCTTCAGAGCATTACCCTGACAGAAGAAAAATATTAACAAAGGACTTTTTAAGCTGAAATCTTGATACAAAACTTACATTTCAGGTGGGGGTGGGGGGAATCTAAGATTGAAAAGGAAATGAATGACCAACCAAATTATTATATGCCTCCAAAAATCCAGTATCAAAAGCAATGGCTCGCTTATAGTTAAGTATCGCCATGTCCATGTTGCCTTGCTCATAAAATATACTAGCCAAATTGCCTGCATAGTTGATTGCCAAATTAAAGAGTGGGGAAAAGAATGGAAAAATAGATCAACATTAACAGTAATACACATCGTTTTGTCTTTTATTTATTTTAATTTATCTTATTATTTGATAAATGGCAGTGAACTTGGTTTTAAAGAAAGAAAATTCCTTAGCCATTTACTAGTCTCCATGTTTATATCTAACTTAAAACCAAACATTGTGATCTAGTCGAAAAACCACCAAACATCACATTCTACAACTACAAATTGAGGAGAGAACTTTAACCATAACAAGCCAGCTCAAACTCTTTAAGGAAGCTTGAATTGCAATACATCACACATGAACCCCAACAGGTTAAATTCTTATCAAAAACTAAATAAAAAATAAATAAACAGTTGGTTCAGCATAGTGACCTAAATTATTATTATTTTTAAAGTAAAAAAAAAATCACAGTTGAATCTGGCAGAAGGACCTGTCTAACTAAAACGTATATATTAATGGATGGGTACACAAAGATTAAAAAAGTTGCAGGAAATAGCTCTCACCAAAAGCCATAGCATAATCTGGCCGTGCTTGAAGAGCACACTGATAACAGACAATAGCCTCTTGAGGCATCCCCAAAGCCTGGAAAATGAAGCACAAACTTCCATTCACACGAGCTTTTTTAACAGGCACTTGCAGGTTTACTACCTAAATACATACAAGTGAACTTACCTTGTAAACGTTGCCTAAGTTCAGATAAGCATCTGAAAATGTTGGTTTGAGCTTAACAGCTTCCTGCAAATTAGTATGCCATTACATTCAAGTTAAGAAATAGATTTTTTGAAATAACAAAACAGCAATCATGATAGTCTCTCGCTTCAAGTTTGGGTGTCATAGTTCAAAACGATGCGTGGCACAGCTTTTAAGATGTGAAAATGACACAGCTATAAATAATATTTAGTATATTTCCCTTATAAAATTGTACTCAAGCTTAAAGTAATTTTGAAAAGACTATATTAAAAAATGTTATCACTGAGTGTATTGAAGTTGACGGGAAATTTGAAATGAAGAGGGCAATTTAATCCTAGACAACAAGAAAACAAATTTGCATAATGGAAGCAAAATTTATCATATAGTCTTGACTTTTGATGTAAGATATGTTTAGTAATGAGTGTTCTTGTGCATGAATTTCAGCATCCATGTTCCAAAACATCATAATTGTCGAAAAAATCCAGTACATACCTTATAATATTGGACAGCCCTATTAAGATCTCCAGACTCCATAAAAAGGCCAGCAAGATTGGACCATGCAATTGCAAAATTTGGCTGTATCCGGAGAGCCTCAATATAGCAGCTGTATGCCTATACAAATCAAAAATGGTTAGTCTATTGAGGAAGAAACTGGATTGAAACTAACCAAATAATATGATAAGAAACTCTAGTTTCACAAAGGTAATAACTGCAAGCACAAAGGAATTTTAAAGTTATGCTACTTTATACCAACCATACTATGACAGTAGACGTAGAAATAGAACAAAAAAGGAACCAGACACGCACACTAAAAGATCCTTCTGAAAGACTTGGTCCAATAAAGGTTTTCATAACCAAATTGGTCCAAAAATCTTTCACTACATCCACCACACCCCCCCCCCCCAAAAAAAAAAAAAAATCTAAAAATACAACATAAAAAAATACAAAGACACTATACAGAGATGGTTAAAAAAGGTTCTAATATACTTGCATGTAGGAGGCTTCCAACTTATCTATGACGCTTTGATTGAAAGCATATATACATGAAACGAGGGCCAAGTCATCATTAGTTGCTCGATAATGGAAGACAAAAGAGAGGGCAGAGTAACCCTCCAACAATTTTAAACACCATATTTACACTTGCACCTAACAGAACTCCAGGGAAAATCAGGAAGAACTAACCAAATCTACAATTCAATACTGCCGTACCTCTTGCACCAATCCTTGAGCTTTCATCAGGTTTCCTAGGTTACTGTGTGCATCAACCTGAAGCAGTTGCAATGTTAAAGAGCTATCTCACAGAACTAGATTATAATCAGATAAACAACTGAGAAAAAGGGTGTACCAAACGAGGGTTTAATGCTAGAGCCTGGCGACAACACTGGGCAGCCTCGCTTAGCCTCCCTTTCCGCATGTATGCACTAGCCAAGTTCGACCAAGCATCAGCAAAATTGGGACGAAACTGCAATGAACAGAGTCAGTTTAACACAAGGGAATACAAAACCAGGCAAAAGAGTAGTAACAAAAAGGAAAGAAAATATATTATCACTATGGTTGCCTATAAAGTGGCAGCAGGAATCCCTCATCCATGTTTCCCTGGATCAAGATGCCATTTCAACATCGTGTTTGCGCAGAAGTGTTTCAAGTATGAGAGGTCAGTTAGTCCTAAACTCCTATCAAATAAATTGTAAGAACTTGTGCCTTCACCATTCTTCCATTGTACGTCATTTTTAACTATCTACTTATTGCTTTGTCATAAATCTTCCCAAATAATCCCTTATTATGTTACCATAGACTTATCTACCCAAATTCTCAGAACCCATTGAAGTACCTAACATATATGATTTCAAGAGGACCTTAAGGAAAAATCACCAATACACTAACCATTAATTCACGCTCAGTACTTATGGAATAATACTCGTTTCATTATGTGAAAACCTATCACTCAAAAGAATTTCAGTACTATCCATATTTCTACTGTGTTTTATCTAAAGATTCAAGACTAGATCTTCAAAAAAGATTACCTTTCATATCTAAGGCTGATATAACTCATAAGTAACCAGACCCATTCATTAATTTAGGATCAGTGTAACCAAAGTAACCTAAATTTACTGTACATCACATTTGGCACACCAATAATTGCTGTCAACCAGCTCACTCCTGACAGAAAGAGAGAGGTACACATGAGTACACATCTTATTATTGGCACTATTAACCCAAAAAACTGCCATCAAGTTTGATCCGGCAACTTCACAGAATGTGTCGGAAGATCGTACTCACTACTAGATACACAAGTACTCCTTTGGCTGTTTTGGAGAAAGAAATTGTCCCAAAAGAATGGATGCAATTAATAAGTCAAAGTTACAAGGGTTGTGGACCCCATGCAAAAGTACTTTTATTCATTAAAATAATAAAGATATAAATTTTTGGGGCCCACTATTAGAGAATGAGGATTATTTTAGAGCCAACGGCTAGAGAAAAGTATTGATTTTCTTATGTGTAGGAAAATGTACTTAAGTCATTCTTTCAAGGACAGATCAAATAAATATTAGAAAAGAGTTCATCCTTTGTCATTACCCTCAAATCTTGTGGTTCTATAACTACATGTAATATCAAGTCTGAAGCACTTTAGACAACTTTAGACAATAATGTGAAAGGTCTTGAGCAAATTTTAGACTTCAGAGGACCTTGAACTGCTATTTAAGTTGTGGACAAACAGGTGAAAATATTGCTGACATCATTTGTTCGCGAATCTAGATGATATAACCGAACTTCCTCATGTGAATTATATAGCTATACACCAGACAAATAAAAAGAAAAATTCCAATGAACCCAAAATGTATATGTCCCTTTCTAACCACTACTGGACTATAACCTCAAAAGTTAAAATATACTGTAAATAATTGGACCCTCAAAATAAAATCAGATCTACAGTTTATACAAACCTCAATAGCAATCAAATAATAGCGGATTGCAACATCGATATTTCCTTTTTCCTGTGTACATAAAGCAGAGATTATTGTGTCAAATCCTGAAAAGTTGTCCAGAAAAGCTTGCAATTGACAAAAAAATTCAAGTCACCTTCCAAGCATTAGCCATGTTCCCATAGCACTCAGCAAAATGAGGATCAATTCGAAGAGCTTCTTCATTCATTGCAATGCACAAATCAAATTCAAGCAACTAAAAACAACAAATGGCATTGGTATTTGGTCAGATTTACATATATCTTGTGACAAAACCACACACAACATGGGAGGACGGGATAAATAACTAACCTGATAATGAACCGCACCCAACAGAAGAAGATTATCAGTACGCTGTGGATTTCTCTCATAAACAGCCTTGCTATTTTCTGCTGCCTTCGTATAATTTCCAGCCTTATAATCTTGATGAGCGAGGGCCAACAGAGTGTCTTCATCCACTGCAACACATGAAGAAATGGCACTTTCAACAACAAACAATAAAAGAAAATTAGACCAATAAAAAACTATTGCAAACAACAAAAGTGTCCAAACATCCCCTTTACCCTTACATGTACCAAAGTAGTCCTTGTTTAGACTAATTAAATTGGTCAATTTCTCAATTAGCCAAACTATCTGCCCGTTTTAACACGTGCTTACAGATACAGAGTTGACTATGCAACACTTTACGAAGAGCTGAATTATAAGACAGAAGATTGCAGCAGAATTCCACGAGTTGGAATTCAGGCTTCTTCAGTAGAATCTTATGCTAGGACTATCCAATTCTAATCTTATGTTCCTAACCAAGTACAGAGTTACATAAGTAGGAAGCAAAACCTTTAGTAGCTCAAATTAACGAGTCCAAGTCTAGCTCAAAATTTTCAACTCAAGTATGAATAGAGCTCAAATCAAGCTCAAGCCATCTGATTGGACTTCCACCCCTACCCCCTCATGAGCTCTACTACTGGACTGATCATTCTGCTACTTAATCAAATGACAAGTACCTTCCATTTTACAAGTTTTCTAAAATCAAATCTACAAGCCCAAAAATATGTGCCTTCCAAGTTGTAACTACAAATCAAACTTCATAGGATCTATACAATTAATGTCTATCAATTGGGAGGGCAATGTTCCAAAACCAGTAATGTATTTTGTTACTGCCCCTTTTAATCAAAAATTCAGCCAAAAATGAAAGCAAAGTCTCTGTCATTTAAATTGTCTGATCACCAACTATATAATGACAGCAAATTATCATCTTGGAACACAACATGAGCACGAGCTGGATCTTCATATATTTAGTGAGGCAATTACATCTTACCAAAAAAAATTAATTCTATCGTCGTCGCAGTTAGATTCAATTAACTGGATACTTTCAAGAAAGATCCTACCACTCACTCGCACAATCCTCCTCCCCATCCACATCTGAAGTCCAAGTTGTAAAAGCAAGAACAGTACAAGCATCAAGCCAAACTATCCGATCAATTCAAGCATAATTAGACCAATTGGAAAACCAATAAATTACGAGCAGTCTCACATAGTAGGAAGGATCACATTGTAAGTTGTCACCCTATTTGGCATCGTTAACTCAAAAAAAAATCTTTACTGTGATTTATTTATTATAAATTAGAACTCCTAAAATTCCAAAACCCTAAAATTTCCAACTCGCACCAATCAAAGGAATCAAAATAACTCCACATATCACCAATTACCAACATACAAACCCTAAAACCAAATTTCCCTATCAAGTAGTGAGAATCAAGCATTAACCTTCACAAGACTCCAATTTAGGGGCGAGTTTGAGATTCAAACCAGGTTCCGATTTCAGTAGGAGCGGACCCTCACGGTGATCATTATAAGAAACCCTAGCCACCATCTGCTGCTGCTGCTGCTGTTTCTGCTGATGCAGCTGCCGGAGATCGTTCTGTAACGACAACATAATTGATTTGCCGATAAAATCGAAGGAAATCTTGACAATTTTTTTCAGAAAAAATTCATGGAACACGAGGGTGATGAGAGTATTTTGTCATATAATAACAAACGAATTTGTCAAATCGATCAGATGATTTTCTCTCTAAATAGCCATATCAGCCTTCCATTTTTGTACAGAAAATTTAGGAGACAGAAAGAGATAAATATTACACGGTGTTCTTCAGTTTTACCATTACACGGCGCGATGTTAAAAATCCGGATAAATATTACGGTGTTACCGGATTTAGATATATATATATGTACTAGCCATGCATAGCTCGAAACGTGGCGGAAGTAGAGGTATTCTAGTAATTTAAATTATGGGTATTGGATGGAAAGAATGATGCCGGATGTAGGAGATTCTGGCTTTGTTTGTACGGTTTATTGTAGGAAGACACGTGTAACTATAGGGTGATTCTAGATTGGAACTTACGTAAAGCTAATAGAAAATAATAAGTTTTGGCACAGCTTTTTTTGGACGGATATTTTCAATTTATTTTTATTTTTTTTACTTGTAACTTAAAATATATATACTGAGTATTTATTTAAATCAGAATTTTTATAAAATATAATATTTTAGGTATAATTTGAATATATATATATATATATATAAATAGGGTTGTATAGTTTATATAATTTTATTTTGTATATATATCTAAATTACATCTAAAAATATTATATTTTATAAAAAATTCAGTTAAAATAAATATTATATATTTTTTGAGAATCATAAAAAACAAAAAAAAATATTAAATGTTCAATATTTTGGACCAAAAAAACAGTGTGTAGACTCAAAAAAAAATCATGATTTAGTTACCAAAATAAATTGGAGTGCAATTCATAACTTTAGATTTGTGTAATCGGATTGGATAGACTCAAATTATAATGCTTAAAGTTTTAGGCTTATCGACATAAATATATAAATATATATCATCTATAGCAAACTGTTAATACGTACACTATTATTTTATATTATTAATTTAGAGATTCAATAATTTTAAAAAAATAAAAAAAAGTATTAGTCGCTACTCGTAATAACTGTGCCACCTCCAAAATAAGTATATATCACCTATTTTGAATCGTCAAATACATGGTACATAAATCAAATACAACTTAATTATATAAATGTTGTATAACATACGACAAAACATAGCTGTGAGTTTTAAAACGAATATTGTCTTCTAGACAATATCCACACTCAATGGAGTCCTCATTACAATTATTATCACACCATTTCACATAATAGTGAGGACTACTAATGCATCATCACGGACCATCACTCTGTTCCCCGACTAGTCCCAGCTATATTCTCATTTCCAGAAGAGAACGGTGAAAGAAAATGGTGAGCTCAACTAGTCTAGTAAGAAATATTATACTCCCTCCGTCCCAAATTAACTGCTCAATTTTGACCTTTTTTTAGTCAAATTGACTATTTTTAGAATTAATAATTAAACATATATAAATATATTTCTGAAATTATAAAAAATAGGATTAGTAATAAATTGTATATACTTTCTTTTGGTTATAATCTCTTCACCTATATTTTAGCAAAAATAGTAAAAAGATTAGTTTTAAAAATGGTCAATTTGACTTTAAAAAGTCAAAACTGAGCAATTAATTTGGGACGGAGGGAGTAACTAAGATAATGCAGAATAAATTATCCTTAGCCTTCAACAGTATAACAACTGATAGAATATAATAGACAACAAGTTTTAGATCAACAACTGCAGCGGAATAAGCAATCCATTAGAAAAGTCAAGTAGAACGTGATATCTACTATCTTATATGATTTAAAAAGTTTTTCATCAATTTTATCGCTGAGACTGAGCTTAATAAATAAATCACATCATCGAATCATCCATGCACTACGGGCCAAGGATATTCATGTAATCATCAATGGTCATAATTATACCGAATAATTCCTGGTCATAATCATACCAACAACTGTCCATCAATGCACTACGGGCCAATGAGAACTTTTACCACATCATTTGTAACATTACGAGTCATGATTATACCGAATGATCCCTGGTCATAATCATACCAATCAACAGTCCATCCATGCATGTAAGCCAAAGATGATTTTTATCCCAATATAAGCATGAGGATAATGACAATAATATACGCATTAATCAAACGAAATCAAATCAAACGAAATCAAGGATAAATATTAAAGACTTTAAATTTATTCAAATTTAAAAATATCCAAATTGTCAACATGATACTGCTTTATAGAGTAAAATTCAAAAATAATATTCATGTACCAAAAATAATTTGGACAAAAAAGAAATTTATTTTTCGGGTAAATAGTATCTCGTGAATAATATCATGTGAATAGTATTTCGGGAATAGTACCTCGTAAATAGTACCCCGACATGAAAAGTACCTCAAATATCCGAGTGAATAATATTCAGGTGAATAGTAATTGGGTGAATAGTAACCCGTGAATAGAAATTCGTTAATAGTACTCCGACATGAAAAGTGTCCTGAATATTCGAGTGAATAATATTTGAGTGAACAGTAACCAGATGAATAGTAACCCGTAAATAGTAACTCATGAATAGTATTTCGTCATGAAAAGATCAATAATTATCAAGAAAGCTCAGAATAATATTTTCATGAAAAGATACTGGATGAAGCGCAAATATCAAGGATATTCTACTAATTTCATGGAGTATAGAAGCCAAAACTTCAACAAAATGAGTATAGAATTCAAAATCTAAAATGAAATAATATTACTTATATACTACATAGTATGGAATAAAATATTATTTCAAGCGAATATTGAACAAAAATAACATCCCTTACAACTGTTGAATGAAAATAATATTCCAACGAATATTTAACGAAGATAATATTCCTACGAATATTGAAAGAAGATAATATTCTTTATGAATATTGAACGAAAATAATATTCATACAAATACGAAAAATAATATTTCTTCAGAATAGGAAATAAATAATACCCCTTACCTCAAAAGAAGGCTGGATAATAAAGTAGTGAAGTAGCAGACTACTCTTTTTCTTTCTCTCTATAGATTCTCTCTCTATAGCTTCTCTCTCTATAATTACTCTTGTGAGACTTAGTGAATTGGTGAGAATGAAGTAAGAATGAGCTTCTATTTATAAAAAAATATAGTTTTGATAATTGCACGTTTTGGGCTCAAAATATTACAGTATAATACCTTCATCTTTTTCTTCATTTTTAATTTAGTCCTGCAAGTATTATCAAACTTGTACCACCTCCCCTAATAGTACGTCATATGAATCAATAGTTCAATCATGTGACTCAATAGTTCTATACATATGAAAATACAAATTATAGTATAGTACCTCCATGTATACCTCCATTTTTAACTTAGTCATGCAAGTATTATCAATCTTGCACCACCTCCCCTAATAGTACATGAATGTGAATCAATAGTACACACATGTGAACAAATAGTTATAATCATGTGAATTAATAGCAATTAATTGTTAATTTATCTGATTAATTACCCGATTGGTTAGTATAACTTCCAGATATCAATTATTATCGAAATAAATGTCGATTTCCACTAACACTAATAATTCCCGCACAATGGAACTATCAATTTCATCTTTAATCAACACGAACTTATTCATCATTAATATTATAAATCATAATATTTAACAACCAGGACGTTCCCAAGAAAGAAGGGGCTTTCCGATAAGGATTTCTTCTTATTGGCGCGCAATTAGGTGACCAAACCTCTCCTTGACAGAACTTCTAGACATTGTTAATATTGTAAATAATAATATAAATAACTTTGTCGTATCAATTATTAATTTAATAATATAACATATTATGCAGATGATAATGTGACAACAATTGAATCAATAATATGAGAGATATGATGCAACAATTACTGTAGTAATAATTGAGTATAACTGAGTGACTTCTTACGTAAGCATCAATAATCAATACTGTGTGCTACTATGCAACCACGCGTATTACTGTACTTTTACTACCGGATAGTTCAACAGTTTAACGGTAAAACTTCCGTCGTTATTTTTATAAAAAGATAATTCTATCGTTTTCTAACTACGACAATACTTCTGTTATGGGGTCCACCAATGATTGTGTCGTCGTACGAATATTCTCTGTTAAAACGAATATTCCCCAACCAATCGAATATTTTATAACAACTTGCATACTTTGTAAAATTTATAAATATTACCCACAACTATAACATTATCTCAAATCCACACCATAATATAAAAAAAATATTTTGAAAGAATTAAATCTTTATTCATAAAATTTGGGGTCTTACAATAACGGCTAGAGATTTTTTTTTCAAAACTACATAAAATATTTATATAAATAATTTCTTAAGTAATAAAATTTAAAATTATTAATTATATTTAATGTATTTATTTGTACGAATAATTTTTAAAGTAATAAAACTTAATATTGTCAACTATATTTAATGTATTTATTTTTATAAAATATTTGTATAAATAATTTCTTATGTAATATAATTTAATATTGTCAATTAGTGTGACAATTTGATTATTTAAAACTAAAACTCCATATTGTAATACAACTTAGAATTACCTTACAAAATAATATATTGAAACTATTTAAATTTGTTTAAGACATTTCTCTTGGTCTTTACTCTTAGTACATGCCAACAAAAAAATATTATAGCGGTGAGCAAAAAAAGATATTCTCTAGCCGCTACTAAGAGTAGCGACCAGTAAAAAAAATTGGGTCGTTGATCTCTAAATTAATGGTGTAAAATTTATTTGCTGAAATTGTATCCATAGTAACTGTTTGTCATGGATCACTACCTTATATATATATATATATATATATATATATATATATATATATATATATATATATATATATATATATAGGGGTTGATCCATTGACAACGTTGTAAAAAAGTATTTATCCTTGTAACAAATCATGATCGTCCATCTGGATATCTAAAGACCCATATTGCTCTCGTCCGCGGTTTAATTTTCAGTATTCCGCAGTTTAATACTGCGGACGGGACAAATGTCCTTCCTTGTAAAAATCTCTTGTCCGCGGTATTAAACTGCGGAGCCTGAAAAATTTAGAAAAAAAATAATTCTTTGACATCCGCACTATTAAACTGTGGAGCCTAAAATGAAACCAATCTGAAAAAAGTTGGTCTTCACTATCACATTATTCTCTCTCTTCTTTCACCCACACCTTTTGTTCAGAAAAATATAGAAGAATGGGCGATCAACCAAACTTAAGATAGTAGTATATATACATATATATAATACATTCTATCAAGTACATGAGACTAAAAGATTCTTCAAAATTACTGTAAATATAAAACAAGAAAAGAAATAAACTAAATCTGAGTAAAAACATAAACTAACAAGAACACAAATTGGTTATTAAAGTATATGCAATGACTAAATGAGAACACATATAATATGCACGGGAGTACTTTAAAGAAAATCGTATAGTGAGAATAGAGAAATCATTGAGTGAGGAGGAAAGAACAAACAAGTTGGGAAGGAAAACATTCGCACTTTAATTGTGCAAACGATAATTGGGCGGTGAAAACTCCGTTTTCTATTTTCCTTCTCCTTCATGCCTTAATTTATTGGATATTAACTGCAACATAACAAAACACACCAAAAATTCATATCTCCAAATTCAATATATACCCATAAAAAAGTAATAATTTTTAGAAGAAAAAAATATAGAAATACAAAATTACAGTGAAATTCATTGGCAAGTCGAATCAACTCAAAGTATCCGAACACTCTTTTTTAAGAGGGTGTGAGTTTTTGAAATCACAACAACCAGAAACGGTGAAGAACAAAACTTCAAGTATGGGGGTATAATGCATGCAGCAAACAGTTTCTCCCCAATGGTTAATGAGCTCGATCCCTGCCCTCCAAATTCACCAAACAAACAAAAATAAGTCTATTATCACATACAACCACTCATATAAACTCTCACACATATTTTGATGGCCCCACGTGACTTGCTCTACACGTGGGCCATCAAAATATGCATATGAGTGTATAGTAGACTTACTAAACAAACAAAATCAAAAATCTAAAGAATTAAGTATTGTCAACAAAAATTAACCAAACAAAATTGAATGTCAATATATAACTTAAAAAAATATATAGAGTGGGGATGTGGAATACCAAGGAATCGTTGGTTGAATCCATAATAGAATGATCACATTTTCTCTCTCGTATTTCTAAAGGACATAGTGAGAGAGAAAAAAACGTAGAGGACAGAGAGAAAGAGAAGGACCAATACAAAGGGAAAGAATCAATCAGATAATACCACAGAGAAGGCTCCACAGTTTAATACTGCGAATGCGAAAGTTTTATTTTTTTAATTTTTGAGGCTCCGCTGTGATGCCCCCAAAATAGGCATACATCACCCATTCTGAGTCGCCAAAAATATGATACAAAAAACAACTACAACTTTATTAATACAATTGTCGTGCAAAATACGACAACACATACTGTGAGTTTAAATATAATATTGTATTCTAGAAAATATCACACATAAATAAATTTCTCATTACAATTATTGATGCACTATTTTACAAAAATAGTGAGGACTGCTAAAACAACAGTCTAGGACCATCACTCTATACCCCGACTGGTTCCTGCTATGTTCTCGCTTTCTGAGAAGAAAAATGGAACAAAAAAGAAAAGAGTGAGCTCAACTAGCCCAGTAAAGAATATTATGATTAAGATAATATACAACAAATTATCCATAATCTTCAGCAGGGAAAAATCTGATAGAATATAATAGACAACAAGTTTTAGATCAACAACTGCAGCAGAAATAATAATTAATTAGAAGAGTTAAGTAGAGAATGAAATCTACTATCATATATGAATTTAAAAGTCCATCATCAATATTTTATCCCTGTAACATTAATCAATATACATCTTGCATCAAATATTCATCTTTACACTACGGGCCAAAGATATTCATTTGTATCACCAGTTGGTCATGTTCATCTCAACACCTGTTCATCTTTGCACTATGGGCCAAAGATATTCATCAAGTAATCATTCATCTTTGCACTACAAGCCAAAGATATTCATCAAGTATCACCATTAAGGACTGAGGATGATGAAAAATATTTTAGAGAACGAATCCAGTGTGATAAAAGGATAAATATTAGAGATTCGTACTTTATATAATTCAAGTTTAAAAATATTCCATAATAAACCATAATGGAGTAAGATTCAAGAATGAAGATCAAAACATGGATTCAATTTCAAGAATAAGGGTCATAATTGATAACTTGGAAGAATTTTTTTTCTTTTGTGAACAGTAACTGTGAACAGTACCCGTGAACAATAACTGTGAACAGTACCCGTGAACAGTACTCAGTCATGAAAAGTTCTAAATTTAATTAAAAAGTTCAGACCAATATTGTGATACCCCAAATTTTATGAATAAAGATTTAAATATCTAGAAATGTTTTTTTGAATATTATGGTGTGGATTTGATATAATGTTATAGTTGTGGGTAATATTTATAAATTTCACAAAATAAACAAGTTGTTATAAAATATTCGATTGTTCGGAGAATATTCTTTTTGTCGGGAAATATCTGTACGATGGCACAATCATTGGTGGACCCCACAACGAAAGTATTTTCGTAGTTAGAAAACGACAGAATTATCATTTTATAAAAATAACGGTCAAAATGTTACCGTTAAAACTGTTGAACTACCCGGTAGTAAAAGTGCAGTAATACTTTCTTCATGCATAATAGCACACGGTATTGATTATTGATGTTTACGTAAGAAGTCACTCAGTTATACTGAATTAATGCTACAGTAATTGTTGCATCATATCTCTCATATTATTGATTCAATTATTGTCACAGTATCATCTGTATAATATATTATATTATTAAATCAATAATTGAGATGGAAAAGTTATTCATATTATTATTTACAATATTGACAATGTCTAAAAGTTCTGTCAAGGAGAGGTTTGGTCACCTAATTGCTCGCCAATAAAGAGAAATCTTTATCGGAAAGCCCATCTTTCCTGGGAACGACCTGGTTGTTAAATATTGTGAACTATAATATTAATGTGTTCGCGTTGATTAAAGATGAAATTGATAGTTACATTGTGTGGGAATTATTAGTGTTAGTGGAAATTGACATTTATTTCGATGATAATTGATGCCTAGAAGTTATATTGATCAATCGGGTAATTCACCGGATAAATGAGCAATTAATTGCTATTAATTTACATTATTATAACTATTTGTTCATATGTGTGTATTATTGATTCACATTCTTGTACTATTAGGGGAAGTGGTGCAAGATTGATAATACTTGCATGACTAAGTTAAAAATAGAGGTATAGATGGAGGTACTATACTGTAATTCGTATTTTCACTTGATTATAACTATTGATTCACATGATTGAACTATTGATTCACATTATTTACTATTAGAGAAGGTAGTGCAAGTTTGATAATACTTGCATGACTGTAGACACTCGAAATTTTCTGCACTTCTATTACTAACATTGCAGGAGGGTAGATTCCTCTTTTGGAGATAACCCTGAAAGACAGCTTACATCCATCCCGGATACTACCGGAAGTTCAATTCCAACCCAGAACACAAACCGGGAACGTCATGTCAACCCGGAGCACACACCGGGAATGTCATTTCCAATCTCGGAGATAACCCCGAGATATGCAGATCAAAAGACCGACAACAACACCGGAGAGGACAGTTATGTCTCGGCGATAACACCGTGACGTTCAGTTCCAGTCCCAGAGACAACACTGGGAGTAGCAACACCATCATTGGTGATAGCCCCAAGGGATGTCATTGCAGTTCCGGCGATAACCCCGGAAATGCTTATTTCAAACGTATGCAATCAGCTTCAACCTCAAACATCTTGTCGAGGCATACACACCGCAGACCCGGAGATAACAACGGGCAGACAAGAACATCCACAGATGACAGTGAGGTATACAAATAAGCAGCCCAATCTCAGATATAACCCTGAGCAACGTCTGTTTTTTGCTTAAACCGGCGATAACCCCGGTGAGGAGTCACAACGTCATCTTACCACGTCAACAAGATGATATCGCGGCATACCAACAAGTAGTCCAATCTCAGCTGTAACCCTGAGCAACGTCTACTTTCAACTCAAACCGGCGATAACCTCGGCGAGGAGTCAAACGTCGTCTTGTTCCTTCGACAAATGGCACGTCGTCTCAACACTTCAGTCATACATACATCCAAAAATGTCCCACAAGAACCAAGGATTGACAATCCCAAGTTACTATTACGTGTGACAGTACTTTGGATAGAATTTAAAGCTTGAAGACCATGGGCATAGACCCCTCTTCCTGACTTCGTACAACCTTTAATCCATGTCATTGCGTAACTCTCGACACCAGCGGTCCGAAGAAGGTCATATGTACCTCATTCGGATGCTTGGATTGAAGTTCTGCAAGTTCGAGCGAATATTACAGTGCATGAGTGCACGTACTACTAGACGACGGGACTCGCGAGGCTCGGATCCCCCATGACCAGCCGCAGGTACAACTGCGGCTGCCGCATGTGTACCTACGACCATCCGTCTATATATACAAGGCTTGGGTCAGCCATTTGAAGATAGAGAGAGAAGGAAAAAGGCGAGGAAGCCCTGTCCATTTTACTCTACATTCACATCTTTTGAGTGTTTTCTCTTCTTTAAACACTAGTTAACTCACATATAGCTATATTTTATCCGGCAGGAGCTGAGTGTTTATCTATTTAAAGTTATAGAAGTCTACTTTGGAAGCCCATTGTAAGCCTTCTTACATTTTATAAAGCCTTCTTCTCATATAGCATACACTGTTATACACATTGAGAGTCGTGTTGTGTGCGTTTGCCCGAACTTCGGTCCATGGTTTTCATTTTTGTCTGTATATATATATACTAATATATGTATATATTTCATATATATGGACTAACATTATCGAGTTATGCCTCGATTGAGCCTAGACTTCGGTCTGGAGAGTTTAATTGCTTATATATATATAAACTGTGGTCAGGCTCTGTTTGATGATCCTGGATTTTATATCTGGTGCGTTTAAATCGCTTATATATATATATATTTGCTATCGGACATATACGATGAGCCTGGATTTACATCCAGTGCGTTTACTGCTTTTATATATATATATATATATATATATATATATATATATATATATATATATATATATTTACATTCCTGTCAGGCCTGGAGTTTACTTCGTGGCCTTTTACAGCTTTATTTATATTTTGTCCTGCCTGGAGTTTACTTCGTGGCAGTTGATCGCTTTTACAATTTTATTTACATTTCGTCCCGCTTGGAGTTTACTTCGTGGTGGTTGATCATGTCCATATATATATATATATATATATATTTACCGCTTTTATATATTTACATTTTCGATCCCCCATGGAGTTGCTTCGTGGTGGTTGATCATGTCTTTATATATATTCATAGCTTTTATATATATATATAACTGCTTACTGCTTTCCATACAAATTACAGTATCATGTGAGCCTAGGAATCATGTGATCACAGGTTCAGTTTACTGAATCTAGATTCGGTTCCCATGATGAACATTTTTTAGCTGTAAGCAGCTTGTACATTATTTTACAGTGTCTAAATTTCCTTGGATGACTGTCATGCCCATGAGGAGTTCGGCACTACTGTATATTATTTTCCCGAGAATGCTTCGCATCTCGAAAATAAAAGCAAACAAGCCGAACATTTAATAATAAAATGGAAGTATAAAAATATTTAAATTCCTATTGAGCACAGGGTTTGAAAAACCTCTTTTACAAAACGTCATTGCTATATCTTGGTTAAAACTGGATTTTTCTATAAAATTCAAACCTTGTGTATATAGGTGCAAACGAGGCCTCGCACTACTTTCAAATAATTGCACATTGATCCACACACACACACACACACAAACACACACATTCATATAACAATTTCTTTGAAAAGTGGCAGTCACCGTGGTAACACGGATGTCGGAAGGTGCCTAACACCTTCCCTCCGCATAATCAAGCCCCGAACCCAAAATTAATCTCGGTTTCACAGACCCGTTTAGCAGTGTCAAATCACTGGGTCAATCGTCGACTCTTAAAGTCAAATCATCGACATTACACATGTTGGACCATTTTCACTTGTTTTTTCAAACAAATCTCACATTAACATGAGAACACCAAAGAACAAGTAACGAAAAGGGACACTCAAAAATCCCAACGTCGACAGGTGGCGACTCTGCTGGGGACTCCAGTAAGAGGGCTTAAGCCGTTATTACAAGCTTTTTAAAATTGTTATATGCTTGTGTGTGAATGTTGCATTTACATTTCTGATGAATATGTATGAATGCATTTTAATTACTGCACTACTAAATATCTATATGTGATATTAGTGCTTCGTACATGTCATCATTTTGCATAAACGGTGAGACACGTTGTATATGAATGTATGTTGTGTGGTTCCTCCACCAGGAGGCTATCCTGTCGGTGTTTGATTACTGGACTTGTGGGAAGAATAATTCCCCAGGGCTCAGGAAAGGCACCACTCAGATTCGCTCCAGTTGAACGACCGGATTAACTTCCCATCAAGTAGATTGCGATGATCTGGGAACCTTTATGCCAAAAATCCGCGAGAGAAACCCTAGGATAGGTCAACCTCTGATAAACCAAATGCAGAGGAAAGTTTCTTCATGCTTTCTATTTTCAATTACTTGTAAAAGTATTTACTTGTAATTTTATTCCATGTTCATCCATATGTAATGGAAAATATGAAGAATATCTGTATATGCATGACATGTTATCAATTAACAACCGGTTTTGTAGGATAAATTCCTAAAACATACATGTTATGATAACATTTATATTACCCTAAGACTAAACTACGCAAGTCTTTTATAGGGAAGCAATTGGGCCTGTTACCCGGTTAAAATCCAAAAAGGCTGCGAGCCTATAACCAATCATGTCCTCTTCCGAACAGTCTAATCCTGTTTCATGAGAAGAATTTGACGGATTGAGTAAAAAAATTACAAACTTAGCTGTTCTACTAAAAGAATTACACCAGTCTACTCAGGGTACGAAGATACCTACACATACAGAATCCTCAACACAAGGGAGAGTTCAAAGTCTGGAAAAAACAATTCCAGAACATCAGTTGGATACAACCAACAATGACCCTGAAGGCACCCATCTCAAAGGAGATCCAGACACTGGTGATATCATGAAAAATGTCCTTCAAATGGAGGAAACTATCTGCGTTCTCAAAGGGATTGGAACACATGGCAGTGTTTCATATACATAACTTTGCATATTTCCTGGTGTTCAATATCCAGAGAAATTCAAGACTCCTGATTTTGAGAAATATGACGGATTAGGGGATCCTTATACACATTTAAAGGTGTTCATATGAGAACTTGGGTCTTATGCAGAAAATGAAAAGCTCCGAATGCAGCTGTTTCAGAAAAGTCTGACTGGAAAAGCACGTTCATGGTATACCAGATTAGACAACTCTAAGATCCATAGCTGGGAAGAGCTGGCTCACACCTTCATCACTCAATACAATTTTTAATCTCAGATGGCTCCTGACCAGTACCAAATCACCATGGTCAAGAAACAGTCTAATGAGTCATTTAGAGAGTACGCTCAAAGGTGGAGGCGCGTTGCTTCTCAAGTTATTCCTTCCATGATAGAATCAGAAATGGTCATGACTTTCATAGATGTACAGGAAGCTCCTTTCTATGAAAGAGTTCTAGCTGGTATTCTGAAATGATCAAACACGGCGAGATGACTGAAATGGGATTGAAGTCCGGTAAAATTCAAGACCTACCCGCTCTTAAAGCTGTTGCTGAGCACATCCAATCCGGATCTTATGGAAACAACCCCCGGAGGGTCCATAAAAAGAAAGAGGAGGATGTTTCCTTGATACTACAAGGACAAAAAGGCAATCCAAGCACGCCTATGCAGAAGTGAAATAACTCCCCTTTTCTAGCACAATCTTCAAACCCTCCATTGCCTAAAAGTGGAGAAGTAAAGCGACCTCGAATGTTCACACCCTTAGGGGATTCGCTCGAGAATATTCTTACTCTTCTGACTGCTCTAAAGAAAATTACACATCTTCTTCCACCAGCCAACCCTAATGGCAGGGGTTTTAATGCTACTCGAAAGTGTGCTTACCAAGTCGGGGCACCCGAACATGATACTCAAGATTGTTGGGCCTTGAAACATAAGATTCAGGATCTGATAAACAATGGTGAGATTTTAGTCACCAAACCAGATCAACCTCATATGCAAGACAACCCTCTTCCTCAACACAAAGAAGAAGAAGTCAACATGATCAGTTGGAGCACTGTATAAGGTTCCAATTCTAACGGTGAATCATCCCAACCCATCAAAGATGGTGTTGACAAATGGGATTATGCAAAGTTCTAGTTTACCATGGAACAAAAGATGAAAGCTCTTTCCAAACAAATTGAGCAATTGGCAGAACTGGTGACCCATCAGCATCAAGTCACACGCCAATTAATAAGGCAGGAGCATGCCTATCTCCTTCCATTTGTTATAAATGCCTCCTCACCACCTTCAGAAAGTGAAGCTATGGAGGATAAGGTTGCAAAGCGAACAAGTACTAAAGCCCATCGGGATTTTGCCAATCAAAGGGAATTCACCTATCTGGGCCAGTCTATGGAGGAGATACTTCAAATGTTAATCAATAAAAGAAGAATCACATTCATTCTCCCTCCAATCAATCCCCACTCAGGGCGGTTCAATCCTAATAAAATGTGTCAATATCAATCACATTCTCGCGGTCACAACACAGAAGAATGTTGGGCACTCCGCCATCTTATTTAGAATCTTATTGATAGCGGTGTCCTGCAAATAGCAGATGATTACACTGTGCAACTTAAGGGTGGGAATGCATGCCCTACCCAATGGAAGGGATCAGTTGCAGTTATCTCCGAAGTGGATGATGAAACTGTCAAAGTATTTCCCATACAACCAATTCAACTCAAAGGAGACGACAAACCTTTAAAAGTGGCCGCACCAGAGCCAATTCCTTTACCTTGCAGACCACAACATCATGTTGTCAACTTGCATAAAGTTCCATAGAATTATGGAGAAGCTGAAGGATCCACGTCTCATACTACTGCTACAGTGTCGAAAGAAAATCCATTGTACCTTCCTCAACAGGTTATCAAACCTACTTGCGAAGCAAAGGGGAAATTACCCATGGAGAAGATTGAAAAATTCCTCCGTACTATGGGTTATAATGAGGCCAAAGTGGTTTTAAGCTCACGAGAAGCTCCACGCCAGATTTCAATACTGGATTTGGTTTTCTCTTCTGAGGGTCATCGAAAGATCTTGTTGGAGGTTTTAGAAGAAGCCTACTTGCCAAAATCATTGGATGTAGAAAAATTTCAATATTTGGTTGATCACATTTTCAACAGTAATGTGATATCCTTCACTGATGATGATATACCTCCCGAAGGGACCGGTCATTGCAAGCCATTGCACATCGCAGTGTTGTCTTCCGGGTACATGATAAAAGAAGTATTGATAGATGGAGGCTCATCTCTAAATATTTGTCCTTATTCCACCTTGGTAAAAATGAATATCAATCTCAAACGGATCCAAAGCAGCCATACGGTCATCCGAGCTTTTGATGGATCCCGATGAAATGCCATCGGAAAGATTAAATTACCAATTGAGATTGGTCCAAATACATTCAATGTATCCTTCCACGTCCTCAAAGTATTGATAGATGGAGGCTCATCTCTAAATATTTGTCCTTATTCCACCTTGGTAAAAATGAATATCAATCTCAAACGGATCCAAAGCAGCCATACGGTCATCCGAGCTTTTGATGGATCCCGATGAAATGCCATCGGAAAGATTAAATTACCAATTGAGATTGGTCCAAATACATTCAATGTATCCTTCCACGTCCTCAAAGTATTGATAGATGGAGGCTCATCTCTAAATATTTGTCCTTATTCCACCTTGGTAAAAATGAATATCAATCTCAAACGGATCCAAAGCAGCCATACGGTCATCCGAGCTTTTGATGGATCCCGATGAAATGCCATCGGAAAGATTAAATTACCAATTGAGATTGGTCCAAATACATTCAATGTATCCTTCCACGTCCTCAAAGTATTGATAGATGGAGGCTCATCTCTAAATATTTGTCCTTATTCCACCTTGGTAAAAATGAATATCAATCTCAAACGGATCCAAAGCAGCCATACGGTCATCCGAGCTTTTGATGGATCCCGATGAAATGCCATCGGAAAGATTAAATTACCAATTGAGATTGGTCCAAATACATTCAATGTATCCTTCCACGTCCTCAAGATAGATTCAGGATACAACCTGCTATTGGGGAGACCATGGATACACATGGCTGGAGCTGTTCCATCCACATTACATCAACAACTCAAATACATCATCAAAAATAGTCTAGTCACTGTCAACGCTGAGCCGGATTGTCCTGAACAAGGAATTCTACCAATTATTAGCTTCAATTCAGAAGTTAAACTGGCCAGTTTCCATACTTTGGAAGTGAGTAATACGCAATACCATTCTATGGGAGCTCCACTTCTCGTACCCAAGATTTTTTCTGAGGTTATGTCGGTCACTCAAGAAATGATGTCATTGGGTCATCAACCTGGACATGGACTTGGTAAGGATCAACATGGTATTAAGCACCCTATCCAAAATGTCCAGTCAAATTGGAACAGCCGGGCTAGGTTATTCTTCTAGTTCCAGACACAGGAATCCTCATAAGCACGAGCAGGTTCCTCAAGCTTCCGTCGCACGACGATTTTCTATACCTTTACCTCATGATTTAATGCAATCTCCAGAAAAGGTGCTAGCCCATGTTGTGGCTATGCTATTTCTGAAACCAGTTCTAATCAAAGCTAAAGAGGTGCTGATTCCTCATCCCGAAGTGGAAGAAAAGGAACGGAAACATAAACATGACCTTGCCCTGATGATGGCAGGCATCCGCGTCATTGTTCATGATGAATATACAAATAGATACACCCCAGACGATGATTGTCCAGATGTCATGGTTATCATTCGGGAGAAGGAAGACATGGATGATCCTTCCATCACTGCAGTCCTTCAGGACTTTGCCCTCGACAATTGGAGCAGCACTCCATGCACTGGTCGACGAGGGTAAAATGGGCAGAAAATCCCTCTGCCCTGTAGATAACTTTAATTGTTTGCTTTCCTTTACAACACTAGCAGTTATTTTATCACGTACATGCTAACACTTTTGTATGATCGAACAGTTGCATATATTAAGTGAAAGCATCTTTTGTTTCAGGACTCTGAATTTAGATGTATTTGTACTTGCTGATGAGGTGCCTTCTCTCCACAAGGGCTGTAACTTTAATGCAAAGTTAGACTCAGACTTGATGGACATCCAAGAGGACATTGAGACGCCTCAAGAGATTAAGGAATGGGTCGTAGACAAACCCAAACCCAATCTTGATCAAACCACTCCTTTTAATCTTAGAACCTTAGACAACCCTAAGCTAATCCAGATTAGTTTAGACCTTACCACAACTCAGCGGAATGACATGGTTGCACTGTTAACCCAATTCCAAGATGTGTTTGCATGGTCTCATGAAGACATGGTGGGTTTGTCCACTGACATTGTTCTTCATCGCCTTCCCATTAAAGAAGGATTCAAGCCAGTTAGGAAAAAGATCAGGCGATTGAAACCTGAGTGGAATTTAAAGGTTAAAGAAGAAATTGTGAAACAATTTCAAGCTGGCATCATCATGGTGTCTACATATCCAGAATGGATATTCAATATTGTTCCCGTGCCTAAATTATGGGGAAAGCTGCGAGTCTGCGTGGATTATTGGGATTTGAACAAAGCTTGCCTTAAAGATAGCTTTCTCGTGCCCTTTATCCACATTCTTATTGACAATACTGCTCAATACGACATGTACTCCTTTGCTGATTGCTTTGCGGGGTACCACAAATTATGGTCGCTGAGGAAGATCGTGAGAAAACAACTTTCATCACGCCTTGGGGAACCTTTTGCTACAGACGGTTGTCATTCAGCCTCATCAATGCTGGAGCAACCTATCAGCGAGCTATGATGGCTCTTTTCCACGATTTAATGCACAAAGAGATAGAGATCTACATGGATGACATCATTGTTAAATCCCAGAAGGAGGAAGACCACTTAGACCATCTCACAAAACTTTTCAACAGGTTGCGTAAGTACAACTTAAAGTTGAATCCCGCCAAGTGCGCCTTTGGTTTTAGGTCAGGCAAGTTACTAGGCTTCCTAGTCAGCCACAAAGGGATTGAACTGGATCCTACCAAAATCAAGGCCATCAAGGAAATGCCCATTCCTCTGACAGATAAGGAAATATGGGGATTTTTGGGAAGGATCAACTTCATTAGCAGATTCATTTCTCAACTCACAGCAACCTGTGAGCCTATCATCAAATTATTAAGGAATAACTCATCCATGAAATGGAACGTTGAGTGTCAAAAAGCCTTCTTTACCATTAAAGAGCAACTGATTAACGCTTCAGTTTTGGTACCTCCCAGGGATGATGTTCCCCTGTTGATCGTCAACGTGACGCAAAAGTCTGTCAAAGGTCAAGGAATTGCGGATCAACTGGCCACTGTACCTGCAGGGGATTACAAACCCTTAGAAACGTACTTTCCCGATGAAGGGGTAATGACCGTTCAATTACAACATCAGTACGATACATGCTATGAGTGGAAAATATATTTTGATGGAGCTGTTAATTCAGAAGGCTTCGGAGCTGGAGCAGTCCTAATATCCGATACGCGGGAGCAGTATCCCATCGCCGTCAAATTGCAGTTTGTCAGCACCAACAACACAGCTGAGTATGAAGGTTGTATCATGGGGCTAAAACTTACCTGTTCAATGGGCATCAGGCGGTTAACTGTCTTTGGGGATTCCGAATTGGTAATCAAGCAATCCACAGGAATCTATCAAACCAAAGAATTGCATTTGCTGCCTTACCATCGGCAAGTTTTACAGATGGCTTTGGAGTTCGAGGAAATCTCCTTTCTACACATTCCTCGTAATATGAATGATTTTGCAGACGCATTAGCAACGTTGTCCTCCTTGTTTTACATACCTAACAAGGAAAACATGTCATGCGTCACATTCGCTCTGTAAAAAGCTCAGTCTATGGGAATTATATTGGAGAAGTATCGGATGAACTACCTCCCATCCACAACTCTTGGTACCAACACATCAAGGAGTATCTGCGAGATGGATCTACACCCGCTGAGGCGAGCCTAACTGAGAAGAGGCGGATTCATCAACTTGGTATGAAATTCTACCTGAGCGGAGATGCACTCTACAAAAGGGATGCAAGATTAGGTCTCCTCAGATGTCTGGACAAAGACCAAACTCAGCAACTCATGGATGAGATCCATGGTGGAGTATGCGGCCCTCACATGAGCGGACCCCTACTTGTCAAGAAAATTCTTAGAACGGGACATTATTGGCTCACACTCAAAGCTGACTGTGATGATCACGTCAAGAGATGTTCTCAATGCAAGATTCATGGGAATGTTATCCACGCCCCTCTAAGGGAACTCCACAATATGAGTTCGCCGTGGCCTTTCTCAATGTGGGGAATGGACGTGATCGGGCCCATCGAGCCCAAAGCCAGTAATGGACATCGATTCATATTCACCATGATCGACTACTTCACCAAATGGGTAGAAATAGCATCCTTCCCCAAGGTTAATAAAGAAGTTATCATTGCTTTCATCAGAAACAATGTCATCTGTCGATATGGACAACCAGAGGTCATTGTGTCAGACAATGTTAAGAACCTCAACAACAAAATGATGGAGGAGTTATGCAGAAAATTCCACATCAAACATCTCAACTCCGTCATCTACCGACCAAAGAAGAATGGTGTTGTTGAAGCGACTAATAAAAACATCAAGAAGATCACGCAGAAAATGTCCCCTAATCATAAAGGATGGCCTGACCTCTTGCCTCTGACTTTATTAGCCTACAGAACTTCCATACGAACTTCCACTGGGGCAACCCCCTACTCATTAGTCTATGGGATGGAAGTAGTGCTCCCCATAGAAGTGGAAATAGAATCCCTCAGAGTATTGATGGATGCTCAGTTGGATGAGGACCTATGGATACAAGACAGGTATCACCAATTGTCTCTGATAGACGAAAGGAGAACCGCGGAAATCTTCTATAGTCAGTTATATCAGCAAAGGATCGCACGATCCTACAACAGAAAAGTCCGACTACGACAATTCAAACAGAATGACTTGGTTTTGAAGAAAATCATTGACAACCAAGATCAATCTAAGGGAAAATTTGCTCCTAACTGGGAAGGCCCATTTATTGTCAAAGAAGTATTGACAGGAGGTGCTCTCAGATTGCAGGAAATGGATGACGATGAATTTTCACAACTTATCAACTCAGACACCGTGAAACGGTACTATGTCTGAAGTTATCATCAAACAAACATCCTGGTTTTGATCACCAAATCACCAGTCATTCCGGTTTTGAACCTTTTCACCCTTTTTATATGCTCTTCTGCCCCTCAGGGAAACATACACTTCAAGCCAGCAACCTGGTTTTACTTCATTCCAAACCTTCCACACAGTTTCGGTTATCCTGAAGATGGGATTGAACCTTTCTCAATTTCGGTTATCCTGAAGACGGGATTAAACTTTTTTACGCCTGTAGTTTGTCCTGAGGATGGGATCAAACTTTTTACACACTTGCAGTTTGTCCCCATTATGGGATCAAACTTTCTTCTCCCTGCAGTATAGCCTACATATGGGATTTACACTTTTCTTCGCCTTCAATTCGTCCTGAGGGGTGAACTACGTCGACTTGATCTCCCTGATACACGGGGGTACGTAGGCAACCATATTTTATACGGCCCGGTCGCAACAAAGAAAAATAACAAAAACATTTCTACCCTTTCTCTACAAAACAACAAAAACAACAAAAATACTTCTACACCCATCCGCCTTCCGCATTCAGTGTTGAACCTCCTACACTAGGTTCGAACTACGCAGACTTGATCTCCTTTTCAATAGGAGTACGTAGACAGCCATTCATGGTGCAGTCTAACCCCTACCAGAACAACATACTTGTTACACGGTACTGGGATCAATCTTCAATTCGCCCCATTTCATCGGTTTCAGATCAAAAGGATGGAATTACCCAACCTCTTCTCACAAATAGAAGATTCGCTGACCATCTAAGCTGTGATCGTGCCTCATAGAGCAATACCAACCCATAAGATGGAATTAACTAGGCTTCTCACAAATAGAAGTACTGGCGACGATCTGTGGTGCGGTCAATCTCAGAGAGAAAGAAACCACCTTCCTCTCCACTTTTCCATACAGATACCAGTCCCAAGACACCAAAGATGGTAGGGATTCACAAAAATCAACGATCCGTTCTGAGAGACTTTGCGACGTCTCAATGTCCATCTATCAAGGATAAGTTCAGAATGCATCAAGATCACAAGGCCCTGGAAAGACAGGCAAACATCAAGCAAGTATCAAGGCATAACTAAAAGGGAAGTGAATCAAAATATATTTTCCTGCCATATATAATACTATTTGATATATACATCTGTGTTGTACATGACAAAATGGCTAAGTTAGTCTGTGCAGGAAAATACAAAGCTATCTACAGATCTGTGTGTATACAGACTATCAGATCTAACATAGCATCCCTCTCTGAAGAAGGGGGAAGCACTGCAAGCTCCTGCCCAAGGGTATCTATACGAGCTAGCTGATCAGAGGCTAACTGCATGGTGGCATATTGCTCATCAATGTAAGCACTCATGTCGGCAAGACTGACAGTCATCTGGGATTTCACTAAAGTGTTGTTTGCAATGGCCACATCCCTAGCAGATAAGGCAACATCCCGCTCCACTATCAATACATCCCTGGCTGATCTAGCCTCATCCCTCTCCAATAGAGCGGTATCTCTCTCATCAAGAGCTGTCAACATCGCGACCCTAGCCTGATCTCTATCATAGGTCATCAGATGTAAGCTGTGCTCCAAATGCTGTGCCGAATACTGGGTAACAGTGGCACTCGGGGTGGGAGAATCCATCACAAATGCTGGCAGCCCAGCAGTTAAATCATTGGTGGGAATAACAGCCTCCTTTATAGGCTCCTCATCGTCAGAATCAGTCCCCTGCACTGTGGATACTGTCGCAGCCAATACAACCTTTGTCTCCATCCATGCGGAATACTCTACAGAACAACCCGGATGACTGACAGAAAAACTCAGCCAGCTCTCGCTGATCCCAACAGCCATACAACCTAGATTTGTCCTCCACTGACAAACGATATGACGCGAAGCGCTGACTCACTGCCCCCTCATACGGATGGAAATCCTAAAATTGGTCAAACTGACACATCACGGCCAGTGGGTGGTAAGTGATCATGCCCCTCAATCTAGCTAGAGGGAGATAATCCATGCTCGGAGCATGAGTAATGAAGCTGTAGGGTGAGCTGAGCCCTGAACACAACAATATATCAAATGGATCTCTAATCCTTACCAGGAAAGCGGACCAAGATGCAGCATCTGTACACTTCGCAGGCTGGAAGGAATACGTCATGGCTATATCATAGGTGAAACAAAATCCATGATGTCTGAATGTGCCAATCGGTCTCAAGTGTGACCTAAACCACACATACAACATGACCGAGCTACCTGTGAATACTCCTGCCGGATAAGTGCAGCAGTATGTAGCTGACCTCAAGGTCTCTGCAATGATCATCAGAATATTGGTATGACCCTCCCTGAGAGATCTCACTACCATGACAACACCGATATCTAGTTCATCCATGTACCGCGACATGAAGACGTATGACAATATGCACAGAAGCAGTACATCTACTCTGGCCAATGATCCTCCGGTGTGGTGAAATCCCCGGAATGCCGTGCATATCTGTCCTCAGAGCCAAACCTGTCAAACAGGAAACGCTGGGATATAACCTGGCCGGATGTAATCTCATCCTGCCCCACTCTGCGCCTCAATCCTGTGAGAGTCATAAACTGTCTACTCATGTCTCCATCACCATATGCACGCAAGGTCTGTCCAGAGGCAGCATCGTCAATCGTGCATACTCTTCCAAAGTAGGAGTCAACTCACGAGTCCCAAATCGAAATACATATCTGTCCGGTACCCAGTGCTCTAGCATGCCCTCTACAAATCCTGTAGTAACCTGAAATATCAGTAAGGTCATAGTATGCTGCATCAAATCATCAATGATCACCATGTCTGATGGTGATATACTATCATACCACGATCTCATACCAGTTACCACCACAAATGGTGGGGTATGATCGATACGGCTAACTGTCGAATAAGACATATGTGCGGATCGTGTCATAAGACCATCCAAGGGTCAATGCTGAGTATCTCTAGACATACATACATATGCATAACATAATAACATGAATGATACATGATGAGTGAGTTTTATACACATGAATTGGATACATTCGAGCTTAATTTATTGTTGTTTTCAAGTCTTTTAGGTTGTTTTTATGTGTTTGTGTCTATTCATGCATGTTTTATATTGTTTTGTAGGAATTGGGACAAAAGTTACATGGATCGACGTTTAGGGTGGCTAGATTCGCATTTTCGGCTTGCTATTTACACAGCAGTCACTTCAGAGCCAATTTGACTATAGCTCCGGATATTATTTCACGAAACATCAAGAATGAAAGTTGTAGATCTACTTTTCCTCTTTCCAGAACATCTTGAATCATCTGAATCGGAGTTCGGACAAAGAAGTTATGGCCATTTTCCCAAAGGACGTCAGAGCAGAAAATGTTGGAAAAGTAGCAAGCGCCTAGGCGCTCCAAACAAGCCTATTTCAAGCGCCTAGGCGCTCCAAGTCAGAAACATAATGTTGGCCAAGCGCCTAGGCGCTTGGAATTGCCCTATGATGAGCGCCTAGGCGCTCTAGTGCGTAGAAAGTTGCGTTTTTCAGCTGTCAAGTGGGTTTTTGAAGCCAAAGAGGAGTCTGAATGAGGGCTGAGACCAATACAAGTAGGAGATGACTCTAGAAAAGAGATGGGAACGAATTTTGCAAGCAATCAATCAAGTTTTTAAGAGATTTGCAGAGAGAACAACGAAGAAAAGCACGAAGGAGAATTGCAAAGGCTGAAGATCTAAGAGAGAGTATTGGAGCAAATTCAGAGTTTCTTCTTCTCTTCTCTAGTTTTATCTTTTGTAACTATCTGGGATGTTTGGATTATTTATCTGGATTATGTTTTTCTTTATTATTATCATGAACTAAATTTTAATTAAGATTGCAACAGAACTTGGTATGTAGTTTAAATTGCAAGCTTCCCATTGAATGAAAGTTAGTTTTTATTGAATTATTTATTATATCTTATGCTTATTGATTAATTGCCTGATCAACAATTACTGTGATAATCTATATGAAATTGGAAGATGGAGTATAGATTGAGATCTGGATATGATAACATCTGTTCATATAATCTGAATAGGGTTAATATGATTAGCATGTAGGATAGGAATATACCTATGTGTCTTTTGTATCCATTGAAAGAATTTGTGCGTAAACCCTAATTAACTTGATTCACATAGGAATATAGTGCGTTGATTAATTGGGGTGTTCCTTATAATTCTACATCTTAGAGATTGGATTTAGGAGGATTTGTTCACGTGTCTTTGGAAGAAGAGCGTGAATATTTATAAAGCATTCTTGGATAACAATTCATATTAATTGATTTAATTTAAATGGGAAGTAAGTTAGTTTAAATGAAATACCAAGGGAAGTTGTAATCTTAATCTGTTAAATCTGCAGTTATTCTTGTAATATTTTGATTTTTAATTATTAGTTTGTTAAGTTTAATTTTCAAATCATAAACAAAATTTTCGTAGTTTAAAATAGGATTAATTGCGTTAGAGTTAGTAATTGATAAATATTAGTCTATTTCCTCGTGGGAACGATACTCTTGCTTGCTGAATATTACAATTGAACGCGTATACTTGCGTGGTAAAGTGCTATTAAAAAATTAGGCAACAAGTTTTTGGCGATAGATGGAAATATGATATAGGGAATGGAAAACTGTACATACATTCCTAAGTATATCATCATCTAATACATCTTTGTACAGCTAAAATATAGGGAAATGGGGCGAAGCTACCCAACATACAACAGAGGCCTATCAAAAGATATAGCGAAAATGGGGCGAAGCTACCCAGATGCTAACAGAGGCCTATCAAAAGAGATAACGAGAAATACATCAGAAAAAGTCAATAATATCGATGTCTACATCATCGATCCTGTCCACCTGATGTAACTCCTCCTGAGTCACTAGATATCTATCTACAAGGATGTCAGACCGATACAAAGGGGGATCTGCATCGGCAAAATCATATGGGTCACCTGAGGGACCAGTGCCAGAGCTGGAAGGATCAAAAGTATCTACCTCTGCAGGATCTCTGCCCAAATACCGAATGAAAAGATGTGACCGGTCCAGCTGCTGAGTCAGTCTGTCAATCTGTGTCACATGAATCGGATCTCTGACACAGGCTAGCCAATCCGTCATCATCACGGATCCTGGAACCATATCCCCCATAAACTGTGTGGCGCGGGTCTGAGCTCCAATCGCACGAGGGATCCACCAATGCTGAAACGTCTCCTGAGAACAGGGGCCCTCTGATAATGTAAAATCGTCAATCCCCATCAATGAGATGTTAATGACGGGTGACTACGAAATAAGCCAATAACGCCTGGCAGAAGGCAAGATCGGCATACAGATCTCTCTTGTAGTGCTCCTGATAGCACGTTTTCCTAAATAGAGATCTCATCCTCCATCTCTAAAGAGAGGAATCCTGCGGGTGGAAATGACGTACTCTACTCCAGTCGGGTACCTATCCTCAAAGCCAACTCCCAAATGCTCTCCAGAGTAGGGAATCCATTTGATGATATCAGCTGTCAATAGCTCCAGCTGTAGGCGACAATGAGTGAAACCCTCAGCAACAGGGACCTCCGCCAGTATGGAATGATGCCATCTCCGTCCTCGTGGATAGGTGTCTAAACCCAACACGCTCACATGACACAAATAAGGAAGCCTCTCATAGGCCCAAAACTGCCAACATAAAGGCAAACATCTGCTGTCAGGCAACACTCTTAACCCATACATGGGAAAAGACAAGAGAAACATTCACCTACAGAAATGGGTAGAATCCTAACCACGTCTTGGTCAAGCCATATGATCGCATGCGCATTCCCCTAAGGAAGTAGGCAAATGTGTAGGAACCCCAATCATACTCTCCTATACGGTCCACGTGTCAAGTG
This sequence comes from Panax japonicus, assembly GCA_020205505.1. Lineage (NCBI taxonomy): Eukaryota > Viridiplantae > Streptophyta > Magnoliopsida > Apiales > Araliaceae > Panax > Panax japonicus. The sequence goes on from CM035103.1 coordinate 47,412,575, forward strand.
GCGCTAATCAAAGTGAAGGACACCGTAGAGGAATTATCTGCTAAGAAGCAGCCCTTAATGATCATCAGGAACAATCGCCGAAGAATGTGATCCCTGACTCTCATATCATCGGGTATAGGCTCACTCAATAGCCCGCTCATAGCATCTACGCTCAAAGGACCTGTACGAATAATCCTGCCCTTGAGCGCCTCCGCCGGAGGCCCGGAACTCCCAACAAAGATCTGACGGCAGTAGGGGTGATATCCGTCGTGCAAGGCACCGACTCCCCTCCAAATTTCATACCTGTGATAAATCGCCAATCCATCGGCGTCATCGTCACCTCACAGTCCAGCAAATAGAGTGACTGAGTCTGGTGAAACCACCGCTCAGATAATGCCCTGAGGAAACCCCAGGGACAGCGATGGTGTAAAATGGAGAAGAACCTCCCGAATCCCCAGCCATGGACGATCTCTCTATAGTCATCTCCTTGACTCCTCATCAATAGGAAATAAGAAAGATTAAATATCTAACTTCATACCTCGTTTACGTGCAGGTATACTGAAGGATGCCTACTATAGTCACCAAGAAGATCTGGGTTCGCCACTTGAATACCTGGAAATTCCCTACGGGAAACACGTACAGCAGGAGCAGGAACCTCGATCGGTGCATCCTCCTCCTCGTCCTCGACATTCGGCACCTCAACCCGAATAGGACGTATCACCGCCTCCGCCAAAGGACTAGGTTGTCTCACAGAACGGCGCTGAGGCTCTTCAAAAGCCCTCCTCCGTACACCAGAAGTGGTCCTGCGGGAACTACTCGGCTGATCTGGATCCATGATATCTGGACAACAAGTCTCCATATCACCTCAGAAATGGTGTGGTAATTTCTTACCTGGAGTCTTTTCAAAAAGCATTTTATGATTACATGCATGCATGCATTGCTTTAACATACATCTACAGTAAAGTTAAAAAGGCATGACTACCCAATTCTTACATTTTGAGAAAATTTTTCCATAGCCCCTTTGTAAATGGGACTATCCACATACACATAGGCATGACTAGGTGGCCATTCAGTAGCACACCTATACACAGTCATATACACCCTGTATGCATCAGTACATTACAGTAAAAAATTTGTAAGTGTAGTCTAATTACCAGAATTATTTTACTATTCTACCTTTACTCATTTGTCCTCATATAGGATAAGAAATGACAGTAAAAGGTGCCAATTTGACTGTTTTAAAAGTCAATTTTTTTCACATCATTATATTCAACATGGTTTAATACTAATATTTGATATGTTGAATATTTTTTATCAAGTCATATCAGCATGCATATTCACTACTATGTGTCTAAATGTATTTCATGCGATAATTCATTTTCCAACGGATAGAAATTGGAAAAAAATATATGCATGTGTTACCAAGACAATGAAGAACGCTTGTACGGTGATAGAATATGCAGAAAGTTACCCAAACTCAGCAGATCTGAAGAAGAGCTCTCGAATTTCCTTCGCTGCGCAACTTGAAAATGACTTATGAAAGCAACCAACCACCTATACTTAGGCACGGCTGGCCGCAGGCTAACATACGGCTCCTGCAGGTACACCTGCGGCCCCCCTACATGGGTCCTACACCTCTGGCTCGCTCCAGTTAGAGTTGCAAAGGAGGTCTCACAAGCTGAAAAGGCCAAATCAGGAATAAAAATGCTACGTGATTGAGCGAAATAGCCTGAAATCCTTTTTTCTTTTCGGTCAGAGTTAAACTCCCGTCGCCTCAACGGTATTCGCTTGAATGTAGGGTATATTATACCAATGAGCTCAACTTCCACAGATCATGCTCGACAATACCCCACAAAGGTCCGATGCCGTCAATGAGTGTCAAGCAACCCTGACGTATCCCCGGCGGGGGTTACAACACAAAAACCACGAAATATCAAACCTCCCCGGTGGGGGTTACAACGCCGAAGTTATCAAGCATCTACATATCCCCGGCGGGGGTCACAACGCGCATCTTTTAAACTTCAACGTATCCCCGACGGGGGTCACAACACAATGTAACCATTGATACACACATCAATGAAGGTCAAACAGCCTTGATGTCATATCAGCCGATGGAAAGTAAACCCATCGAAGTAACCTTACCCGACAGAGGGCTACAACACAATGCTACCATTGACATATACATCAGTGATGGTCAAGCAGCCTTGATAATACACCCACCAGGGATCTATCCGGTGATACACACATCAACGAAGGTTAAGCAACCCTGGCAGCGACAACACTGTTGGCAGTAACTCCGACAATATGAGGGAACATGTTATACACATCCTCAAACAGACAAAGCCTTATCCCCACGGATCTCTTCTACACAAGAGGTACCTCTATGGAGTATAATCCAGTGTCTAGGATCCAAGACATTGGTGGTAGTCCCAACGTCAACATCCTTAGAAACTTGGATCGCATGTCCAAGCCATCACTGATTGTCATCCCAGCAGAATTACCTGACAATGATTCATGCATTCTACATGCATTTGCATCATGTTGCTGCACATAGCATCATGTTTATATTGCTTGTATTTCAAGTTTCTAGGATTCTTTATCTTATCCATGCCTTGCATTGCATGAATATGATAAAGAGGGTCATCTATATACACTCGAAATTTTCTGCACTCCTATTACTTACATTGTAGGAGGGTAGATTCGTCTTTTAGAGATAACCCTGAAAGACAACTTACATCCATCCCGGATACTACCGGAAGTTCAATTCCAACCCGAAACACAAACCGAGAACGTCATGTCAACCCGAAACACACACCGGGAATGTCATTTCCAATCTCAGAGATAACCCCGAGATATGTAGATCAAAAGACCGGCAACATCACCGAAGAGGACAATTCTGTCTCAGCGATAACACCGCGACGTTCAGTTCCAGTCCCAGAGACAACACTGGGAGTAGCAACACCATCCTTGGTGATATCCCCAAGGGATGTCATTGCAGTTCCAGCGATAACCCCGGAAATGCTTGTTTCAAACATATGCAATTAGCTTCAACCTCAGACATCCTGTCGAGGAACACACACCTCAGACCCGGAGATAACAACGGGCAGACAGGAACATCCACAGATGACAATGAGGCATACAATCAAGTAGCCCAATATCAGATGTATCCCTGAGCAACGTCTGCTTTTCGCTTAAACCGACGATAACCCTGGTGATGAGTCACAACGTCATCTTACCGCGTCAACAAGATGATGTCGCGGCATACCAACAAGTAGTCTAATCTCAGATGTAACCCTGAGCAACGTCTACTTTTAACTTAAACCGGTGATAACCCCGGCGAGGAGTCAAACGTCATCTTGTTCCTTCAACAAATGACACATCGTCTCAACATTTCAGTCATACATACATACAACAATGTCCCACAAGAACCGAGGATTGACAATCTTGAGTGACTATTACGTGTGACAGTACTTTGGATAGAATTTGAAGCTTGAAGACCATGGGTATAGACCCCTCTTCCTGACTTCATACAACCTCTAATCCATGTCATTGCGTAACTCTTGACACCAGCGGTCCGAAGAAGGTCAGATATACCTCATTCAGATGCTCGGATTGAAGTTCTGCAAGTTCAAGCGGACATTACAGTGCATGAGTGCACGTACTACGAGACGACAAGACCCACAAGGCTCAGATCCACCACGACCAGCCGCAGGTATAACTGCGGCTGCCGCAGGTGTACCTGCGGCCATCTGTCTATATATACAAGGCTTGGGTCAGCCATTTGAAAAGAGAGAGAGAAGGAAAAAGGCAAGGAAGCCCTGTCTATTTTACTCTGCATACACATCTTTTGACTGTTTCCTCTTCTTTAAACACTAGTTAGGTCACATATAGCTATATTTTATCCAGCGGGATCTGAGTGTTTATCCATTTAAAGTCATAGAAGTCTACTTTGGCAGCCCACTGTAAGCCTTCTTACATTTTATAAAGCCTTCTTCTCATATAGCACAAACTGTTATACACATTGAGAGTCGTGTTGTGTGCGTTTGCCTGGACTTCGGTCCGTGGTTTTAATTTCTATCTATATATATACTAATATATGTATATATTTCATATATGGACTAACATTATCGAGTTATGCCTCGATTGAGCCTAGACTTCGGTCTGGAGCGTTTAATTGCTTATATATATATATATATATATATATATATATATATATATATATATATATATATATATATATATATATATAAAAGCGTTTTAAAAGCGCCAGATATAAAATTCAGGCTCATCAGACAGAGTCTGACCACAGTTTATATATATATATATATATATATATATATATATATATATATATATATATATACTTATATATATAATTATTGTCAGACATATCTGATGCGCTTGGATTTTACATATATATTTACATTCTTGTCAGACCTGGAGTTTACTTCGTGGCCTTTTACAGCTTTATTTACATTTTGTCCTGCCTCAAGTTTACTTCGTGACAGTTGATCGCTTTTATAACTTTATTTACATTTCGTCCCGCCTGGAGTTTACTTCGTGGTGGTTGATCATGTCCATATATATATATTTACCGCTTTTATATATTTTCATTTCCGATTCCCCATGGAGTTGCTTCGTGGTGGTTGATCATGTCTGTATATATATATTTACAGCTTTTATATATATAACTGCTTATTGTTTTCCATACAAATTGCAGTATCATGTGAGCCTAGGAATCATGTGATCACAGGTTCAATTTACTGAATCTAGATTCGGTTCCCATGATGGATATTTTTCAACTGTAAACAGCTTGTACATTATTTTACAGTGTCTAAATTTTCTTGGATGGTTGTCATGCCCATGAGGAGTTCCGCACTGCTGTATATTATTTTTTTGAGAATGCTTCGTATCTCGAAAATAAAAGCAAACAAGTCGAACATTTAATAATAAAATAGAAGTATGAAAAGGTCTCAATTCCTATTGAGCATAGGGTTTAAAAAACCTCCTTTACAAAACGTCATTGCTATATCTTGGTTAAAACTGAATTTTTCTATAAAATTCAAACCTTGTGTATATAGGTGCGAATGAGGCCTCGTACTACTTTCAAATAATTTCACATTGATCCACACACACACACACACACAAAAACACACACATTCATATAACAATTTCTTTAAAAAGTGGCGTTCACCATGGTAACACGGATGTTGGGGGTGCCTAACACCTTCCCTCCACATAATCAATCCCCGGACCCAAAATGAATCTCGGTTTCACAGACCCGTTTAGCAGTGTCAAATCACTGGGTCAATGTGCAAGCCTTTTCGGTTGCGTTTATGCAACCAGTTAAATACACCAACTGGCGACTCTTAAAGTCCAATCGTCGACATTACACATGTCGGACCTTTTTCACTTATTTTTTCAAATAAATCTCACATTAACATGAGAACACCAAAGAACAAGTAACGAAAAGGGACACTCAAAAATCCCGACGTAGAAATGACTAAATTAAAAATGAAAGAAAAGTTGAAGATATTGTACTGTAATATTTCGAGCCCCAAAACGTGCAATTATCGAAACTATATTTTTCTATAAATAGAAGCTCATTATTCCTTCATTTGTCACCAATTCACTAAAGCTATAGAGCAATTATTATAGAGAGAAATTATAGAGAGAAAGAATAAGAGAAGTCTGCTACCTCACTATTCCAGTATCCAGTCTTCTTTTGAGGTAAGGGGTATTATTTCTTTCGTATTCATGAAGAGAACTTCTGTTATTCCATTCTTTATTATTATGTTGGAATAACCTGTCTATGCGAAGTACCGCATACATTGTAAAATTCTTCTGTTATTCTATTATTTATTATTCTGTTGGAATATCCTATCTGTGCGGATTACGCATGACCTGGTTCCATTCTTTATTATTCTATTAGAATATCCTGTCTGTGCGGATTACGCATGACCTGGTTCCATTATTTATTATTATGTTGGAATAACATGTCTATGCGAAGTACCGCATACATGGTGAAATTCTTCTGTTATTCAATTCTTTATTATTCTGTTGGAATAACATGTCTACGCGGACTACCGCATGCATGGTGAATTCTTCTGTTATTCCATTCTTTATTATTCTGTTAGAATAACCTGTCTATGTGGATTTACCACATATATAGTGAATGATCCTTCGTATTCATTCTTTATTAAATTGTAGAAGTGATACGTCTACGTGGATTACCGCATTGCGGACGAAAATTCATTTGCATTTTCATATATTCTATTATACTCAGTTGGTTAAAGTTTTGGCTTCTATACTCCATGAAATTAGTGAAATATCCTTGATATTTGCGCTTCATCCAGTATCTTTTCATGGAAATATTCTTCTGAGCATTCTTGAATTTTACTCCACAAAGATGTATCATGTTGACAATTTGGACGTTATTGATTTCTGGATAAATTAATTTATAAATCTTTAAAATTTATCCTTGAACTTGGTTTATTGAATTATTATGTCATTGTGATCATCCTCATGTTTATATTGTGATTAAAGTCATCTTTGGCTTACGTGCATAGATGGACTTGGTATAATTATGACCAGGGATTATTCGGTATAATCATGACTATAATGTGACGAATGATGTGGTAAAAGTCCTCATTGGCTTGTAGTTCATTGATGGACAGTTGTTGGTATGATTATGACCAGGGATTATTCGGTATAATCATGACCATTGATGATTACATAAATATCCTTGGCCGTGGTGCAGGGATGTTGTGGTTTATTTATTAAGCTGAGTCTCAGCAATAAAGTTGATGAAAATCTTTTTAAATCATAAAAGATAGTAGATTTTATGCGCTACTTGACTCTTCTAATGGATTGCTATTTCGCTGCAGTTAAACTTGTTGTATATTATATTCTATCAGTTGTTATACTGTTGAAGGCTAAGGATAATTTATTCTGCATTATCTTAGTCATAATATTTCTTACTGGCTAGTTGAGCTCACCCCTTTTTTTCATTGTTCTCTTTAGGAAATGAGAACGTAGCCGGGACTAGTCGGGGAACGGAGTAACAGTCCAGATGATAGCATTAGTAGTCTTCACTATTCTGTTAAAAAGTGTGACAATAAATGTAATGAGGACTCCATTGAGTGTGGATATTGTCTAGATGACAATATTCTTATTAAAACTCTTAGATTATGTTTTGTCGTATTTTACACGACTTTTGTATAATTAAGTTGTATTTGAATTTTGTATCATGTATTTGGCGGCTCAAGATGGGTGATGTATACCTGTTTTGGGGGCGTCACAAATATTCCTATGAAATGATATTATATGAAGCAAAATTTCTAATCATTTCAGGAATTATAGAAGCAATACTTACCATAGTAAGTTCAAATTTAGGAATACGAGATGAAATAATATTGCTTACGTAATATGGAGTATGAAAGAAAATAATATTTCTCACGAGTATTGCAATAAAATAATATCATTTACCTTAGTAGAAACTGAATTTGACTGGAATATCGGATATTACTTTGAGAAAATCTTGCAGAAAAACTACACTCAAGGTATCCTTATACTCAAGAAAATACTCACAATACTTTAGAATAAAAATTTCTGAATTTGAAAATGATGTGATTTTAGGATGGTGGGGTAACCATCCCTTTATAGTGCAACAGAGGGAGAAAAGTTAAAATGAATACGCCTAACTTTGCCAACTTTTCTCCGCCTAATCTTTCTGTACATGCCTAACTTTGATCCATTCTTCCTTGGGGCCACACTTTGAAACAACTAAAGCTTTGCAAGCAATTTACATTTTGCAATAGTGGAGGACCCATACTTTTGCAACAAAACTTTGCAGGAGAATTCCTTAACCAATTAGCATAAAAAAAGAACAATGATATACTGTTAAGCATTCAATTACCATTTGCTCACTCCTTTTTTTTTCAATTGTTGGGGTCCCACACATGAGAAACACAACTCAATTTGCAGGAGAAATTCCTCATTTGGAAAGGAGTGCACGCAACAATAAACTTGCACACTAAATTTGAAAATAAGAGTTTCAAACGAACTCGTTCACCTCTTTTCTCACATGTTTAAATATATATTATAATAATATTATTATTTAAACAATTATAATATATTATAATAATATATTTGAAAGAATATTTTATTAGAGAAGATAAAATTCAAACTTTCAACAAATGTCACATGCTAATAAAATTACTCCGTTTAAATCCACATTGAATAAATATTTTCTTATCATATAAATTAATAATTAATTATTCATAAATAATATTACAGAATCACAATAATGACAACCAGGCCGTTCCTAGGAAAGGGGGCTTTCCGATAAGGATTTTTCCTTACTGGCGCGCAATTAGGTGACCAAATCACTCATTGACAGAACTTTTTAGACATTGTCAATAATGCTATCTAATAATATTATTCAAATAATATGAATTATTGATCTGATAATGGGAAATACTGTGCAGTGACAATTATTGAAATAACAATATTATAAAATATCAACGCATCAATTATTGAATAAATAAAATAAAATATTGAACAGTAATTACTGTAACAATTATTGAGTAGTGCCTTCTTACATAAGAATCAATAATTCAAAAATACTGTGCAATACCGTTTGCTACTGTGCAACCACACGTATTACTATATTTTAACTACCAGGTATTCCGACAGTGTTAACGGTAACAACTACGTCGTTATTTATAAAAACTCAAACTTGTCGTTTTCTTCATCCGACAGTTATTCCGTTATGAGGCCCACAAATGGATGCGCCGTCGTACGAATATTCCCCGACAACAAGAATATTCCACGACCAAACGAATATTCCTCGACAACAATGAATATTTTATAACCACTTACTTATTTTGTAAAATTTGCACATTTCACCCATAACCAAAGTATTATATCAAATTATCACCTTATTATTTCAAGATAATAAATAGAGGAAATTCAATTTTATTTATAATAAGTTGGGGTCTTATATCCGCAGTTTAATACAGAGGGCGAGAGACTTTTATAAGGAGGGACATTTAAGACATTTGTCCCGTCTGCATTATTAAACTGCGGAATATTGAAAATTAAATTGCGGACAAGAGCAATATAGATCGTTAGATATTCGGATGGACGATCGAGATTTGTTGTTAAGATATACACTTTTTTACAACGTTGTCTATGAATCAGCCCCCATATATATATACTCTTGCTCAGTGTCGGAACCAGAACATTTTTTAGAGCGGGATCAAAATACATCAATAAAAAAATTATTTATTGACACTTGCAATGTTTCTTTCAAATTTATTTTGTCCAATTATAATATTTCACAACATTTTATTCCAACCATTGTAAACCTATGAATTGTGAGTCTAATAACTTTAAATATGTCTGTGTGTGTGTGTGTGTGTGTATATATATATATATATATATATATATATATATATATATCCCGAACTATGAGACTATTTTCTTAGCCTTCTGATTAGCTATTTTTATAGATAAATTACAAATTATAATATTATATAATCAAAACATTATATTGTGGTTCTTGTCATCTTCTTTGGAGACAACTAAAAGTATTCACTCAAAGCAAGAAAATGAATTATGTTATTTTTATTTACAAAAAATTGATACCAGTGTATGATTAAGTCATTAAGATAAATAAGTGTAATATTAATTTATTAATTATCAAACTTATTTAATATTATTTTATCTTATAATAATATTATTAATTTATTATAAGTGAAAAGACAAAAAAATAAATAAATTAATATCATCTCATAACAAAGATCAAATTTAACTAATATTAACATGCTTTAGATTTCAGAGTTGGGGAATCATATGACCCCCTCACCCCCTAATTCCGCCCATGCTCCTGCCACACAAGCATGGTAATCCGTAATCGTGCAAAAAAAATTTTGTACCGACCAATAGTTAGAAACATATTTTATTATCAAATACTCATTCCGTTCTAAAAAAATGAGTAAAGTAAAATTACACATATTAAAAAAAATAACATTATGTGCACCAAGAATATGATTCATGTATGTGTACCAATAAAAAATTACACATTTTATTTATTTAAAATAAAAAATTAATAAATTCACAACAAAAAATAATATTTCTACATAAAAACATTTGTTATAGATCCTATAACGACAGTTTTCATATAAGTACCGTGACTTAAACCCTTAAAAGTATTTGAATCATTTTCATTTCAATGATACAACTGGCTAATATAAATCAAATATAAGTGTCTGATATCAATTATACTTGATAAATATAAATATTTGTGTATTTTAATAATTTTTTATAAACTTCTATAATCCTATTTAAGAAGCTATCATCTTCACAAATCACGTAATATGTCTAATTCTATTTAGATAAAGACAGGAATTACAACCCACTTTCATAACACAAACACAAAGGACTCCGTAAAAATTTATTACAATAAGGAAATCAAGGTACGCATGTTAATCCTACTTATTAAGCACATTAGAGAGATAAAAAGATGCTTAAGCCTTGCTATCGATGGTCATGGGCACCAACTCCTGCTTTGCTGCAGATTTTACATGCTCTAGTTTGTTCATCATCTTGGCAAAAATGTTGCCATAGAACTTTGCATCCCTCTTGTTGTACTCTCTCACTTTCTCCTTCAGAACCTTGTACTCCAGTTTCACATCCCTGGCGTCGACACAAACATGAGCAACATTTAACAGGTAGACGACTAGAAAGTAAAGTTAGGAATGTCCTTTAAACAAGATTGTTTTTCTCATGAAGGTACAATCTCTCTATCATCAAAAAAATGACTGGAAGCTAGAAAGTAGAGCTCGGAATAGTTGCGACTAGATTCATATTCCTTCCAAGGGAAAATGTTAGTTATCCAAATGGAGGGGAAAAATAATTAATAACCCCAAAGTAACATGCATGTTTCATGATTGGCATCAAAAATCATTTTACGAAGTGATGAAACAGCCAAAACGGTCAAGTTCATTTGGACGATTTGTTGCCCAGTGTTAAAGAAATGCCTATCCATCATATTTATAGACACCTAGAACATACTTCTAGAACATTTATTGTTAGTAAGATTTTAAAAAGATTACCTGTTATCTGGGTCAATATCAAGGGCTTTCTTGATATCCACTTCTGCCAAATCCAAGTCAACAAGTTGTATATATGCTTGTGCCCTTCTGTAAAGTGCTTTAACATTCCTACTATCAATTTCCAAAACCTTGGTGCAGAGCTTCTCAGCCTGTTTGTACTCCTTCAGTTTCAGCTTGCATGCTGCATTGTTCAAGTTGCAAGTGACTTTAAGCACCTTGGCCTGTTGCTTCTCTTCCTCGCTAAAAGAGGAGTCATATTCAATGAATTTCACTGCCTGTACAACAGGGGCAATCTCATTGCATGATGAGCCAAATGTTGGTGTAAAATTAAATAAATAACCCATACATCTTCATCAACTACGTTATTTACCTTTTCATATCTTTTTGAAGCCCTTTCGTACTTCCCTGCCTTAAAAAGAACATTCCCTTCTTCCTTCTTCTTTCCAGCTGATTCGATCTTCTCTTGCGTGTTCATGTCCCAAGATTCTTTCTCCTGTATTTAATTAAGGTAAGAATTAGTGTTATTTTGCTTTCACCTGATGACTGATTTCTTTGAAAATGAGAGACATAAGAAATAGTGAGAACCAAGGCTACTTCACCAACCTTGACAAAGGAGACCATCTCAACCTCGTAATACACAGTTGAATTGGCAGGAACAATGGCCAATTCTTGAGCTGATTCAGCCGGACCAAATGCATATTCTGGATGAATTGTTACTAATGCAATTTCTCCCTTCTTCATAGTCTTCACAGCTCTATCAAGTCCATCAATAACTTGTTCTGCCCAAAATTTAAGTCCATATTAGAGTTAGCATAGACAAGACTAAACAACAAGAGGGATCCAGAATCTGTCTCATCTATTTTAAGTGGTACAGATTCTCATACAATAAGACATTAAGACTAGCAGTACAAAAAATATATTTTATGCAATTGATTAGCAAAATGGTTCTTACCTTCATCTATTTTGAACTCAAAAGGCTCCTCGTCATATCCTTTCTTCAAAAAGATAGTTCCATCTTGCAGTTTTCCTATCAATTTCACTGCCATATAGCATAAAGAAGTGAATTAATAAACCTAAGATTTAGCACATGATATCAGTCATAGATTAGTTTTATCAATTTTCTGTAGCAAAACTTACCCATGGCAACTGCCCCATCATTTGGACGTTCGTATCCCTCTCCCTCCTTTAGGATTTTCTTTACAACCTTCTTATCATTGGTAACCTCTGAAACAGTCTTCCATGAAACCAGTTCAAGAGTTATGTGAAGGATGGCATTTGGTGGTACAGCACACTCATCTCCAGTTGCAGGTCTACCATTCTCTCCAAATGCATCTGAAACAAATGATACTCAATACATCGTATAGACTAAAGCTTAGTTTGATAAATTGAGACCAACATACATTGTGGCTTCACTGTCAGGAGGACCTTCTCTTCCTTCTTCATTGTTTTTAAGGCTTTTGACATAGCAGGACAGAAATACCCTGCACAAGGATCAGATTGTATTGAATGTTTTGAATATACATACACAGGAAAAGAATAATCTACAAATTGAATGGGCACATACCATCTTTCACAGTGAACTCCACCCCATCAGATTTCGAAATTAGCGTTCCATCCTCAAGCCTAGCCTCATATTTAACTAGAGCAAAAAAAATCAGTTATTCACAATATTTTACATATGAAGTAGAAGAATTGACAAAACATAGTGAATTGTGTACCTATTACTTCATCTAGGTCTTTAGGATTTTGCCAGTTTTCTCCTTCAGTAAGTATCTTCTTGAATATTCCTCCATCTTTGCATATATCCTTGACACTTGACCAAGAGAGCAACTCAACCTCAAACTGGAGAGTTGCATTTGGGGGAATAGTTGGTGGTGATCCAGATTCCCCATAGGCCAACTCAGGTGGTATGGTGAAGATAGCTTTTTCACCTTTCTTCATTGTTGTGATACCTTCATCCCATCCTTTTATTACTTGACCTGCAACAGAGCATGAATATCAGAAGCACTTACAATATAAGACTACTGCACCAGAGATATAACCAAAAAACACAAACATATAAAACTTGTGTGGGAACATGCAACGGCCATATCCGAGAAAGCAATACACTATAAAACTAAGAGAAACAAGTATCTGCCATTCATGGTAGTACTGGACCTTCTTGAAATCAGCAGTTTTTTTAATACAATCTGTTTTTTTAATATTATCTAAACTCCTTATCTGAACAGTTTCTAAACTAAAGCTGCTGTAAAAATACATACCAAACTATCTCTTGGAAATCCAAATTGATTTATCCATTTCAATTAGCAGTTCCCTTTAATAATGCAACAAACATGTATAATCATATAAATTTCATAATTTTTATAGAGCCAATTTGTGTAATATGTAGACATGATAAGGGTTCAATCTCAATGTGATATGAACTCTATACCCAGTGTTTCTAAAGTCATACTTCTATTCTTAACATCAACATACTAAACAACCTGTATAAGAGCATCTAGTATGTTATCTTTAACAGATAGGCCTTCTCAGACAAGATAGTTTTTAGTTTTTACTACATTTTGTATGTTGACAACCTTGAGGAGAAGATTAAATTCATAATTTCAGGTTTTGGACTTGGCCTTAGATGCGCCCTCTCTTTAACTCTCCTCATACGTTGATCATTCATATTTTAACAATCAAAGTTGACATTAAATAATTTCATATTTAATAGAGCAAAGTCTATGAATTTCCTAAAATAATCTTGCACCATAATCATTAATCATGCAAAGGATCATATTTTACCATATAATTAAGCAACAAAGCCCCAAGCACTATATTAAAAAATATGCATCCAATAAGAGATAAACAAGCTTGTAAAAATCAAAAGCAGCAGGATATGTTACCTTGACCGAGCTTGAACTTGAATGGTGTCCCACGGTCACGGCTCGAATCAAACTGGGTACCATCAAGCAAAGTACCCACATAATGAACTGCAAAATTGAAAGGAGCCCATTAACACAAATTACAAATCCTCACTATTTTATACCAAAAAAAATAAACAAATCAAATAGTGCAAATAACATAAACAAAACCCAATAACACAGTAGCTTTTGATTGTCCAAAAATAGATGATTATATATATTTTTATCTAATCAATTACACCCACTATTAGCAGAAAGGGATTTTCGAGTGAAAAACCAATTAATTTATAAAAGTACCTTCAACTTCATCACCAGAGCCAGGATGTTCCCATCCTTCACCTTCCTTAACCAACTTCTTCCTCAGCCCATTCTTCCCAATCTCCTTCTCTTCTCCAACCTTGAGAACCGGGTCTCCTTCAGGAAGGTCCATATCCATATCCATATTTATACCCATACCCATATCATCGTTGTTAATTTCTCCACCAGTTGGAAACTCAAAATCGTCCTCCATTGTTTAAATTAGCACAGTGTGAAAACTGAAGAGAGCTTGAACTAATGAAATGGAGCTAGAGATTTATTGGGGTTTTGTTATTGACAAAATGCAGAGATCCGAAGATTTTGGGGTCAATTTCGATGGAACAAGGAGATGGAGGTGGAGGGTTTTTATGGAGAGAGAGGAGAGAGTCTAGAGAGTTCCAGGAGAAAAATAGAGGATTGAGTGGGAGATTTTTTCTAGAGACTTCAAATTTTATTTGTTTTAAGAGGAGGATGATTCTAGACAGCAGTTAGAGGCTTAGAGCCTAATATTAAAAAGGCCAAAAAAAGTGAATGTTATTTTATTTAAAAGTCTTATTTGTTAATTTTGTTTGAAATACTATGCATAGGATTTAAATCTATATAATAAAACAGAACTTATTTTGAATCTTTTATTTTAAAGGCTCATATTTTTTTCCGTTCAAATCAAATTCACTCATACACCATACTCTCTCTCATATTCACACACAAAATCTTTTTCTCTCCTCTTCTTCACACACACAAAAACAAATAATAATAGTAGTACTAAAAATAAATATAAATATAATAAAACAGAACTTATTTTGAATCTTTTATTTGACAAAGCACAAGAACGGTTCAGATTCATTCTAACTTAATTTTTTCAACTTAATCTAAAGGCTCATATTTCTTCCCGCTCAAATCAAATTCACTCATACACCATACTCTCTCTCATGTTCACACACAAAATCTTTTTCTATCCTCTTCTTCACACACACAAAAATAAATAATAATAGTACTAAAAATAAATATAATAATAATAATAGTACTAATAATAATAATAATAGTACTAATAATAGTAATAATAATAATAAATATTATTATTATTATTATAATAGTAATAGTAATAGTAATAATAATAATAATAATAATAATAGTAATAGTAATCTATATAATAAAGATTCTGATTCATTCTAATTGATTTGAGCGGAAAAGCACAAGTACGGTTCAGATTCATTCTAATTTTAATTCAAAATAATAATAATTATAATATAATAATAATATTATTATAATAGTAATAATAATAATAACAGTAATAAAGTAATAATAATTATAATAAAATTAATATTAATTTTAATATTAATAATTATAATTAAAATTATAATAATAATAGTAATAATAATAACAACAACAACAACAATAACAATAATAATTATTGTAGTGGTGTGGTGAATTATGATAATTTTTATTGATAATTGTAAGTTTTGTAGACAAGTTAAATTTTTTTGGATATCTATTTTTAAAGGAAAATTAATTATTGTGGTAGTGTGGTAAATTATGATAATTATTATGTCTGATTTTAAGTTGCAAAGAATCTTTAGGTAATAAAGTATTTTTCGAATTTTAATCTAATTTTTCGTTACGTCGTGCCTTCAGGCACGGCTAATTACTAGTTATTTAATATATGTGAATCTTATATATACATAAATATACGTACTCCTGCCCGATGAGCAAAGTATATTTTTTATACATTAAAAAAAGTAAAATATATAAAAAAAAAATTATCCTCAAAGACCCAACAAGAATATATAAAGTGATAAATATTTTTATTTTTATATTAATAGATCTCATTAAATGACATATTTATCATTCACATTATATATATTAACTCATACTTTCAGGGATAAAAAAAATTATACATTTAGGCTATGTAAGGATTACACTTACATTAGACTAAGTGTCTTATTTATTTTTAAATTTGAGTTTGGGACTATTAGTCCTGGGATTATAAAATAGTTTAAAATGTGATATTATTTAATATCATCTTCTACTTAATATTATAATCCCTACCTGTTGGTTATTAAATCCAAACTGGTGCACACATGGAGCGGTCGACCCAGTGGATATTACCACATGATTCATTGTATAGATAGAAAGAATACGTGGGTTAATCCTATATATATATAAAACTACTTAATTTTTTTTTTTTGCCCAATATTATTGTTTATGAGTTTTAAGAATGAGGAGCAAATGAAGAAGATAGATTACTTGACTATTTTACTAGTTCAAATTTGAACAGAAAAAAAAAGACCATATGTCATGTAAATTATCTATAATCTCTATGTTACCTCAAATTACAACATAAAATTGTAACTTGTAGTCATGTCGAGAGAGTTATAAAATGTAACTCCAATTGATTAACTCTAATTTGAGACTGTCCACCAATCCATTATCCTAATAATACAATATTAATAATGCACATAATTAATAATAATATTAGGATAATTTATTTTATTAAAATATAATTAACCAAGACTTTCTAATTACAACTTATGTATCAGAACAAAAATGTGTCACCATTTAAGACACTACAAATATCAAGGCCTTTTTCTTATCCTTTTGTGTCTACTGCTGCATGGTGCATAGCATTAGCTAGAGCTGTATTTCAAACTCATTGTACAAGCTACTCTCTTGTTCTCGGCTATCTTGGTCTCGTTTCTTCTTCTTCCCTATCTTTGCTAACAATTTTTCCTCCAACCTGGCTTACTAAGCTAGTAATATCCGTACGACGGCACATTCATTGGTGGACCCCACAACAGAAGTATTGTCTAGTTAGAAAATGATAGAATTATCATTTTATAAAAATAACGGCGAAAGTGTTACCGTTAAAACTGTTGAACTACCCGGTAGTAAAAATACAATAATACGCGTGGTTGCATAGTAGCACACGGTATTGATTATTGATGCTTACGTAAGAAGTCACTCAATTATACTCAATTATTGCTACAGTAATTGTTGCATCATATCTCTCATATTATTGATTCAATTATTGTCACAGTATCATTTGCATAATATGTTATAATATTAAATTAATAATTGAGACGACAAAGTTATTTATATTATTAAATTACAATATTTACAATGTCTAGAATTACTGAGTCACATATTTTACTATTGATTCACATTATTTACTATTAGGGGAGGTGGTGCAAGTTTGATAATACTTGCAAGACTAAATTAAAAATGAAAGAAAAGTTGAAGGTATTGTACTGTAATATTTCGAGCCCCAAAATATGTAATTATCGAAACTATATTTTTCTATAAATAGTAGCTCATTCTTCCTTTATTTCTCACCAATTCACTAAAGCTATAGAGCAATTATTATAGAGAATAATTATAGAGAGAAAGAAGAAAAGAATTTTGTTACCTCTCTACTCCAGTATCACGTTTCTTTCTGAGGTAAGGGGTATTATTTCTTTCGTATTCATGAAGAAAGTTATTGTTATTTCATTCCTTATTATTATGTTGGAATAATCTGTCTATGCGAAGTACCGCATACATGGTGAAAATATTCTATTATTCCATTCTTTATTATTCTGTTGGAATAATCTGTCTGTGCGGTCTATCGCATGTCTGGTGAATTCTGTTGTTATTTCATTCTTTATTATTCTGTTGGAATATCCTGTCTGTGCGGTTTACGCATGACCTAGTTCCATTCTTTATTATTCTGTTGGAATATCCTGTTTGTGCGGTTTACGCATGACCTGGTTCTATTCTTTATTATTCTGTTAGAATATCCTGTCTGTACAGTGTACGCATGACCTGGTTCCATTATTTATTATTCTGCTGGAATATCCTATCTGTGCGGTTTACGCATGACCTGGTTCTATTCTTTATTATTCTGTTGAGAATAACCTGTCTGTGCGGTCTATCGCATGCATGGTAAATTCTTCTGTTATCCCATTCTTTATTATTCTGTTGGAATAACATGTCTATGTTGATTACCGCATGCCTGGTGAATGATCCTTTGTATTCATATGAATAGTATTTTCATTCAAAAGGGGTTTCTGCCGGGGGCAGTTTCGTAATTTTTCTGACCCTCAAAAATTCTAGAAAAAATTTGAAATGATAATTTGATGAGTTTTCTAGATTGTGTCCAAAAATGACAATTTTTGGATGTATAGATTAAGAGTTATGGATTTTATGGAAAAAGACTATTTTAAAAGTAAACCCTTATAACTCTTTGTGGTTAACTCCAAAATTGGTGAAATTTTTATTAGAAGTACATGTATATTACAGGGGTATACCCTATAAATTTCGGAATTTTTGGACAAAAATACAATTTATGATAAATGTCTAAATATTCGGCAGTTTTGGCCATATGAAAAATAGTAAATGAATTTTAAAAATTCTGAAAAAAAATATATGTTTAATATGGGACTATATTCAGCTAAATTCCAGAAAAGAAATATTTTTGGGACTGATTTGATATTTTTTATGAAAATAAACTAGTTATGAGTAAATGAATTAAATATGTTATGTGAAGTAACAAAATTGGAAAATAGGATTTTATGGCTTGAGAATCCTATATAGGGTATATGCAGATTTTTGATGAGGGATTTGATCATTGGTGATGAAATCTTATGAGTATGACATTTTTGAATGATTAAATGCATTATTTGGTAAAGTGTAAACAATTGAAATAAATTGTTTATAAGTTTAAGAAGTGATTAAAATATTGTTATAATATTAATAATATTAGACAATGAGTTTATTAAGTGATTGATAATATTTGGATAAATTTAATGTCTTTAATATTTATCCTTGTTTTCATTTGATTAATGCTTATATCATTGTCATCATCCTCATGCTTATATTGTGATAAAAGTCATCTTTGGCTTACGTGCATAGATGGACTTGGTATGATTATGATGAGGGATTATTCGGTATAATCATGACCTTTAATGTTATAAATGATGTGGTAAAAGTTCTCAGTAGCCTGTAATGCATTGATGGACAGTTTTTGGTATGATTATGACCAGGGATTATTCGGTATAGTCATGACCATTGAAGATTTAATAAATATCCTTGGCCCGTAGTGCAGGGAATGACTCGATGATGTGGTTTATTTATTAAGCTGAGTCTTAACGATAAAAATTGATGAAAAATTTTAAATCACAAAAGATAGTAGATATTATGATTTACTTGACTCTTCTAATGGATTGCTTATTCCGCTGCAGTTAAATTTGATGTCTATTGTATTTTATCAGTTTAACATTTTTAAAGACTAATGATAATTTATTCTGCATTATCATAGTCATAATATTTCTTACTGGCTAGTTGAACTCACCCTTTCTTTCACTGTTCTCTTCAGGAAATGAGAATGTAGCCGGGATTAGTCGGGGAACGGAGTGACGGTCCAGATGATAACATTAGTAGTCCTCACTATTCTGTTAAATAATGTGACAATAAATGTAATGAGGACTCCATTGAGCGTGGATATTGTCTAGATGATAATATTCTTATTAAAACTCTTAGATTATGTTTTGTCGTATTTTACACGACTGTTGTATAATTAAGTTGTATTTGAATTTTGTACCATGTATTTGGTGACTCAAGATGGGTGATGTATACCTATTTTGGGGGCGTCACATAATAACATGTGAATGAATCAAAGACTTCTGAAATAAAAAAAGTCGGCTTTTGAATCAAGAACGAATAACAAGAATTAAAAGAACTTCTAAAGGTCAGAAGACCTTGAACTACGTCCTAGGTTGTCAAGTGTTTATACTTGAAACATTTAACAGTCATAAGACTATGGACTCTTCTTCTCGTGCTTAGGGGGGTCAGCCTTTAGTACCATACTATGCACAATATCTTAATGTTAAAGCATAATTAATCCCCTATAACAGGGTTGTTCATCTCAGTTTGACATTAGAGTCCGCACCAAAAGAAGTTTGGTTTGAATAAGCTCAATAATGGTTATAAAATTTAGAATGTTCATCAACTATGGACTAGTCGAATCGGTTCGCTAGTCTTACAAGGTTCAACAATAATTGATATTCAATTTGAATAATAAAATTCAAGATGTATACAATCAAATAAGTATTGTATAACAGGAATCATACTTTTAAAGAATGATAACATCTAATATGAAATCTTGACTTGAAGAATAATAAACAAGATAAAATAAGGAACTTGTTTTATGTAAAGAAACAAGGTTTAGGAACTTGCCTCGTGCGTAGGCTAAACGATTACTACTCCCGTTCACTACAAGTCCTACACACATACCATATGTATTCACGACCTTCATTAGTTACATTAATAATAACCTTATAGGTTTAGTTTCCTTTTTTAATACAACTTGTTAGCTTGGTTTAAATTCTGCTTATTACCATCATTCACATATACTTGACTAAAATCTCAAATATTATGTTTAAACAACATCATATCATCTCATGGGATTCATTTTTTTTAACGTGATTTAACCAGATACAAAACATAGCAGTTATAAGGTCACAAGACCTTTTCTAATTTATTTTTATAATTTTCTTATTATATTATCCATTAGTCACATTTTCACTTAATTATTTAATATAAACTCCACTTTATTTATCAAATCATTACCCTTCTAATTTAATTACTTAATTAAATTAAAATATTTTTTCACTCCTTTACTATTATTACACTTGAATAAATTATTTCCTAATAGTTTCCATCAAATATTTATTTTATTACATAAATATTTCGACTAAATATTTATTTTATTTGATAAATATTTTAATAGTAATTTACATCGAATATTTATTTTATTCCATAAATATTTCAACTAAGATATTTTCATCCATAAATATTTCGACTAAATATTTATTTATTGATAAATATTTTAATAGTAATTTACATCGAATATTTATTTTATTCCATAAATATTTCAACTAAGATATTTATTTTATTTGATAAATTGTTTAATTAAATTTTTTATTTTATTTTTTACCCGCTGGGGCGGGGTAATTTAGCTTGGTAACGCCCGCCAGGGCGGGGTTATCCAGACTCAGTTTCTGCAGTTCGCGAAGAACACATAACAAGACCAATTTAGGCAAAAAAACTCACACAAGTTCAACCATATGTTCTCGTGAGGAGTACAGAACAGGGTCAATTTAGGCCAAAAATCTCAATCAAGTTCAACCATATGTTCTCGTGAAGAACACAGAATAGGGCCAATTTAGGCTAAAACTTCACACAAACAATTAATATAATTTTACCCAACTGTTCTAAACCCAACATAAACACTTAATGACACTTCTAGCTTGTTTTTAACACTTTAAGTCACATAAATAACAGGATTTAAAGCCATAATTTTTATATTCTTGCTATTTTTTAAAGTTTCATCAAATTTCATGAAATCACAAATCACATATTCGTTATAACACCAAATCAGTCCGTTTCAGTTTCGTTCTTTTCCTTTTTATATGTATAAACGTAATCATTCATCAATTTACCGATTAATATGCAATTTAAACATAAATTTTTATATTTACAAGTCATATTCATATATTTTTCTCTGTAAACTATAAATGTAACACCCCAGTCTCACATCGAAAGATAGGAAAAAAATTTGTCTACATATAAGGAAATAAGTTACTACGAATAGTACCTTCAAGACATGACCTTTTGGGTGAGCCTGTGGTGAACTAAGATAACCCGAAAAGATATTATTGGGCCAGTTGTTTGAAGCCTTATTTTGATGGATTTGATTCGATTCAGACTTAGAATTTGACCCGAGATTTGTTTCGAACTCTGACATGATTTCATGGATTAATTACTCTAAAACCCATATATATCATATATAATTGAATTATACAGGTTAATAAACATATACAACATCATAGATTTAACAATTAGCCATGAAAATTCAATCAGCTCTCTGTATCTCAAACATTGGCCTCAGCGCATACTGGCACAGTTATGGTCGCTTAATCCTGTAGTGGGTTAACTGGTCAACTTCCCCTAAGGCCATGTTTGGCTACAACTTCAATTCCCTTTTCCAAATTATTTTAATTAAACTCTTGTTATATAGTTTAATAATATCACACCCATTTAAATCAAATATATATTATTTAATTCAGTTAAATAAAAAAATAGAATAGTTCCACGTTAGATCACATAGTCACATAATTAAATTCTCATTTATTAATTATTTTAAGTCATTAAATCTTTAATTAAATATTTAAATTAATTAGAATAACATTATGTTTATTAAATAATTCATTTAATCAAACAAGCTCAATTAAATACATAATATATGTAAGACCCCAACTTTCATAAATAAAGATTAATTTTTCTCGAATTATATTTTTGAATATTAAGGTGTGAATTTGTTATAATATTATAGTTGTGGGTAACATTTATAAATTTTGAAAAGTAAGCAAGTTGTAATAAAATATTCGGTTGGTCGGAGAATATTTGTTTTGTCAAGGAATATTCGTACTACGGCACAATCATTGGTGGATCCCACAATAGAATTATTGTCGGAGTTAGAAAACGACAACAAAATCTTTTTATAAAAAATAACGGCAAAAATTTTACCGTTAACTATTGAAATACCCGTTGATAAAAGTACAGTAATACGCGTGGTTGCATAGTAGCACACGGTATTGTACATTATTTTTTATTATTGATGCTTACGTGAGAAGTCACTCAGTTTTATTCAATAATTGACACAATAATTGTTGAACAATTTCATATATTATTGTTTTTAATTATTGTCACAGTATCATCTGCACAATATTTTATATTATTAAATTAATAATTGACGCGACATAATTATTCATATTATTAGTTAGCATTATTGACAATGTCTAGAAAATTCTGTCGAGAAAAGGGGTTTGGTCATCTAATTGCGCGCCAATAAGGATAAATCCTTATTGAAAAGCCCCCTCTTTCCTCGAAATGATCTAGTTGTTGATATTGTGAGCTTATAATATTAATATTATGTGGTGGATATTGGTTCAATTTTGATTTAAATGAAGGAATTTTCAGCAAGAAATAATTGTTGACTGTTTGGCATATTTTCTGTGGAATTGTAATTATTTCTCTGATAAAATATTCATTTAAATATATTATAATTGTTTAAATAATAGTATTATATATATATATATATATATATATATATATATTTATATATATGTGATAAAAGTTATGGTGGGTGGAAAATGTTGCCTACAAAACTTGTTCCAAATGGCGGGCCACACCAATTGTGAATTGATATGTTAGGCATTGAAAAATGAGAAACTTGCCTTTACTTTTCCTTATTTTTCTAAAGTCGGTGCAAGCATTCTTTGGTTCCACCATGTGCTGGTAACATAATTACTCCCACGGGACCACTTGGTTGGTGGAGAAATTTCCTTCAATATTATGTTTTCCAATGTGTGGTCCTTTAGCCAATTAAAAGGAAGAGAAAGTTAGACATTAGTTAGGCGTAGAAAATGTTTGGCTGAGTTAGGCAGCCTGGTTGTTTTTCCTCCGAAATCTCACTATAAATAGGGGTAACCCCTCCTTCCTCAACATACCATTTTAATATCAGAAATTCTTATTCTATAGTATTGTGAACATTTTCTTGAGTATAAGAATACTTTGAGTGTAATTTTTTTCTGCAAGATTTTCTCAATATAAATAGGGGAAACCCCTCATTCCTCAACACACCATTTTAATATCAGAAATTCTTATTCTATAGTATTGTGAGCATTTTCTCGAGTATAAGAATACTTTGAGTGTAATTTTTTTCTGCAAGATTTTCTCAATATCCGATATTCTAGTCAAATCCAGTTTCTACTGAGGTAAAGAATATTATTTTATTTTAATACTCGTAAGAAATATTATTTTCTTTCATACTCCATAGTATGGAAGAGATATTATTTCATTTCAAATTCCTAAATTTAAACTTACTACGGTAAGTATTGCTTCTATAATTCCTAAAATTAGTAGAATATCCTTGATATTTGCGCTTCATCCAGTATCTTTTCATGAAAATATTATTCTGAGCATTCTTGATAAGTTTTAACCTTTTTATGCCGGAGTATTATTCACGGGGTATTATTCTCAAAGTACTATTCACGGGATACTATTCCCTCAGGGTACTATTCATGAAAAATAATTTCTTTTCGGTCCAAATCATTTTTGATACAATATTATTCTTGAATTTTACTCCACAAAATAATATCATGTTAACAATTTGGACATTATTGAATTCTGGATAAATTAAATTATAAATCTTTAGAAATTATCTTTTGCTTGCATTTAATTGAATTCTTATATCATTGTCATCATCTTCATGTTTATATTGTTATGAAAGTCATCTTTGGCCCATAGTGTATAGATGGACTGTTGATTGGTATGGTTATAACCAGGGATCATTCAGTATAATCATGATCTGTAATGTTACAAATGATGTGATAAAAGTCCTCATTGGCCCGTAGTGCATTGATGGATAGTTGTTGAGATGAACATAACCATTGGTGATAATAATGAATATCCTTGGCCCGTAGTGCATGGATAATTCAGTGATGTGAATTATTTATTAAGCTGAGTCTCAGCGATAAAATTGGTGATAACTTTAAATCGTAGAAGATAGTAGATATCATGCTTTACTTGACTCTTCTAATGGATTATTTGTTCCGCTGCAGTTAAACTTGTTGTCTATTATATTTTATCAGTTTAACACTGTGACGCCCCAAAAATAGGTATACATCACTTATCTTGGATCGCCAAATACATGGTACTGAATAAAAATACAAACTTAATTATACAACATGAGCTGAAAGTTTTTACACGAATATTGTCTTCTAGACAATATCCAAACACAAATAGAGTCCTCATTACATTTATTGTCGCACTATTTTATAGAATAGTGAGGACTACTATAACACCATCTCGGACCATCACTCCGTTCCCTGACTAGTCCCGGCTACGTTCTCATTTCCTGAAGAGAACAATAGAAGCAAAAGGGTGGGCTCAACTAGCCCAGTAAGAAATATTATGACTAAGATAATGCAGAATAATTATCCTTAGCCTTCAACAGTATAACAATTGATAGAATATAATAGACAATAAGTTTTAGATCAACAACTGCAGCGAAATAAGCAATTCATTAAAAGAGTTAAGTAGAGCATGATATCTACTATCTTCTATGATTTAAAAAGTTTTTCATCAACTTTATCGCTGAGACTCAACTTAATAAATAAACCACATCATCGAATCATCCCTGCACCACGGCCAAGGATATTCATGTAATCATCAATGATCATGATTATACCGAATAATCCATGGTCATAATCATACCAATCAACAGTTCATCTATGAACGTAAGCCAAAGATGACTTTCATTACAATATAAGCATGAGGATGATGACAATGATATAAGAATTCAATTAACAAAAACAAAGGATAAATTTTTAAAGATTTTATAAATTAATTTATCTAGAATTCAATAATGTTCAAATTACAAACATGATACTGTTTTGTGGAGTAAAATTCAAGAATAATATTACATCAAAAATGATTTGGATAGCAAAGAAATCAATTTTTGCCATGAATAGTGTTGTGGGTGAATAGTACCTGGGTGAATAGTACCCCATGAATAGTACTTCATGAATAGTACTTCGATAATAGTACCCCTGTGAATAGTACTTTGTGAATAGTACTCGTAATAATATTTTGTGAATAGTACCCGTGAATAGTACTTTTATGAATAGTACTCTATAATTGAATAGTACTCATTGATAGTACTCCGGCCTGAAAAGCTTAAAATTTAACAAGAATGTGCAGAAAATATCCTTGTAAAACGATACTAGATGAAGCGCAAATTTCAAGGATATTCTACAAATTTTATGGAGTATAAAAGCCAAAACTTTAACAAAATGAGTATAGAATTTGAAATCTAAAACGAAATAATATTACTTACATACTACATAGTATGGAAGAAAATATTATTTCGAGCGAATATTGAACAAAAATAGCATCCCTTACAATTATTGAACGAAGATAATATTCCTACAAATATTTAACGAAGATAATATTCTTATGAATATTGAACGAAGATAATATTCTTTATGAATATTGAATAAAAATAATATTCATACAAATACGAAAAATAATATATCTTCAGAATATGAAATAAATAATATCCCTTACGACTGTTGAACGAAAATAATATTCCTACGAATATTGAACGAATATGATATTTCATACGAATATTGAACGAAAATAATATTCACATGAATACAAAAAATAATATCTCTTCAGAATATGAAATAAATAATACCCTTTACATCATAAAAAGACTGGATACTGGAATAGTGAGGTAGCAGATTTCTCTTATTTTCTCTCTCTATAGCTTCTCTCTCTATAATTGCTCTTGTAAGTCTTAGTGAATTGGTGAGAATGGAATAAGAATAAACTTCTATTTATAAGAAAATATAGTTTCGATAATTGCACGTTTAAGGGATCGAAATATTACAGTATAATACCTTCATCTTTTTCTTCATTTTTTAATTTAGTCCTGCAAGTATTATTAAACTTGCACCACCTCCCTTAATAGTACATCATTTGAATCAATAGTACATTCATGTGAATCAATAGTTCGATACATGTGAAAAATAGTTACAGTATAGTACCTTCATCTATACCTCCATTTTTAATTTAGTCATGCAAGTATTATCAATCTTGCACCACCTCCCCTAATAGTACATGCATGTGAATCAATAGTACACACATGTGAACAAATAGTTATAAGCATATGAATTAACAGTAATTAATTGCTAATTTATCAGATTAATTACTCGATTGGTCAATATAACCTCTAGACATCAATTATAACGGAATAGATGTCGATTTCCACTAACACTAATAATCTCAACAATGAAAATATCAATTTCATCTTTAATCAACATGAACTTATTCATCATTAATATTATAACTCATAATATTTATCAACTAGATCATTCCTAGGAAAGAGGGGGCTTTCCGATAAGGATTTCTCCTTATTGACGCGCAATTAGGTGATCAAACCTCTCCTTGATAGAACTTCTAGACATTGTTAATATTATAAATAATAATATGAATAATTTTATCGTCTCAATTATTGATTTAATAATATAAAATATTATGCAGATAATACTGTGAGAATAATTGAAGTCAATAATATAAGAGATATGATACAGCAATTACTGTAGCAATAATTGAGTATAACTGAGTGACTTCTCATGTAAGCATCAATAATCAATATCGTGTGTTACTATGAAACCACGCGTATTACAGTACTTTTACTACCGGGTAGTTCAACAGTTTAACGCTAAAACTTTCATCGTTATTTTTATAAAAAGATAATTATGTCGTTTTCTAACTACGACAATACTTCAGTTGTGGGGTCCACTAATGATTGTGCCGTCGTACGAATATTACCTGTTAAAACGAATATTCCCCGACCAATCGAATATTTTATAACAATTTGCTTACTTTACAAAATTTTCACATATCACCCTTAACTTTAACCTTTATTAATTTAACCATTTACTAAATAACATAATAATTATAAAAAAATTGAATACTTTCATTTCATAAAATTTGGGATCTCACAATCTCCCCTCCTTGTAAAATTTTGCCCTCGAAATTTACGTACGTACCTGGTATGCCGAAGAGATGATGATACCTCGTTAGATTCTAACTCTTGAGGTATAACCTTTGAGCGTAGAATATGATCCTTCTTATCCAAGATTTTAACAGATACCTCTTCATATGTTAAATCTTCCTCTATCTCGTCTAGTTCTAATTCAATAATGTGGTTCGTGTCGTCCACATATTTACGTAACATCGATACGTGAAAAATATTATGAACACGCGACATACTTGGCGGTAAAGCGTGTCTATAGGCCACAGTTCCTACTCAATCGAAAATTTTGAATGGTCCAATTAAATCGAGGGTTGAGATTTACTCTCTTCGTCGATTCTTGCTTCTAGAATAACGCTTCTGGAACTTCCTTCTTCGTATTCATCAGCTCCGGGTCTGAAGCTTGAGTGGTTTTATCTTTATAGATTAAAGTCGATTCTAATTGTATATTCGCCATCTTCACGTAGGTTCTCTAGAATCTTTTACTCTATGTTCATCATTTATAAGTTATACGAAATGGGTTTTGTACTGGGGTCAATACAAAATTCGATTTCACGCTCTAAGGTAGGCCAAAAAGTTCTTCAGGGAATACAGTAAGTAATTTATTAACGATAGAAATATCATTCAAAACTGTGACTCTCATCCAAGACTTGGATAGCACGTCACATTGATACCTATCAACTTGCCACCGTTACTCACGGCGTTGCCTACAAAAAGTCACCAGCGAAAGGCTCGGGGATCTTTACTTATGGCTTGATATGACAATGATTAACTTTAGTGGTTTGGTTGCTTGAATTCGTATAACAGGTTGGTTAGGAATATGAAAGCTAACAACCTTACGAAAAGACGCAATTTTAGCATGATGAGTAGTTAACCAATTCGATTCCTATAATCACATCAAAGGAAAGTATTTTCAAAGAGATAAGATCGATAAAATTTGGGTTCACAATCTCCCTTCTTATGAAATTTCGCCCTTCGAAATTTACTGTACCTGGTAGTTCGAAGAGATGAGAATACCTTGTTTTCTTTTTAGATTGTACCTTATCGGTTATTTCCTCTCAATCATGATTTTCCCATTTCTCATCTCATGTATTTCAGATATCATTTTAGAATATAGTTTTCAAAATAAGGGTTAATTTGTAACTTTTATAGCAACACTCAGAGTATCAAAATACTCACAAGAATACGCTCGATAATATATAGAGAGAAAACTTCACTTTCTGGTGTGATTTTTAATTCTAACCTAAACATCCTATTTATAGGAAAATGCTTAGAACACCAAAGTAAAAAAATTAATAAAATATTAATATATTAAAAAAAATTCACAGCCCACCTTAGAAAATCTAATTTTAGCATGTTTACCGCTCATGTGGGGCCAACCAACATAATAAAAACGTTTTTCTTTAAAAAAAATATTTAAAACTTTCAAAAATCAATTATTCTGGAACTTCAATAATTCGTAATAAATAGTCCTTTATCAGAAAATTTGAATTTTATGTCCATTCCATAGAAAATTTAATTCTCTACAACTTTGTAGCTTTAAGTTTTTCCAAATTCCGAACAGAAATTGACCAAAATTCACATACGGACGATTTTACATGCTATAATCAAATTTCAGTCAAAAATGGGGTCTACCAGCATGTTTAACATGTTTTTAACATTTATTGTAACAAAAATACTCTTCTTCCTTATTTATTCATATACCACACATTCACTGTAAAAATATCACCATTATTATATTATTAAAATATAATAATATATTTAAATAAATTATTTTTATCAGAAAAGATAAAATATCAATTTTTAACAATTGTCACTTTTCTAAAAATTCCTCCATTTATATCCACATAAATAAATATTTTTCTTATCATATAAATCAATAATTAATTATTCACAAATAATATTACAGAATCACAATAATGACAACTAGACCGTTCCTAGGAAAAAGGGGGCTTTTCGATAATGATTTCTCCTTACTGGCGCGCAATTAGATAACCTAACCCCTTTTTTCGACATAACTTTCTAGACATTGCCAATAATGCTATCTAATAATATTATTCAAATAATATGGATTATTGACCTGATAATGAGAAATACTATGTAGTGACAATTATTGAAACAACAATAATATAAAATATCAACGTAGCAATTATTGAATCAATAAAATAAAATATTAAATAGTAATTACTGTAATAATTATTGAGTAGAGCCTTCTTACGTAAGAATCAATAATTGGTGCAACACCGTGTGCTACTGTGCAACACCGCGTATTACTATTTTTTAACCACGAAGTATTCTAACAGTGTTAACGGTAACAACTACGACGTTATTTATAAAAACTTATACTTGTCATTTTCTTCATCCAATCGCTTTCCGTTAAGGGGCCCACACAAGGCTATGCCGTCGTACGAATATTCCTCGACAGTAAGAATATTCCACGACTAAATAAATATTTCCTAACAACAATGAATATCTTATAACCACTTGATTATTTAAGATATTTGCGCATTTTACCCATAACTAACCACATTAATCAAATGAACCCTTACTATTTCAAAGTAATAAATAGAGGAAATTTAATTTCATTTATAATAAGTTGGGGTCTTACATAATTGACATGCCACATATTATCTCTATATTCTGACCGACCAATTAAATAACAAATAAACTTAGGTAGGTTATACTAGCGAAAGAATTACCCGTCTCTTCTCTCCTAGTCTTAGCCTCACATCTTAGCCAGGGATCATATCCCTAAGCTTTGATACCAACTGTAACGCCCCCAAAATAGGTATACATCACCCATCTTGGGTCGCCAAATACATGGTACTGAATACAAATACAAACTTAATTATACAACATTAGCTGAGAGTTTTTACACGAATATTGTCTTCTAGACAATATCCAAACTCAAATAGAGTCATCATTATATTTAATG
Organism: Panax japonicus; assembly: GCA_020205505.1. Lineage (NCBI taxonomy): Eukaryota > Viridiplantae > Streptophyta > Magnoliopsida > Apiales > Araliaceae > Panax > Panax japonicus. Next base: position 47,443,448 of record CM035103.1, read on the forward strand.
TCACACTATTTTGTAGAATAGTGACGACTACTATAACACCATCTCGGACCATCACTCCGTTCCCCGACTAGTCCCAGCTATATTCTCATTCCCTGAAGAGAACAGTGAAAGAAAAGGGTGAGCTCAACTAACCAGTAAGAAATATTATGACTAAGATAATGCAGAATAAATTATCCTTAGCCTTCAACAGTATAACAACAGATAGAATACAATAGATAACATGTTTTAGATCAACAACTGCAGCGGAATAAACAATTCATTAGAAGAATCAAGTAGAATATAATGTCTACTATCTCCTCGCTAGATTAAAAGTCCATCGTTAATTTTTCATTCCTGTAATACTCATCAACAGTTCTTTGTTATACCCAAGACAAAATGAACTCTCATCACCTGTGTTCACCTGAACCACCAAAGATTATTGTTAAATCTACAATTCATATTTATAATCATATAAATCAACAGTTTATCCTTGCCACAAAGGCTTAATAGAACGTTTACTCAGTATCCTTACCCCAATGGCTAAAGATATTCAAATGTAATAACAATAATCACACCAATCAGTTGTCTACCTTTGCACTACGGGCCAAAGATATTCAACTATAAAACTAATGATCATGATCATACCAATCAATTGTCTGTCAGTGCACTACAGCCAAAGACATTCAACTGTTAACTAATGGTCATGATCCTGCCAATCACATCATCGAATTATCCATGCACTACGGGCCAAGGATATTCGTTATTATCACCAGTGATCATGATCATGTCATACATCTGTCCATATTTGCACGTAATTCACAACTGTAAAACCAATAATCAACAATTCATCTTTGTATGTAAGCCAAAGATAAATTGCATCATAATATAAGCATGAGGATGATGACAATGATATAAGCATTAATCAAACGAAATAAAGGATAAATATTAAAAACTTTAAATTTATCCAGAGTTTAAAAATATCCAAATTGTCAACATGATACTGCTTTGTGGAGTAAAATTCAAGAATAATATTCATGTATCAAAAATAATTTGGACAGAAAAGAAATATATTTTACGGGTGAATAGTACCCCGTGAATAGTACTTCGGGAATAGTACCCGTGAATAGTACCCCGGCATGAAAAGTGCCCCAAATACCCGAGTTAATAATATTTAAGAGAATAGTAATCGGGTGAATAATAATCCGTGAATAGTACTCTGACATGAAAAGTGTCCCGAATACACGAGTGAATAATATTTGAGTAAATAGTAACCGGGTGAATAGTAACCCGTAAATAGTAACTCATGAATAGTATTTAGGTATGAAAAGATCAATAATTATCAAGAAAGCTCAGAATAATATTTTCATGAAAAGATACTAGATGAAGCGTAAATATCAAGGATATTCTACTAATTTCACAGAGTTTAGAAGCAATACTTCAACAAAATGAGTGTAGAACTAGGGATACAAAACGAAATAATATTACTTACATACTACAGAGTATGAAAGAAAATATTATTTTATACGAATATTGAACAAAAATAATATCCCTTACGAATAAGAAAGAAATAATACCCCTTACCTCAGAAGGAGACTAGATACTGGAATACTGAAGTAGCAGACTTCTCTTCTTCTTTCTCTCTATAGCTTCTCTCTCTATAATTGCTCTTATAAGTCTTAGTGAATTGATGGAAATGAAGAAAGAATAAGCTTCTATTTATAGGAAAACATAGTTTTGATAATTGCACGTTTTGCGGCTCGAAATATTACAATATAATACCTTTATTTTTTTTCATTTTTAATTTAGTCCTGCAAGTATTATCAAACTTGCACCACCTTCCCTAATAGTACATCATGTGAATCAATAATACAATCATGTGAATCAATAGTTTTATACATCTAAAAAAAATAATTACAGTATAATTGTTAGGTTTTGTGAAAATCAAAGTAGCAATCAAATTGAAAAAATAGCGGAAGCATAATCAGATCAGATTTTAAAATTTTTCACAAACCAATTACCCGGATCATCCTTTATGCATATTATTAATTAAACTAAGAATAAGAAATTATGAAATCATACCTTAGTAGAAACGAGCTTCCTCAGGTACGAGTTCACCTCCTACTTCTCTGCGATCTCCTTGAATCTCAGGGTAGATTCCTTCCTTTAATCAATGTAAGCCACCCAAGTGTATGGCCTCTAGAGGTGATCCACCAAGAAAGAATAATTTTCAAGAAGAAGGGTGTATTAGCTCAAACCCTAGGTTTTTCCTATCTCTACAGAAAAAGGGGGTGTACTTTCCAACTCTTGGAATTACGTATATTTTGATATCTGATATAAGACTCCTCTTATAAAGATATCATGTAACCCTATTTTTATTAAAATAAGGTATTATTCATTTAACTAAACTCTTTTAATTAAATGGGCTCCCTAATCCTATTAGGGATAATTAATTAAACTCCTTTAACTAATTTTTTCTCCTAATCCTATTAGGAATAAATGAGAGTACTTATATTAAATTAATTCCTAAACTCTTTTAGAAATTAAAATAATAATAATTGTAATAATATTAATAAGACTCCTCTTATTAATTTATATTTAATATTTCTAAAATATTAAATAATAAATATTAAGCTATTTAATTTATTCTATCACCATAGATTAAATTAAATATACTCAACATATTATTATGATTATGTCATTAACTTCTTAAATAATTATTCTTCCTTTTATGGTGTGACCCTTTAGGTTCTCCATATTAAACCTGTTGTGAATAAATCAATTAGAACAATTCTAATCTTATTTAAATAAATAAATTAAACGAATAATTTATTTAAATAATATTTATTCTACAATAGGGATAAGCCTCCCTAGCGATCAACGACTTTCTAGATAATATAGATTTCAACATTAATCATAAAAGAACCTTTGAGTAAATAGTTACCGTACAATTCAATCCTTCCACCATACAATGTCCCAATTAAATATAAGACATGGAATTACTGTCAAGTCTTATCTTATTTAATTATATGTATTTCGATTCCTAAATGCACAACTCCTAATGAATGCAAATTAGAAACTACTTTCTAATTTCATTCCACCTTGGTCAAGGATTCCTGGGTTGTCATTTATCGAATCACATAGGACATTTCTCTTCTTTTACTAGAAGTGGTAGATTCTTATTCATCATTCATTATCTTCATATATAACTTATCACACCCAAGCATACCCTTTGATATACTCTAAGAGTCTTAAAGAATAAGTCAAAGTGTAATTCATTATATATAAGATATTATGATGATATCAAGTCTAAGGATTATTTGTACTACTATCACTACAGAAATTTCTATTGACAAGCAAGTAAAACTCCATTAGGTATTCTTTAGCGAGTACACGTTCAGTGAACTTATTCTCTAATAAGTACCTACATACTTGCTTTAGTGTCTCCACACAAATGATCATGAGATCAATCATCCTCATCCAATGAGCAAGCAACGTACGTACCAATCTATCCGGATTCACTAATCCCCTTTTTAGTAATCCATTGATTGAAAACATTTTAGTTTTAAGCTATCTAAGAATTTAGATCTCATTAGCATGATCTCATCATGATTCTAAAAGCATTGCTTAAAACTATGGGTTTATCCCATATTATTAAAACAGCACCATGTAGATAATAAATGCCTTTAATAAATAATTTTTTTATTAATAAACAAATAAGATTGATTACAAAGTATATGTTTTATCATCATACATGATTGACTTGTATGCATACTACTTTCAATAATACCTTCATCTATACCTCCATTTTTAATTTAGTCATGCAAGTATTATCAATCTTGCACCACCTCCCCTAATAGTACATGCATGTGAATCAATAGTACACACATGTGAATAAATAGTTATAAACATGTGAATAAATAGCAATTAATTGCTCATTTATCTGATTAATTATCCGATTGGTCAATATAACCTCTAGATATCAATTATTATAGAAATAGATGTCGATTTCCACTAACAATAATAATTCCAACACAATGGAAATATCAATTTCATCTTTAATCAACACGAACTTATTCATCATTAATATTATAACTCACATTATTTAACTACCAAATCATTCCCTAAAAATAGAGGGCTTTCTGATAAGGATTTCTCCTTATTGGCGCGGAATTAGGTGACCAAACCTCACCTCGACAGAACTTTCTAGACATCGTCAATATTGCAAATAATAATATGAATAACTTTGTCATCTCAATTATTGATTTAATAATAATAAATATTATGCAGATGATATTGTGACAATAATTCAATCAATAATATGAGAGATATAATGCAGCAATTACTATAGCAATATTTGAGTATAACTGAGTGACTTCTCACGTAAGCATCAATAATCAATATTGCGTGTTACTATGCAACCACGTGTATTACTGTACTTTTACTACCGGGTAGTTCAACAGTTTAACGGTAACACTTTCGCCGTTATTTTTTTTATAAAAAGATATTTTTGTCATTTTCTAACTACGACAATACTTCCATTGTGGGATCCACTAATGATTGTGTCGTCGTATGGATATTCTCCGACAAAAAGAATATTCCCCGACCAAACTAATATTTTATGACAACTTACTTATTTTACAAAATTTTCACAAATCACCCTTAACTTTAACATTTTATCAATTTAACCATTTACGAAATAAAATAATAATTATAAGAAAATTGAATACTTTCATTTCATAAAACTCGGGGTTTTAAAGATGGTACCAATTCCTATAAACAATAAATAAATATTAGTATATTCAAAAGTAAAATTATTTGATATTTTTACAAGTTCTTATCTGATTTATTTATTATTCATGTGAGAGAAACCTTCTGAAACCATCAAAATTTGTTTGGAACAACAAAAAATTAACAAAATAAGGGTATGATATATATTAATTCAATGTGTTTATGAATATTGTGTTGTTTTTTTTAATTCTTAGTTTTTCCAAGAGTGAAGGGAGAGAATATGAGATAATTATTTTTCCTTTCCTTTTGTTTACTAGGATAACACTTGAGATTGGACTATTAATCTTAAGTTCCTTGTTTGTTTTTAAAATTAAACTTGAGATTATTAGTTCCAGGATAACAAAACGATTTGAAACGAGGGATTATTTAATAACATGTCTAATACCTGATTAAATTTTTTTAGACAAAACTAACATTTACTTTTTCTAATATGACTAAGTATATACTTAAACTGAAATTATTCGTGGTTTTATTTTGTATATACTCCCTCCGTTCATCAATATAAATCGTTTTAGAGTTGTACACAATTATTAAGAAAATTATTGTATGTCATTAAATATAATATCAATTGTCTATATTGTCCTTGTATTGGAAAAAAAATATTATTCGGCAAAAAATAGTTAAAGAATCAAAGTTATATTTAATACTTAGGGTAATATTGAAAACTAAGCAATTAATAGTTACTTAAAATTCTCAAATGACTTATATTAAGGGACAAAAACACTTTTCTCAAACGACTTATATTAAGAGACAGAGAGAGTACAATTTATTTTGTATAAAACTCATAAGGGTGCCCTTAGTTATATACATGTAACCAAATAATGCTCGTAAGTTTTTACAGTTTGTTTATTTCTTTTTTTATCTATTAAATATAAGGCTTAATATATGAATTACTACACTGAACTATAGGTCATATTCCACTTCGGTGATCAAAGTTTTAATTTTTTCAATTAGATGATTGAACTATGAATTTTTTAAAATTGAGACTGTCACGTCAAAAATTGTTGATGTGGCTCTTTTGGTAGGCCATTGTTAAGCTGATGTGTAACCAAAAAATAGTATTTTAATGTTTGATTACATATGTAACGACCCCAAAATAGGTCCATTCCATCCAACCCATTCTGAGTCGCCAAATACATGGTATAGAAAATAACTACAACTTTATTACAACAATTGTCGTGCAAAATACAACAACTCATATGCTGTGAGTTTGTATACAAATATATATCAACTGTGACTCATGTCCCAACCGTGGATAGCACCTCATAATGACACCTTACATAAAGGTATAGTTGAAAACTGTTTTAGAAATTAGAATCTTTGGGAAGTGCTCAAGGAAACCTTCGTACATGGGAGGCCACGCGTCTAGGTTATTATAGATATCATATGACCACAGAATTATCCTTGGTTGACCCAATAGACCCCAAAGAAAAACAAGAAGATTACTATCATATTCTTCCCAATGGCAAGTCTTCTCCTGACATATCATTATCTCAACTGTCTATAATTGAGAGTTATATTTCAAATAGACTCCAAGATCATATAGATAGTGCTGGTAGATATACTCAGCAAGTGGATGAGCACAACCCTGTCTTATGATGACTCGAGGTTGTGTTAAACATCTTGTATAATAGTGACAAAACACCCTTCCAAAGTTGAATTCACCTCACCCTCAACATCTATAGACCACCGTTCTATTCCCCTGTTATTCCCCCGCTCGACCCAGCTACACTCGTATTATCTGAAAGGAATTGTGAAGCAAAAGGGTGAGCACAACTAGCTCAGTAAAGAATGTCATGACTAAAGATAAATAAATTATTAATAGCCTTCAACAGTAATAAATCAGAGATTTAGAACATATGGTATATGATAAAAAAAAAATTCAACCATAGTTGCAGCGGAACGAGCAATCCATTAGAAGAGTCAAATAGACTATAAAGTCTATTATCTTCTCCATGTTAAAAGTCCACCAACAATGTTTTATCCCTATAACATCAATCAACAATTCCTATCCACAATCACATATATAATTCATAATCGTAATTGTTGTTCTAAATTCCTTTTCTCATCCAGGACAAAGATAATTTTTTTCACCTGAAACATCAAAGATCATAGTTATACCAAATCACAGTTCATGTTCATAATCATACTAATAAATTCATCTTTGCACTACGGCCAAAGATATACATCAATAAGTCATCTTTGCACTACAGGCCAAAGATATTCATCAACAAGTCATCTTTGCACTACAGGCCAAAGATATTCATCAGTTGGTCATGTTCATCTTAACACCTGTTCATCTTTGCACTACGGGCCAAAGATATTCATCAGAAATCATTCATCTTTGCACTACAGGCCAAAGATATTCATCAACAAGTTATCTTTGCACTACGGGCCAAAGATATTCATCAACAAGTTATCTTTGCACTACAGGCCAAAGATATTCATCAGTTGGTCATGTTCATCTAAACACCTGTTCATCTTTGCACTACGGGCCAAAGATATTCATCAGAAATCATTCATCTTTGCACTACAGGCCAAAGATATTCAATTATATCATCATTTAGGACTGAGGATGATGAAAAAATATTTTTAAAGAAACGAATCCAGTAAAACAAAATGACAAGGATTAAGGATTAAGGATTCGTACTTTATTTTATCCATGTCCAAAAATACCTCAAAAAAAATCATAGTGGTGTAAAATTCAAGAATGATCAAAACATGGATACAATCAAAGCTAGTATCCACAATAGATATTTTAGACAAAAAGAAGAAATTTCATTTTTCGGTGAATAGTGCCGTATTGGTGAATAGTGTCGTATACGTGAATAGTGCCGTATACGTGAATAGTAACTCCGACACTAAAAGATAGAAATTTCACAAAAAAAACATCTTCACGCTTCGTGAATAGTAACTCATGAATAGTAACTCGTGAATAGTAACCTCGACATGAAAAAGTTCCAAATTTGATAAAAAGTTCCAACCAATATTTCGGCATAATTATATTGAAGAAATAATATCATTTTAGAAGAAAATAACCCCCCTTACTATCCCTTACCTCGAAAGACAATACTTCTAGTTGAAACACCGGATATAGGCTATGACTCGAACTTGCACCGTATAGCAATACTCAAAGAATACTCAAAATACTCACAAGAATACGCTCGATATTATAGAGAGAGGAAACTTCAGTTTCTGGTGTAATTTTCAATTCTAACCTAAGCTCTCTATTTATAGGAAAATGCTTAGAACACCAAAGCAGAAAATTTAATATAATATTAATATATTATATAACAATTCCTACGCACTCATTCTAGAGTTTGATTTCAGCCACTTAGCATTTCTCACATGCCACCTTCTAGAAAAAGTAATAAAAAACTGCTTTTTATATAATAAATAATTAAAACTTCCAAAAATCAATTATTTCGGAGCTTCAGAACTTCAATAATTCATAATAAATAGCCCTTTTATCAGAAAATTCGAATCTCTTGACTTATTATAGGAAATTTCAATTCTCTACAACTTTACAGAAGAAAATTTTTCCAAATTCCAAACAGAAATTGACCGAAATTCACATACAGGCAATTTTACAGGCTATAATCAAATTTCAGTCAATAATTGTGTCCACCAACACACAAAGTATGTGTTAAACATTTAATGCCACAAAAATACTCTTCCTCCTCATATACTCATATATCCCACATTCATTATAAAAATATCACTGTTAATATATTATTAAAATAATATATTTAAATGTATTAATTTATCAGAAAAAGATAAAATATTAATTTTCAACAATTGTCACATTAAAAATTTTCACCATCTATATCCACATAAAATCAATATTTTCTCATCATATGAATCAATAATTAATTATTCACAAATAATATTACAGAATCGCAATATTGACAACCAGGCAGTTCCTAGGAAAGAGGGGCTTTCTAATAAGAATTTCTCCTTACTGGCGCGCAATTAGGTGACCAAACCTCTCCTTAGACAGAACTTTCTAGACATTGCCAATAATGTTATCTAACAATATTATTCAGATAATATGAATTATTGCTTCGATAATGAAAAATACTGTGTAATGACAGTTATTGAAACAACAGCAATATAAAATATTAACGCAGCAATTATTGAATCAATAAAATAAAATACTGAACAGTAATTACTGTAACCATTATTGAGTAGTGCCTTCTTACGTAAGAATCAATAATTGGTGCAATACCTGTGTGCTACTGTGCAACAACGCGTATTACTGTGTTTTAACCATCGGGTATTCCAACAGCGTTAACAGTAACGATTACGCCGTTATTTATAAAAATTTTAATTTGTCAGTTTTCTTCATCCGACAGTTATTCTATTACAGGGCCCACAAAAGGCTGCGCCAGTCATACGAATATTCCCCGACAGAAAGAATATTCCACGACCAAACGAATATTCCCCGACAACAATGAGTATTTTATAATCACTTGCTTATTTTGAAAAAAAATTCATATTTCACCCTTAACTTTAACCTTCTATCAATTTAACCATTTACTGAATTGTAATTATAAGAAAAATTGAATACTTTTATTTCATAAAATTCGGGGTCTTACAACATAATTATTGTGACGCCCCCAAAATAGGTATACACCCATTTTGAGTCGCCAAATACATGGTATAGAAAGTAAACTACAACTTCAATAATACAATTGTCGTGCAAAATACGACAACACATACTGTGAGTTTAAATACAAATATTATCTTCTAGACAATATCAACACACAAATAAGTCCTCATTACAATTATTTATACACTATTTTACAAAAATAGTGAGGACTGCTATAACATCTTTCTAGAACTATCACTCCATACCCCGACTCGATCCTGCTATGTTCTCACCTCCTGAGAAGAAAAAAGGAACAAAAAGGAAAAGGGTGAGCTCAACTAGCCCGGTAAAAAATATTATGACTAAAATAATATACAACAAATTATCATTAGTCTTCAACAGGGAAAAATCTGATAGAATACAATATACAACAAATTTTAGATCAACAACTGCAGCGGAAACAACAATCCATTAGAAGAGTCACGTATAGAATGAATTATACTATCTTCTAAGATTTAAAAGTTCATCATCAATATTTTATTCCCTATAACAATAATCAATATACATCGTTAATCAAATATTTATCTTTGCACTACAGTCCAAAGATATTCATTTGTATCACCAGTTGGTCATGTTCTTCTCAACACACGTTCATCTTTGCACTATAGGCCAAAGATATTCATCATTTAATCATTCATCTTTGCACTACAGGCCAAAGATATTCAGTAATATCATCATTTAAGACTGAGGATGATGAAAAATATTTTAACGAAAACGAATCCAGTGAGATAGAAGGACAAATATTAGGGATTCGTATAACAGTTTATCCAAGATCAATAATACTTTATAATAACCAATTACGAAGCAGAATTCAAAATAAAGGTCAAAACATGGATACAATAAAAGATAGTAACCATAGTATACATCTTGGACAAAAAGAAGAAAATTTCATTTTTTCGGTGACTAGTGCCGTATTCATGAATAGAGTCGTATACGTGAATAGTAACCTCGACACAAAAGGTTCTAAATTTGATTAAAAAGTTCACTAATATTTCGGCATAATGATATTGAAAAAATAATATCATTTAAGAAGAAAATAACATCCTCTTACCTCAAAATAACAGTACTTCTGATCTGAATATCGGATATAAAGCCGAAGGAAACTTGTGCCGATTAGGAATTCTCAAAGTATCTAAATATTCACAAAATATGCTCTTTAATCTAGAGAGAAAGAAAACTTGTTTCTGGTGTGATTTTTAATTCTAATCTAAGCGTCTATTTATAGGAAAATGCTAGAACGCCATAGGAGACTAAAATAATAAAATATTATTTTCTTTTTTTTCCTTCCACGCACACCTCAATTGAAGAGCATCCATCTTGGAAGATTTTAGCAGCCCACATGCTAAAACAAAAGTGGGTCCCACCCATAATTTAATAAAAATCATTTTATTTTCCGAAACTTTCAATAATTCATAGAAAATAGCTCGTTTATCAAAAAAATACGAATTTTATGCCCATTCCACACGAAATCGAATTATTTACAACTTTGTAGCTTTGAGTTTTTCCAAATTCCAAACAGAAAATATCCGAAATCCACAAACGGATGATTTTTAATACCTCCATTCTGACAAAATACTGATAAAACACCTCAGCATTAATTCCTTCATTTATAACCATATAAATAAATCCATCATTTATATCCACATCAAATAAATATTTCTTTATCATATAAATAAATAATTAATTATTCACAAATAATATTACAGAATCACAATTATGATAACTACGAAAGAAGGGGCTTTCCAATAAGGATTTCTCCTTACTGGCGCGTAATTAGGTGACCAAACCTCTTCTTGACAGGACTTTTAGACATTGCCAATAATGCTTATCTAATAATATTATTCAAATAATATGAATTATTGATCTGATAATGAGAAATACTGTGCAGTGACAATTATTGAAACAACAATAATTTAAATTATCAACGCAACAATTTTTGAATCAATAAAATAAAATATTGAACAGTAACTACTGTAACAATTATTGAGTAGTGCCTTTATTACGTAAGAATCAATAATTCAACACTACTGTGCAATACCATGTGCAACCACGCGTATTACTGTATTTTAACCAATAGGTAACCCAACGGTGTTAACGGTAACAATTACGTTGTTATTCATAAAAACTCATACTTTGTCGTTTTCCTTCATCCAACCGTTTTTCGTTATGGGGCCCACAAATGGCTGCGCCGTCGTACGAATATTCCCCGACAACAAGAATATTCCACGACCAAACGAATATTCCCCGACAAAAATGAATATTTTATAACCATTTGCTTATTTTGTAAAATTTGCACATTTCACCCATAACCAAAGCATTATATCAAATTAACACCTTATTAATTTAGAATAATGAATAGAGGAAAAATTCGATTTTATTTATAATAAGTTGGGATCTTACAACCTCCCCTCCTTATAAAATTTCGTCCTCGAAATTGACGTACGTACCTAGTGTTTCGAACAGGTGAGGGTACCTCGCTTTCATTTCTGATTCCAACTCCCAGGTCATTTCTTCAATAGCATGGTTCCTCCACAAAACCTTAACTTGTGGTATAACCTTGGTGCGTAGGACATACACTTTTCTATCCAAGATCTTAACTGGTACCTCCTCGTATGTTAAATCTTCGACTATCTCGTCTGGTTCTAACGCAATAATGTTGTTCGGGTCTTTCACATATTTACGAAGCATAGATATATGAAAACATTATGAACACGAGACATGTTTGGAGGTAATGTGAGTCTATAGGCCACATTTCCTATTCGGTCAAGAATCTCAAATGGACCAACAAATCGTGGATTGAGCTTTCCTCTCTTCCCAAATCTTGTAACTCTCTTCCATGGAGCAATACGTAACAGTACATGATCTCCAATATTAAATTCCACGTCCTTTCGATGAAGATCAACATAACTCATTTGTCGATCTTATGAGATTTGAATACGTTGTCGAATCATTTGTATCTTTTCTATAGTCATGCGTACTAATTCTGGTCCCTAACAACGTTGCTTCTCCCACCTCGTCCCAGCATACTGGAGAACGACACTTTCAGTCAGCTACTAAATGGGTCTTTGTGTTAACAACATCGCACTTGTACCCGCATACGATCTTCTACTCAATGCGTCAGCTACTACGTTTGCTTTTCCAGGATGGTATTGAATGGTATGATAGTAATCTTTCAACAGCTCGAGCCAACGTCGTTGCCGCATGTTGAGTTCCTTTTGGGTGAAGAAGTATTTGAGGCTTTTATGATCCGTATAGATCTCCACTTTCTCCCCATACAAGTAGTATCTCCATATCTTCAACGCGAAAACGACTGCTGCCAACTCTAGATCATGAGTAGGATAATTCCTCTCATATTCTTTGAGTTTTCGTGAGGCATAGGCTATGACTTTCCCATGTTGCATGAAAACACATCCTAACCCTTTGCCCGAAGCATCGCTGTATATAACAAATCCATCCGAACCAAATGGTATTGCCAGAACAGGTGCCTTAATGAGTCTCTTCTTGAGCTCTTGAAAACTCTTCTCGCATTCCTCACTCCATACGAATTTTGTATCCTTCCGAGTCAACTGAGTTAACGGAGTAGCAATTCGAGAAAATCATTCCACGAATCTCCGATAATAACCAGCTAAGCTCAGAAAGCTACGCACTTCGGTCACCGACTTCAGTTGCTCCCAACTTTGTATTGATTCAATCTTCGCCTGAGTCAACAGATACTCCATGTTTTAACACCACGTGCCTAAGGAATGCTACTTCCTCAAGCCAGAACTCGCATTTTTTCAGCTTGGCATATAGCTTGTTTTCACAAAGCCTTTCAAGTATCAGCTTCAAATGGTGCTCATGATCTTCACGGCTTTTGGAATAGATGAGGATGTCATCAATAAAGACTACAACGAACTAATCCAAATATTCCTTGAATACTCGGTTCATCATATCCATGAAAGCAGCAGGAGCATTAGTCAATCCAAAAGACATGACTAAGAATTCATAATGTCCGTACCGAGTTCTAAAGGCAGTCTTTGGAAATATCCTGAGTTTTGATCTTCAGCTGATGATATCCAGAACGAAGGTCGATCTTTGAAAAGAATTATGCTCCTTGTAACCGGTCAAACTAGGTCATCAATACTAGGTAGCAGATACCTATTCTTGATGGTGACATGGTTCAATTCTCGGTAGTCAATACAAAGTCACATACTCACGTCTTTCTTCTTTACGAATAAAATAGGAGCACCCCAAGGAGATGTACTAGGACGAATGAAACCGATGTCTAATAACTCCTATAGTTGGACTTTTAACTCCTGAAGTTCAATAGGAGCCATTCGATATGGGGTTTTAGAAATGGGTTTTGTACCCGGTTCAAGGTCAATAAAGAATTCAACATCACGTTCTGGTGGTAGACCGGGAAGTTCTTCAGGAAATACATCAGGTGTGACGCCCCCAAAATAGGTATACATCACCTATTCTGAGTCGATAAATACATGGTACATAATACAAATACAATCTTAAATATAAAACATGAGCTGTGATTTTTAATACAAATATTGTCTTCTAGACAATATTAAAACTAAAAATAAGTCCTCAATACATTTATTAACACACTATTTCATAGAATAGTGAGGACTACTAATGCTTTCGTCTGGACCGTCACTCCGTTCCCCAACTAGTCCCTGCTACGTTTGATAAGTAGGTTTTGTACCTACTTATCCGGTATCTTTTATTTGAATTAGTTGTTTTTATTCATGTGTCTTAGTTACTTTTCATGCATTTTGTGTTCGTTTTGTAGGTTATACGTTTGGAAGCGATGTGAGCGATTATTGGTAAAGAAAAGCACGGGAAATGCAAAGAAAAGCAAGCCGGACATCGTTTATGCTTTCATGTTAAATTCATGTTCTTGGTTTGGAGCTTGGACCATATTGTAGAGCGTTTTCTTAGATTTTCGGAACATCTTGAATCATTCAAATCGGAGTTCGGATGAAAGAGTTATGACATTTCTACCGACGGACTTTGAACTTCACCGTTTTGGGTGGTGATTTTCATAGCAGTCACTTCCAGTCCAATTTCGACCATCATGCGTTCGTTATTTCTCAAAGGTCAAAGAATGAAAGTTGTAGATCTCGTCGATAGCTTCGATTTGATAGGTCGCGGGACTCGTAAGTCCTCCCGGTTCAAACGTTATGGCAGTTTTAGCGGAGGAGGTTCCAGCAGAAAAGTTTGTTGGCAGATTGGTACCCAGCCGGGGCTGGGCGTTTTTTGTGCTTAGGACCCAGCCGGGGCTGGGTACCTGGGAGCTTTAGCAGCTTACTACCCAGCCGGGGCTGGGCTTTTGCAAAGAAAATACCCAGCCGGGGCTGGGTATACGCAAAAATGAGCGGATTTTGTCCGAATTTGAGTCCGAAAAGGATTGTTTCGAGTTGTTTGATTCAAGGACTTTCAAGAGGACTTAAAGACATGTACAAAGGCTTATAAAAGGAGGGAAATAACATAGATTAGAGAGGGATTAGAGAGATTATTAGGAGATTAGAGAGCATTCTATTAAATTAGATTAGAGTAAATTAGAAAAAAACACTAGTTCAAATTAGATTTGGAGATTGATGCAACTTGGAGACCATTGAAGATTTAAAGGAGGAGCAAGAAGGGAGTGTCAAATCTACTGACAAGAGATTATTTCTTCTCATCTTCTTCTATCTTTATCTTTTAATGATTATTCAATTGTGGATTCTTAGTTTTAATTCGATGAACTAATTCTTTGTTTGAGATTACAATGGATCTTATTGTGTAGTTTATTTTAATATGCTTCGTTATCGATTATTATGTTCTATTTAGAGGATTGTCTATTGTGATTTGGACTTAATTGTTTAATTGCTTGGCCATTAATTACCGTGATAATCTATATGAACTCGAGAGATGAATTATAGATTTAGATCTAATCATGATAGCATGTGTTCAGGATTTTGTTAATAGCTTAAACTTGATGTGTGTTAAGGTAGATATATGCTTGACATCGCATGTAATCGGGTAGAGAACTTATTCTTCAACTTTCTTCAATTGTAATTCACATAGAGATATAGTGGGTTAGTTGATTAAGGTGTTTAACAGATTTCTATCTTAATTGTGGATTGACGTTAATACGGTATTAGTGCATAGAGAGGTGGTTAATACTACTTTCGTGTTCTTGATTAACAATTCGGGATAGAGAATAATTGATGAGAAGTGTGTTAACTTAAATGAAGCAATAAGTGAAGTTGTGATCTTAAATCTCCATAATCTGATTTTTAATTAGTGGTAATTAGAATTAGTTTAGTTAGATATTTTAATTTATAACATTAAATTCATTTGTTTAAATAAGATTGAGTTGGTTACGGGTTAGTACTTGGTGATTTTTATTAAATAATTCTCTGTGGGAACGATACTCAACTTATCACTTTATTACTTGTTGACCATGTATACTTGCGTGTTGTGCGTAACTAAATTTTACCCAACAACGTTCTCATTTCCTAAAGAGAACAATGAAAGTAAAAGGATGAGCTCAACTAGCCCAGTAAGAAATATTATGACTAAAATAATGCAGAATAAATTACCATTAACTTTCAACAATGTTAAACTGATAAAATACAATAGACAAATAAAATGAATAACTATATAAAAGTATTCTATTTTATATAAAAAAAATTATTTTATTACATTAATAATACTAATAAAATAAAACTTCATCGTCATTATTATAATTCACACTATTAATCGACCAGGTCGTTCCCAGGAAAGAGGGAAATTTCCAATAAGGATTTCTCTCTATTTGCGCGCAATTAGGTGACCAAACCTCTCCTTGGCAGAACTTCTAGACATCGTTAATATTGCAAATAATAATATTAAAAACTCTGTCATCTCAATTATTGATTTAATAATATATAAAATATCGACAATAATTGAATCAATTAACGTGAGATACTATGCAACAATTACTGAAGCAATAATAGAACAAAACTAAGTGACTTCTCACAGTAAACATCAATAATCAATACCGTGTGCTACTATGCAACCACGAGTATTATTGTACTTTTAACACCGGGTGTTTCAACAGTTAACGGTAAAAATTCCGCCGTTATTTTCATAAAATAATTTTTTCGTTTTCTCAATCCGACAATAATTTCGTTGTGGGGTCCAAAATGATTGTGACATCGTACGAATATTACCTGTTAAAACGAATATTCCCCGACCAATCGAATATTATATAACAACTTGCGTACTTTGCAAAATTTATAAATATTACCCACAATTATAACATTATATCAAATTCATTCTATAATATTCAAAAATGATAATTATAGAAAAATCATCTTTATTCATAAAAGTTGGGGTCTTACAATCTCCCATTCTTATGAAATTTCACCCTCGAAATTAGGGTACGTACCTGGTATTTTGAAGAGATAAGGATACCTTGATTTCATTTCAGATTCTAACTCCCAGGTCATTTCCTCAACATCGTGGTTTCTCCACAAAACTTTGACTTGAGGTATAACCTTAGAGCATAGAATATGTTCCTTCTTATCCAAGATTTGAACATGAACCTCTTCATACGTCAAATCTTCCGCTATTTCGTCTGGTTCTAACTCAATAATGTGGTTCGGGTCTTCCACATATTTACGTAACATGGATATATGAAAAACGTTATGAACACGAGACATACTTGGCGGTAAAGCGAGTCTATCGGCTACTAGTCCCTACTCGATCGAGGATTAAAAATGGGCCAATGAATCGAGGATTGATCTTTTCTCTCTTTCCAAATCTTGTAACTCCTTTCCATGGAGCAACACGTAACATCACATAATCTCCAATATCGAATTCCACGTCCTTTCGATGAAGATCATCATAACTCTTTTGTCGGTCTTGTGAGGTTTTTATACGTTATCGGATCGTTTGAATCTTTTCCGTAGTCATACGTACCAACTCCGGTCCCAACAGCGTTGCTTCACCCACCTCATCCCAACATACTGGAGAACGACACTTTTTTCCATACAACTCCTCGAATGGAGTCATGCCAATACTTGTTTGATAACTGTTGTTGTAAGAAAACTCCATCAATGGTAAGAACTTGACCCAACTTCCCTTGAAGTCAAGGACACGGAGTCTTAATAAATCTTCAAGAGTTTGAATAGTCCTCTCTGTTTAGTCCGTCCATCTGAGGATGATATGCGGAACTAAATCGTAAATCCGTGCCCATAGCTTTTTGTAAACTAACCCAAAATTATGAAGTGAATCTTGGGTCACGATCAGAAACTATGGATATTGGCATACCATGTAGTCTTACAATCTCATTTATGTACATACGAGCAAGACGTTCAAGTGTATAAGTTTCTCGTATTAGTAAGAAATGAGCAGACTTGGTCAATTTATCAACAATGACCAAAATTGCATATATGCCTTGAGAAACCTTGGGAAAGCCAGTAACGAAATCCATGGTAATGTGCTCCCACTTCCATTCTGGAATTTCAAGCGGCTTGCAATGGACCTTTTGGTACTTGAGGCTCTGCCTTGACTCGTTGATAAGTTAAACACCTTGAGATAAACAGCGTTATCTCTCTCTTCATATTGCCCCACCAAAATGTATGTCGAAGATCATGATACATTTTGGTACTCCCAAGATTGATTGCAAACGTTGTGTTGTGCACCCACATCATGATTTTATACTTTAACTCAGGATCTTTAGGAACACAAAGTCTGGATTTGACTCGAAGTATTCCTTCCTCATTGATTCTTGCTTCCAGCATAGCACCTTCTTGTACTTTCTTCCTCATATGCATCAGCTCCAGGTCTGTAGCTTGAGTAACTTTAACTCTATCGATTAAAGTCGGCTCTACTTGTATATTCGCCATCATCACGTGGGTCCCTAGAGTCTTTAACTCTATCTCAATCCTTTGAAAGTCATACAAAATGGGCCTTTGTGTTGAAAATATCGCACTCGTACCCGCATATGATCTTCTACTCAATGCGTCAGCTACCACGTTTGCTTTTTCAGGATGGTATTGGATGGTATGATCATAATCTTTCAATAGTTCAAGCCAACGTCGCTGTCGCATGTTGAGTTCCTTTTAAGTGAAGAAATATTTGAGGCTTTTATGATCCATAAAGATCTCCACTTTCTCCCCATACAAGTAATGCCTCCAAATTTTAAGTGCGAAAACAACAGCTGCCAACTATAGATTATGAGTAGGATAATTCCTCTCATATTCTTCGAGTCATCGAGAGGCATAAGCTATGACTTTCCCATGTTGCATGAGAACACATCCTAAACCTTTGCCCGAAGCATCACTATAGATGACAAATCCCTCCGAGCCAGACGGTATTGTCAGAACAGGTGCTGAAATGAGTCTCCTCTTGAGTTTTTAAAAACTCTTCTCACATTCCTCGTTTCAATCGAATTTTGTATCTTTCTGAGTCAGCTGAGTTAATAGAGTAGCGATTGGAGAAAACCCTTCTACGAATCTCCGATAATAACCAGCTAAGCCGAGAAAGCTACGTACTTCGGTCACTGATTTAGGTTGCTCCCAGCTTTGAATAGCTTCAATCTTTGCTGGGTCAACAGATATTCCATGACTTGATACTATGTGCCTAAGGAATGATATTTCTTCAAGCTAGAACTTGCATTTCTTCAACCTGGCATAAAGCTTATATTCACGAAGCTTTTGGAGTACCAGCCTCAAGTGTTGCTCATGATCTTCACGGCTTTTGGAATAAATATGGATGTAATCAATAAAGACAACCACAAAGTGATCCAAATATTCCTTGAATACTCGGTTCATCATATCCATGAAGGCAGCAGGAGCATTAGTCAATCCAAAGGACATGACTAGGAATTTATAATTCCCGTACCGAGTTCTGAAAGTCGTCTTTGGAATGTCATCGGTTCTAATCTTCAATTGGTGATATCCGGAACGAATATCAATCTTTGAAAAGAATTTGGCTCCTTGCAACTGGTCAATCAGGTCGTCAATATGTGGCAATGGGTACCTATTTTTGATGGTGACATGATTCAACTCCCGATAATCAATACAAAGTCGCATACTCCTATCTTTCTTTTTCACGAATAGAACAGGAGCACCCCAAGGAGACGTACTAGGATGAATGAAACCGATGTCTAACAATTCATGCAGCTGGGTCTTTAACTCCTAAAGTTCAGGAGCCATTCGATATGGGGCTTTGGAAATAGGTTTTGTACCGGGTTCAAGGTCGATACAAAATTCAATTTCACGCTCTGGGGGTAGGCCAGGAAGTTCTTCAGGGAATACGTCAGCAAATTCATTAACAATAGAAATATCATTCAAAACTGACGTATTTTTGATTAGATCCGTGACATGAGCTAAGAAAGCTTGATATCTGTTTTTCAATAAACGAATAGCTTTATGGCTTGATATGACAGTGATTGATTTTAATGGTTTGGTTGCTTGAATTCGTATAATAGGTTTGTTAGGAATATGAAAGCTAACAACCTTACGAAAATAATCAATTTTTGCATGATTAGTAGTTAAACAATCAATCCCTAGAATCACATCAAATGCAAGTATTTTCAAAGAAATAAGATTGACAGGTAATGTGAGGGTACCGATTTGAACTAAACAAGACTTATAAACAATAGATGTAATGAAGATTTCTCCCAATGGAGTTTCAACAGATAAGTCAAAGTCCAATTTCTCCGGAGTCAAATTTAAACGTTGAGCGCAAGTAGGAGAAATAAAAGAATGGGCATAACTGGTATCAAATAAGGTATATACTTCGTTAGAGTTTATGATAAGCTTACTCGTGATGACCTCGTTCGGGTTCCTTGCTTTCTGGGAGGTCACGACAAATGCTCTCCCTTGAACTACAGATTTTGTCTTGTGTGGGACGGCCTTTGATGCCTCCATCCCAGCTGGACTTATCTTCGGTGCACGATAAAATTGGGTCAGGTGACCTTCTCTTCCACAATTGTAACATGCTTTGGATGGCATCGCGCAGTTTGGACTGATGTGTCCCTCTCCTTCACATTTGAAGCATATGATAGGTGGTCATTCTCCTTCCTTAACGACAGGTGCTGATGCTGACGTCTTTCCATCATTGTTGAATCATCTCTTCTTGAAATGTCTATTCTTATTATTTTGGCCATGATTACTACCGAAGTGGTTACCATTTCTGGCATGTTGATTCCCTCCACGCTTATTGTCACCGCTTCGATGACTATTATCACTGATATTATCATTTTGTCGGCTGCTCTCTTTTGGTTGGGTTGACTCATTATCGTGCTCCAATAACTGAGCCCTATTAACAACATCTGAATACAAACACAATTTATGAGAGATAAGATATTGACGTATCTCGGGTTTCAAACCTCTTAGAAACATTCGCGTCATTCTCTCCTCATTATCAACCAAATGGGATACAAACTGAGACAACTTGGCGAACTTGGCTTCGTACTGCGACACGGTCATATTGTTTTGCTCCAGCTTGATGAACTCTACCTCTTTCATGTGACGAATACTTTTTGGAAAGTACTTGTCGTTGAACAATTCTTGGAACTTCTGCCAAGTCATCTTCAGTGCGGGAGGTTGAGTACGTTTTACAGATTCCCACCAGTAATCTGCATTTGCACGCAACATGAAGGTGGCAAAGGGAACCTTTTGCTCCTCGGAGCATCCCAAGACATCAAATATCTTACAGATCTGTTTTATCCACGTCTCCGTCTTAAGTGATTTTAGCTCTCCAAAAAACTCTGGTGGTCCAAGTTCCTTAAACTTCTTAGCGGTGACCGTCCGAGAGTTGTCAGTGTTTCCATCTGTATTTTGGACAGGAGTCGCTCTTGCCTGATGTTGTATGAATTGCATAATGCCTCTGAACATTTCATCGTTCATCATCTGGTCAGTGTTGTTATTTGATAGAGGATTGTCGCCTTCCTGATGCACATTATCCTGATTATTGATCTGTGGAGACTCAACGGTCTCCTGTGCTCCATTGATGTTCTCAACATTCTCGGATGCCATTTTCAAACACTGCCACAGAACAAAGGTTAATTAACATATCACATATTATCCCTATATTCTGACCGACCAATTAAATACCAAATAAACTTAGGTAGGTCATACTAGCGAAGAATTTCCCGTCTCTTCCCTCCTAGTTCTTATCTTAAATCTCAACCAGAGATCATATCCCTAAGCTTTGATACCAACTGTGACACCCCCAAAATAGATATACATCACCTATTCTGAGTCGCCAAATACATGGTACAGAATACAAATACAATCTTAAATATACAACATGAGGTGTGAGTTTTAATACAAATATTATCTTCTAGACAGTATTAAAACTCAAAATAAGGTTTTAATACATTTATTAACACACTATTTCATAGAATAGTGAGGACTACTAATGCTATCGTCTGGACCGTCACTCCGTTCCCCGACTAGTCCCTGCTACGTTCTCATTTCCTGAATAGAACAATGAAAGTAAATGGGTGAGCTCAACTAGCCCAGTAAGAAATATTATGACTAAGATAATGCAGAATAAATTATCATTAGCCTTCAACAATGTTAAACTGATAAAATACAATAGACATCAAGTTTAACTGCAGCGAAACAAGCAATCCATTAAAAGAGTCAAGTAGAGAATAAAATCTACTATCATTTATGATTTAAAGAGGTTTTTCATCACTTTTATCGCTGAGACTCAACTTAATAAATAAACCACATCATCCCTGCACTACGGCCAAGGATATTCATTAGTATCACAACCACAAATTATCCATGTACTACGGGCCAAGGATATTCGTGTATTCATCAATGGTCATGATCATGCCAACAACTGTCCATCAATGCACTACGGGCCAATGAGGACTTTTACCACATCATTTGTAACATTACGATCATGATTATACCGAATAATCCCTGGTTATAATCATACCAAGTCCATCTATGCACTACAGACCACAGATGACTTTCAACATAATATAAACATGAGAATGATGACAATGATATAAGAATTCAATAAAACAAGTTCAAGAATTAATTTATCCAGGAACCAATAACGTCCAAATTGTCAATATGATACTGCTTTGTGGGGGTAAAACTCAAGAATGTTCAGAAGAATATTTCCATGAAAAGATACTGGATGAAGCGCAAATATCAAGGATATTCCACTAATTTCATGGAGTATAAAAGCCAAAACTTTAACCAACTGAGTACAATAAAGAATGGAATAACAAAAGAAATCACCAGGCATGCGATAGACCGCAGACATGTTATTCCAACAAAATAATAAATAATGGAACCAGGTCATGCGTAAACACAGACATGATATTCTAATAGAATAATAAATAATGGAACCAGGTCATGTCGTCCTACGGATATTTCCCGATAAAAAGAATATTCCCCACCGAACGAATATTTTATAACAACTTGAATACTTTGAAAAAATTTCACATATCACCCTTAACTTTAATCTTTTATTAATTTAACCATTTACTAAATAGAATAATTATAAGAAAATTGAATAGTTTCATTTCATAAAATTCGGGGTCTCATAGCTATTGTTATTCCATTCCTTATTATTATGTTGGAATAACCTGCCTATGCGAAGTACTGCATACATGGTGAAATTCTTCTATTATTCCATTCTTTATTATTCTGTTGGAATATCTTGTCTGTGCGGATTATGCATGACCTGGTTCCGTTCTTTATTATTCTGTTGGAATATCTTGTCTGTGCGAATTACGCATGACCTGGTTCCATTCTTTATTATTCTGTTGGAATAACCTATCTGTGCGGTCTATCGCATGCCTGGTGAATTCTGTTGTTATTCTATTCTTTATTATTTTGTTGGAATATCCAGTCTGTGCGGATTACGCATGACTTGGTTCCATTCTTTATTATTCTGTTAGGAATAACATGTTTATGCGGTCTATCGCATGCATGACGAATTCTTTTGTTATTCCATTCTTTATTATTCTGTTGGAATAACATGTCTATGTGGATTACCGTATGCATGGTGAATGATCCTTTCTATTCATTCCTTATTAAATTGTAGAAATGATCTGTCTACGTGGATTACCGCATGGCGGGTAAAAATCCATTTGCAGTTTCGTAATTTTTCTGATCCTCAAAAATTCTAGAAAATTTTGAAATGATTGTTTGTTGAGTTTTCTAGATTATTTCCGAAAATAGCGATTTTTGGATGTATAGATTAGGAGTTATGAATTTTATGGGAAAAACTATTTTAAAAATAAACCCTTATAACTCCTTGTGGTTAACTCCAAAATTAGTGAAATTTTTATTGGGAGTACATGTATATAACAGGAGTATACCCTATTAAAATTTCAGAATTTTTGGACAAAAGTATGATTTATGATAAATGTCTAAATATTCGGCAGTTTTGGCCATATGAAAAATCGTAAATGAATTTTAAAAATTCTGAGAAAAATATATGTTCAATATGGGACTATATTCTGCTAAATCCCAGAAAAGAAATATTTTAGGAACTGATTTGGTATTTTTCATGAAAATGAAGTATTTATGAGTAAATGAATTAAATATGTTATGTGAAGTAACAAAATTGAAAAAT
The DNA here is from genome assembly GCA_020205505.1 of Panax japonicus. Classification (NCBI taxonomy): domain Eukaryota; kingdom Viridiplantae; phylum Streptophyta; class Magnoliopsida; order Apiales; family Araliaceae; genus Panax; species Panax japonicus. Next base: position 47,467,443 of record CM035103.1, read on the forward strand.
AGAATTTTATGGCTTGAAAATCCTATATAGGGTATATAAAGATTTTTTATGAGGGATTTGATCATTGGTGATAAAATCTTATGAGTATGACATTTTTGAATGATTAAATACATTATTTGGTAAAGTGTAAACAATTGAAATAAATTGTTTATAAGTTTAAGAAGTGATTAAAATATTGTTATAATATTAATAATATTAGATTATGAGTTTATTAAGTGATTGATAATATTTGGATAAATTTAAAATCTTTAATATTTATCCTTGTTTTCGTTTGATTAATGCTTATATCATTGTCATCATCTTTATGCTTATATTGTGATGAAAGTCATCTTTGGCTTACGTGCAAAGATGGACTATTGATTATTGATTTTATAATTGTATATCTTTGGCTTATGTGCTAAGATGGTCTGTTGATTATTGGTTTTATAGTTATATATCTTTGCCTTACGTGCCAAGATGGACTGTTGAATGTTGATTATTAATTTTACAATTGTATATCTTTGGCTTACGTGCATTGATGGACAGTTGTTGGTATGATTATAACTAGGGATTATTCGGTATAATCATGACCATTGTTGAAAACACGAATATCCTTGGCCCATAGTGCATAGATAATTCGTGGTCGTAATACTAGTGAATATCCTTGGCTGTAGTGTAAGGATGATTCAATGATGTGGATTATTTATTAAGCTGAGTCTCAGCGATAACATATTGATAATACACTTTTAATTCGTAGAAGATAGTAGATATCATTCTCTACTTGACTCTTCTATAATACAGTTGTATGTCTTTGGCCTGTAGTGCAAAGATGAATTGTTAATGAATATCTTTGGCCGTAGTGCAAAGATGAATTTATTAGTATGATTATGATCAGGAATTGTGATTTAGGTATAACCATGATTTTTTATGTTTCAGGTGATGATAGGTGATGAAAATTATCTTCGTCCTGGGTGCGAAAAAGAATTTAGAATCACAATTATGATTATGAGTTATTCATATGATTGTGGATAAGAATTGTTGATTGATGTTACAGGGATAAAACATTATTGGTGGACTTTTAACATGGAGAATATAATAGATCTGATGGTCTATTTGACTCTTCTAATGGATTGCTCGTTCCGCTGCAACAATGGTTGAAAAGTTTTATCATCTACCATATGTTCTAAATCTCTGATTTATTACTGATGAAGGCTATTAATGATGTAAATTATCTTTAGTCATGATATTCTTTACTGGGCTAGTTGTGCTCACCCTTTTTGCTTCACAATTCCTTTCAGTTAATAAGAGTGTAGCTAGGTCGAGCGGGGGTAACAGGAGAATAGAACGATGATCTATAGCCGTTGAGGTTCTCCTTAAATAGTATGAAAATAATTTTATTGAGAACTTTAGATAAGTGTGTCGTATTGTATACGTCATTTGATATTTAATTTTGGTGAACCGAATAGGGTAACGTGAACCCAACTTTGGAAGGGTGTTTTGCCACTATCATACAAGATGTCTAATGACATACAACCTCGTGTTATCATAAGAAAGGGTTGTGCACATCCACTTGCTGAGTATATCTACGAACACTACCTATATGATCTTGGAGTTTGGTTGAAATATAATTTTCAATTGCAGACAGTGGAGATACTATATGTCAAGAGAAGACTCACCATTGGAAAGAACATGATAGTAATCTTCTCGTTCTTCTTTGGGGTCTTAAAATTTTTGCTGCTTGTATTTTATATGGCGTTGTAACAATTTGAGTTTGGATACTGTCTACGAGATAATATTGTATTAAAACTCATAGTTTAACTGTGGTCATATTCTGCACGGCAGTTCAACAGTTGTATAAATGAAGTTTGTAAATAATTTTTATAGTGTTATATCTGGCGACTCAGAATGGGTCGTGTGGACCTGTTTTGGGGGCGTCACACGTCACAAGAAGAGTTCGTCTCTTTTGCGCCTTAATTTCATCAATTCGTTCTTCCTCCCTATTAAAAAATCTTTATACCCAAACGAAACTCTAATTTGTTTCAGAGCTTACACCAATTAAGTCAATGCTTGATAAAATTTTTTGATTTTTGGGTTTATTATATGGAGGTATTAAATTTATTTATGTGTATAAATTGTTGGTATGGATGGTAGTTTAATTTGTATTTTTGTGTATTTTTGCCATGTTAATTTCTTCTTTACTTTATGATATGTGGTTGTGTTCTTTGAATAACAAAGGGGTCTATGAAGATGTAATTGAATGGAGATGAGGGTTGTTTAAAAATAGTAAGTGTAAGATTTAATTTGAGGAAGAGGACGAAGAACATGAGATGGAAGCATTTTTTTTGTATTGTATGATTGATTTAATAATTTTTGGTTGTAGATCTTGATCTTCAATGTTTGGCTAAGAGGAGTTTTTGATCGATTTATAATGGTTTTAGATTTTTTATGTTTTTATTGATTTAATCGATTTATGATTGTTTAGAAGTTTTAATTAGTTTTGATGTATTAAGTGAATAAGGTATGACCATTTTACCCTTCAATATAACAAATATGTTTTTAATACAATTTAAGAAACTAATTTTTTTATACACATCAGCTGAGATGTGTCCCACTAAGATAGTCATGTCAGCAATTTCTGACATGGCAGTCTCAATTTATAAAATTTAGAAAAATTGATAGTTCAATCATCTAATTGACAAAATTAAAATTTTGATCACTGAAGTGGAATAGGACATATAGTTTAGGGTAGTAATTCATATTTAAGTCTAAGAGCATTCACAACAGTTTCTTTATCTCTATTCATACTCTGTAGTGTCATTGCGTCATTTTGTAGGATATAGATTCAATTTTTTTACTATGTACCCAACAGGTTCCTTATATTGAATTCGTTAAATATTAAAATTTGAAATTTAAAAGTTAAAATTTGAAAGTTCCAACAATCAAATCATATTTTGAACGTTGTAACTATTTTTTTATTTAAAAGTAATTGTTGTTTGAATTTAAAAATAAATATTGCTAGAAATCAAAATGTGCAACGATCATTATGTGTTTATTAGAACTAAAACAATATTATTTTAATTATAAAATAATAAAATTTATAATTAGTAGTAATATTTTTATAAAATGATCAAAATCAAAATTTGACTGGTTTTTAATTTTTTTATAGTTCTCTTTCTTCTCTAAATCCTCTGTTTAAAAAATAAAAATGAGTGAATTTGATAGGCATGCATACTCAAATCAGCAATTAAGTGAGATAAAGATCCTTTAACCAACATAAAATCGTAATAAATAGAGTCTGAAATGTCATTTTACATAAATAGGGAACGCTCTTTTGATTCCCTCACCCTGAGGAGTCAAATCATATATAGAGATTAAAATAGAGAATTATATAAGGATAAAGAAACTGTTGGATATTGATTTATTGATATATTCTTCAAATGTGGGGATAGAGAGTCTATTGGAGAATCTGTTGTGAATGCTCTAAATATAATGAATAAAAAGATAAACATTGAATACAATATTTGAAAATGAAACTATATATTATGACGTGTTTGTGACGCCCCAAAAAATAGGTATACATCACCCATTCTGAGTCGTCAAATACATGGTACAGAAATAACTACAACTTTATTAATACAATTGTCGTGTAAAATACGACAACATATCAACTGTGAGTTTAAATACAAATATTATCTTCTAGACTATATCCACACTCAAATAAGTTCTCATTACAATTATTAATATATTATTTTATAAAAATAATGAGGACCACTAAAATAACTTTCTAGAACCATCATTCCATACCCCGACTAGTACTCGCTACATTCTCACATCCTAAGAAGAAAAATAGAACAAAAAAGAAAAGGGTGAGCTCAACTAGCCCAGTAAAGAATATTATGACTAAGATAACATAGAACAAATTATCGTTAGTCCTCAGCAGGGAAAAATCTGATAGAATATAATAGACAACAAGTTTTAAATCAATATTCGCAGTGAAAATAACAATTTATTTAGAAGAGTTAAGTAGAGAATGAAATCTACTATCTTCTATGATTTTAAAGTTCATCATCAATATTTTATCCCTATAATATCAATCAATATATATTTTGAATCAAATATTCATCTTTGCACTACAGGTCAAAAATATTCATCAGTCGGTCATACTTATCTCAATAACTGTTCATCTTTGCACTACAAGTCAAATATGTTCATCAGAAAATCATTCATCTTTGCATTACAGGCCAAATATATTTAGTTATATCATCATTTAGGACTGAGGATAATGAAAAATATTTTAAAGAAAATGAATCAAGTGAGACAAAAGAAAAAATATTAGGAATTCGTACTTCGGTTTATCCATGTTCAAAAATACCCTATAATATACTATGGTGGAGTAAAATTCAAGAATGAATATCAAAACATTGATACAATCAAAGATAGTAACAAAAATAGACATTTGGGACAAAGAAGAGAAAATTTCATTTTTTTCGTGAATAGTGCCGTATACGTGAATAGTAACCTCGACACAAAAAGACAATAATTTTGCAAGAAAAATCTTACCAATATTCCGGCATAATGATATTGAAAGAAATAATATTATTTAAAAAAAATAACATTCCTTACCTCAAAAGGACAGTACTTCTGACTAGAATACTGGATATAGTGCTGAAGGTAACTTGTATAACAACACTCAAAGTATCAAAATACTCACAAGAATACACTCGATAAAATAGAGAGAAAAAACTTTCGTTTCTGGTGTGATTTTTAATTCTAACCTAAACACCCTATTTATAAGAAAATGCTTAGAACACTAAAGTAAAAAATTTAATAAAATATTAATATATTAAAAAAAATCACACCCACCTTAAAAAATATGATTTCAGCATGTTTACCACTCATGTGGGGCCCACCAACATAATAAAAATATTTTTCTTTAAAAAATTCTTAAATTTTCAAAAATTAATTATTCCAGAACTTCAATAATTCATAATAAATAGCCCTTTTATCAGAAAAATCAAATTTTATGTCTATTTTATAGAAAATTTAATTCTCTACAATTTTGTAGCTTTAAGTTTTTCCAAATTTCAAACAGAAATTGATCGAAATCCACATACGAACGATTTTACAGGCTATAATCAAATTTCAGTCAAAAATAGGGCCCACCAACATTTTTAACATATTTTTAGCATTTATTGTAACAAAAATACTCTTCCTCCTTATTTATTCGTATATCACACATTCACTGTAAAAATATCACCATTATTATATTATTGAAATATAATAATATATTTAAATGAATTATTTTTATTAGAAAAGATTAAATATCAATTTTTAACAATTGTCACTTTTTTAAAAATTCCTCCATTTATATCCACATAAATAAATATTTTCCTTATCATATAAATCAATAATTAATTATTCATAAATAATATTATAAAATCACAATAATGACAACCAGGCAGTTCCTAGGAAAGCGGGGGCTTTCCGATAAGAATTTTTTCTTACTCGTGCGCAATTAGATGACCTAACCCATTTCCTCGACAGAATTTTTTAGACATTGCCAATAATGCTATCTAATAATATTATTTAAATAATATGGATTATTGACTTGATAATGGGAAATACTGTGTAGTGATAATTATTGAAACAACAATAATATAAATATCGACGTAGCAATTATTGAATCAATAAAATAAAATATTAAATAGTAATTACTGTAACAATTATTAAGTAGAACCTTCTTACGCAACAATCAATAATTAGTGCAATACCGTGTGCTACTGTGCAACACCGCGTATTACTGTGATTTAACCACCGAGTATTGCAATAGTGTTAACGGTAACAACTACGCCGTTATTTATAAAAAAACTTATACTTGTCGTTTTCTTCATCCAAGTCGCTTTTTGTTATGGGGCTCACACAAGGCTGCGTTGTCGTACGAATATTCTCCGACAGTACGAATATTCCCATATAGTAAGAATATTCCACGACTAAATAAATATTCACCGACAACAATGAATATTTTATAACCACCTTGCTTATTTAAGATATTTGCGCATTTTACCCATAATGTAAAATCCCAAATTTTACGAATAAAGATTTATTTTTTTCGAAATATTTTTTTTAATATTATATATAATGTTATAGTTGTGGGTAGTATTTATAAATTTTACAAAGTATGCACGTTGTTATATAATATTCGATTGGTCGGGGAATATTCGTTTTAACAGGGAATATTCGTACGACGACACAATCATTTGTGGACCCCACAACAGAATTATTGTCGAATTGAGAAAACGATAAAAATATTTTTATGAAAATAAAGACGAAAGTTTTACCGTTAAGACTGTTGAACTACTCGGTAGTAAAAGTACAGTAATACGCGTGGTTGCATAGCAGCACACGGTATTGATTATTGATGTTTACGAGAGAAGTCACTCAGTTTTGTTCAATTATTACTTCAGTAATTGCTGCATAGTATCTCACGTTATTTGATTCGATTATTGTCAATATTTTATATATTATTAAATCAATAATTGAGATAACAAAGTTGTTAATATTATTATTTGCATTATTAACGATGTCTAGAAGTTCTGCCAATGAGAGGTTTGGTCACCTAATTGCGCGCCAATAGGTAGAAATCCTTATTGGAAAGTCCTCCTCTTTCATGAGAACTACCTGGTCGATTAATAGTGTAAATTATGATAATAATGATAAAGTTTTGTTTTATTAGTATTATTATTGTAATAAAACAGAAAAGCTTTTTATATAAAACATAATACTTTTATAAAGTTATTCGTTTTATTAGGCTAATAGTAAAATCTTTTTATATAAAACATAATACTTTTATAAAGTTATCTGTTTTATTAGACAATAATTAGAATATATTATATTTTATTTTGTATAGTGTCTGCATAGTATTTGCATAGTAAAATCTTTTTATATAAAACAGAATACTTTTATAAAGTTATTCGTTTTATTAGATTATAAATAAAATATATTATATTTTATTGTAAACCAATCTGGACCGTCCGTTTAAAAAGTAAATTAATCTGGACCATTCATGGATTGGTTACTATTTAGTCCTTTATTCTATAAATAGAAGCTCATTCCTTCATTATTTCTTACGAATTCACTGAAACTCTAAAGAGAGAAACTATAAAGAGAAAGAAAAAAAGTATTCTGCTACTTCACTACTTCTATATCCACTTTCTTCTTTATAAGGTAAGGGGTATTATTTCTTTTGTATTCATAAAGAGAACTTCTGTTATTCCATTATTTATTATTCTGTTGGAATAACCTGTACGTGGTCTACCCTATATTTGGTAAAATTCTTTTGTTATTCCATTCTTTATCATTATACTCAGTTGGTTAGAGTTTTGACTTCTATACTCCATGAAATTTATGAAATATCCTTGATATTTGCGCTTCATCCGGTATTTTTTCATGGAAATATTCTTCTGAGCATTCTTGAATTTTACTCTACAAAGAAGTATCATGTTGACAATTTAGACATTATTGAGTTCGGTATAAATTAACTTATAAATCTTTAAAATTTATTCTTGAAATTGTTTTATTGAATTATTATGTCATTGTCATGATGAGTTATGTTGGTTATTATGTGAAAATATGAAAGTTTCTTAGAAATTACAAAGGGTTGAAAATTAGATTTTGGTGAAAATAGAACATGAAATTCAATTGACCATATCTCCTATTATATTTTTGAATTTTTAAGTGTGGTCAAGTTCTAGTGTTAGATCTATGAGTTTTCTAACTTATCCAAGTGGAATCACTGGAAAAGGTGTTGTAGGTTTTCGTGTGGACTGATTTTAGCAAAGCACGAAAAACTAAAAATAGAAAACAACTACTGTCCATATTTTTAAAAGGGTAATTTTTGACCACTTAATTTGTGAGAAAAATTTTTGGCCTTTTGGAACATGAAAATATATGGTATAAAGTACATCATGTCCAAAAATGAGCTCATTTCGACTTAAAATGAGCAAGTTATGACCATTTCAATATTTAGGTTTTTTTGACGAAAAACGCTATAACCGGAGTTCTATAACTTGAGAATTTAAACTGGAAGATCACATTAACATGTGTAAGATCCTGCCAAGATTTGGGAATTTCTGGAGTTAAACTTGAGGTAGCTAATTTCTTAAGGAATTAATTAGAAATTAATTTTTAAAAAATAGTAAATGAATTTTAAAAATTTTGAGAAAAATACATGTTCATTATGAGACTATATTCTGCTAAATCTCATAAAATAAATATTTTTGGGAGTGATTTGGTATTTTTTATAAAAATGCTCTAGTTATGAGTATATGAGTTAAATATGTTATGTAATGTAACAAAATTGGAAAATAGGATTTTATGGCTTGGAAATCCTATATAAGGTATATGCAGATTTTTGATAAGGGATTTGATCATTAGAGATGGAATCTGATGAGTATGACATTCTTTGAATGATTAAATGTATTATTTGGTAAAGCGTAAATAATTGAAATAAATTATTTATAAGTTTAGAGGTGATTAAAATATTGTTATAATATTAATAATATTAGATTACGAGTTTATTAAGTGATTGATAATATTTAGATAAATTTAAAGTCTTTAATATTTATTCTTATTTTAGTTTGATTAATGCTTATATCATTGTCATCATCCTCATGCTTATATGGTGATTAAAGTTATCTTTGGCTTACGTGCGAAAATGGACTGTTGTTTATTGAATTATATATCTTTGACTTACGTGCAAAGATGAATTGTTGATTATTGGTTTTATTGTTGTATATCTTTGGATTACGTGTAGAGATGAATTTGGTATGATTATGACTAGTGATTATTCGGTATAGTCATGACCATTGATGATTTAAAGAATATCCTTGGCCCTGAAGTGCAGGGATGATTCGATGATGTGGTTTATTTATTAAGGTGAGTCTCAGCGATAAAAGTGATGAAAAACCTTTTTAAATCATAGAAAATAGTAGATTTTATTCTCTACTTGACTTTTTTAATTGATTGCTTGTTCCGCTACAGTTAAACTTGATATCTATTGTATTTTATCAGTTTAACATTGTTAAAGACTAATGATAATTTATTCTGCATTATCTTAGTCATAATATTTCTTACTGGACTAGTTGAGCTCACCCTTTCCTTCACTGTTCTCTGCACGAAATGATAATATAGCTGGGACGAGTCGGGGAATGGAGTGACGGTCTAGATGATAACATTAGTAGTTCTCACTATTCTGTTAAATAGTGTAAAATAAATGTAATGAGGATTTCATTGAGTGTGTATATTGTTTAGATGACAATATTTTTATTAAAGCTCTCAGTGTATGTATTAAGTTGTATTTGTATTTTTGTACCATGTATTTGGAGACTCAAGATGGTGATGTATACTTATTTTTGGAGGCGTCACACATAACTAACCACATTAATCAAATCAACCCTTACTATTTCAAAATAATAAATAGACGAAATTCAATTTCATTTATAATAAGTTGAGATCTTGCAATGTTTCTTATTTCGTTTATTTTATTTGTTTTAATTAATTAATTATTATTATTTTGTGTATTAATATATAATGAAATATAATCTGAATTGTTTGTTAATTTTGTTAATGTCCAAACGAGTTAAATTGTAATTAAAATATGTTATTATTAATAATGGCGTAATAGTCCAAATAATAAGAAAAACCACAACCTCAAATTAAGTAAAAAAATTGTATGCTTTTACAAATGAAACTATATTATGACGTGTTTCTTATTCCGTTTATTTTATTTATGTTTTAATTAATTAATTATTATTATTATTTTGTCTATTAAAAATAATAAATACAATCTGTAAATTAAATTATAATTAAAATATGTTATTAATGATAAAAATATAATAGTCCAAATAATAAGAAAAACCACAACCTCGAATCAAGTTTTGTATGCTTTTATATTTTTATATGTTATTTTCATTTGTTAATTTAAATGCAAATCGTGTTTAAAATAAAATAAAGAGATGTGTTTTTAATAAGTTACAATAATACCTCACTCACATACATATACATATATAGATACATTTTCTGTCTCTCTTTCGCTCTCCATCTTTTGACTCCATTCCTCTCATCCTTCTTTCGGTGACCCTCTCCCATCCTCTCTTCAAGGGGGTTCGCCTCTCTTTCATCTCTCCCCTCTCTCTCCATCTGCAATTTCAATTTCAATTTCAATTTTGAGGTATAAAAATGGCGACGGAAATGGCACAGACAGATCCAGAAGGAATTGACGGAATTCGCATGACCTTGGAACGCCTGGCCTCGCACGAAAGTGGAGGCCAGCAAGTGCGTGATCCCAATTGCTGCCTCGATCTCTCCGATCCGCCCTCACCCCGATATCCCCACGCTCCCGTACGCACCGCTGCGGTGCAAGACCTGCTCCGCTGTCCTCAACCCTTTTGCCCGGGTCGACTTCTCCGCCCTAATCTGGATCTGCCCTTTTTGCTTCCAGCGAAATCATTTTCCCCATCAGTACTCCGGCATATCGGAAACCAACGTTCCCGGCGAGCTGTACCCTCAGTACACCACAATTCAATATACTCTTACTCCTCCAGACTCCAATACTCTATCTCCTCCTGTTTATGTCTTCGTGCTCGATACGTGCATGATCGAGGAGGAATTGGGGTACTTGAAATCAGCCCTGCAGCAGGCGATCGGGCTGTTGCCTGAGAATGCTATGGTGGGTTTTGTTTCGTTTGGGACTCAGGTTCAAGTCCATGAATTGGGGTTTTCAGATATGTCCAAAGTTTATGTCTTTCGGGGCTCGAAAGAGTTGGCCAAAGATCAAGTTTTGGATCAGTTAGGGCTTGGTCGGAGGCCTGGCGGGCCAGGTTTTGCTAAGGGAGGGCCAGCTGGATTTCCGGCTTCTGGGGTTACCAGGTTTTTGTTGCCTGCTTCAGAATGCGAATACACTCTTATTTCGGTGTGTTTTTGGTCTTTTTTAATTTTTAGTTTTTTTTTTTGGAAATTTGGTTGAAGATTGATTATGAGCTTCAATGTTTGTTAAGAATCAGTTATTGTTGGGATATAAAATATTTGGTTGAAGTTTGTTGGAAACTAGTTAATTTTATTGTGTTTTTTTTTTTGAAATTCAGCTGTTGGATGAGTTGGGCACGGATCAGTGGCCAGGTTCCACCTGGTAACAGGGCTTTACGGTGCACGGGAGTGGCACTTACTGTTGCATCAGGATTGATTGGAGCCTGTTTGCCTGGTACGGGTGCACGAATAATAGCTTTAGTGGGCGGTCCATGTACAGAAGGACCAGGAGCGGTAGAGCCTTCTATTCTGTTGGTTTTATGTTCGAAGTTTTCTGAGCTTGCTAGATCTTTTGATATAATATAAATGCAATTTATTTTGGTGCCATTTGATATGCTGTTTGCAAATGTTTATTATTATCATTAACCATATAAGATAGGATTGATGTGGGAAAGACACTCTGGGAGTTTAGCATTGTCCCCATTCCCTTAAGATTCAAGATTAAAAAATGAGCTTGATCTGTAGACGAACCTTTTCTGCTAGTTTTAACATTTCCCAAGAAGATGAATATCAGTTCAAAACAAAAGGTGATAAAAAGCTTGATTGGACAAATAATGACCATCATGGACCCGTTTTTATGGAATAATTAACCTATATTCTATATGTATGCTGGTATTATCTCTTATACATTCCTTTTCTTGATTATTATTTTTGTTGATTAATTTATGTTCAAACCTAGATTTGTAGAGTACTCTTGATAGAAAAAAAATTCTGTTAGCAGACTTGATCACATCCAATTTGTGCTCCTATCACTTGTTTGCTTTGCCCATGTTATCTGGCAAACAAAATGCACCAAGGAATCTAGAGTGTTCATATATGTTTGTGGTAACCAAAATTTTCATCACCTCTTTCAACTATCAAGGGTAAGGGTGAAAAAATCTTGTTATGCTGTGATAAGTAGAATAATCGTGTACATTCTCATATTATAACGTGGAGAAGGCTCTCTAATACATAACTGAACATGATCGGTCTGCTTACCTTCTGTACTCCATAGTACTGCAAACTTTGTTTTTCTTACCTCTGCTAATTTTAATTGAATATGGGCAATTAACTGAAGATATTATGATTTTGTTATACGTTGTTGAAGAAAATCCCCTAGAGAGACGTATTTTTTGCTCACATTCTTTTGTAAGACGTCCAAAAATCTTGTTGGCAGTCCCAAATATTTATTCAGTACTTTGCCGTCATTATCTGTGCAATTAAACTTATTGATTCTAATTTATGCATGGAATTTAAATTACTCCTGCTGGTGGTTTCTAATTCAAATAAGGTCATGGCTCTATCATAGCAAAATGACTAAGAATGATTCATTCATTTTACCAAAGCCAAGTAGTTGGGACTAGGCTTTATTTGAGTTGAGTTTATTTATTTTATTGGTTTCAAAGGCCTGATTCTATTTTCCTTTTTCTTTTGTGGTTCCGCAGATTGTATCAAAAGATATGTCAGATCCAGTTCGTTCCCATAAAGATTTGGATAAGGATGCAGCACCATTTTTTAGGAAAGCAGTCCAATTTTATGATGAACTTGCAAAGCAGCTGGTCAGCCAGGGTCATGTTTTGGACCTTTTTGCTTCTGCACTTGATCAGGTTTGTGAATTTAAATTCTATTGTGACTTTCAAGATGATGTATGTTCAGAATGCCAGTATATTTGCAGTTTGGTTGTGAGGCTTAAATTTTGGCTTTATGAAAATATTAAAAGAAATTAATAAATAATTTTTATATCATAAACTGGTAGTCATGTTTAACACTAAATTTAAATGGGTGTTGGACATGTGTTTCAAGTAGGTCAACACGTTTAACTCGATTAGGTTTGTTTGGTTAGAATTATATTGACATAGTTAGGATATAAATATCATATTAATTGACTTAAATAAACATGGTATAAATTTATTCGTTATTTATTTAAACATTTTTTTGTATTTAGTGAAATATATCTTGTTGCTAAAAAAATCATTTTATTATCTATTAAATAAACAAAATGTGTAGTATCATGTTTTCCGTACAACACACACGGGTTAAACTGGTTCGCTTGTTTAACACAACTAATAAACAGGTTAATGTTGAGGGTCTTGCCACGATTAGTGTTAGTGTTATGTGTGTTAACAGAATTTGTTAAACTAGTCATGTTAGTGTTTGGCTTGTTTAATGTAATGGCATGATGCGAACTCGCCTCACATGAATCAGCCCTCTTTGTGACTTCAATTGGAAAAGATATTGCCATGTAGAAAGAAATGCTAAATATAAAGTAAATTTTTAGTTGAACTCATAAAGCAGCAATATATTTGTCATATTGATTGTAATATTTTATATCAGGATTCACCTCTGGACATGGGTGCCATCTTATGCATGTCTGTCACATTAACCTGCAAATACTTCATGTTGTTTTGTTTAAAGCATTTATCTTGGTCATTCTAAGAATGATTCTGGAATCTTTCTATATGAATAAGACTCAACCATTTAGTACTATTGGATTGCTTGTGGTTTCTCTGTTGGTGTAATTTGTTTCATGTTTTTGGTAGGATCTTTTCCTGTATGACATGAGAAATGTTTGTTTGGAACTTCTGTAATTTATTAAGACATTGTAATTTTATAAGATGCTTACCTCAAGTTTATGGTAGATTGCGATTCTATATTTTGACTCTAATGCAGCATAAATTTTTAGGTTGGTGTTGCAGAGATGAAGGTCGTCATTGAAAGAACTGGTGGGCTTGTTGTTCTGGCTGAAAGTTTTGGTCATTCAGTTTTTAAAGACTCTTTTAGGCGCGTTTTTGAAGGTGGGGAGCAGTCTTTGGGTCTATCCTTCAAGTGAGTTTCTCAATATTGAACACGTGAAGTGCTACTTTATTGTCTTGATTTCCTTTTGTTTTTTCTTTCTCACATTCATTTTGTGATGTGATTCATATGGACTTATTTTTTGGCTCTATTACCAACTAACATTCTAGTTTGCGGTGGTCTAAATTGTTGCAGTGACTTGCACTAAATACAAATGTATGTGTTTTCTTAAAACCTGTTTCCTACAGTCAAATAATGTTGTTACCATTACTACTGTAGATGTCTGTGGGAGCTGTCGTTGACACTCCTAAATTAACATCACTTTCACTTCACAATTTATAATAATTAGCACAGTAGCAAGTAAGGATCGAGTAAAGTTTTAGAATTATTCTACTATTTCAACAGAAAATAAAGATGGAGATTTTTGAAAATTATTTTTAAACTAAGAGAACAAGAATTAATGATGAAGTTAACCAAATATGTAAAAACTTCAGTTCTGCAGTTCAGTTTCACCAAGTACAACAATCAATTAATCAAGTTATTATTATTTTCCCTTCAGTAAAACTATTAGCCCTAGATAACAATAAGCTCTGTTTTTCGAAATTCTCCGTAGATAATCACTGTATGAAACAAGCTCTCTACCAGATTCTAACTAGCATACAACCTTGAATAAGCTCTTAGAAGCATTAAGAAATAGAGAAATAGAGAATTAGGCTAATTCAAGCAACAAACACATAAGCTCAATTTGTTTAACTTGTTTTCTGATAATCTTAGCAATACACAAAAGCTTGTCCACAATTAGTATTACCAAGTTGCTACTTGTGATGAAGACAAATATCAATTACACGTAATACTAATCTTAATCTAACAATGATAATGATCAAATTAACTCAATTGACCATATCCAATTAATTAGATCAATTAGCATGCAATCAATGAAAACAGATTATCAAAAGAAATTTCACACAAGAAGGAATAGATAATAATAATCAATTAATTAATTACTTGTAACAAGGTTCCACCTCCCTTTAGAACTGAATGAAAAGAACTAGTCTGACTTGCTCTTGAGTCTGCACTCCAATAGATGATATCCTCTATTTATAGTGCTAGACAAAGTCCTAAATCCTATGGGAATTAGAAATCCAAATCCTAAAAGGAATTACAAATCATAATTAATTTCCATAAAGAAATAGAATTCAATTTGGAAATAAATCTTGGTCTAAAAGAAATTCTAATTACAATAGAATTGTAAAAACTAATTTTCTAGAATCCAAAATTCAGATTTGAAATTGGAATTAAATCCCACAATTGCCATGTGCTTAAACTCCTTGTCACGTGAAAATAAGCTGAATCCAAATCCATTTATGATACCAATTGTTGAATCCTTGATCTGCTAGGAATCCCGTAAACCTCCTCCAATTTATTTTCAAAATCACGGAACCCCTTCAATTCTACCTAAAATAAAAATATAAGAATAATGAGTTTATTTAGGCACAAAATAAATACAAAAGATTAAGTATTAAGTAATAAAAATATAACATATTTCATACTCATCAAATTCCCCCTCACTTATCTTTTTACACGTCCTCGTGTACCAAAAGTTTGATTTCCAGAAAAATTCTATTCAACCATTATGTCAAAAGATTTCAAGGTTTAAATCATGACTATCAACACTAAATTTGCAGAAATCTATTCAATGTCTCATTAGTTAACTCACAATGAACAACCTTACCATTTCACCAACAAACTTCATTAAACCAACAAAAACCGTGCACACTGACTCACAATCAAGAACAAATTTTTCTTGCTTTTTAATTTTTCTCATAGAACCTTTTCTTTAGCACAAATGAATGTATTTTCATGCTTTTCTCATATTTTTTTTCTTTTCTTGACATGTGCAATGTTTCCTTTTCTTAGTGAAATTTCCACCACCGACTCCCAAACTAGATGATCTTAGGGCGCTGGGTGTAGAGACACCCATAGGGCTTACTTATTCAAGTAACAAAGGCCACAAAAGTCGATTAGTCAAGCTGCTTTTATTCATCACTGATGGGGATCGATGATTTAGTTGCCTTATTTATTTATTTGGTACATTTTGTTATTATGGACTTGTTTACTTAGTTGGGATATTTTAGTATCTTATTTTATTAGTTAGGATATTTTTGTCTTTTTGATTTCCAAGTCTAATTTAGGGTTTGTTTTGTTTAAATACCGATGTAATTCTCCTTGGGAGGATATTCTGGATATACAATAATTATTATTGGCTTTTCTATATCGTGGAGATACTTTCTAGAGTTGACAGACGTTGAGTTGAAACTCTAAACCCTAGAATTTAAGCATAGAGTTTAAATTCTAGATTTATTCAAATATCAACCAATTGCAGAATTCAGTTTATAATCTGTCCTACATCATTTGTGGTATCAAAGCCTAACCTTGGGAGCACTGTGAAAACACTGATCATCGTCAGAAGCTTTACTGGGCAGCCCCATGCAAAGGAACCAGACGACTACATATTTCTTTTCGTCATCATCATCAGCAAAGTCAGCCACCACCCGAACCAAACATCGCGACCCACATCGACTCAATCATTTTCGTAGAACCCAACCACCAACCCAAACAGTCCTCAAATCGCGACTGGAAGAAAACACAACAAGAACAGAGAGAGAAAGAAGGGACGAAGCAGAAAAGGAAAGGATAGGGAACCGGAAGGAAATAAAAGGGAAGAAGGCTTACTGTCGCGTTGTCGTCGCTGCTTTTCGCGCTGCCATCGCTGAGATCTCTCGTCGTCGCCATCCTCGTCGTCGCTGCTACGCTTGTTCGGGAACAAGGGAGGTAACCCTAGCCTTTCCTATTTCATACGCCACTTGCCTAATTCGTAATACCCAGCAGTATACCCTCTGCAACCTATATTATTTTGCCCAAAGACGATTTTGCCCTCATTGCTTCTATTACACCCTGATCTGTCCCTTGAACTTGTAAAAAAAAAAGAGTACCAAAGCTGCTGTTACAATTTTTCGCAAAATATAGGGTAAATACTTCAATTACTTGGATTTTCTTTACTCGTTGCATAGTACTTAATTTTTTTTTAACTCGTTTGGTTTTATTTCCTTACCCTGCACATTATTCATACTAGTGGAACATCATTTAGTTGTGCTCGTTGATATCTTGGAAACTGCAATTGCATTTGCCGTAGGTTATAATTTAATTGCTACAATTAATTATCTCAGTATTGCATTTGCATATCATGATGACCCGTAGTGGAACCCAATATGGCCAAACAATGAACGACAAATTAGACCTCTTATTAAAATGGCTAGCATGGAAAATCGTATGGCTAATTTGGAAAACCGAATGGATGATAGGTCTGAGGAACTTGTCATGTTAACTGGGAGGGTTAGAATTGTTGAGCGACGAACACAACATTTACCTGAGCCTATAGGAGAAAATGTGGAGAATGATGAGATTCTCGTTACTGAAGATATACCTAAGGGAGAAGTTGAGCTGAATAGGCAAAAGGACCATCGTGAGCCTAGAAATATTGAGTACCAAAACCTTTACCCCGGGAGACAGGACCGTAGACATCGAGGCATCGGGTATGGTGAACGTAGGGATGATGGCTACCGTGAACCTAGAGATTATGGGTACCGTAGACCTAGGAATGTCGACCCTTATGACCGAGGGTATGATGATGACACTAGAAAAATTAAGGTTGATGCACCTGAGTTTGACGGTAGGTCTGATCCTAATATTTTCCTTGATTGGTTATCCAGTATGGATAAATTTTTCGATTGGTATGAGATGTCTGATGAGCGTAGAGTTCGCTTTGCCAAAATGAAATTAGTTAAACAAGCGAGTTTGTACTGGGCTAGTGTTGAGAGAGACATCGAGCGTTTGAGGGATCCACCTATTAGGCATTGGGCAGAGATGAAAGCACGTCTCCGAAAATATTATCAACCCACCGGTCACAAGGATAGGATGCTTGAACAGTTGACAAATCTGAAGCAAGGCAATTTGTCTGTCTCTGAATATGTCAGTAGGTATAGGGAGCTAATGGAGCGTTGTGAACTAATTGAGGAGACGAGGTTGACCATCATTAGGTTTAAGGAAGGGTTGAGAGATGAAATTAAATTTCAAATTTTTCTAACCCAACTCACTTGCCTAGATGACGCTTACCAGGCCGCCTTAGATCAAGAATACAATGTTAAAAGATCCTCTTTTCGGGGAGTGACCTCTTATTCAACCCAATTTACTGGACATCATGCCCCACAGGGCAGGTCTCTTTCCACACCTTAAGATAATTCTAGGGCTAATAACACCATGAGTGGACCAAATCGGGACCCTAGACTAGGGAAGAGTACTTCAGTACTTAAACCGACAATTACTGGCAGGGATAGCAAGTTCTTTGAATGCCCTAACAAACACCGAGTGGGGGTGGTGGTTAATGACGGGCATGACGAGGAAAATGAACCGAGGGAAGGTGAAGTGGAGGATGAATATTACATGGAGGATGAAGAAGCGGATGCACACCTTGCACAAGTTGATCAATCCTTGAACGTTATGAGGTGCAACTTCGTTAGTCCTAACAAGGAAGAAGATTGGAAGAGAAATGTCATATTTCAAACATACAGCCGAGGTGGAGGAATCTCTTCCAAGCTAATCATTGATGGAGGAAGTTGTTTAAATGTGGTTGCCAAGACAGCTGTGGAACGATTGAAGTTAAAGGCGGAACCACACCCCCAGCCTTATAATGTTTCTTGG
Organism: Panax japonicus; assembly: GCA_020205505.1. Classification (NCBI taxonomy): domain Eukaryota; kingdom Viridiplantae; phylum Streptophyta; class Magnoliopsida; order Apiales; family Araliaceae; genus Panax; species Panax japonicus. The sequence continues at coordinate 47,486,034 of CM035103.1, forward strand.
GTCAACAAGACATCTATTCCTGTGACACATAGGTGTTTAGTGCCGATCCACCTTAAGGAATATGAGGAAAAAGTTTGGTGTGATGTCCTTCCTATGGATGTGGCCCACATTCTTTTAGGGCGACCGTGGCTATATGATCTTGATGTGACCCATTATGGGAAATCAAATACTTATGTGTTCACACACAAGGGGCAGAAGATTACTTTAGCGCCTGTGAGACCACGAGTGTCTCCCAAGGGTCAACCAAAAGAAAACAATACGCCTACACAAGAATCTAAATATCTCCATATCCTTGGTCAGAAGGCATTTGAGCAAAGTGTGAGGGAGGAGAAGGTTGTGTACATTGTTTTGGCTAGAGAGGTTAGGGACGTTCCTGATAAGAGTAGCAATGTTGAATCTAGTGATGTTAGGCAGATTCTCCATGAGTTTGCTGATGTGATGCCTAGTGAGTTACCTAGCGGATTACCACCTCTTAGGGATATCCAACATGCCATTGACCTCGTACCGGGGTCTTCTTTACCTAACCTACCCCATTATAGGATGAACCCTAAAGACCAAGAGGAGATGAGACGACAAGTAGGTGATTTGTTGAGCAAGGGTTTTGTGCGTGAGAGTCTTAGTCCATGTGCGGTACCAGCCTTGTTTACCCCAAAGGCTGATGGAAGTTTAAGGATGTGTTGTGATAGTCGATCTATCAATAAAATCATCGTCAAATATAGGTTTCCTATACCTAGGCTTGATGACATGTTGGACATGATGAGCGGAGCTCGTGTGTACACCAAAATAGATCTACGGAGCGAAGGAGACGAATGGAAAACTGCCTTTAAGACCAGTGATGGCCTTTATGAATGGTTAGTCCTACCCTTTGGTCTAACCAATGCACCTAGCACCTTTATGAGTCATGAATCAGGTGTTGCGGTCTTTTATTGGCAAGTTTGTAGTGGTCTATTTTGATGACATCCTCATTTATAGTCACACCCGAGAGGAACACTTCACTTGCGCCAAATTCTGTCTACTCTCCAGCGTGAGAAAATTTATATTAATCTGAAAAAGTGTTCCTTCGTACAAGAATCAGTCATATTTCTCGGGTTTGTTGTCTCCAAAGATGGGGTTTCTGCTGACCCTGAAAAGGTCAAGGCTATTAAAGAGTGGCCAGAACCGTCTAATATACATGAAGCTCGAAGCTTCCATGGACTTGCTACTTTTTACAGGAGGTTCATTAGGGGATTTAGCACCATTATGGCTCCCGTCACCGATTGCTTAAAGAAAGGGGAGTTTGTTTGGTCTAAATCGGCTGCCAAAGCCTTTGTAGAGATTAAGGACAAGTTGACGCAGGCACATGTCCTCGCACTACCAGATTTTAGCAAGGTTTTTGAGGTAGCGTGTGACGCTTCCGGCGTAGGAATAGGGGGAGTACTTAGTCAAGAGGGTCATCCTGTTGCATTCTTTAGTGAGAAACTAAATGAGGCCCGACAAAGGTATTCTACCTATGATAGAGAGTTTTATGCTGTAGTTCAGGCACTTAGGTATTGGAGACACTATTTGTTGCCTAAGGAGTTTGTGTTATACTCCGATCATCAGGCACTTCAGTATATAAACTCCCAGAAGAAGTCGAGTCATCGACACGCTAAATGGGTGGAGTTTCTTCAGGATTATTCATTTGTCCTAAAGCATTGTCGAGGGGTAGAGAACAAAACCGCTGATGCGTTGAGTAGGATATCTATTCTCCTTAACACTTTGAGTGTAAAGGTTATTGGGTTTGAGCGTATTATCCATGAGTACCCTTTTTGTCGTGACTTTAGAGAGACATAATGCCCTACAAAATTCTAGTGGACCACCCTCAGGCGACTTTCGTATCCATGATGGGTATCTTTTTAAGGGCACCCGTTTGTGTATTCCTAGCACATCTATGCGTGACCATCTAGTTTGGGAGTTGCACGCGGGAGGGATCGCGGGCCATTTTGGTCGCGACAAGACCATTGCGATTGTGGAGGATAGGTTCTTTTGGCCGAGCCTCAAGAGGGATGTAGCTCGTATTGTTTCCGAGTGTCGCACGTGTCAAACCGCTAAAGGCAGGAAGTAAAACACTGGGTTATATATGCCTTTGCCGGTACCCCATGCCCCTTGGGAGGATATTAGCATGGATTTTGTCTTGGGGTTACCGCGGACCCCTAGAGGTTATGATTCTGTTTTTGTTGTCGTGGACCGTTTTTCTAAAATGGCACATTTTATTCCGTGCAGCAAAACTGATGATGCCTCACACACTGCATCAATTTTCTTTAATGAGGTTGTGAGACTACGTGGTTTGCCTTTATCTATAGTTTCTGATAGGGATGTTAAATTCACGAGTTACTTTTGGAAAACCCTATGGAAGAAACTAAATACCACACTTAAGTTTTCCACTGCCTATCACCCACAGGCTGATGGTCAAACTGAGGTAGTTAATTGGAGTCTAGGTGATTTGGTGAGATGTCTTATAGGAGATCACGTGTCTAGTTGGGATAGAGTTTTGCCTATGGCTGAGTTTGCTTATAACAGTTCGGTTAATCGCTCTACTGGGGCGAGTCCTTTTCAGATTTACACTGGTTATCAGCCTAGGAAACCTATTGACCTGGTTCCTCTGCCACCTGCATATAGATCTAGTGAGTCTGCGGAGACATTTGCACAACATATTCATGATTTGCATGCTGAGATAAGACAAAAAATTAATTTGAGCAATGAAAATTATAAGTCTATTGCAGATGTTCATCACAGGTACCAAGAGTTCAATGAGAATGATCAGGTGATGCTTCGACATCGTGTCGAGAGGTTACCTCCTGGTACATGGAAAAAGGTGCATGCTAAGCGGATGGGTCTATTTCGTGTTAAAAAGAAGGTTAGTGCTAATGCTTATGAGTTGGATCTTCTTAGTAATATGGGTATTGGTCCTGTATTTAATGTGTCCGATCTTACTCCATATCATGGACCTTCTACTCCGTTGACCCCAACTTTTACTTCTCCATCTAATAACCCTGTTGAGCCTGTACTTGTTCCTCCTTTACCTGTCCCACCTGCACCTCCTCTTGTTCCTTCGCAGTCTACAGCAGATGGTATTGAGGATGTTTTGGATGAGAGGTTTGTATCGACTAGGCGCGGAGGATATCGCCAGTTTTTGGTTAAGTGGCGAGGCAAGCCTGACAGTGATTGTACGTGGATTGGTAGGGACGAGTTTCATCGCATTGACCCTGCATTGTTGGCGCGTTACGAAGATTTCATTTCAACAGAACTGGATTTTTCTCAGCTGGGGAGAAATGATGGGGATCGATGATTTAGTTGTCTTATTTATTTGTTTGGTACATTTTGTTATTATGGACTTGTTTACTTAGTTGGGATATTTTAGTATCTTATTTTATTAGTTAGGATATTTTTGTCTTTTTTGATTTCCAAGTCTAATTTAGGGTTTGTTTTGTTTAAATACCGATGTAATTCTCCTTGGGAGGATATTCTGGATATACAATAATTATTATTGGCTTTTCTATATCGTGGAGATACTTTCTAGAGTTGACAGACGTTGAGTTGAAACTCTAAACCCTAGAATTTAAGCGTAGAGTTTAAATTCTAGATTTATTCAAATATCAACCAATTGCAAAATTCAGTTTATAATCTGTCCTACATCAATCACACTTTTCAGGGTGAATACTGATTCTTCCCGAGGCTTGGATACCCAGTTATTTTGCATAATGGACATTGAAGCAGACTTCATTTTTCATTTTTTCCTTTATTTTCCCCTTTTTTTTTCATTCATCATTTTTCATCATTTTTTTCCACATGGTTCTACAACAACTTAAGCAAGTTAAACAGTTCTAAGTCATGAAATCAGTGCACATAGACAACTCCACAAATACTTAGCCAAATAAACATGCTTCTCATATTCAAGTACTCATGTATCACAAATTCAATTCAAATCAGTTACGATGGATCATGGTTTAGTCTTCATCATAAATAGATTCTAAAATTCAGTATGAATTCTCAATTTTTGACTTTAACCTTTTAAACATGTAGCCAAATAGAACCATCGAACCCAAGTTTTTTAAAAAAATTCAAATATTTTTTTTCAACTTCCCATCAAAATTGGATTATTATTCCCAAATAAAATAAAACCTAAATCTCTCCTCACACTCAAACCTTACATTGTCCCTAATGTAAGAAAATCATGCACAGAAGAAAGAACTACTAGCTAACATGCAACTAAATAAAATAAAATAAAATAAAGGGATAGATTGATCAAATCTGAGTGCGTGGGTTGCCTCCCAAGTAGCTGCCTTTGTTTATTATCTTTAGCTCGACATTATGCCTCTTCTCAACCGGCATCAAGCAATTCTATTACTTTCATCATCGGTAGATTCAACCTTCTTTATGGGCTTAGTTCCGTCATCTAACAAAATCCGATACTTATCTAAATATTTTGGTAACGAGTACAATGCAGCCACAGTTTCCTTCAATTCCTGATGCCATTTTATCTCGTCTTCCATGTCCATGTCCATGTCCAAACTGTTGGTGATAGCAACCTCTAAGTTGTCCTTATGCAAATGTTCAAAAGTTTGCTGTACTAAGGAGTCAATCACATCAATCTCAAAAACATGATTCACATCACTAGGATATGTCATGGCTTCATAAATATTAAACTGAATCCTTTTCCCATCAAATTCCATTGTCAAGGTCTCATTGTGCACATCAATCATGGTTCTTGTTGTTTTTAGGAATGGTCTTCCTAACAAGATGTGGGAAGGGTTTGGTGATGTATCATTCTCCATGTCCACAATGTAAAAATCTGCAGGAAAGATTAGTTCATTCACCTCCTCAATTACCCCTCGGGGGTAAGTGTTAGTACGATCAGCCAATTGAATAATCACACCAGTATTTTTCAAAGGACCTGAATTTAAGGAAGCATAAACAGATAAAGGCATAACATTAATTGAAGCTCTTAAATCTAGCATGACTTTTTCAAATCTGGTGTTTCCTATTTTGCACGGGATTGTAAACATTCCTGGATCTTTACATTTAACATTTAGGAGGCATTTTTCTTTGAAGAACAACAGATACATTTTCCCCAATTGTGACTCATCATTTTGCAATTTCCTTTTATTATTGCATAATTCTTTTAAAAACTTAGCATACCTTGACAGTTGTTTAATTGCATAAAGGAGAGGGATGTTCACTTCTACTTTCCTATAAGTTTTTGGAATTTCTTTTTCTTTTTCATCTTTCTTTGAGGTTTTAGAATTTCTGGGAGGAAAGGGAAGAGGAATGTTTTTAAGCTGGTTAGGACCTTGGATTTTTCTGTTTCCTCCTCAAACTCTACGGGGGTCAGTGGTGTATCTAACTATGTTCCATTCCGCAAAGTTATGGCACTTGCATTCTCCTTTGGGTTGACTACTGTTTGAGATGGTAATTTTCCTGAGCCTCTAGTTTCCAATATCCCCACAGTTGTAGCCAGTTGTCCCACTTGGTTCCTTAAATCTTGAACTGAAGCTTTTGTCTCCTACTGAAACTGCTATGTCTGATTCATGAATTGTTGTGTTGAGCCATGAATTGTTGTGATTTCCCCATGAATGCCTTAAACATCTCTTCCATGGGCTGCCCACTATTTGCAGGAGCTGCTTGTCTTTGTTGATACTGAGGTTGGGCCGGTGGAAACCCTTGCTGTCTGGGCTGGAACATTCCTTGTGTTGGTGGCTTATTTCCTCCATAACTGAGATTTGGATGATCTCTCCAACCTTGGTTGTATGTGTTTGAATAGGGATCATAATTCTTTTGTTGTGCTTGGTAGTTTCCCATGGCATTGGCTTGTTGTACAGTCTCATCATCTTGTAATATTGGGCATTCATCTGTATTGTGATCGAGTTGTAGACATATTCCACAAACCTTTGCAACTGGCAGTTGACCTGTAGTTAATTGTCTAACCATAGCAGTTAATTCAAAAAATTGTTGACCATAATCACAAGTGCTTATCTTGCTTACCCTAACTGGTGCATGATTTGTTCTAGTGCCATATTGTTGTGAGTTCGTTGCCATGTTTGCAATTAAATTCCTTGCAGCCTCTGGGGTCTTGTCAACTAGTGCTCCTTCGGTAGCTGCATCGATCATGCTTCTATCCATCGGTACCAACCCTTCGTAGAAATATTGGATTAGGTGGTGTTCATCTATTTGATGCGGTGGACAGCTGGAACAAAGCTTTTTGAATCTTTCCCAATACTCGTATAGTGTCTCCCCACTGAATTGTCTAATCCCACAAATCTCCTTTCTTATGTTAGGTACTCTCGAGGTTGGGAAATATTTCTCTAGGAACAATTGTGTCATGTCATCCCAAGATTGTATCGAATCTGAGGGCAAGTAGTATAGCCAATCCTTTGCCAGATCTGCTAGTGAGAAAGGAAAGGCTCTAAGCTTGATTTGCTCTTCCGTGATCCCATGCGGTCTCATGGTGGAGCACAACACATGGAAATCCTTTAAATGTTTGTAGGGGTCCTCACCTGTAAGACCACAAAAATTAGGCAGTAAATGGATTAGTCCGGATTTAAGTTCAAATGCTGATTTAAATTAGGAGTTGCCAACTCCCTGAGAGTTCTGTTATTTGGAACCGTCATCTCTTCCTTATCGAATTCGGTGGATGATGCGTTGGATAATAATTCCAAAGCTTAAGTTGAGGCCTGATGATAATGCAGAAGCCTCGTCTATATTTGCAGAAGACTGTTGATTTTTAAGTTTTTGCTTCCTTAGCCTCTTTGCAGTTTTCTCAATCTCTGGATCAAAATTTAATATAGTAGCATGAGAAGATCGAGTCATAAATAAAAACAGAACAAATAATAGAATAAAAACAAAACGAGAAATTTCTCCCTGGCAACGACGCCAAAATTTGGGAGCTGTCGTTGACACTTCTAAATTAACCTCACTTTCACTTCACAATTTATAATAATTAGCACAGTAGCAAGTAATGATCGATCCCACAGAGAGTAAAGTTGTTTTAAAATTATTCTACTATTTCAACAGAAAATAAAGATGGGGGTTTTTGAAAATTATTTTTAAACTAAGAGAACAAGAATTAATGATGAAGTTAACCAAATGTGTAAAAACTTCAGTTCTGCAGTTCAGTTTTACCAAGTACAACAATCAATTAATCAAGTTATTATTATTTTCCCTTCAGTGAAACTATTAGCCCCAGATAACAATAAGTTCTGTTATCCGAAATTCTCCGTAGACTGTATGAAGCAATCTCTCTACCAGATTCTAACTAGCATACAACCTAGAATAAGCTCTCTAGATTTTATATGATAGAAGCATTAAGAAATAGATAATTAGGCTAATCCAAGCAACAAGCATATAAGCTTAATTTGTTTAACCTGTTTTCTGATAATCTTAGCAATACACAGAAGTTTGTCCACAATTAGTATTACCAAGTTGCTACTTGTGATGAAGACAAATATCAATTACACGTAATACCAATCTTAATCTAACAGATGATAATGATCAAATTAACTCAATAGACCATATCAAATTAATTAGATCAATTAACATGCAATCAATGAAAACAGATTATCAGAAAAAATTTTACACAAGAAGGAATAAATAATAATACTCAATTAATTAATTACTTGTAACAAGGTTCCACCTCCCTTTAGAACTGAATGAAAAGAACTAGACTGTCATGCTCTTGAGTCTGCACTCCAATAGATGATAGTTGATAATTGAATGAATAAAACCCTGACTATTATCCTCTATTTATAGTGCTAGACAAAGTCCTAAATCCTATGGGAATTAAAAATCCAAATCCTAAAAAGAATTACATTTCATAACTAGTTTCTATAAAGAAATAGAATTCAATTTGGAAATAAATCTTAGTCTTAAAAGAAATCCTAATTACAATAGAATTGTAAAAACTAATTTTCTAGAATCCAAAATTCAGATTTGAAATTGGAATTAAATCTCACAATTGCCATGTGCTTAAACTCCTTGTCGCGTGAAAATAAGTTGAATTCAAATCCATTTATGATACCAATTGTTGAATCCTTGATCTGCTAAGAATCCCGTAAACCTTCTCCAATTTATTTTCAAAATCACGGAACTCCTTCAAGTGTACCTAAAGTAAAAATATAAGAATAATGAGTTTATTTAGGCACAAAATAAATACAAAAGATTTAAGTATTAAGAAAAAAAATATAACATATTTCATACTCATCTAGTCTTATGCTTTAGTTACAAACTGTTTTTCCATTTAGGTTTTAAAAGAAGTTTTTTATGCCTACGTAGTTTCAAAGGGAATATTCACATTTCCATGCACTTGGTATTAAAAGGTTTGAGAAGAAACTTTGCAACTTTGGTGAAAGAGAAAAGGACAGTTTAGTCCATCTGCTAAAAGAATTACTATCTAATATTTGTACTGTTAGTCTGCTCTTCAGAAAATTTTGTTAATTGGTAAACCACACACAGACACAAACTGGTAACCATTTGAGAGAACCAGTATGCTTATTCATCCATATACACACTACTGCAAGTTGAGTGGTATCAAATAATTGTATGCGGAAGGTGATGGCTTTCTTCTTTTGGTTTTAGCGTTGGCTGTTCTTGTATAGAAATATTGTTGAGTTGATTCCTCATTTATTTCATTGACCCAATGGGACGACCCATAGTTGATTCGTTCTATATTCTTTCTTTCTTGTGATGCTCCTTATATTAGGTTCTGAACCTTAATTGCGACTCTAATAGTGAGATTTTATTTCCTTCTAGTCTTTCTCGTAATTTGGGATCTCATTATGCGGGGTGGGGATTTAATGCTCTTGACATCCTTTCGAGAATCTCCCCAAGCAGTAGATAGCTTCTGTTGTCGACCTCCCTGGCAGACATCTAAGCTGATTTTCTGATATTGTTATTGCAATTTTCAGCAATACTCGATTATAGATGAGCTTACCATAAATTGTGTCTAGAAATTGTTACCTCAAGTGTTGGCTCTTTATTTTTATGCCTGTACACACATACAGGCCCCACAACAATTTTTGTTATCTGTGGTTATTTGCTTTTGATTGTCATTAGTCCAACCTATGGATTCCATTTAAGCTCCAGTTTTAATGCCATAACTCAATATTGATTAATAATTCTCATTATTGATTAATATTTACAGTGGTACACTTGAGATCAACTGTTCAAAGGATATAAAGATTCAGGGGATTCTTGGACCTTGTACGACTCTGGAAAAGGTAGGACTTTTAATGCTTTACTATCTGATTCCATATGTTGTCACTTTACTGAACCTGGACAACTATGGTTTGCTAAACTGTATCATGTAATATATGTGCATATCATTGTTTGTAAGATTAATATTGATTACGGTAAGCCTTTGCAGAAAGGACCTGCTGTTGCCAACTCAGTAATTGGACAGGGGAATACTACGGCTTGGAAGATGTGTGGCCTCGATAAAAGTACTTGCTTGACCGTTTTCTTCGACATTTCATCTACTGAAAAACAAGATGCTTCAGGAAATATCAACCCACAGTTGTACATACAATTTCTTACAAGGTAAGCGGGGAATCTCATGGAGCTGGCTCCTTTTGTCCCTTAAACCACAGCCTATTGGCTTATCTCCTACTGAACTTTCTTATGTTGTTTAACTTCTGTTTGTGCAAATTTTGGTTTGCCAAGGTGTTCTGTAGCTTGTGTTTACAGTTTCAGCTTCTAGTTAAGTTATTGCAGGATGTATGTTCTGTAGATTGAACTTTATCATAATACATTGACTGTCTTAGCCTTTACCATTTCCAGTAGGCAAAACTGAATTGCTTCTGGTGTAATTGAAATTTATTTGTTTTCATTTTGAAAATGCAGTTATCAGAGTCCCGACTGTCAACAAAGGCTGCGAGTTACAACCATTAATAGAAGATGGACAAATGGGGCTGTTGGCTCGGAGGTATGTAATGACACAGTTCAATTTCCATTTCATGTGAGCCATTTCTTTATCATAATATATTATATATAGCAGAGTTCCCATCTAGAGAAAATAATGTATATAGCTTTTTGACGGAAATGTACAAGCCACCTTGGTGCCGGTAGATAAGGGTAAACGAGTTAAACTGAAGCGAACAGAGAGCTGCTCGAATTCGACTCGAAATGATAAATTCGTACTAGAATTCGAATTGTATTTGAAATTCTATCCAGATTCGACTCGACTCGAATATTTATTACTCGAATTCGATCTAGGATCGAATTATATTCAAACTACTCGCGAGTTTTAAATTCAAGCTCAAGTTTGAGTCTCTATATAATAACTAGTTTTATAATAAATATAATTATTAATTGAATTTGTTATTTTACTTATAAATGAGAAAATGTATTTATTATTACACTTTACAAATATAAAATCACAATTAAAATTAAAAACAAAATAAAATAATAACAATAATTAATTATCCTAATTTGATTTAAATTTGTATATATTATAAGAGAATGTAATGAGCTTCTAATCGAATCACAATCAAAAATTCTAGTAGTTTGAATTTTAAACGAGTCTCAAGTATAACCTTACTCAGAGTCTACTCATATTTTTATTCGAATTATTTTTAATGCTCATATAAAATAAATGTTCATATTTGGATCATATTATTAATCGAATCCGAGTCTCGCTCGTATTTTTCGAGTCGAGCCCGAATTGTTTGGCTCATTTATAGCCTTACCAGTAGCAGGTTATTGAGCAGAAAATTAGCAATAAACAGCAAAAGAATACATGAAATGTTAGTTGTTTGATTACTGTTTTGTCAGCGTGCAAGAGGAACTGCATAAGGTGAAATGTTAATGTCAAGTGGTTTTGCAGGAATTGGTACAAGGATTTGATCAAGAAACTGCTGCTGTAGTAATTGCAAGATTGACTTCTCATAAAATGGAGATGGAGGTACTTTTACTATCTAATATATATTCTTGTACAATGTACATGAAGGGAATTGTGATGGGGTACAGGTGATCTATTGGTCTAGCTTTTAAGCCTCTTGTAAAATGTTCCCATATCCCATAATTTATTACTTTGTTACAAAGCAAGATAGTAAAAATGCCTATCATTAGAGAGCCAACGGGAAAAGCGAATTTGTAAAGCATATTGGCCTGTGGTTGAGTATTTTTCCTAGAATTAATTGTTGTTGGGCCTGGAGACGAACTGAAAGTCTATTGGGTTTTTGTTCCTGCTGCAACTTTTAGTTGTGGCTTCGCCTGTTTCATCTCTGATTTTCCTTATGGAAACTTGGTATTTTTTTAGATTTTACTTGGATGAACAATGATTTGGTGTTACATTGTTTATGCTTTTTTATTTTCCGTTATTGGAATCCTTATGCTTTTTTATTTTCCGTTATTGGAATCCAATTCGAAAAATCAAGTCATACGGAATACTAAGATTCTAAATTTGATTAATCTTATAAATTCACAATTCCTTCATTCCCTTGTATAGGTACATATTGCATCCATTTAATTTATATGTGCTTTTATTTTTATACTTCTCTCGTTCTTGATTCTCATGTGGTTAGTTGACTGTTTTGCTATGTGATAACCTATGATTTTTTATTTGTCAGGAAGGGTTTGATGCCACACGGTGGTTAGATCGGAACCTTATCCGTCTTTGTTCCAAATTTGGTGACTACCGGAAGGATGATCCATCTTCATTTACGTTAAACCCCTGTTTTTCATTGTTCCCACAGTTCATGTTTAATTTGCGAAGATCGCAATTTGTGCAGGTAGTCATGGCTTGTTACATTATTTTGAGTTTTCTGTTATAATTTTCTTTTATAAACTTGTATATGTATTTAATTGTATGTACGTTTCTTCCTTTTGCTTTTTTCTTTTTCCCTCTTTTCGGCAGGTGTTCAACAATAGTCCAGATGAGACGGCTTATTTCCGAATGTTGTTAAACCGAGAGAATATAACTAATTCTGCTGTCATGATACAACCATCCCTAATATCTTATTCGTTTAATTCACTGCCTGCACCAGCTTTGTTGGACGTGGCCTCAATTGCTGCAGATCGTATTCTTTTGCTGGATTCATATTTCAGTGTAGTTATTTTTCATGGAATGACAGTAGCTCAGTGGAGAAACATGGGTTACCAGAACCAGCCAGAACACCAGGTGTGTACTCTTGGTTCTATCCTCCTGTTATTTACCTATTTTTTGGTGCGAAGTAGTTTTTCAACAGCTGAAAGTGAGGCGTAAGCCTCAAGGCACTGAGATGTACCATGCATGTCTATTGACTTTGAAGTTTTACATATATTAATATATAGAATGAGAATAGATTTTTTTAACTAGTAAATAATTCAACTACAGAACGAGAATAGAAGTTGCAGAGAAGAATAACGAAATGAAAGCTTAGATTATTTTGCTTAACGACTAAATATAAAATTCTTTGCTAATTGATGTGAACCGTGAAGAATGGAGGACATGACAAGAACATTAGAGTAGAAAATTTATTATGTAAAAAAAATGTTTGAAGCTGGGGAAGAACTGAAGAGATGAAGCAAGAGGGGAGAAAATAGAAAAATAGAAGAAAGATAGAGTGAGAGTGTGAGATACACTTGGAGTTTACTGGAGGAAGCGTTTCTGGTTCTGGTAAGGACTCCTAATAAGCGAGGCGAATACTTTGATAGTGTTGGGTCTTGATTATAGAAATTAGGAATAATGGAACACTGATTTGGGATTTGAGAAGGGCTCAGAAAGGGCTTGGCAAACAATTAGGATTCATAGATAATAGTTAAAAATAGCTAAAAATAGCGACTTACAGAGAGAGCATTTAAACAATGCTTTGGAGAGCAACAATTCGATTGCTTAATATTAAAATAAAAATAAAAATAAATAATTTGATGCATGTGTTCATGAAATTTGGTCAACTAATGAACATCATTTCCCTCTTTGTAGGCATTTGCACAATTGTTGCAAGCTCCTCATGATGATTCCCAACTGATCATACGCGACCGATTCCCGGGCCCAAGATTGGTGGTTTGCGATCAACATGGCTCTCAGGTTATCATTAATCATACTAATTGTGTTACTTAGTCAGCCTCTTTGAATCTGGAGTCTGGAAAACTTCTTTTTATGGGCATTAATACCTCTTGCATATTTCGTAACTCAATTTTTTTCATGTTTTATGTCATATATTGAGCAGGCAAGATTTCTATTGGCAAAGTTGAATCCATCAGCGACATATAATAATACTTCAGAAATGGCTGCCGGGATGGATGTGATATTCACAGATGATGTGAATCTTCAGGTGTTCATTGAACATCTACAACGACTGGCAGTGCAATCCTCTTGACACCACATAGAGTGACCGAGTTTTAAAGAGTTGATACATGGGTTAATAGTTTACAAATCTAGAGTGCGAGTTCACTACCCTCTCTGCTATCCTCTTATTCCATTCAGATCTGTAGCTTTCTTTTTGTATCATTCACGAGAAGAGATTTCAGACACAACATTATAAGAATTAAAAGAGAGCTAATATTATTCTTTTGGGGTTGGGGTTGGGGTGGGGGGTGGGGGGTGGGGGTGGGGGTGGGGGTGGGGGGAGGTGTTCGAAATAAGGGCTTGGGGTCGGTTTTTTGAGTTCTGATATGGAATGAAGGTTGAGAATGTAAGTTAAAGGAAGATATCCCTGCAGCAGCATTAGGGGTTATATTTAGGAAAGATCTCGGGATTTTGATAATTTTTGTTTTTGTAAGTCGCACCATTCGGGTCAAAAGTTTGCCTTTTTTCTGTATTGGATTTCAGGTTGTATACTTGAGCCAAGGCTCCTAGGTTGAGTAAGTTCTCAGAAATTTATGCTTGTTTGCAGTTATTGTTGTCTTTGAATTATGAAATATACACCTAATCTTTCTTCTTTCCGTGCGCATTTGTATTCAGTCCGTTCATATTTAACCATTTTCTCGTTTGAAAGTAAATATAGCTTGCATTTGTGCAGATTAAAGGTGTGTTTTGAGTTTTATTTTGGTGGGAACAGAAGAGTTTTTCTCATATGAACATAGAGAAAGAATCATGTGAAAATATTAAAAAAATGTGAAAATAGTATTTTTTATTAATGGTGTGTTTTATTTTGCAATAATTTTAGGGGGATATTTTTTTGCTGACGTTCTAACGACAATTTTTTTTTGGTAGTATCTCTCAAAAAATGTATAGTATTTATTTCAATTGAAATTTTTATAAAAAATAGTATTTTAGGTGTAATTTGGATACATACAAGAAATAAGGTTGTACAGAATGTATAGAGCCTGTTTTTTTGTATGTATTCAAATTACACCTAAAATATTATTTTTTACAAAAAATTCAGTTTAAATAAATATTATACATTTTTTAAGAGGTACTACAAAAAAAACCAAAAAAAAATGTCGTTAGAATGTTAGAAAAAAATGTAATCCTAGAAGGACTCTTTATTTTGGTGGGAACAGAAGTGTTGTGATATTTCACATGAATTTTACATTGGATAAATTCAAGAGTGTAGATGTGTTAATAAATATGATAGAGGCTCAATCTAATAGGTTAACCTTTTACGTAAGGAAGTGCTCTAACATATTTATTGTGCCACCTATGTACTGCATGGTGATGAATTGATGTGAGCTGGATCGTACAATTTTGTTACAAAATGGTATCAGAGTTTATGGTTTGATGGGCCCAAGAACAACTCCAAGGTGCGAGGGTAAATTTGTAGGCCTCATGGGTGGAGTAAATAGAGTTGAATCAGGTGGAGCACGAGATAATTTGAGTCAGGTGGAATGGACTTAGGATGACTCTAGGGAAGTTACTGAGACACGTTTGCCCCGAGCGTGGTGGAATAATATTAGAGTCAAGCAAAACTCTTGAAGGACTCAAAGGTGAAGTATTTGAGTCGGGTGGAGTGGGGCTCAGGATGACTCTGAGAAAATTGTTGAGACACGTTTGCCTTGGGCGTGGTGGAGTAACATTAGAGTCGAGGAAAGAGCTCTTGAAGGACTCAAAAGTGCACGTGATAATTTGAGTCGGTGGAGCGGGACTCAGGATGACTCTAGGAAAGTTGCTGAGACACGTTTGCCTTAGGCGTGGTGGAGTAGTATTAGAGTCGAGGAAAAAGCTCTTGAAGGACTCAAAGGTGCACGAGATAATTTGAGTCGTGTGGAGCGGGGCTCAGGATGACTCTGGAAAAGTTGCTGAGACACGTTTGCCTTGGGCGTGGTGGAGTAACATTAGAGTCGAGCAAAAAGCTTTTGAGGGACTCAAAGGTGAAGTATGATTTGAATCGGGTGGAGCGGGCTCAGGATTACTCTAGGAAAATTGCTCAGACACGTTTGATTCCGGCGTAGTGGAATAGTATTAGAGTCGAGTAGATCTCTTGAAGGATTCAAAGAAGGTGTTCTTAATGGTTATTCAAGTGAAAGGTAGAGATTGTTGGGATATTTCACATGAATTCCACATTGGATAAATTCAAGAGTATAGATGAGTTAATAAGTATGGTAGAGACTCAACCTAATAAGTTAACCTTTTAGGTAAGGAGGTGGTCCAACATACTTATTGTGCCAGTCTACATAGGTGTGCGCTGCATGGTGATAAATTGATGTGGGATGGATCGTACACTTCCGCTACAGGAAGTTCTTTCCAATTTTATGGTGTGTTTTTGAGTTTTATTTTAGTGGCAATTTTAGGAAAAAAAGCGACCAAATTTGTATTAGATTTTGAGCTATGTTATGTATTGATTGTACATATTTATGCAGTCTCTTTCTCCAACAAACTAGGAGCGAATTAAGAACAAATCGGCGACCGTTTTTTTTATAGCATAGAAAGTTGGTTTTTTATGTTTTAGCGATGAAAAAAATTATCGCAATAGTCGGTTCGTTCTTAGTTTGTTTCCTGCAATTCGTTGAAGATCAGTTTGCTGAAGATGGAGATTGTCGGGATTTATATATAGTTCGCTACTCCAGCGAACTTGAAGGAACGAATTAAGAATTGGCTATAACGACGGTTTTTTTCGTCACTATAGCATAGAAACCTGGTTTTTTATGCTATATCGACGGAAAAAATCGTTTTTATAATCGGTTCGCTCTCTCTAATTCGCTGCAGAGAATCGAGTGTATATTCCTATTGAACTCCTAAACATGTATGCAAGGTTATCAGCTGACAAAGTGAAAGCTGCAGTGTGGTACTGCATGCATGGTCAGTTTGAAACTGATAATACTGTCTCAATATGACAAGAAGAGTTGGTTTTTTTTTTCTGTGTTTCAAACTGGGAGTTTTATCCACAAAAAAACAACTAAAAACTGATGCAATTTTTTTTTATGTTTTTAATTAATATTAATTAAAAAAATGGCTTAACTAACTTTTATTTATTATCAATTATACTTTCACCTTTATCAAAAAATAAGATCGTTTATTTTTGAAAGAGTCAATTTGAGATATTAAAAATTCAAAATTGAGATGATTTATTAAAAATTATGAAACAAAATTGTAATGAGTAGTAAAAATATTTTTAGATAGTTTATAATTTTCATAAACTAAAATTAAAAAAATTAATGTCAATCTAAAAATATTTTAAAATTAACTTTAAAAAGTCCCTAATTATATATGTCATATTTAAAAGCTTGTTACCCCTACCTTTTATCGATATACTCCTTTTGCTTACAAAAAAGTCTCATTGGTCAATTTTTTTTTAATTTACAAAAAGAGAGATTGACTCAATAGAATAAAATAACAATGTAATTAAATTTATTAATATAATTTAGTTATTATGTCACAACTATTGACATAATTCGTAGTATTTAGCAATAATTATTATATTAAATTAAATTTTTAACAATTGTAAATCTTATAAATGAGATTATTTTTGTGGCCAATCGTTTCGGTAACGATTTATTTTAAAACGATTTATAAGTTAAAATTTAAAATAAATTATAAATAAATTTTAATTGTGATTTATAAGAAAAAGTGTCGGGCACCGGTTTGACTTATAAGTTAAAAAATAAATTAAAAACAAGTGTAAAAGTATTTGGATGATAATAACTTGTAAGCTAAAATAAATTGTAAGATTATTAAAAAAACAGTAATAAAAATAAATAAAATAATTTAATATTTTTGTCATAAGAATCACTATTTCAACATTAAAAAGAAAATAGTTTATCAGGTATGAACTCCCTTCTAGTTACATAATTCCTTCAAACATTCTTTAATATATATGAGTTATTAATCAATATTATTTGAATTTGTATTCAAGAAATAAATCTTTTAAAAATACTAAAGTTTCCTTTCTGATGGCCTTGTACTAAAGAATGGTGTAATTTTAAGTGTTCAAGTGTTTATTACTACCTTCATTTCATAACAATAGTCGTTTTAACTTTATAAAAGTTATTTAATATTATCATTTAATAAATTTATATGAAATTTCATTACTACCCTCTATAGGAAGTTGAAAACTACTAATACATGAGAGAAAATTTCTTGAGACAATGAGAGAATTTAGGGATGATATAGAAAAATAAATAATTTATTCTCCTAAAAATATGTAAACGACAAATAAATTGGAATAATAATAAATGACACTTTGATTTGTTGTTGCTTTAATAGCAAACCTTTTTTGTTTTTAAATCAGATAAATTATTTTAACTAGGGTTCGTTGGAACAAAAAAGTATCCCTTTTATTTATTACACTAATAAACTTTTAATTTTTATAATTATCCCATTAAACTAATTAAAATATTAAAATTAGATTATTCTGTTAAAATAATTAAACGTCCGTCAAATTTGTTAAAGCAAAACTAATGATACTCATTTTACTTATTACATCACTAAATTTTTAATTTTTATAATTATCAAATTAAACTAATTAAAATTCGACCATTCTATTAGAATTATTAAAGGGTTGGGGGGGGCGTCCGGTGCAAATGTACACAGTGTTAATTTTTTTTTCCCACAATTATGAGAAAAAAAATAAAAAATAATAGAGCAAGTTTGAACAAAAAACATTAAAAGTACGTTTTTTATTGAAAAAACACTGTAAACTGTTTATAGTATTTTTTCAATAAAAAACGTACTTCCTTTTATAGTTTTTTGTTCAAATTTGTTCTATTATTTTTTATTTTTTTTTTTCATAATTGTGGGAAAAAAAAAAGGGCATCGGACGTACCGGTCGTTAAGGAACCGGACGCCCCCCAATTAATTATTAAACGTCTGTGCAATTAGTTAAGTTTTTTCACACGTGGCAAGTAAAAACAAATGAAAAATAGAAAAATAACACGGGCTGTCATAATTGAGCTTTTTCACACGTGGCGAGTTAAAACAAATGAAAACAGTTCGTGTAGACCCAAAATCAACCATGTCATGTACCTATCATTTTATCCTTAAATTTCATGCCCTTCAAATTATATACTCCCTTAATATATAACGTTTTAAATTTATGCATCAAAATTAAGAAAATAATTATATAATATTAAATAATATATTAACTGTCTATCATACTTTTTATTGTATGTTTATTTCATATTTTCTTACATCTGTAATATTTTTTTATGAAAAGTAATTTTAAAAAAATTATAATTAATTCTTCTAGATTATATAAAACGTCAAATAATTTTAAAAATATAAAAAATGTTATAAATTATGGGACGAAAGGAGTATATACAGTGGTGAAACCAGAATATTTTTAAAGGAGAATCAAAATACATCAGTAAAAAAAAATTATTTATTGACGCTTGAAGTGCTTCTTTCAAATTGATTTTGCCCAGTTATAGTATTTCATAACATCCTATTTCAACTTTTGTCAACTTTTGAATTGTGAGTCTAATGACTTTAAATACATATACACGTATATATATATATATATATATATATATATATATATATATATATATATACGGGAAAGATCAAGAGCATAATTCTTAAATAGCATAATGCCTTATGTAGCATAATTTCATCAAAACGACGTCGTTTTAATGGGACGCGGTGGCATTTTTGTAAATACGCAGTGACATGGTATTTACAAAAATGCCACCGCGTCCCATGAAAACGACGTCGTTTTGATGAAATTATGCTACTTAAGGCATTATGCTATTTAAGAATTATGCTCTTGATCCTTTCTGTATATATATATATTATACTTTTTTAATTTTTTTCGAACTATAGGACTATTAATCAGACTTTGAAATTTTTAGTCAACTAATTAGCTATTTTTATAAAAAAATTATAAATTATTATATTATATATTCAAAAGCTTATATTGTGGTTAATGAGATTAATTAACTTGAAAGAAGGAATTCCAGCAATAAGAAAAAAAAATAGAAGAAGAGTGATTTAATAATCTTGATATGATATAAACTTATGGTCACTATAGTGGGATCCAAAAAAATTTATTTTATTTATTTAAATTTTTATTTTTAATTAATTTACAGAAAAAATTACTATTTACTGTGACGACCCCAAAATTAGGTATACATCACCCATCTTGAGTCGTCAGATACATGGTACAGAATTCAAATACAACTTACTAATACCACTGTCGTGTATAATACGACAAAATACAACTGTGAGTTTGAATACAATAATTGTCTACTAGAGATCATACAAACTCAAAAGGAGTCCTCAATACAATTATTGTCACACTATTTAACAGAATAGTGAGGACTACTAATGCTATCCTCTGGACCATTACTCCGTTCCCTGACTCGTCCCTGCTATGTTCTCATTTTCTGAAGAGAACAGTGAAAGAAAGGGTGAGCTCAACTAGCTCAGTAAGAAATATTATGACTAAGATAATGCAGAAAAAATTATCATTAGCCTCCAACAATGTTAAACTGATAAAATATAACAACATCAAGTTTAACAGCAGCGGATCAAGCAATCCATTAAAAGAGTCAAGTAGAGAATAGAATCTACTATCTTTTATGATTTAAAAAGTTTTTTAATCACTTTTATCGCTGAGACTCAGCTTAATAAATAATCCACATCATCCCTGCACTACGACCAAGGATACTCATTAGGGTCACGACCACAAATTCCATGCACTACGGGCCAAGGATATTTGTGTATTCATCAATGGTCATGATCATGCCAACAACTGTCCATCAATGCACTACGGGCCAATGAGGACTTTTACCACATCATTTGTAACATTACGATCATGATTACACCGAATAATCCCTG
The DNA here is from genome assembly GCA_020205505.1 of Panax japonicus. Lineage (NCBI taxonomy): Eukaryota > Viridiplantae > Streptophyta > Magnoliopsida > Apiales > Araliaceae > Panax > Panax japonicus. The sequence continues at coordinate 47,506,180 of CM035103.1, forward strand.
GTCATAATCATACCAAGTCCATCTATGCACTACAGGCCACAGATAACTTTCAAAAAAATATAAACATGAGGATGATGACAATGATATAAGAACTCAATAAAATAAGTTCAAGAATTAATTTGTCCAAGAGCCAATAACGTCTAAATTGTCAATAAGGTACTGTTTTGTGGGGTAAAATTCAAGAATGATCAGAAGAATATTTCCATGAAAAGATATTGGATGAAGCGCAAATATCAATGATATTCTACTAATTTCATGGAGTATAGAAGTCAAAACTTTAACCAACTGAGTATAATAAGGAATGGAATAACAACAGAAATTACTATGCATGCGGTACTTCGCATAGACAGGTTATTCCAACAGAATAATAATAACGGAACCAGGTCAGGCAAAATTTGCACCGACAGGATGTTCCAACAGAATAATAAAGACGGAATCAGGTCCGGTGTAAAACACACAGACAGGATGTTCCAACGGAATAATAATAAAGACGGAACCAGGTCCGGTGTAAAACACACAGACAGGATGTTCCATCGAAATAATAATAAAGACGGAACCAGGTCTGGTGTAAAACACACAGACAGGATGTTCCAACGGAATAATAATAAAGACGGAACCAGGTCCGGTGTAAAACACACAGACAGGATGTTCCAACAGAATAATAGAAGAATGTCACCAAGTATAGGGTAGCCAGCGTATACAGGTTATTCCAACAGAACAATAAAGAAATGGAATAACAGAAGTTCTCTTTATGAATAAGAAAGAATAACACCCCTTACCGTAACAGAAACTGGATATGGGAAAAGAAAAGTTAAGTAGCAGAAAGCTTTTCTTCTATCTCTCTATAGTTTCTCTCTCTAGAGTTCAGTGAATTCGTAAGAAAATAATGAAGGAATGAGCTTCTATTTATAGGAAAATGGAATGCATAGTAACTAATCCATGAACGGTCTAGATTGATTTACTTTAATCTGACGGACCATATTTAAAGAAAAATCTTTTAAATAAAATATAATATATTCTATTTATATAAAAAGATTTTTACTATGCAAACACTATGCAACACTATGCAAAACACTATGCAACACTATGCATAATAAAATATAATATATTCTATTTATAAAATAACTTTAATAAAATATTCTGTTTTATATAAAAAGATGTTTCTGTTTTATTACGTTAATAATACGAATAAAACAAAACGTCATCATCGCTATAATAATTCATATTATTAATCGACAATAATTGAATCAAACTGAGCGACTTTTCACATAAATATCAATAATCAATACCGTGTGCTACTATGCAACAACGCGTATTACTGTACTTTTACTACCCAGTAGTTCAACAGTATCAACGGTAAAACTTCCGTCGTTATTTTTAATAAAATATTTTTTTTTGTCGTTTTCTCAATACGACAATAATTCTGTTGTGGGGTCCACCAATAATTTTGTCGTCGTACGAATATTTTCTGTTTAAAACGAATATTCTCCGACCAATCGAATATTATATGACAACTTGCATACTTTGCAAAATTTATAAATATTACCCACAACTATAACATTATATTAAATTCATTCCATAATATTCAAAAATGATAATTATAGAAAATTTATTTTTATTTAAAAGTTGGGTTCTTACATTTACTACCATTTTTTTGACTCACTTTGATGATAAAACAAATATAAAAGAAAAGTAAAAGAGAAAAAAAATACATATAAAATAAATAAATAAATAACATCCGTAGATTTCAAGAGTGGGGGTCATGTGGACCCCTGGATACGCCTCTGAGTATATATATCACGTGCACTCTTTCTTTAATTCTTTTACGTAATCATAGACGGTCCAACCAAATATTCTTAATCCATGCATGCACCCATCTCTCTCTATTTTTTCTCTCTTTCTTTCCTCTCTAATTTTCTAACTAAGTTGAAGCATGCAGTAATGCTCAATTTTCCCAGCCAAATTGTAGTAATATTTCTTCGATTTTGACAACATCTTTTATTTACACGTTCATATATAATAATAATAATAATAGGGAAATATAGAGGTACACAACGGTGTAACTTTTAAAATTATACAGTCTACTATCGTAGAGTGATTTTACTCTACGATCGTAGAGTAGTCACTCTACGATTTGTGAATTCACCATACGATCATAGACTACTCTACGATCGTAGAGTGAAATCACTTTACGATCGTAGACCGTGTAACTTTAAAAGTTACCCCGCTGTGTACCTCCATTTTTTCCTAATAATAATAATATTATTAATTATATATTGTGTCACAATTATTAACATATATATACCTTGTAATTTAATCTTTAGAGATAATTATTAAATTAAACTAATCTTTAACATTTATAAATGACTATTTTAGTGGACCACCGAGAAGAAATAAAAATAAGGAATTAATAATTTAAAATCCTACATTTATTAGGAAGTCAAATTTTAGTATAATGGAGTAACACACTTCTATTTCTCCCTCTCCCGCTCAAATTTTAAATTTCTGCTCTTTCTCATTTATACAACAACCGACCAGTTTGATCAATCTTTATCAAATTCCAAATCGGAGCTTGCACAATGTACTACTTCTTCACCGATTCCGGTCATATCGAACCCCTAGATTCCCCGCCGTCGAAATGCTCGCAGGGCCACAGTTTCTCTCTCATCCTCCACACCATTGAAGGCGGCTCCATCTGCTTACTCTGTCTCTCCAATCTCATCTCAAACCCTAATTCCCCAACCGTTCACGTCTCTTACGCTCTTTCTCAGCTCTCTCAGGCGCTTTCTCAGCCCCAATTCCTCCACTCCCTCCTCACTTTCCACCCTCATTTCCTCATCTCTCCTCTCGTCGCCGCCCTGTCGTCTTTTGACGACGAGCCCATCGCAAAACAGGTGATTGATCTAATAATTCAGCTCTGTGGCTCAAGTGAGGAGTCGGTCTACGGTGAGTTCGTGGCTAGGGTTTCGGATCGGGTGGCGTCTGGCGCGCTGGCTTGGGGTAGACGCCAGGTGTTTACGGTATGCTTCTAAATTAGATAATTAATAAAATCTGAAATGATATTTGTGGATTTTCTAGTGTTATAGTTTGTAATTTCATTTTGATTTTCAAACATGAAATGTAGCATAAGATACCTTGGATAAATTTGGTGAGAATTTGAGATAATATGTATGCTTAATATTTCTAGTTGTCGACTGATTTGATTTACTACTTATTAGAGGTAATGCTTCAAGCACAAATGACTAACTAAATTTGAAAACGTTATGTAAGTATTTGCTAGAGTAGCAGTTTGGTGATTTCATTTAATTTTTTAGACACAAAATTTAGCATAACGTACATCGGATAAATTTGGTGAAATTTTATGATTATAATTTATATGTGTGTATTAATAGAAAGTTTGCATTGGAATTCAATTTTGTGATTTCATCTCGAGTATCTAATTTTCTGTAAAAAAACATAAGAAACTCGTTGGATTAAGCTTTTAAAAGTGTCATCTGCTATATATATGGTCTGAGGGATTTGTTGTGTGAAACATTAAACTGAATAAAGATGCAGGAATTTTTAACAGCGGTAGTCTTCTTGTTATAGATGGAAATTATAGTTCAGCAAAGTTTTCTTACTTTAAAACGGAAGAATTGATCTTCTAAGAGGTTGAAATAGAATTAGAGCATATAAAATTGCTTATGGTGCCAAAATGCTATATGCAACAGAATTATTGTCTACTTGAATATGGAACTGAGATATACCGTACTATCGCAGCCTCTAATAATGGTTGTTTTAGGTGCATTTACATGTATCGTCAATGTTTACTGTGATTTCATTCTACCTTAACACACTTTATTTGTGTTAGAAGCAGATGTTTAAACACTGTATGTCTCATTTCTTTTCTCTTTGGATTTAGTTAGTTCTTCTACAGAGAAAATTTCTTCCGAGTAGAAAGATTTGTCAACTTACCTCACCTTAATTTCTCTGTCTATGATTCTCCAAGCACAGCTTCACTGTTTAGGCGTTCTCTTGGATTATCAGAAGAATAATCCCTGTGCCAACATCGAAGATAAAGATTCCCTTGTTTTAAACCTGGTTTCAGGTCTTCAGTTGCCTAGGTAATAATCAAGCAGCCTTAGTCCTTATATGTCTTTTTATAAGTCTCAGTCCTTACATATCTTCTTTTGCCACTCATATCCATAGACTGATGCCCTTCTTGGTACAGTGAAGAGATTCGAGGGGAGATCCTGTTTGTTCTTTACAAAATATGTATCCTCCAGAACACATTTAAAGTTGATGATGGCACAGATGTTTTAATTGCACATCGCCCCAAGCTCTTGCGCCTATCACTGGAATCCCTCATGAAAACCCAATCTGATGATGTTCGCTTGAACTGCATAGGTCTGTCAATTTCTTTTTCTACAGTTCTAGCAACAGCATGCACGTATATTTGACAGTTCTGCCTTCTAAATTTTAATTATCCCTCTGGACTGGAAGCATGATGTGAGCATGTAAAACTTGGCTTAATGATGTTAATCTAGTAGAAAGTTATTCTATTGGGTTATGGATTTGATTATATGTTGACCAAAGGAAGCGCCACAACTCTATAAAACTAAGCCTGCTATTTTTGTTACTAAGATTTGGTTATGGTGTCTCTTGAGGTTGTATAGGTACTTGACTGGTGATCACATTATTCTTTTAGGTTGATTTTGGCACATAAGCATAATGTTGGGATAAATGGTCCATAAGTAGAGGGATCATGACCATGAAGTAGGCAGTGCCTAAGTGTATTGAGGTTCACACTACGTATCAATGATCATTAATGGATCCCCTGTGAGGCTTATTTATGATTCCTACAAACGAATAGCATTTGAAGTATGCAGAACTGTGGTTCAATAACTTCCTGTTTTAATGTTTGGTTTACTGAGTGATTCATTTGCACTGAATGCACCATGTGGCATTTAATGATCTAGATCACCCCCCCCCCCCAAAAAAAAAAAAAAAAATTTCGGCATGGAATCAGAGATTAATGTATTCCATATATTTCATAATCACCTTCTATCGAATAACGTTTTAATTTTGTCTTTATAGCCCTTTTGTCGGTGCTGGCTCAAAGAGGGTTCTTTGAGAGTGCTCGTGGAATTGATATAAGCATCATGGATCAATTTGAAGCTGACAACTTCATGCCAACGTCAGATCAAGTACTAGATGGCTCTCCTATGACTCACTTATTTGCTGAAGCCATTAAAGCGCCCCTCCTTTCTTCTGATAGCCAAGTTCAAATCGCCACATTGGACTTAACCTTTCTGTATCTGTCAGGGGAAGGTAGTTCAGGAAAAGAAGTCCATGTATTGGTAGAAGAGAATATTGCAGATTATGTATTTGAAATTCTGAGATTATCAGGTAACCATTATCAGGAAACGAGATTCTTACTTAACCAACTGTTACAGGATGCCATATCAATCTTTTAAAAATACTAAAGTTTCCTTTCTTATGCTATGGCCTTGCACTAAAATATGGTGAATTTAAGTGTTCAACTGTTCATTATATTGGACCTGGTCCTATTTAATCATACATATGTTTTATCCAACTCCGAAAAAGTAAAAAAAGTTTGTCTTCATCGGGCTATATGGTCAATTACTCAATCCCTTTTATGGTCTAACTATTACTCGTACATGTTAACATGTCCGTTCATGTAAAAATTGTCCTTAAAAGTTTGCAGGGTGCAAAGATCCACTTGTCAAAACTTGCCTTCAGGTTCTTGACCTGTTATCATCAGCTGATCAAGCCTTCAGACAAAGGCTTGCTATTGGGTTTACAACTATGCTTCCTGTTCTGCATTATGTGGCTGATGTTCCATTTCATTCTGTTCAACCTCAGACGCTGAAGCTCATATTGAACTGTGTTTCAAACTGTCCTGGCATAGTGTCAAATTGTCATATTGAAGAAATAAGCCTTACTCTGACAGGAATGCTCAAAAAACATATAGATGGAGAGACAGGCATGCTTGCAGAAACATTTACTTTGGTTTGTTCACTCCTGGTAGCTCTTATGAAGTCTCCATCTTGTAATGGGGCTTCAAGTTTAGCATCATCACTTCAAGATGCATCCAGGCATGCAATTTCAACTTGTTTAAGCATTTATGGGAGACATCCCAGCCAATTTTTGCACTCCCTGTACCTACTAAAAGAGGCATATGCATATAGTAGTGAAAGAAACACAACCAACGTCAATTACATGGAACTGAGAAATTGTATTGTAGAGGTGTGCAAAACCCACCTATTACCTTGGTTTGTAATGACCATCAATGAGATGGAAGAGGAGGACATTGCCTTGGGAATACTAGAAAGTTTCCATTCGATACTGCTTCAGGATTTCGATAATAAACCCAAAGAATTTGCAAATATTTTGGTTTCATCCTCTTGGTTCAGTTTTTCATTTGGCTGTTTAGGTTTGTTTCCTTCAGAAAAAATGAAATGGAGAGTTCATTTGATGTTCAGTTCAATTGTGGATGTGCTTCTTGGGAATGACTCTGGGCAACCCATCAGAGATGCTGCTTCTCATCTACCATCTGATCCTATTGATATGCTATACCTGCTGGGGCAGAAGAGCTCCCATAATCTAGAATCTATTTCTTGTCAATCTGCAGTTTTGCTGATACTGTATACGAGCTCTTTATATGATGACAGGTAATTAAATATTTATTTTCAAACTGTTGTATCAAGTTCATATTCTATATCCAGCTAAATTTGCTTCTTTCTCTAGGCTTGCAGACGATAAGCTAGTTTTGGCTTCTCTGGAGCAATATATCTTAATCAACAACAGTGAACTCTTATATGATGCTGCTAGTTCTGTAACAATAGAATTACTGGTAAATCTATATGGCCTTTATAGAGGTCTTGCCAAGATGAACTACCAAATCCCTTACAGTCCAGAGGCTGAAAGAATCCTGTTCCAATTATCCACTGAAAAAGAATGGGATTTGCTATCTTTGAGAATTCACTCGATATCAATGAAATGGTTGTTTCAACAAGAAAAAATCTGTAAGTTACTTTCTAACCAGATTCTACAGTTATGCAGAGGGAATAGTTCTACTGGAAACCATATTGTTGTCCCTGGCAACAATAATCAAAACATGGATGTATCTGCACTTGCTGAGTTGGTAGCATCAGGAGATAATTTCAGTGCAACACTTTTGGTATGTTTATTGAGAGAACTTGTAGAAGAAGGCGGACAAGAGCATGACATCATTTCAGTACTAAATATCATTACAGCAACCATTGAGATATGTCCAGCAGCTTCAGACCAGTTATGCTTATATGGGATAGGCATTGCAATCCAAAATCTTTATTATCATTCAAGGCATTCCTCTTCCCTGAATATTTTCATGAACACATTGAAATTAATTTTTAAAATTTTAAGTTCAGTGCTCTCTGAATCACTTTCAGATGATGAAGCTTGGCTTACAGTTACAATGAAGGTAACCGATAAAGTTAAATCTCTCTCTTTCATTCTTTTTTTTATTTCCTATTTCTGAAGCTAATTGGACCTCTAACCTTCTTTGTCAGTTGATGGACTACCTGATTGCGACAGTGGCTGCAGACGGGTGGACTCATGAAGGTCTGATGATTATTGGCATTCTTTGTTTGGTTTTGCACCAGTCCACCAACCAAGCACTTGTAGGAGCGTCAAAATCAGTTCTTCTGAGTACTCCTTTGGTATCAACGATTAACAAAACAATCTGTGAAGCCTGTTCAAAGGGCCCTGCACTAGCTGATCATGATGAGAGGACAAAAACTGGAGAAAACCTGATATTTTTGCTTTTACTACACTACTTTTCTTTCAGAAGGTCAGTGTTGGTTGTTACTTTCAATATCCCCTCTAATACTAGTTACGAAACTAACATCATTCTTGCAACAGCATGCATGCTGTTGTACCAGGGTCTCTGGACTGGTGTGACTTACTTGATAATGGCATCGTGAAGCAGAAGATGTACTTTATAAGCATTCCTTGCCACGATTTGTGCAGACTGATACATTTTGGTTCTCCTCCGGTCAAGTTGGTTGCTTCATATTGCCTGTTGGAACTATTTAGTAGAATATCAGAACAGGAGAGGACACAATCAGAAAAGTTTAAATGCACATCGCACTATCTACAATCGGTCATGGCTGTATTAGAAGGCATGGTATATTACAGTGATATCAGAGTTGCCATGAATTGTGCCCTCTGTTTATCAATGATTATGGGGTGGGAAAAACAGGACAAGGTGGAACAAGTATTTGCGAGAAACAATTGGTGCAGGTTGGTCGTTGAAGAGTTGGCAATGTCTTTGGCAGTTCCAAGTTTGGCATCAAAGTCATTGATAATTCATCACAGACCGGCAGTTCTTGTAGCAGTCGAGTTGCTAAGACTGCATAATGTTCCTCAGTGGGTGACTTCTGTATTTGATGATTCTTGCATATTGGGTATAATAAAGAACCTAACAGCAACTAATTTGAGCCCAGAAATGGTGCTTTTATTTCGAGTTCTACTTGCTTCAGGGTACTTGAAGGCTGAACAAATTGCTACACTGAATCGGCTGTTCCAGGTGATGATACTTACCTTTATATACATTATTTTTCTTTGTTTACTTTTCTTTATTCTTTTATACGATCACCATAAATAATATTCATAAAAGTTAAAATTAAATGAAAAAGATATTTGGGATGGATCTACATGTTTTCCTCAAGTGTATATATATATATATATATATATATATATATATATATATATATATATTCATGAATATGGCATGTTAACTGGCTTCTAAATTGTGTCTTTCTCTATAAAGTCTTCTGCCAAACACAACAGCTGATACAATTTTAAGAATCTGATATGGATGTGTCAAATTTATTGATTTATATTTCATTAATCTTGCAGGCATGCAGGAAGCGTATATACACAGAAAATGCTCAGGATGGCAGCACAGAGGAGCATATAGAGAAGCTGGTTATCACCTTCGAAGGATTAGGAAAAGTTTGTGAGTTTCTTATCAACCTCATGTCATTCCAATCCTCTACTGCTATTAATTCTACGGAATTCAAAGTTAGGAATAAGCATTTGTTAGAAGAAATAGAATTATTTTCCAAAAATATAATGGAAGAGGATGATAGCTAAGGACATACTTCTAGTAATAGACTTCTGCACAGTAGCATTGATATAATACGGTGGTGAAATTATGTAATTAAGCACACCTAGAGGGGTGAATAGGTGTAAATACTCAGAAGTGATCTACAGTGGCCAATTTTTAAAGTTTACTATAGCAGGCTATAATCAGACGGTCTAACCCTGTCCGTATTAGTTATGCTCTTTGTCTGATATAAATGGACAGCTAATACATGTCCGTATTAGTATAAAATTTTTCCGACGTAAACCAAAATCTGCAGATTTTTAAAGCATATAACAAAAGCAAAAGAACAGTAAAGCACGCCAAGATTTTTACGTGGTTCAGCCCCTATACTCTACTCTAGTGGCCTAATCTATGTCCAATACCAACTAGTATTGGAGACACTTTTTTATTAAACTTAATATTCAATTAAATACAATAAAAATAACTCCCTGTTCAAATAAAGCTTTTCACTGCGATGGACACCTCTGCCCCCTTTGTACCACTGCAACATTTCTCAATTCTGAGACCTTTGCACCTCTGCAACCTTGAAAGCTCTCTATGAACAGACCCTATTTATTGCTAGATAGACCAAGCCCAACAAGACTTGAACTCAGATTTCGTTACAAGAAATATATGATTACAAAGAACTCTTATTTCCAGCCAACAAAGAATTAATTAAATAGCAAGACTTGCTGGAAAATAAACTTTGATAGCTCTCTATTGAAATATCTTTGTATAAGACAGATGCTTCCTTTGATTTTTTGAACTGATGTATCCTTCAAGTCTCTGTACCTGATATAGCCAATAAGAAGAATATATATAGAGAGAAGGAACTAACGGCTATGAAATTTGTTAGTAAAGAATGCATAGTTGATAAATCTCTTTAGCCCATGCAGTTGACCAACAGATATAATATTAATAAGTTAGCATGAAAAACTCAATCAGTTGGTATATCACAAGATTTTTGCAATTAAAGAGTCCAATAGATATAAGATATTAATTAATAAGGATATAATATCCAAATCATATATCAGATAGCTAAAATAAAGGAGACATAGTCTAACAAGATTGTTTAGTCAACTCATTTAAAAAGACTCCTTATCAAAGAACATATCTAACTATGATTCAAAACAGGATAAATATTAAGGAAATATTTAGCAATAATATCTTTTTATCAACTAATGGACTATTAATCAAATTTGGACTAACAAATAAATTAACTTAAAAATTAAATCAACCCAAACAATAAAATCCATTTAAATAAAATCCAATAATATTGTCATCATTAAAATCATAAACCAACATTCTCCCCCTTTTTGATGATGACAATATATTATCTTTTGAATTTATATATTCCCCATATCTATAAGGGTCCCCTTAAATTTATGCATATTAAGGAGCAAAAAAAAATGACTTGATCCATCATTGCATATAGTATCTCATTACCAACATGAATACCAATTCAATTCAAATTTCAAATACCAAATATATCTCCCCCTTTGTCATTATCAAAAAGAAATCATGAAGCACAAGTTGATTAAAACATAATCGAAATAATGAAGCACAAGTTGATTAAAACATAATCATCATTACCCAAATATCTCTCCTCCTTTGTCATCAACAAAAATTAATTCTTATAAATTTAGCAAGCTTATAACAAAATCATTTATAGCAAATAAACAAAATGATCATACCTTTGCGATTTGTTACCTATATATATATATATTAACATTTTGTTACCAATAATAAGCTTGATAGTTGAGCTCCTTAGTGTAGTCTCTCAAAGTAAAGTATCATTCGTCTCCATTTTGATCTTGAGATATCTACAAAATAAACAAGTCTTCTCTACCTTTTTGGTACCCAAATCATCTTGGGTCCATTTGGGTTAGTAGCATATAAATCACATTTCTTTACCCAAAATTATTTTATTCTAATTTTATTACAATTAGAATCAAAATGACCTTTAAAATCATATTTTTTACAAGTAACAAACGATGAATAATAAAGTGGCTTAAACCTTGGTTTAATATTAATCATTCTAATATTATCATTAGTTCTATTTTTCACATTTTTTTATAGGATTATACCCAATTCCTTGTTTATCAAGACTAGACCTTTGTGCCCCTAACATAACATTTAGATTCTCTTCTCCTTGCACAAATTTAGCAAGATCATTTTTTAAAGATGCTATTTCTGCATTTGTTATATTATCATCATGTTGAACATTCATCATTTTTCCATCATTAAAAGCATCTATGCATGCATCTCTCATTTTCAAATTTTCTTTTAACACTTCATTTTCGTTTTTAAGATATTCATTTTCTTTTCTCTCTTTAATAAGCGACTTAACTTCATTCATTAGCTAATTTACACAATTCTTAAAATAGGCAGTTTTTTTTTTGAGTTGTTGATTTTCATTTTGTAAAGCAATATAATCAGGCATAGATATTTCAAAAGCTTCATGAAAATTTGTTACCTCAAGTTGATCATCATCTTCTAGTCCCATGAAACAGAGTTGGACAGTTTTTTCTTCTAGTTTCGTTTTGGACTTACTCACTGGAGTTGAGCTACCTTTTTGATTTTTCCTTTGTTTCTTTCTTTGAAGTAGTCTCTCGAGTTTTCTTGAGAGCATTTCAATTTCTTCATCTAAATCTTCGTGATCATTTTCATTGTTGCTCTCGACTTGAAGTGCCAATGTTTTCTTTATTGGTGCTTCATTCTCTTTATCATACCTCTTTAGTTGATTTCGAATTCTTTAAACTCTCCAAACAAAGTTAGAGTTTCCATCGAACTGATTGTAGTTGAGTCTTGAAGAGTTTTAACTTTTGGTGCAAACCGTTTGGGCATGACTCTAAGTATCTTTCTATTTATCTCCCTTTGATCAATTTTCCGATCGAGCATGCTTAGAGAGTTCATGAAAGTGAGAAATCTAGCTTGAGCTTCTTTGATGGATTCATTCTTCTCTAACCTGAAAAGCTCATATTCTTGCATTAACATACTTAATTTGACTTCATTTACCTTTGTAGTTCCCTCATGGCTCATGATGATTGTATCCCATATTTCTTTATCAGTGGTGCATGCAGAAACTTTGTCAATTTCAGCTTGAATCATTCCACTTAGCAGCGTGTTCATGGCTTTGGAGTAACCTAGAGGGGGTGAATAGGTGTAAATACTCAGAAGTGATCTATAGTGGCTAATTTTTAAAGTTTACTATAGCAGGCTATAATCGGACGGTCTAACCCTGTCCGTATTAGTTATGCTCTGTCTGTTATAAATGGACAGCTAATACCTGTCCGTATTAGTATAAATTTTTTCCGACGTAAACCAAAATCTGCAGATTTTTAAAGCATATAACAAAAGAAAAAGAACAGTAAAGCACGCCAAGATTTTTACGTGGTTCATCCTACGACGCCCCAAAATATAGGTATACATCACCTATCTTGAGTCGCCAAATACATGGTACATAAATCAAATACAATTGTCGTGTAAAATACGATAAAACATAAACTGAGAGTTTAATCAAAAATATGACATAAATAATTTCTATCCAACACTGACATAAATAATGACATCATTGACTCCCCAGGAGCCATCTCCGCTGCTATAGCTACTGGATTGAAGGACACTACCTCCACTTCCTATTCGATCATACCATCGAATACTGACATGAAGTCAGGATCCTCTGAGTCTCCAGACTCAATAACAACTACTTCAGGTTCTGCCGCTATGGGGTTCGGTATAACCTCTACTTGGTTAACCGACTCTTCACTAACTGTTTGAAAATCTAACTGCATTTCATTTACTCCTTACATCTACACAAAAAAATTAAGTTGATTAGTACACGTCAGTAGAATAATAAAAACACATAACATAATCATAATGCATTTTTTATAAGGTTATTTTTGTTCTTTTACTTCTTTGACTTCTCTTAAGGTTATGACTTAAGGTTTTTAATTCCCCCCCTTAAGTTTTATAACCTCTTGCTTTGATACCAACCTGTGACGTCCCCAAATCTGGGTCTCTTCCAACCCGACAGATGGTGGGTGCTACACGGTACTACCGAATACATTCAATTGAAATGCCTCAAAAGAACGAATATGTCTTCTATATATTAAAATAATATTTACATTCCCTAGGTTCTTTATAACCCTTTCACTTGTTCTTGTCATAATATCAAATATATTACAATCGTTCATCCTATACTATTACATAAGTATTTTACGGGTTCGTCTTCGCTTTTCCCGTATCCTTGTCGGAGCCTTCGGTCCGCTCGATTTTAGCTGTGTTCATATGGTTCAAGCAAAAGTGAGCATGACTAGCTCAGCAAGTACTAAAATTCTAATAAACAACATGCTTGAAACATAGGAATCATATATCTTCAATAACTGAACAATAGTTATGAAGTACTATCGATAATTCAAAATAACACTTCTTTTCATTCAAAACGTTTTACAAAAACAATATTCAGTAAAACATCAATTATGGTCCAAGACCTTAAACATATCATAAGTTCTTTGAAAAGGATATCCCAGCACTAAGTTCGTAAGCCCGACATTTCTTACGAACACGTCTAGGTGATCAGCCTATAGTACTCTATGTTGATCAACACTACATTCATTAAACATGTATACGTTTAAGTTGTGGCAACCTCACGTTCCTATCGTTAAATGACAAATTTTTTTAGCATACTCGACCTTCGATTGAAAACCACACCAATATAGCTCGGTAAACATTAATCATGCTTGACAGAATCATAATATAAGTCTAGCCGAAAGAATTGGCTTTGACTTCATCATTCAAGACTTCATGCAAAAGAATACATGAATCACAAAGCTTATCCAAACTGAACTGGAACAAGGGTTAGAATACTTTTCTTCAGCGTCTGCTTACTGATTATCACACGTACACTTTAAGTCTCTAAGTCTCTACAATACATGATCATGTAACGTACCATATTAGGTCACGTGTAATAAAGTAAGTATACTACTATATCTTACCCTTCATCTCAATCTAAATCCTGACTTAGATCTGTTATTTATGGGTTCTGGCTTTTCATTACGTTCACATTCAATTGATTATTAACCTTTAATCATCATACATTAAGTGTCGAACAATGCCTTAACAATGTTATGATTATACCTTAGTTCATTACTAATGAATTCTCTTTCATTCTATATCTGTAAACATTTTTGTCTGCCAAAACTCTAGGACTGGCGCTGCGGCGCCGGTTATAGCTCTTCAACTCGCGCTGCGGCGCGGGTTAGCAGTACCTGACATTCGGAATTGGCGCTGCAGCGTCACACTTAACTCTTCATCTCGCGCCACGGCACGATTTAGCAGTATGCCCTAACACTGTTACGGCGCTGCTGCGCCACCCATTTGGCCTTGGGTTGGCGCCGCGGCGCCAACTCCGTGCCTCAGACAATTTGCAAAATTTGAAAATTTTACGAAACTCCCGGACTCATAACTTCTTCGTTATAAGTCCGAATTGGCTCGTTCAAAAGCCTACGGTTCACAAATTACATACTCTATGTGTTTATGCAAGAATTTTATTTATTTGACTTCGTTTGGTAAAACTTCACCTATTAGTTCATTTTTAACGAAAACCATAAACGTCCGTGAACGTCCAACGCTCGTTTCTTCGTTCTAAGTTGGAATTCGGTCATTTTCGAGTCCGTAATTCTATAATGCTAAATATGACGTTTAACGTTATGTTTTCCATACTTAGATTATTATTACATAATCAATCTCACATTGATATTGTAACGTTATGTATTTCTCGGAAGTTCAAAAATAATTCCCGAGCGGGAATTGATGAATAGTGTTTTTCAGAAAATTTCTCGAAAAACTTTTATTTTTGTTTTAGAAATTCAAACACTTTAATTCTCCCACGTAGTTAAAATACTATAACTTTCCGACGTTTCTAGGTTATAGAACGACAAACATCTTACTAACACAGAATAATAATAAATAATATTATTTTATTCATTATTAAAAGTATTTACAAAATATTCGATTTTCTGGGGCGTTACAGTGACGGCAGAATTGAAATGAGCTCAGAATGAAAATCGATAGATGTGTGTGAGGAATATTCCTTGAAGAAATTATTAAAGTTTAATTGTTATAATATAAACAAACCCAACTGATTTAATGGAGGGAAATAAGCAAATAAAATGTCAAATTAAGTACGGAGCAGATCTCCGAATGAGAACAAATTAGTCAATAGAAGCACCATATATAAGTTCCGACCAAAGTTAGGAGACCCATATCACCGATTGGGATGCCATAAACCAAACCAAAAAATCGATGCTCTGGTGAAATAAAAACCCCCAAAATCAAATTCAACAATAAGATAATAAACAACAAAGAAGATGGGGGAAACAACAGATATGTCGAAATCGGAAACCCCAAATATGGCATAACCTAGCAGTTTCCATATTTTAGATCTGAAAGTTAATACATCCATTTGAACCAATCAAAATGAAAGAATAAACACCCAAAACTGATTAATGGAGAGGATGGAGTAATAAAATTGTAAAATTAGCAAGGGAAATCTCCATAGCTTCTGACAACTGTACTAAACAACCCCACCATCATCGGCCTAAAAAGGTGAATATCTCCAGTAAATCGGTAACAAAATGGGGAGAGCTTCATCTCAGATTTGGAACCACCACCACCACCACTACTACTTTACTTCGTTAACAATTTATTAAAAATTGATTGGAAAGACACGGAGAGAGAGAGAGAAAAAAAAAAGAGTTGGGTCTATCTGGTTTAATTACAGGGAAGGGGAAGGGGAAGAGATTTGGTCATATTGATTATTTAATTAATTTATTAATATTTTGTTTATTTTAGGGAGTTGGTTGTATATTTTAATTGATTGTTGTGTTTTCCCCCTTTAAAAGTGTGTTGTTTTGTTTGTTTTTTTACTGAACAAGTTTGTTTTGCTTGATTGATGGTTTAAACGTTACTTTGTTTGTTTCAATTATTATTATTATTATCATGGTAGTCGTGTCGGATCAGGGTCGGTGGGCTAGGTGGGCATGGGATACTTGTTTTTGATGGGTAAGTTATAGCTTATGTGTGTAATGACAAGGATTCAATAAATATTTCTTTTTTCCACGTCACTATTTTATGTCAACTTTCTCTCTCCTATGTGGTCAAACTGTTTAAAGTGAACATTACTTAACAGATTTTGTAAGAAAACAAAAGTTGAGTGAGTTGACTGTAAGAAAAAATGGTATAGTGACTCACTTTTAAGTTGATATAAAGTACAGTGACAAAAAAAGCATTTAACCCCAGGCTTTAATCCATTCCACAAAGAGAGGGGAAATTTAAAATGCAACAGAATTTTAAAGAGGAACTCTTGTGACCAAAAGTGGAAAGATTTAGAGGGATCCAGTTATCATGAAGTTAACTTTCTGGTAAGTTGGTCAATTGACTAATACAGTACTGATACGCAGAGAGAAAGATCACCTCATGTCTGTGTGTCGATACTATATTAGTCAATTGACCAAAATTAACTTTATGCTAACCACTCCCGATTTAGAGGGATGGGAAATGATGGAAATGTTAGATATTTTATATTACCTAAATAATATTTCAAAATAAATTACATCATCTATTACATTAATATGTAAGGGTAATATAGTAATAGTGTAGTTTAAAAATAAAAATATTTTCTCTCCCTTCCCAAGTTCTAAATTGAAAAATATAATTAAAATTTCATCATTTATCTTTATTTCTAAAACTCACAAATATGATAATAAAAAATTATAATCTATTCTCATCCCTTCCCTTCATATACTTTCTCATCCCATCCCTTCAAACTAAGGGTGTAAACGAGTCGAACCGGAGCGAACAGAGAGCTACTCAAATTCAACTCGAATTCGAATTATATTTGAAAAATTCTACTCAGATTCGACTCGACTCGAATATTTATTACATGAATTCGATCCGACTCGACTTAAATATTTATTCAAAATACTCGCGAGTTTTAAATTCACGTTCGAATTCGAGTTTCCACATAATAACAAGTTTTATAATAAATAGAATTATAAATTGAATTTGTTATTTTATTTAAAAATGAAAAAATATATTTATTATTACACTTTACAAATATAAATTACAATTAAAACTAAAAACAAAACAAAATAATAACTAATTATCCTAATTTGATTTAAATTTGTATATATTATAAGAGAATGTACCGAGCATCTAATCGAATATGTATTAATCGAGTATGTATCGAATCACAATCAAGAATTCGAGTTGTTTGAATCTTAAACGAGTTGAGTATAACCTTGCTCAGATTCTACTCATATTTTTATTCGAACTATTTTTAATGCTCAAATTTGGATCATATTATTAACGAATCCGAGTCTCGCTCGTATTTTTTCGAGTTGAGGCCGAATCGAACTCGAACTGCGTTAGCTCGTTTACATCCTTACTTAAAACTCACCGCTCAAATGCAAAGCACATCTTGATGGACCAGTTTTTCTGGAATACCCTCTAAATAGTTTTTGAGAAATGAGAATGTTGTCTCCAATTTTCCTTCCCAGCACAAAAGCAAATCGTGTGTTGGAAATGATATCAGGTAGCGTAAGCTTGAATCTTGCTGCCAAAATTTTTGAGATACATTTGGGCGTGTTTGTTTATAAGAATTATAATTTTAAAATTATTAATTCGAAGATTAAATAGTCTTAGTCACACGTTTGTTTTTTATAAGATTATTTATGGGATAATTTAAAATAATTTTATGTTATATTTGTTTTTATCAAAATTAATTAAAAGATTAGATAAAAAAATATTATTTGGACTATTATAGTCTTACCAATAATAATATATTTTACATTAATTTAAATTTGTTTATATATCAAAAAATAATGATAAATTAATTATAAATTTTTAAATATTTGTTAAAATAAATTAGTTAGTTCATATAGGTTGTCTAGAAATCCTACACATGTTCTCATCTGGAAAGATGAGTAGCCATCCTACTTCATGTTTCCGTCTGGAAAGAAAAGATGAGTAGCCATCTTACAAAGTACACGTGGTTTAGAACCTACTCAAAAAATAATTGCTTAAAATTTTAGAAAAAAATTGAAGATAATTTTGTTTAATTTTTTTTAGCGATTTACTTAGTTGAACAAGATATTAATATAATCCATTATATTAATTTTGTTTAAATTAATAATTATATCTTAAATATAATTATTACAAACAAATATATTGTGTTACAGCATGATATAGGTCTGAAGTCATTCATACAAGGATTAGGGACCTTAAGGACAAGTGCAATAGGCAGCATCATTACTTTCTTTCAAATTGTAAATGGTTAATATGAAGTTTATTTTTGAGTAAGTTGGTCAATTGACTAATAGAGTACTGATACGCGGACGAGACTATACATGTGTGTCAACATTCTATTAGTCAATTAATTAATTTACCCAAAAATAAACTCCACCGAATCCCCTCAAATTAATCACCCTTCTAAAATTCATTAGAAAGATGAACAATTAAAATTTAATGTTTAAAAGTAATAGGGAAATTAATTAATATTTTCTTGAAATCTTTAAACCACGATTAAAGGCCATAATAATTTTCTCTCTCCAAAAAAGTAGATAAAATGAATGGAGTATGGGTAAATCAAAAGTACTTTAAGAAAATTATTAAATCCCAAACTATTTTAAAATGTAATATAATCAAATAAATTATCTATTAGTATCTAGGGAGTGGTTAGTATGAAATTAATTTTGGTCAATTGATAAATACAGTATCGACACGCAGGTGGGAGGTGATCTTTTTCTCGCATATCAATATTGATCAATTGACCAACTTACTATGAAATTAATTTTATGGTAACTGTTGTGTTAAAATTATGTATTGCAAGTGCACATCGTCTATTTTAGATTTGGCAAGTGCAGGTCGAATCACATAGACTAGATCAATTCTTTAATACATCTTTAATTAATATTTTAGACAAATTAGAAAAAAATGGTGAAAAAGATTTATTAACTAAATTATGCAAATTATTAATTAATAATGGAAACTATTAATGAGAAAAGATATCTAGGAATCAAAATCCACCAAATATTAATATAATAAATAATTTCTTATTTCCTAAATTAATTCTCAAATTATTTTCTCTTCCCTTTAAAAATAATGATTCATATAATTAATATGGGCAAGCATAAATTATGAAAAATTCACAGATTAACTATAACTTATCAAAACCTCACAATCATATGCAATTTATGCAGAGGAAAAATATGTTGACGAATATAATTAGTTATTAATTTTAGAACGAAAAAAAAATATTATTATGAAATACCTAATTTCATCATCATCCTAGGTATTAGAAATTTAACTAGTCATGAAATTAAAAACAAAAACAAATAATATTAGTACTACTATTTGCATGAAATAAGAACAATAATTAAAAAGAGAATTTTTATTATATCAATAAAAGAAAGTTACAAATAATCCCTGACGGTAGTATCACACGTGATTGGAACAAGAGAAAAGACAAACTATAAATATCTTACTCCCTTCTACACCTGTGAAAAACTAAAGAAAAGAAAATAGCAAGTAGTGCCCTTTCTCTCTAAAACAAGAGGCTTATTTATAGGAAAAATAATTGTGCCCTAATTTAAATTCATTGAAGTTGGACAGTTTTGTTCTTTTGATTTTCATATAATCCTCTGAGAGTCTTTTTTTTATCTTTAAAAGTTGGATATAAATCTTTTATTTGTTCCCAAAAAAATAAATATTATTTTTTATAAAATAAAATGTATTAGTTAAATAAAATAATAAATATAAAACAATAAATATGAAAACATTAAAATGTATTAAAAATGTGAATATCAGTAACCGGATCATAGGAATCAAGATTCTCTATGAAGATTTCTCTGTAAAAATCTTAGTAAAAATTTTATTGTGAAATTGATAACATATTAAAAAAAAAAATCTAACTGCTCAAAAATTTTACCGCAAACCTACTGCCATAAATAATCCGACTAGATAACTACACAAATTGTCCAGGCGGGAAATTTTGTCGTCATATACCAAACATAGAAAAAGACAACTTTTGGTCTACGAGTGCCAGCATTAGTAGCATGGCAGCACCCTGTCACACTTCAGGACTTCAACCTTATATTCCCTTTGTCCCTCCCACCAACAAAAATCACAATTGACCATTTCATATAGGAAAAAATTTAGGCCTAAATATAGATAAATACACATAATTTTTTTTTGGAAATTGTCTTTTTAATTTCTTTAATTAGAAGATTACTTTTTAATTTTTTTTACTTTCGGATTGTCTTCTCAATTTTTTCAATTAAGAAATTAAAATTTTAATTTTTTCTGATTATGTCTAATTGATAGTACCACATCAGAAATTGATGACATGACAACGACATGTGGCTAAAAAATATTTATGTGTAATATTGAGTCTCATTTTAATATTTATTCCATTAATTTTTTATATAGAAAAGGTAAATATAAGACTATTATTAATTTATAAAAAATTAAATTTAATACATTACAAACTCAGCTTAAAAAAATAATCATTAATCAATGTAATGATAAATATTTTAAAATGTATAAATGTACTACTAATTAAAATCTTGTTATTTCATAATCATCAGTAATCAATATAATGACAATATTACCCTTTTGGTATCAAAAATTAAGGCCTAAATATAGATTATTACCTTGAACTTTAAGTTTATTTCACAATCATAAATAATTAATATGATTAATTTTTTATTCCAAAAAGGGTAATTTTTTTATTAAATTTATTTTAAAAAATTAATAATGGTCTGATATTTACATTTTTGTTACACAAAATTAATTGAATAAATATTAAAATGAGACTCAAAATTATACATAAGTATTTTTTTAATCACTTGTGTGACGTCCCCAAAATAGGTATACATCACCCATCTTGGGTCGCCAGATACATGGTACAGAATACAAATACAATCTTAAATATACAACAAAAGCTGTGAGTTTTAATACAAATATTGTCTTCTAGACAATATCCACTCTCAGAATTGTAAGGTTTGTAATATTCATGAACGCAATTAAATTGCACAAAATTAGCGGAAACGTGTAAAATCAGAGTTTTAAAATTTTACAAACCATAAACCCGGATCACCCTTTATGCACAATTATTAATTAAACGAAAAGATAAAGAATAAAATCATACCCTTGAAGATCGAGCTTCCTCAGGTACAAGTTCACCTCCAATCCTTTTCGCGTTCAACTTGAATCCACCGGGTTTGGTCCCTTCCTTTGATCAACGTTAGCCACCCAAGTGTTTGGCCTCTAGAGGTGATCCACCAAGGAAGAAGAAGAATTCAAGAAGATGGGTTGTTGGCTAAACCCTAGTTTTTCTATCTCTATAGAAAAAGGCGTACTCTCCCAACTATTGGAATTACGTATTCTAATAATACGTCAACCTCTCTCACACCCATAATAAGACTCCTCTTATTTATAGATGTGGGCAACCCATCCTTAACAATTAAGGAATTGAGTTTTATTTTAATTAATTAAACTCTTTTAATTAATTAGGCTCCTAATCTTATTAGGAATAATTAATTAACCTTTTAATTAATTAAGCTCCCTAATCTTATTAGAGATAATTAATTAAACTCTTTTAATTAATTTGCCTCCTAATCCTATTAGGATATTTGAGAGTACTTTTATTAATTAATTCTCAAACTCCTTTAGGAATTAAATAATAATAATAGTAATAATAATGATAAGACTCCTCTTATTAATTTATATTTAATATTTCCAAAATATTAAATAATAAATATTAAGCTATTTAATTTATTTTATCACCATAGATTAAATTAAATATACTTAACTTATTATTACGATTATGTCATTTACTTCTTAAATAATTATTCTTCCTTTTATGGTGTGACCCTTTAGGTTCTCCATATTAAACCGGTTGTGAATAAATCAATTAGAACAATTCTAATCTTATTTAAATAAATAAATTAAACTATTAATTTATTTAAATAAATAATAATTATTCTACAATATGGATAAGCCTCCCTAGCGATTAACGACTTTCTAGATAATATAGATTTCAACATTAATCATAAAAGAACCTTTGAGTAAATAGTTACCGTACAATTCAATCCTTCCACCATTCAATGTCCCAATTAAATATAAGACATGGAATTTCTGTCAAGTCTTATTTTATTTAATTATATGTATTTCGACTCTTAAATGCACAACTCCAAATAATGCAAATTAGAAACTCCTTTCTAATTTCATTCTGCCTTGGCCAAGGACTACTGAGTTGTCATTTATCGAATCACATAGGACATTTCTCTTCTTTTACTAGAAGTGGTAGATTCTTTATTGATCATACATTATCTTCATGTACAACTTATTATACCCAAGCATACCCTTTGATATACCCTAAGGGTCTTAAGGAATAAGTCAAAGTATAACTTATCATACACAAGATACTATGATGATCTCAAGTCCAAGGATCACTTGTACTACTATCACTACAGGAATTCCTATTGACATGCAAGTAAAACTCCATTAGGTATTCCTTAGCGAGTCACGTTCAGTGAACTTATTCTCTAATAAGCACCTACATACTTGCTTTAGTGTCTCCACACAAATGATCATGAGATCAATCATCCTCATCCAATGAGCAAGCAACGTATGTACCAATCTATCCGGATTCACTAATCCCCAATTTAGTAATCCAACGATTGGGAACTATTTTAGTTTTAAGCTTTCTAAGAATTTAGATCTCATTAGAATGATCATCATCATTATTCTAAAAGCATTGCTTAAAACTATGGGTTTATCACATATTATTAAACAGCATCATGTAGATAATTTAAAAGCCTTTAATAAATTAATACTTTTTATTAATAAATGAATAAGATTGTTTACAAAGTATATGCTTTATCATCAAACATGATTGGCTTGTGTGCATACTACTTTCAAGAATAAGTCCTCATTACAATTACTATCACACTATTTAATAGAATAGTGAGGACTACTAATGTTATCGTCTGGACCATCACTCCGTTCCCCGACTAGTCCCTGCTACGTTCTCATTTCCTGAAGAGAACGGTGAAAGAAAGGGTGAGCTCAACTAGCCAGTAAGAAATATATTATGACTAAGATAATGCAGGATAAATTATCATTAGCCTTCAACAATGTTAAACTGATAAAATACAATAGACAATAAATTTAACTGCAGCGGAATAAGCAATCCATTAAAAGAGTCAAGCAGAGAATAAAATCTACTATCTTTTATGATTTAAAAGGTTTTTCATCACTTTTATCGCTGGGACTCAGCTTAATAAATAATCCACATCATCCTTGCACTACGGCCAATGATATTCATTAGGGTCACGACCACAAATTATCCATGTACTACGGGCCAAAGATATTCGTGTATTCATCAATGGTCATGATCATGCCAACAACTATCCATCAATGCACTACGGGCCAATGAGGACTTTTACCACATCATTTGTAACATTACGGTCATGATTATACCGAATAATCCTTGGTCATAATCATACCAAATCCATCTATGCACTACAGGCCACAGATGACTTTAAAAAAATATAAACATGAGGATGATGACAATGATATAAGAATTCAATAAAATAAGTTCAAGAATTAATTTATCCAAAAACAAATAACGTTTAAATTGTCAACATGATACTGCTTTGTGGGGTAAAACCCAAGAATGCTCAGAAGAATATTTCTATGAAAATATACTGGATGAAGCGCAAATATCAAGGATATTCCATTAATTTCATGGAGTATAAAAGCCAAAATTTTAACCAACTGAGTATAATAAAGAATGGAATAACAAAAGAAATCACCAGGCATGCGATATACGCACAGAAAGGATATTCCAACAGAATAATAAATACGGAACTAGGTCCGGCGTAAAATGCACAGACGGGATATTTCAACAGAATAATAAAGAATGGAATAAATAAGGATTTCACCAAGTATAGGGGAGTCCGCGTATACAGGTTATTCCAACAGAATAATAAAGACGGAACCAGGTTTGTCATAAAACGCACAAACAGGATATTCCAACAGAATAATAAAGAATGGAATAACATAAAGATTTCACCAAGTATAGGGTATGCCGCGTATACAGGTTATTCCAACAAAATAATAAAGACGGAACTAGGTCCGGCGTAAAACGCACAGACAGGATATTCCAACAGAATAATAAAGATTGGAATAACAAAAGGATTTCACCAAGTATAGGGTATGCCACGTATACAGGTTATGTATAGGGTATGCCGCGTATACAGGTTATTCCAACAGAATAATAAAGAATGGAATAACAGAAGTTCTCTTCATGAATATGAAAGAATAACACCCCTTACCGTAAAAGACACTGGATATCGAAGTAGTGAAGTAGCAGAATACTCTTCCTCTTTCTCTCTATAATTTCTCTCTCTAGAGTTTCAGTGTATTCGTAAGAAATAATGAAGGAATGAGCTTCTATTTATAGAAGAATGGATTGAATAGTAACTAATTCCTGAACGGTCCATATTGATTTATTTTTAAACGGACGGTTTAAATTGATTTACTATTAAAACTTAAAGCAACGGTCCATACTGATTTACTATTAAAACTTTAAACCAGCGATCCATATTGATTCACTATTATAACTTTCCACCAGCGGTCCATATTGATTCACTAATATAACTTCAACCAAAGGTCTGAAAAATTAGCACATCTCCTCATGGAATAATATTATACCCAAATACCCGAATGCACAATATTAGAGTGAATAGTAACCGGGTAAATAGTAACTCGTGAATAGTAACTCGTAAAAAATAACTCGTGAATAGAACTCGTGAATAGTAACTCATGAATAGTAACTCGTGAATAGTAACTCCGACATAAAAAGTGTCCCAAAAACACGATCGAACAATATAACCTCCAGACGTCAATTATCATCGGAATAGATGTCGGTTTCTACTAACACAAATAATTTCAACACAATGAAACTATCAAATTCATCTTTAATCAACACGAACTTATTCATCATTAATATTATAACTCACAATATTTAACAACCAGGTTGTTCCCAGGAAAGAGGGGGCTTTCCAATAAGGATTTCTCCCTATTGGCGCGCAATTAGGTGACCAAACCTCTCCTTGACAGAACTTCTAGACATTATAAATATTGTGATTTAACAATATGAATAACTTTGTCGTCTCAATTATTGATTTAATAATATAACATATAATGCAGATGATATTGTGACAATAATCGAATCAATAATATGAGAGATATGATGCAATAATTACTGTAGTAATAATTGAGTATAACTGAGTGACTTCTCACGTAAGTATCAATAATCAATACCGTGTGCCACTATGCAACCACACGTATTACTGTACTTTTACTACCGAGTAGTTCAACAATATTAATGGTAAAACTTCCGCCGTTATTTTCATAAAAATATTTTTGTCGTTTTTTTATTTCGACAATAATTCTATTGTGGGGTCCAGCAATGATTGTGTCGTCGTACGAATATTTCCTGTTAAAACAAATATTCCCCGACCAATCGAATATTATATAACAACTTACATACTTTGTAAAAATTATAAATAGTACCCACAACTATAATATTGTCTCAAATTCACACCATAATTTTTAAAAAAATATTTCGAGAAAATTAAATCTTTTTTCGTAAAATTTGAGATTTTACAACGTGTCGCTGCAATGTCATAAATTTTTTGAAGTGATACTATCAGTTAAACGTAATCAGAAAAAATTAAAAGTTTACTCCCCTAATTAAAAAAAATTGAGAAGACAATCTCCAAAAAGGAAAATAATTAAAAGTTTAATCCCCTAATTAAAAAATTGAGAAGACAATCTCCATTCTCCAAAAAAAAAAATTCAGAATATTAATACACATTTAGGCCTAAAATTAAAAATTACTTTTTACTAGGTTTGATTTTCTTTCATTATGTTTTTATATTTTTATTTGATATAGTATTGTTTTTTATCTTAACGTGTTAGTAATGATCCAAATATTTAATAAAATATTGCATAATAATTACATTAGTTTTCCAAAAAACTAAACTAATATAATGTATTTTTACCATTAAAAATTAGTAAATTTTTCTTAACATTAAAATTATACTCTCTTTGTTCCACAAAGACAGCTTTGTTTGACTCTTCTTGTAAGACCCCAAATTTTATGAATAAATATTTAATTTTCTTGAAATATTTTTTTCAAAATTATGATGTGAATTTGATATAATGTTATAGTTGTGGGTCATATTTAGAAATTTTAAAAAGTATGCAAGTGGTTATATAATATTCGATTGGTCGAGGAATATTCTATTTGTCAGGGAATATCCGTACGACGACACAATCATTGGTGGTCCCCACAATAGAATTATTGTCGAAATGAGAAAATGACAAAAATATTTTTATAAAAATAACGGCGAAAGTTTTACCGTTAAAACTGTTGAACTGCTCGGTAGTAAAATTACAGTAACACGCGTGGTTGCATAGTAACACACGGTATTGATTATTGATGCTTACGTGAGAAGTCACTCAGTTATACTCAATTATTACTACAGTAATTGCTGCATCATATCTCTCATATTATTGATTCGATTATTGTCACATTATCATCGGCATAATATGATATTTTATTAAATCAATAATTTAGACGACAAAGTTATTCATATTATTAAATTGCAATATTTACAATGTCTAGAAGTTCTGTCAATGAGAGGTTTGGTCATCTAATTGCGCGCCAATAAGGAGAAATCCTTATCGAAAAGCCCCCTCTTTCCTGGGAACGACCTGGTTGTTAAATATTGTGAGCTATAATATTAATGATGAATAAGTTCGTGTTTGATTAAAGATGAAATTGATAGTTTCATTGTGTTGAGATTATTAGTGTTAGTGAAAATCGACATCTATTTCGACGATAATTGATGTCTGAGGGTTATATTGATAAATCGAATAATTAATCGGATAAATGAGCAATTAATTGCTACTAATTCACATATTTATATAACTATTTGTTCACATGTGTGTACTATTGAGTCACATTCATTTACTATTAGGGGAGTTGGTGCAAGATTGATAATACTTGCATGACTAAGTTAAAAATAGAGGTATAGATAAAGGTACTATACTGTAATTCGTATTTTCACATGTCTAGAACTATTGATTCACATGATTTACTATTAGGGGAGGTGGTGCAAGTTTGATAATACTTGCAGGACTGAATTATAAATAAAAGAAAAGTTGAAGGTATTGTACTGTAATATTTCGAGCCCCAAAACGAGCAATTATCGAAATTATATTTTCTTATAAATAGAAGCTCATTCTTCCTTCTTTTCACCAATTCACTAAAGCTATAGAGCAATTATTATAGAGAAAAATTATAGGAAGAAAGAAGAAAAGAAGTCTGTTACCTCTCTATTCAAGTATCCAGCTTTATTCTAAGGTAAGGGGTATTATTTCTTTCGTATTCATGAAGAGAGTTTCTGTTATTCCGTTCTTTATTATTATGTTGGAATAACCTGTCTATGCGAAATACCGCATATATGGTGAAATTCTTCTGTTATTTTATTCTTTATTATTCTATTAGAATATCATGTCTGTGCGGATTACGCTAGACCTGGTTCCATTCTGTTGGAATAACCTGTCTGTGCGGTCTATCGCATGCATGGTGAATTTTTGTTATTCCATTCTTTATTATTCTGTTGGACTATCCTGTCTATGCGATTTACGCATGACCTGGTTCCATTCTTTATTATTCTGTTGGAATATTCTGTCTGTGCGATTTACGCATGACCTGATTCCATTCTTTATTATTCTGTTGAAAATAACCTGTCTGTGCGGTCTATCGCATGCATGGTAAATTCTTCTGTTATTCCATTCTTTATTATTCTGTTGGAATAACCTGTCTATGTAGATTACTGCATGCATGGTGAATGATCCTTTGTATTCATATGAATAATATTTTCATTCAAAAGGGGTTTCTGCCAGGGTAATTTCGTAATTTTTTTGACCCTCAAAAATTTTGAAAAAATTTGAAATGATAATTTGATGAGTTTTCTAGATTGTGTCCAAAAATAGCGATTTTTGGATGTATAGATTAAGAGTTATGGATTTTATGGGAAAAGACTATTTTAAAAATAAACCCTTATAACTCTTTGTGGTTAACTCCAAAATTGGTGAAATTTTTATTGGGAGTACATATATATAACAGGAGTATACCCTGTAAATTTTAGAATTTTTGGACAAAAGTACAATTTATGATAAATGTCTAAATATTTGGCAGTTTTGGCCATATAAAAAATAATAAATGAATTTTAAAAATTTCGAGAAAAATATATGTTCAATATAGGACTATATTCTGCTAAATTCCAGAAAAAAAATATTTGTGGGACTGATTTGATATTTTTCATGAAAATGAACTAGTTACGAGTAAATGAATTAAATATGTTATGTGAAGTAACAAAATTAAAAAATAGGATTTTATGGCTTAGGAATTCTATATAGGCCCTATATGCAGATTTTTGATGAGGGATTTGATAATTGGTGATGAAATCTTATGAGTATGGCATTTTTGAATGATTAAATGAATTATTTGGTAAAGTATAAATAATTAAAATAAATTGTTTACAAGTTTAAGAAGTGATTAAAATATTATTATAATATTAATAATATTAGATTATGAGTTTATTAAGTGGTTAATAATATTTGGATAAATTTAAAGTTTTTAATATTTATTCTTGTTTTCGTTTGATTACTGTTTATATCATTGTCATCATCCTCATGCTTATATGGTGATAAAAGTTATCTTTGGCTTACGTGCAAAGATGGACCGTTGATTATTGAATTGTATATCTTTGGTTTACGTGCAAAGATGGACTGTTGATTATTGATTTTATAGTTGTATATCTTTGGCTTACGTCCAGAGATGGACTTGGTATGATTATGACCAGGGATCATTCGGTGTAATCATGACCTGTAATGTTATAAACGATGTGGTAAAAGTTCACAATGGTCTGTAGTGCATTGATGAACAGTTTTTGGTATGATTATGACCAGGGATTATTCGGTATAGTCATGACCATTGATGATTTAATGAATATTCTTGACCCGTAGTGCATGGATGATTCGATGACGTGATTTATTTATTTAGTTGAGTCTCAGCGATAAAAATTGATGAAAATATTTTAAATTATAGAAGATAGTAGATATCATGCTCTACTTGACTCTTCTAATGGATTGATTATTCCGCTACAGTTAAACTTGATGTCTATTGTATTTTATCAGTTTAACATTGTTGAAGGCTAATAATAATTTATCATACATTATCTTAGTCATAACATTTTTTACTGGAGTTGAGCTCACCCTTTTGCTTTTATTGTTCTCTTCAGAAAATGAGAACATAGCCAGGACTAGTCGGAGAACGGAGTGATGTGTCATAGTAGTCCTCATTATTCTATAAAATAGTGTGATAATAAATATAATAAGGACTCCATTGAGTGTAGATATTATCTAGATGACAATATTTGTATTAAAACTCACAGCATATGTTTTGTCGTATTTTACATGACAGTTGTATAATTAAGTTTTTATTTGTATTTTATACCATGTATTTGGCGACTCAAAATGGGTGATGTATACCTATTTTGGGAGCGTCACACTTCTGGTCAAATTGATCAATTTTAGAATTGATAATTAAATAAATTTATGTATATTCTTGAACTTTCAGAAATTGGATATTGTACTAAATTAACATAAATATTTAATAAAGATAAAAACATAATGACAACTAAAAAAATGCCATCACATCTTTCAAGGAAGTAACTAGAAGGACTATTATTTTTTTAGTGTTATTATTAGAAAAGGGTTATATAATATTCACATACACATATGTATATTATAGACCCCGTCTGATAAATAAGGCCCGTAAATATTATGTAATTTTTTTTATGTGATAATAATATTATTATTTTTTTAAAAAGATAATAACAATAATAATTTAAAAAAAAAGATTTGTAACTAACATACCAGGGTCAGGGTGGTGAGTGTTTCCCTCTCATCACAACCAGGCAGTCTCTAACCAAAATTTGTTCCCACCAAAACGCCGTTAAGAAATATTCCCCCAAAAACACAACTATCTCGGCTTTCTCCCTCATCATTATATATGTATGCCCTCGTCAAAAAAACTCCCAATGATCCCACCACCACCAACAATGGCGTCTCAAAACACCTTATTCCTCCATTTCTCTCTCCTCCTTCTCATTCCTCTTGCCGCCGGTGACGACGCTGCCGTAATGGCCAAACTCTCCTCCTCCTTCACCCCCTCCCCGCCCGGCTGGACCGGAAAATCCTACTGCGACTGGACCGGCGTCGACTGCGACAGCTCGAACCGGGTCACCTCCATTAATCTCGCATCCAAATCTCTCTCTGGCTCCCTCCCGTCGGAGCTCTCTCAGCTATCGCAGCTCAAAACCCTCGCCCTCCAGAGAAATTCCCTCTCTGGATCCGTACCTTCCTTTGCTAATATTTCTTCCCTTCAGGAAATCTTCCTAGACAGCAATGGTTTCACTTCTGTGCCGCGAGATTTCCTTTTGGGTCTTACTAATTTGCAAACTGTAAGCATTAGCGATAACCCAAAACTTTCCCCATGGGAAATTCCTCCTTATTTGACAGAAAGTAGTAGTTTGGGCACATTCACGGCTGGTAATTCAAGCATTGGTGGGTCAATCCCGGATTTCTTTTATTCGTTCCCGAATTTGCAGAATCTGCGGCTTTCTTACAATAATCTTACTGGGTTTTTGCCCAAATCATTAGGGGGTTCAGAAATTCAGAATCTTTGGCTGAACAATCAGGTACATGGATTATCAGGCACTATTGATGTGTTATCTTCCATGTCCCAGCTCTATCAAGTTTGGCTTCACGCCAATGCTTTCACTGGTCCGGTCCCTGATCTCTCCAAATGTGTAAATCTATTTGATTTGCAGCTCAGGGATAATCAGTTCACTGGGGTAGTCCCTCTTTCGTTAATGGAGCTTCCGAAATTGGTTAATATTGCTTTGCAGAACAATAAATTACAGGGTCCGGTTCCTTTGTTTAGAAATGGTGTTAAAAGCACTCTTGGGGATACTAATAGCTTCTGTAGAGATACTCCTGGTCCTTGTGATCCTCAGGTTAATGTGCTTCTTGCGGTTGCTGGGGCTATTGGGTATCCCATGTCACTTGCGGAATCTTGGCAAGGGAATGATGCTTGTGCCAAATGGACTTTTGTTACTTGTGATTATCAGGGGAAGAGTGTGACAGTCGTGAACTTTGCCAAGCAGCATTTTTCGGGTACAATTTCGTCTGCTTTTGCGAATCTGACTTCTTTGAGGAGTTTGTTGTTGAGTGAAAATGACCTTACTGGTTCTATTCCGGAGAGCTTGACAACATTGCCTGAGCTCCAAGTTCTTGATGTGTCCAATAATAATTTGAGTGGGCCAATACCAACTTTTCAACCTACTGTGAAGTTTATCACAACAGGCAATTCGTTGATTGGGAAAAATATTAGTGGCGATGGTGGAAATGGTGATTCACCTGGGTCTGCAAACACACCTACCGGAAGTCTATCTGGGACATCAAAAGGGGGTTCAGTTTCAGCAGGTATGACTGCTGGTGTCATTATTGCTATTTTGGTTTTTATTGGGGTTGTGTTATTTGTGTCTTACAAGTGTTATGTCAAGAAACGGAATCAAAGATTTTGGAGTATCCAGAGCCCTAAAAAGGGGAAGCAAATGGTTAATGGTAACATGATAGTTGGTACTAGTAATTATGGTGGAGGCCATAGTGAATTGCAGAGCGAGAGTTGTGGTGAACGTACAGAGATGCCTGTGTTTGAAGGTGGGAATGTTGTGATTTCAATTCAAGTGCTTCGACAAGTGACAGACAATTTCAGTGAAGATAATATATTGGGTAGAGGTGGGTTCGGTGTTGTATACAAGGGGGAATTGCACGACGGGACTAAGATTGCCGTGAAGAGGATGGAATCTGGTGTAATGGGTACAAAAGGGCTGAATGAATTCCAAGCAGAAATTGCTGTCCTTACAAAAGTTAGGCATAGACATTTAGTTGCTCTTCTAGGATATTGTATAAATGGCAATGAGAGACTTTTGGTGTATGAGTACATGCCGCAGGGAACATTAAGCCAACATTTGTTCGAGTGCATGGAACTTGGGTACCCTCCGCTTTCATGGAAGCAAAGAGTGACGATAGCATTGGATGTGGCAAGGGGGGTTGAGTACCTACATAGCTTGGCCCAACAAAGCTTCATTCATAGAGATCTAAAGCCTTCTAACATACTTCTTGGGGATGACATGAGGGCAAAGGTTGCAGATTTTGGTTTGGTAAAAAATGCGCCTGATGGAAAGTATTCTGTTGAAACTCGGTTGGCGGGAACTTTTGGGTATCTTGCACCCGAGTATGCTGGTAAGTTACCCTTGCACTTCTTATTTTGGTGCAAACTAAAATTACTTGTAGTTTGGCAGCATAATATAATTCTGTCCTGCCATATGCTACTTACACTAGATATTTATAGTACTCAAGAACTTGGAGTTGAACATACTTCTTTGCCAGTTGTTAAATGTTATGTTCTGGTCAGTGATCATTGTGTCTAATTTTTGGCTCGTAGAATGAATGCAGCTTGAGTTTTTTGTCATAACTTGGGTATTATGAAAAAGGCAATCCTCAAAATCCTGACAATGATGATACACAACCTTGTAAAGAATAGAAGCATTTTCTGCCATGCAAATGGGAGTAGGGTTATCAGCTGAATCGCTATGTTAAATAGAAATATATGGTACACACAGAGGAAGAAATTAGGATTATTCTGAAGGGGAATTGATATTTCCACAAGGGAAATTGATATTTCCACAAGGTTCCCCTCACATGAATAGTAAACGGGACCATTATTCATGTGAATGAGGCCTTGTGGAAATATCAATTCCTATATTTTGTTTTGTTGTAAGTTATGTATCACATTTGGATACTTTTTCTATCAGTATCTGTGTGTTTCCTCGTGCAATATCTTCTTTTACTTTCTTTTGCGTGTTATTGATGAATTTGTTCGCATGATGTTATTGAATCTATGTGAGCTTGAATTATTTCGTTTTCAAGTTTACTTGTGAACCATTGAGTGACCAGCTAAAACTGACTGTGAATCAACTTCTTTTCTTTTGAGTGGTATAGATCTCTGTACTTGAACTGAATTGGGAAGATTGTCTTGATCCATTTAATATCTAGCTTTGTAGGTGTGATTAATCAATTTATCTGCAAAGTTTTTCAGGGTCTTGAAGTCAGCATGACCGTAGATTGTTGTCTCATTAACTGTGTGTGGCACTTTCAATACTCAATACCTAAATTAAATCTTGTTTGTTCCCAACAGCAACTGGCAGAGTGACTACGAAAGTGGATGTTTATGCTTTTGGAGTAGTTTTGATGGAAATAATCACTGGTAGAAAATCTCTTGACGAGAATTTGCCAGATGAGAGCTCTCATTTGGTCACATGGTTCCGCAGGCTCCTAATCAACAAGGATAACATTCGAAAGGCTATAGATCAAACTCTTGACCCTGATGAAGAAACATTCGACAGTATTTGTAGGGTGGCTGAGCTGGCGGGTCATTGCACAGCTCGCGAGCCATTTCAGAGACCGGATATGAGCCATGCAGTTAATGTCTTGGGTCCTCTTGTAGAGCAGTGGAAACCTTCTCATCCCCTGGAAGAAGAAAATTATGGCATTGATCTCCACATGAGCCTTCCTCAAGCTCTTCAAAGATGGCAATCGGATGAAGGTACTTCCACGATGACTGGTATGTCATTTGGTCAAACTCAGTCAAGCATTCCATCAAAGCCTTCAGGATTCACAGACACTTTTGCTTCAATGGATTGCCGATAACAGAAAAGAGAAGAAGATATTCTTTCTGAACAGGAGAAAAAGTGTGATTCAGGGAGGGGAAAGACGTAGAAAAGAGAGCCAGGTTCCTTTGCTTTCCAGAATCTCCGAAAGGAAATTATGCTTTGTCATTAAATTTATTTATTTATTCCTTACACGTATATCTTTTTAGTATGCATTTCTCATGATTTATCTACTGTACGTGACAACCTGAACCAGTAGAGCTTTAGTTGTATTTGATTAGTAGATTAGAGCTTATTGACTTCTTCTTTTTGTGGGTGGTGGGGTGGTGGGGGGGTGGCATGGTGTTTTTGATGTTGTGTAGAGAAAAGATAAAAGGAAAAAAAAAAGCAGAACTAATATCAAATTCTTGTATCCTTGTCATTAAAGGTATATTAGTACTTTTATTTAGGATGGTTCACCTTCTTTATTGTTTTTTGTTTATTGAGTATTTCAAGTATGTTTCAATCAGAGCATTGTTGCCAAATATCTATGGGTTCGGGTATTGTGACAACATTTGTTGCGGCAAGATTTAAGTTATTATTCTTATATATATGTTAGGGGTCTCAAAATTTGTGTCAAATAATGTCTTAAATGATCTGTATTTAACCTTCAACAGTTTCAACTACTACTTTCCAAATGTGAGAACAGATTATTCTGTGTGCCAACACCAATTAAAAAAGGATGCCCCTGAGAAAAACTTGTATAGGGAATAAAACTTTACAAATCTGGCTGGATCTAAGTAAGCTGGCAAAAGAGTGAGATAGGAGATTTGATCCTTTATATATGTGTGTTTATTTTTTATTTATATTTGTTTATTGTGTAAATCAATGTATTAAGTAGGGTGGTGGGGTTGAAGTAGAGGTAATCTCACATGGGGATGAGAAAAGAGAAAGAGCATAAAGGCCCATGGTTGAGTTGCACATGTTGTAGGGACTTCTTTTTTGAGTTGTTTTTTTCGTTTATGTTATGATGAGTTTGTTTGATGATTCACGTCGTTGGACAGATATGAGATGAGACAACTGAATTATTATCATTTTATTTGTAGAATTTATAAATATTAAGAATTTAATGTTGTTTCATATTTATTTTTAAATTTATGGCGTATTTACTGTAATAATATAATAATATTTTGACGACCAAGGGATATATATATATATATATATATATATATATATATATATATATATATATATAGTTGTGTATTACACAGTACGGATATGGCGACGAGTTTTTTGGGCTATGACGATGGTTCACCTGTCGTCATAGTCTAAAATAGAATCTAGAATAACTATGACAACGGGTGAAATCGTCGCTATAGCTCAAAACTGTCATTATAACCGACTGTATAATATACAGCTGTGTACATATATTTTTTCATGTATATATATATATATATATATATATATATATATATATATATATATATATATATATGTGTGTGTGTGTGTGTGTGTGTGTGTGTGTGTGTGTTTGGCTATAAGTAAATCATCAACTAATTATATTTCGACACATTATTTTATTGGTTGAATCCTTGAATTCTTTTAAGTGCATGGTTTTACCATGTTGTCTATTTATATTTGCAAATCAAGCTTGATGGGTTTGTTTCGGTAGCATTTGCAGCGTTCGTATCATTTTTTTTTTGTGTTGAGTTTGAATTTCTAACACTACGTTTATGAATTACATAAATTACGTGTGAAATAAATTATATTTGGCTGTTAGTAGATAAACAAGATTTTTGAATAAATTTAAACTTTCAAATGTACTAAACACTTCAAACGTTGTGTTAACAAATACTTCCTCTATTCTTAAATAAGTGGCGTTTTAGAAGAAAAAATTTGTTCCAATTTATTTTTTATACAACTTTCTTGGAGAATGAATTATTTATTTTCATATATCACCACTACCTTTTCTCATTGTCCTAAGAAATTCTCACTGTTATTATTAATAGTTTTCAAGTTCTCATAAAGGGGTAGGTGATGGAATTTTACACATATTTTAACTATTAAATGATTTTTTTAATTCATGTGCAAAAACCTTAAATAACAATTATTTAGGAACGGAGGGAGTATATATGTTTAACACTGAATATACGATTGAACTTTAATTTATTATATAAAAAAAAGATAAATTAAATAAATTTAAAATTAGACTAATCTCTACGAACCCGTGTTCCCGTGATCCCATAAACTATTTTTGATCTTTATAAATTGTTACTGGCGATATTCAATCTCAAAACGTCCGAGTTTACGGCTCGTTCCGAGATGTCATTTAAACCACTACGCCGACGGTTATTTTTTCTCCCTTTTTCCTTTCAAATTCTTCTATCAAAAGAATTTAGTTTTTTCAGTTAAATTGACCATTTTTGTATTCAATATATATATATATATATATATATATATATATATATATATATATATATATATATTTGCAAATATGTATGTGGAAAAACTATAATGATAAGAAAATACGTCAAATTTACTATCATCTCCAATTTTTATAAGTTTGAAAATATAAATAAACATTCTGAATTTTTAATTATAAAATTGGTGATCAATTTGACCCCAAAAAAAATCAAACTAAGTCAATTTTTTAGGGTATAAGCCTATGAAGTAATAATTTATAACAAAATAAATACATACCATAACAAGCATAAAGGAGAAGAACAAAAATAAGAAGTGCCACCAATTATGGAGCATTTTCGAGAATAAAAATATATCAAAAAAATATTATGACTAAATAACATTCTTCCAACCCTCAAAAATTGGTTTAATTAGATTTTGTAAGTCAAATATTAGTACTAAAAGTTTTCATTTTCATAGAAACAAGGACAAAAATGTAATTATGTATAATTTTGCGCACTATAAATTTAAGGGGGGTGTATTCAATTAAGATTTTTAAAGACTTTTAAAGATTTTAAAAGTTTGGTTGTATTCAATCAAGACGTTTTAAGAGTTTATAAAAGTTTAGTGGTATTCAATTACAACTTTTTTAATGTCTTTAAAAGTTAGATGGTATTGAATTAAGATTTTTACAAAGTCTATAAAAGTATTTTGGTATTCAAAAAATCATAGACTTTTCAGATTTTTATTAAATGGTAGAGTTTGACAGACTTTAGAAAAATAATTATAACTATCAACTCATATCCAAAGTCTGACCTCATCTCTAAAGATTTCTAAAAACTTCATATCTCATCTTAATAAACTAAATAAATTTAAAATACAATTCACATGAATCCAATATTTTTAATTGCTTCACATGAATCCAATATTTCTATTTACTTTATAATCTAGAATAATTAATACTTCTGTTGTACCCATAAAAATAAAATATTTATTTTGTTTTTGTAGTCAACGTACAAAATTCAAAATTTTTAAAATTTGAATTTATTTGTTATTTAATAATAAACACACGTTATTATTTCAAAAATAAAAATAAATACACAATATTTTATAATTTCGTAAATTAACTTAGAATCAGAGTTAAATGAAGAGAAAAAAAGTGAGAGAGAGAAAGTAATTTATATAGGAGTACGTATTTTATAGTGATATATAGTTGTATAAAATATATAAGTTCTTCAAGCTTTTTATCATAATTTTATTATATGTTACATTACTAAACTAAAATTTTATTAAAAAGAATATAAATAAAAAAATATTTTTTTATTTAAAAAATAACTTGCTATTTTAAAATATACATTAAACAAGTATATATTATTTTTATTTGCAAATTTTGATACTAAGACGGTGTAATATTCAAATATTTGAATGAAAATCGAAATATATTGCAAATGTTTATATTAATTTTTTAATTGCTAGTTACGTAAATAAGTATTGATGACAACTTTTGTAGACTGGAATGAAAAATAATAATTTCAAATAAGCGTACGCATATGCATAAAGTATATATAGTTCAATGAAAAGTGAGTTTAATTTTTGTATTACGTCTGTAATTTCTAAAGTTTTATTGGTATCCGAGTATCCAAATGTATTATTAAATGAGTAGAATAATATGAACGATTTCAACATATATAAAATCTCATGCCACAATAATATAATGAGATTTACTCTAGTTCATGAAAAAAGAGGGAAATGTTGTACACATGAGCTAATTAACAATTAATATAAGTTGCAAGATATATTAGAAGTATATAAAAGTCTATTACAGTCTTGATAAAAAGTTTATAAAAGTCTGTTACTTATTTCATAGTCTATAAAAGTCATTTTAAAAAAATCTTTAAAGTCTTTGAAAGATATTAAAATCCCACAAATTTTACAAAAGTATATCACTTAAAAAAAGTTTTTTAAAATCTTAATTGAATACACCCCTAAAAGTATATTACTATTCTACTCTTATCTTGCAGTATTTTCGACTTCACAATTATTATTGAATTAAACACTCAATAAATTATTCAAAAAAAAACACTTAATAAATATTAAAATAAATATTTTATAAAAATGCAAATTTAAAAATCATAAATATATAAATAAGACCCTTTTACAAATTGTGGGCCGTGGCAGTAGTAATTGAAAGGATGACAAAGAAATGGAAGTTCTTCATGTCCACACGGTTTGACGTTTTTACCCTTTAACATTCAATAAATGTCAAAAAAAATAATGAAATAACCTATTTTAATTACACATAACCTGGAGATGGGCGGGTCCAAAATGAAAAGAATACTATATCTTCATTATAATGAGAAAAAACAATCGATAAATATGAAATTTATGTATTCATATCTAAATAAAACTGATTAGATGGAGTAAATTGTATCAATAACATTTACAAATTAGAAGGGAAAAAAGAAGGAAACTTACAATTATCTAATTAACTAACTTAATTAGTTCAATTTTATAGCAGCCGTAATGGGACAAGTCTCAATAATTAGACTTATCCAGTGAAATTTGACAAAGAACTAGCAGAAAAATAGAGTAAGGAAGGGGGAAAAGAGAGAATAATATAGAGAAGAGAGAATTGGGGAAGAAGCAATAACATATTTTCACTCATTAGCTATTTTCAATTGTGAATGATTTCCATACATATACTCTCATCTCATTCACACCTCAGCAAATAAGAGAGGACAATGATGACCCAAAAATTACAACTGAAAAAACTGAAATACCCTCTAACTTATATTTCTATATCCCTGCATATTCCTTACATTCTCTGCTCCTCAAAAACACCCTTGCCCTCAAGGGTGGGGTTTATCACAAACAAAAGACTGAAAATATGAGAACAACAAATACCACCTATACTAGAAAGTCCTTGACTTTCAGCAGCTGCAGATTGTTTGTTGAATTCATGTAATTGCTAATGTTGAGCTTATTTTCAGCACACCACATAGAGTAACTATTTCACCAAGGGAATTATTCTTCTCCATAACCACAACCACCAACTTGGTCTCAATTAATGCTATACCATTATCCCATCTGTTGACAACCTCCTTGTCTTCAAGGTGACATTTAAGAGTGTTTCTGCATTCTTCAGCAATTAGTAGTAATATTATCTCCCCCCCCCCCCGGATCAAATATAACACCACAATACAGGCCACTTTCCTTTAATTCGGATGTCTAGATGTTGTCATTCCTCTTCATGCTTGGCCCTCGCTTAGTTACCTCACAGTATGCGGATTCTTTTCCATTTCCATGTGTTATCTTTATCTGTTGCACCGTGACATCATCCCTAGTAACCCACACATTCTTTGTTGACCCGTGCATGTTAACTAGATCATTAATATTTGTGGTCCTGGTAGATATCATGGTTGTATCAGTATAAAAGAAAGGAGACATCATAAGGCTATGAAATTCTTCGAGTGCCAAACACATCAGGAACTTGCATAGGCAATATGGTGAATCTCTTGAAGGTGTTTGTACTAAAATCAAAAGATACGTTCACCACTAGTATGGTATTCACGTAAGAAATATCATCTTCACACACAACCTAAGATTGATTTTGTTCAAGAGCACTCCTCATCTCTATTGAAAACTGAACTCCAAGTATGAAGTACAACAACCATGGGGAAAACCCACCATGATTCCATTTAGTGCAAACATAAGACTCAACACAGATATTAGTATATAGAGCAAAAAATGCAACCTCGTTTATGAAAACAAACCCATTTTTACCTTCAAAATCATGCTAGTAAAGGAATTGTAGAAAGAAGAGCTCACCATGAACAAGGTAATTCCAGTGTGTTGTCTTCCAAAATTCTATTTTAATTTCTTCATTTTTTCCTCCATTAGCATTAGTATTAAAACCATCAAATATTGTACCTTTAATGATTTGAACTCTCTTGTTTGTATAATAGCCCTTGTATAAGAAGAGAACGTCAACAATGAATACAAAAGGCATATAGCATGTATGTGGTTGAACCGCGTTAAATAAAAACTTCAGAACAATGTAGCTTTCTCTTTGATCCTGCTATTGATATTCCTCGGGTTTCTGAGCTATAATATCCTGTTGTTCCTACTCCATGCTTGAGTTGTTTGCACTATTAGAATGGTTGTCTGCATTGTTACTTGAGTTGTCTGCATTGTTAAAATTCTCGACTAATGCCATCTTGTCCAATATAAATTTTGGACCTTTGTCTTGAATTACATCAACACCCATGCCTTGCTCATTGACTACTTGTGGGCTATTTGGGACAAGAAATGAAACACCAAATGGACGAAACCCA
Organism: Panax japonicus; assembly: GCA_020205505.1. Taxonomy (NCBI): domain Eukaryota; kingdom Viridiplantae; phylum Streptophyta; class Magnoliopsida; order Apiales; family Araliaceae; genus Panax; species Panax japonicus. The sequence goes on from CM035103.1 coordinate 47,546,973, forward strand.
CAACTCTGTATGTAGCCTTACTTGGTGTCATAAAGAAACTAAACTAAATGCTCAACAAGCATTCGCTCTTGATATAAGAAAGTGTATCGTCGAGCTTGGAAACGAGCAGTAACTTCAAACACTATCCTAGTCACTCTTTGGAACAATTCAAACACGTGTTCTTTTTGCTCTGTCGGTGCAATGATGATAATCTTATGACATTTACCTTTAATCGAACAACCATATTGCAACATATTAAACTTTTTAATAAACCTTCTTCCAAATCCCTTTATATTTGCATGAAATATCTCTCCAACATTGTTGTCCATGGTAGAAACACATGAGTTAGTACCCAAATCAATTGTAAGGACATGATTACCAGATTGGACCAAAACAAAATTATCTAAACGAAAGATTTGAACCATTCTCTTATTTTCCTCAAGTTGTGAGTCCATGTAGTCAAAAATTTAACTATCCTTCTCAGCTAACTTATAGAACCTGTACATATCCTCTGCATATTTAACAACTACCAATTTATCAGTATCATTAGCAGATTCAATATCAACACTTAGCTCCTTTGGTTTATTAGTTAACCCACAAATAACACTCATTGGAATTTCAGTCCCACCTCCACTATCGTTGTACTTTGGCAGATATTGATTAGTTATAACGTACAAGTAACCCTCCTTCTTGGCATAACCAAAATTTAGAACACTCCTAGGCATTTCATCAAACACCTTGCCTTTGACTTGCTCATTCAGTTCTTCAACTTGATTATTGAGTGAAACTGGGTCTAAAATTTTCTCCTTAAAGCCTTCCTCATCTCCATCATCCTTGATAAATGGATTGAATAGTTGATTCTGCAATTGAATTTGATTTACCTCTTCCTCTTCAAAATCCAAAACCACCTCATCTAGATCATCATTTTCATCAGAATCTTGCCCCATGGATTCTGTTGCTATATATAGGCAATCATCCTCTTGGTTAGCACCACATATTAGAACTTTTCGTTGATGCTCTGGCTCTGGATTTGGGAAAGGTTGTTTCATGGCTGTAACGAATTGATCAAAACCATCGGGGGGATCTGGTTTAAAGGCAGTAATGTATCCCCTTCTTTCGGGAATTTTATCAAACACATTACACGCGTAAACTGTCTCTATTTTATTTGTGCATAAAGTCGCTATGTTTTCCACCAAGTTAAACGAAGAGTCACCACATACAGGAAAGGAATTTACTTTGTCATGAATTAATTGATCAGAGAGGTGATGAATTTATAGGCTTGGAACTACAAGTTTTGCTAGAAATTCCTCATGATCTCTCTCCTCATTGATATCTGGATCATCTTCTTCATCGTTATCATCTTGGTATACAGACTTTATGGCGTCAGTTGCTTCACACCAGTAGTCCTCTTCTTCCGTATAGCCACAAATAAGCACTTTTAGATCATGCTTTCGATCGAATATTGCACGAGATTGCAAACGCACAGAGAGAAGAGCCTCTCCTTTCATCCTCTGCTCCAACTTCTCCTCAAAACCTTGTTTGAGGTTTTTAACCAATTCCTGTAGCTGAGTTTGTAATTGTCGAATGATGTTTGGTCCTTAACATGAGTTTCCGAGTTGTTGCGTTGCTGATTATTGGTCACCATGGCTGGATCGGAAAGGCTTTGATATTAACTGTAATGAACTAGCCTAATTAGTTCAATTCTGTAGCAGATGTAATGGGACAAGTCTCAATAATTGGACTTATCCAGTGAAATTTGACAAAGAACTAGCAGAAAAATAGAGTAAGGAAGAGGGAAAAGAGAGAATAATAGAGAGGAGAGAATTGGGGAAGAAGCAATAACAGATTTTCATTCATTAGCTTTTTTAATTGTGAATGATTTCCATACATATACTCTCATCTCACTCACACCTCAGCAAATAAGAGAGGACAATGATGACCCAGAAATTACAGTTGAAAAGACTGAAATACCCTCTAACTTATATTTCTATATCCCTGCATATTCCTTACAAATTACTTCTTCATCATTAGCGCTTTACACTAAGGTGGTGTTTGATTGTGTTTGAATATCTCTTAATTCATCTGCCTCTTATTCGGTCAAAAACAAATCTAGTTTGATAATTTTTTCTGTCTCTTAATGACTCTTAATCGTTAAGATAGGAACTCAAATCTTACTTATTAAACTGTCTCTTAATAGTTTATTTAAATTGTATGGACAAAAATAACTTCAATAAATATTGTACTATTTCAATTTCAAATTTTAAGACCATTCAAATAATTTTTTTTTAAAATAACTCATAGTGTTAAAATGGTAAAATAGTGTCAGTCAAGTGTTTTACACTTTTTAGTTATTAAACCGTTTTTTAAATTCATATGTTATTTCATTCAGATGATCTAATTTACTAAGATGTATTAACCATTCAGATCTTAATTACTCAGTTTGATCAAACATCACCTAAGTATGAATTGCTAATACTTATGGCTACATTATGCAGAAGTTATAATTAAAATAATAACCACATGTATAGTAATATTACTCCTACAAATCCTGCATGAATAAGAAGGATCAAGAGCACTCATCTTATCTAGCACTCTTCCTTAAATAGTACTCCTTTATTAAAATTACGTCGTTTTGGAAATTCTTAAAAGAAAGTGGTCCCACTTATTTTCCTTTTATTTACAAAAATACCACTAACAGTCCCACTTATTTTTTAAAAGAATATTCAAAACGATGTAGTTTTAATAAAGAAGTACTACTTAAGGAAGAGTGGTAGATAAAGAGAGTGCTCTTAATCCATCTTCCCTGCATGAATATCATATACATTTACGTCAACATAATAAAATTCCAAATAAGACAACCCGAGCCATAATACCGGATCCGGTTATCATGAAGTTAACTTCATTATAAGTTGATCAATCAACCAATACAGTCCTGACACGCAGAGAGAAATCACATCTCGACTTGCGTATCGACACTGTATTGATCAAATGACCAAAATTAACTTCATACTTAACACCCTCCATAATACTCGAGTCAAAGCCCAAAAAGTAAGAAATAGTGGTTGACGACACATGGCTAAGTAGTTAAAGTCCACATATTTGGGTATCCTTTAATCGTGGCCCATGATTATCTCTCTTATCTCTTTCTGTTGGATACTAAGGTAAGTTTAATTTAATTTATATAGGGAAAATTAATAGGGTCCTTAACACTAATATACAACAATTAGAAAGTAATTACAAAAATAAAACACACACAACATAATTACAGAAATAAAACAACACAATATATTAGGATTCCTAAAATCATGCGTCATTAACTCCTACATGTCAGTTACCACTTCCATACTTCCAACCAACTGGTCCTAAATTCACGTTACTGAACAAAACATAAAAGATCGACAACAACGAGATCGGAGAAGAACAAATCAACAACGAATCTACCGGAGAAGACGAAATCTCGCGACGCAACTCTGAGATCAAAGAAGAACATATCAACGACATATCTATCGGAGAAGACGAAATCTCTGGTCGTTATGTTGTTCTGAGATCGGAGAAGAACATAAAAGATCGACGGCAACTTCAAGATCTGTAACCAGAAACTTACTGCAACTGCACTGATATATGATCGTACTGCACTGATTGTTGATTTGTTACAAATTTGTATACTGAGGTATTTGAGTTTCCAATTTATATGCATAGTGTTACCTCGTGTTTACTATGTATTCGTCTATTGGTTACCTTTCTCAAATTTTTTGCTCTTTAAATGGTTACAAAGTCAGAATAATGAATGTTTTGAATGCAAAATGCATTTGAAAATATGTTTTTTACTCTGGTTACTAAATACATATCAATTGGTTACTGTTTATTATTGAATTGGTTACTAAGAAAATATATGTTGGTTACTATCTAATCTGGATTTGATTAGTATATAATGCTGACTTGTTTACTGTGTAATATTACCATGGTTACTATATAATATTACTGTGTTTTATACTAATTTTTTTTATATTGATGGTTACTGATTAACTACATTGGTTACCTTCATACACCTGTTAGTCTTTAATTTGTAACAAAAAAATTACTAATTATTTTGGTTGTAAAATGAATGTAAAAATATTTTTTATAATCTTGGCTACTAATTACATATATATTAGTTACTGTATAATTTGTATTTAGATACTATAAGGTGTTTATTTGGTTACTCTATAATGTTATTGAGTTTAAAAATTGTTTCTTTTATATTGGTGGTTACTTATTGACTACATTGGTTACCTTCATAAAATTGTTAATCTGATTATATATATTGGTTGTTGTATATTATTTAATTGGTTACAGTATAATGTTTATTTGGTTGCAGTGACAATTTGGCAATTTCTGTCAAGTTTGGAGTGTCAGATTTTGGCGTTTTCGGAGCCTAATTTCATTGAAAAAGGGTCAACGATCAAAAGTCACCAGCTTTGCTCGTGATGTACATGGTTTTTTGGTCAAATTCCATCATTTAGGCCTTCAAAATGGCATGTAAAAATTTGATTTATGTTCTGGTTACTAAGATTATGCAGTTTGGTTACTGTCTAATATTGATTTGATTACTTTATAATATTTATTCAGTTGTTAGACTATGGAGATGATTTCAGTTGTGCTTTACTTCAACGGAACATAAACAAAAAGAGTGTAAATACAGGAATATATAATTGTTTACTGTTAGTAATCATTAACCACATGGTTGGTAACATTTTTGATGGTGTACAGTAACTAAAATTGTTATTGATTAATATTTTAATTTTTGATTCCATCATGAGTTGTCAATATAAAGTAAACATATACATTGAACAATTAGTAACTATTTTGAAACATTTTTATGTAAATTTGGTTACCCATCTAAAATAAAATTGTTACCTCTATATTCATATTTAGTTACCAACTAGACCATTTCCAAATAACTTTTATAACTATGTAATTTAAAAGTATCCATTAGCTAGATAAATGGGAACCCTCACATGTACATTAAGCACTTGATAACTATTCTGATATAAGTTTTTAATTATTTGGTTACTAACAAAAACTAAAATGGTTACCCTTATATGCATGTTTGGATACCAACTGCACCTCTCAAACTATTTTTATTTTAATATAAGATCTATAAGTAACCATATATATAAATGAAAACTCTCACATGTACATTTAACAATTGATGTTTGTCTTTATACAAGTTTGTAACTATCAAGTTACTAATAACAGTAACCATAATGTAACATAATAAAACAGTAACCACATAATTATATGATAGTAACCAGAACAGGTTTTAATGGTAACCAAAACATAAATATCATGTAATGAAATCCAGTTTAAGCAATCCATGTATACTAAACAATTACATATTAACCAGAATAAAAATACAGTAACCAAAATTTCACATCGAGGGCACAATAATAGTAGCCAAACCATAAGGTAACAGTAACCAAAACATAATAAAGAAGTAACCAAATAGTTATATGAAAAGTAACCAGAACATATTTTAATGGTAACCAAAACAGAAACAACTTGTATATCCAATCCAGTTTAGACAACCCATGTATACTCTCACATGTACATTTAACACTTGATATATGTCCTGATACAAGCTTGTAACTATCTGGTTACTACCAAAAAATAAAATAGTTACCCTTCTATGCATGTTTGGTTACCAACTGCACCTTTCAAATAATGTATCAGACACAACTTAATACGAACCAACAAACAATGTCAAATAATTGATTATATAATCAAATATGTAATTCTATTTATATAAGCTCCAATAAACATTACATACTCACTAACCATAACAAATGGTTATGTTTGAATGAATTTATAAAAATAATACATCAATGTATACTAAGCAAATACATGATTTATTATGACTTGAGTTTATTATTTACAAAAATAATACATCCACAAACTAATGATGCCTTAAACTTCTCCAATTGACTTGAGTTTAATTTCTTGGTAATAATGATAGGGACTTCCATGTCACCAATATATAACTTTTCCAATGAATTTTCTATTGCATTCCTCGTAGTAAAGTTCTCATAACTGCAAATAAATAAAATCAGATTTACACAGTTATTAGTAACCAGATATAAACAATATCTATATCATAAACAGTTACATAATGACTAACGAATAAGAGCATACTAACCAAAACATAATATAACAATTACACAGTAGTCAAAACAGACTAACAAATAACTAACATCCCAAATTGACTGCACAATAATAGTTATCATATCATAATATAACATTAACCATACCATAATAAAGCAGTGACCAAAAAGTTATATTATATAATCTAATGATAACCAAAATATAAACAACATGTAGTACAAACCATTTTATGTAGTAAACAAAACATGTATACCAAAAAATATACTAAAGAAGTAACCAAACAGTTATATGATAGTGACCAAACCATGTTTTAATGGTAACCAACACATAAACAACATGTAGACCAAACCCAGTTTAATCAACCAATGTATACTAAGCAAATACATTGTAACCAAAATAACATATAAAAGTAACCAAAATCTCAATTGAGGGAAAAAGAATGGTATCTAAATCATAAACTAACAGTAACAAAAAATATACTAATGAAGTAACCAAAGAGTTATATATTAGTAACCAAAACATATATTAATGGTAACCAATACATAAACAACATGTACACCAAAATCAGTTTAGTCAACCATGTATACTAAGCAAATACATGGTAACCATAACAACATAAAAAAGTAACCAAAATACTAAATTAAGGTAACAAAAATGGTATTCGAATCACAAGCTAACAGTAACCAAAACATAATGCAGAAGTAACCAAACATTTATATGATAGTAACAATAACAAAATTTAAATTAACATACCTTTAAAAAACTTTGGGTTGAAAATATCTTATGGCTATGAACTTGAGCTTCTTCTCATGAAATCTGTCGCCATGATCTCTTTTCGAGCAACATCAAGAGGCTTGTTTGAAGCAAAATTTCTATTATCTCGATAATAGAACAACATGTATACTTTCTGATCCAAAACATTCTTCTCACTAACTTGAACAACAGTTAATCAACAAGTGAAGCAAAAGTAAATTAAAAAATAATCAAAAAAATAACGCGCAAAAAAGAAAGCATATGGTGATCTCTATGCAAAAAAAGAAGCAGATGGTGATCTCTATGCAAAAAAGAAAGAGGCCGACGAGCTTACTTATACAACTAGAAGCAGATGGAAATATTCAAACCAATTGCACCCCCAAGAGCCTGAAGGAGATCAATAATCATTAACCAATTTACGCCACCAATTAGTGTAACAATTGTGATGAAGAAGAAGAAAAAGAAGATTTTAGAGAGAGAAATACCAGGACAAAAGTTATGGGAGTTGGGAGAAAAAAAAAGGGATTCACGCGATTCAAATAAAAAACTACCAGATTTGCCATGTCAGCCCACCAATAATGATCCCCTAAATTAAGGAATCATGATTACACTAATATTGTAAATAAAACTGAAAAAGTGTAATGTTTTTGTAATTATTTTATGGATGTAAGATTTTTATAATTATTTTCTAAAATGTACTAACATATGTAATTAATCCAAATTAATATTTTGAGTTCCATTGGGCCGGAGCTCGATACCCCAGCTTGTTTGGGGTGGACAGCGGATGGGCCTCCGTGGGAGTGCGGCACAGTAGACTAGTAGAAAAGCCTGTTGTCTTTGCTGGGCTACTAGATCAGGGACCTACAAACTGCCTTTTTTGGTCACAACTCAAAATTTAAATTCTTAAACATATTTTAATTTTTACTTGGTTGATGATTTCTTTAATTTTTGATTTATTAAATATTTATTTATTTTTAGTTATTACTAATACATGTTGTAATCATGTTTGATATTACATTATTTACTTTTATTTTCTTTTCTTGTTTATTTAAAGGAACGGAATTTTGGTAAATTAATATAGAAATTTAAGACGATGATGTGATTTGAAAAAAATACGGGATAATAAATATTATTAAATTTTTTTACTAAAGCTCTTCACATCAAATAGTATATTAGTCATTGGGACACACAAATAAAACTATTTTGATATGTGGAAGTCAAATTTTGTCTATACCAAATTTAAAATTAATATAAATTTTATTACTTTTAGTTGATATAATCGAAAATTTTATAACTATCTAAAAATATGATTAAACTACAAACATATGGATATATACATCTTGTGTCTTTTTAGAAAATAAGCACTTAAATTAAGAGGACATTAGGATATATACACAAGATGTATATGGATATATACATCTTGTGTCATATGGACATTAAGAGGGGTCAACTCTTAATGTCAACCAGGTCAAGTCAGAAGGGATTTTGATCGAGTTCTAAATTGCTGTTGGTTTTCTTGAATTTGGGAGCTCTTAATTATATGGTTTTTCTCTTGATATTTTATACTCACTCTGTTTCTAAAAGATTATCATTTTAGAAAGTAAAATTTGTTTTAAAAAGTTTGTCGTTTACAACTTTCGAGGAGAATAAATTATTTATTTTCCTATATTATCCCTACCTTTTCTCATTGTCCCAAGAAATTTTCTCCCTTGTATTAATAGTTTTCAACTTCCCATAAAGGGGTAGTGATGGAATTTCAAACAAATTTTACTTGGTAAATGATATTTTCTTAATCCATGTGCAAAAACCTTAAACAACAATCTTTTAGGAACGGATATAGTACTCCCTCCATCCCATTTTAATAGACGTTTTAGGAGAGTTTTTTTTTCCCAAAATATTTGACGCTCTACAATCCCAAGAATATTTTGCCATTTATTTTCCTTTTCTACCCTTCCTTCTCTACCACTATTAAAACCTATTGAGAACAGTTCCTGTTACAATATTAAACAAAAATCATCTCCGGCACTGGCGATCGGACTGAGAATCCATCTCCGGTCGATGATCTGACCGACTACATCAGATCGGACTACATCAGATCATACTACAGATAAATGACCGACAACATCAGATCAGATCGGCTGGCCGATGATCTTTACGTCACGCCCCTTTCAGTCCCTGCCGCGATCCCTCCGATTACTTCTTCAGTGCTCCGGCGAGTCCGATTAACTACTACAGATCCGTGTATCACTACTACAGATCCGACGAGTTCGATTCACTACTACAGATTCGGGTATCACTACTATAGATCCGGCGAGTCCGATTCACTTCTAAAGCTATCTTCCTTGGCAACAATGGCTGCCGCAACTGCTCCTCCGACGAGATGTCGGCGGTGGCGTTAATTTTGAGTTGGTTTTGGTGGCGCTAATTGCACTTTATTCCCATCAACTTTTTTAAGTGAATCGGGAGAAGGCCGTGGTGGTGGTGGTACTCTTGTCGGTCTTTCCTTCTTGACCGGAGCTTCTGTGAGATCTTCCTTGGGACTTTTTTCTGGTATTTCAACTAGAAAACTCGGCTTCTGTTGATATTTCTCTGTAATTTTGCTATCCAGTGAGTACTGCAACTTCTTCCAGTGAGTACTGTAATTTTGTCTACTTTCTCGTCTCTACCGGTCACCGGTGAAAAGGTCAGAAAATTACAGGCGGCGAGCGGGTGTTAGTTTTACGTTATCATGTGCTCAAGTTGTAGTCGTGGTGGTGGAGGTGGTAATCCATTGAAGTGATGAAGAAGAAGATGAGGGAGCGCAAGGTGAAGATACGAAGAAAAGACAACGGGCAGGCTTAAGAGATGAATGAGAAGACATAGATCAATAGTATTAATTAAGGGTAAAATAGTAAAATTATTTCTATTCTTAATCTATGTGAAAATTCCTTAAACGTCTATTATTTTGGGATGGAGGGAGTATTAGACAACAAAGTGATGCGGCAAGCAGCTTTATACTCCCTCCGTTCCTAATTATTTGACGTTTTAGAGTTTTTCATTTGTCTCTAATTTTTTGACGTTTGTTCAAATCTAGAAGAATTAATGACAGTTTTTCCAAAATTACCCCTCATTAAATTGTCTCTCCTTATCCCAACAAAACTCTCCTTATCCCAACAAAAAATTTAAGAATATTATAGACAAATGAATACTATATTTAATGTTTTTCAACCATTATCTTAATTCTTGTGCTCACTTTTAAACCGTCAAATAATTAAGGACGAAAGGAGTAATATATAATCACCAACATGCTGTAAAAACAACTAGCCTGTGTAGGAACTTCCAAAAATGTATAGTAGATAAACAATGTCTCACATCGTTAAAAAGATCTTAATATTACCAAAAATCAGAGCATGAACATTTCCCATCCTTAAAATGGTGAAATCTGTTGGCGTCGCGAACAACAATTTCCCTTTTCACTATGCTAGAAATGAATTTGAAAACAATATGGCAATCTCCACAAACGCGGAGATTTTTCACTATTCTTATAACTGTACCAGGAACAGACTTTAGCAGTCCATAAGCCACAGCAAGCCTCTCACTATGCCAAAAGAGTTGCTTTTCCTTCTCTTGCTGCTCCATATCATGCAAAACTGAATTAGTATCAGGTACATAACCTCTTCTCCTCATCTCTGCATCAAGTTCTTTAAGTAGACCGAAAATCTCATCCTTCAATGGATGTGAAGTCTCCCCAACATAGAACACTTGCCTCTCCTTTCCCAAGTCAATGCAACTGTAACCAGGTTCCTTCTTAAATTCCATATCCGCCATTAACTTGCGTAGTTTAGATACATTTTCCCACATAGCAGCACCAGCATAAACATTAGATATCAGAATATAGGTTGAAGTATCTGTCGGCCCTAACCTCAATAGATGATCAGCAACTCTAATTCCCATTTGAGCATTCCCATGTCGCTTGCAAGCACTTAATAAAGCTGCCCAAGCAGCTTCATCAGGCTTGAAGGGCATTGTATTTAGAAGCTTCTCAGCGTCATCAAGATGCCCTGATCGACTAAAAAGATCCAATAAGCATGTATAGTGATGCAGAGAAGGGCTCAATCCATACTCCTCAACCATGGATTTGAAGAGAGAACGTCCTTTGTTAACTAACCCAACATGACTACAAGCATAAATTAAACCTAAAAATGTCACTTCATTTGGTTTTAGTCCAGTTGAAACCATCTCATCATAGAGCAACAGTGCTTCCAAAGCTCGCCCGTGCTGGGCCATCCCAACTATAATTGAAGTCCAAGAAACTACATCTTTTTGGCGTATACTATCAAATGTACTTTTTGCTGCATTTACATCACTACATTTTGCATACATGTCCACTAGTGCATTACTCACAAATAAGCTAGATTCGTAACCAAGTGCTAAAACTAAGCAATGGATTTGCTTTCCAAGCTTCAATGCGGCAAAATTAGCAGAAGCACCAATAATACTTGAAAGAATAAATGGGTCTACAATATCAATCCCTTCTCTTCTCATTTCATTAAACAGATTAAACACATCAACCCAATATCCACTCTGCACCAAACCAGATATCAAAGCAGTCCAAGTAAACAAATTACCCTCCTTCATACCTTTTAAGAGCTCAATAGCTTCTGATTTCCGACCACTCCTGGCATACCCAGATACCATAGCTGTCCAAGAAACTGAATTTTTCCAACAAATCGAGTCAAAAACCAAACGGGCATCATCAACTAATCCACATTTTGCATACATATCAACAAGTGAGGACTTAACCACATCGTCATTTGAAAACGGCGACGATACAAACTGGGCATGCACTTGAATACCCATTCTTAAAGCCCCCAACCCCAAGCTAGCACAAGCCTTGACTAGACTTGCATAGACAAAATGGTCAGGTTGCAACCCATCAAGAGCTACCATGTTTGGGAACATGGAGAGGGTTCGGTGGGGTAAATTGGCTTGGTTGTGGGCAGTAAGAATTGAAGCCCAGGAGACTGGGTCTCTTTGGGGCATTTCATCGAACAATTGGAGGGCACTTTGAATAAGACCGCATTTGCCATACATATCTACGAGATTGTTGGGAAGGAAACCACATTGGTCTAAGCCGGTTTTGATGATATGTGCATGAATGGATTTTCCTTGAGATGGAGCTTGGCGTCTTGCGCAGAGTTGGAGTTGGTGAAGAAGGTGAGAGGAAGACATTCTCTTTTGTTAATCTTTCTTCCTTCAGGAAATCTTCATCTTCCGATGGCAATGGTTTCACTTCTGTGCTGCGAGATTTGCTTTTCGTCTTACTAATTTGCAAACGGTAAGCATTAGTGATAACCCAAAACTTTCCCCGTGGGAAATTCCACCTTATTTGACAGAAAGTAGTAGTTTGGGCACATTCACGGCTAGTAATTCAAGCATTGGTGGGTCAATCCCGGATTTCTTTTATTCGTTCTCGAATTCGCAGAATCTGCGGCTTTCTTACAATAATCTTACTGGGTTTTTACCCAAATCATTAGGGGGTTCAGAAATTCAGAATCTTTGGCTCAACAATCAGGTACATGGATTATCAGGCACTATTGATGTGTTATCTTCCGTGTCCCAGCTCTAGCAAGTTTGGCTTCACGCCAATGCTTTCACTGGTCCGGTCCCTGATCTCTCCAAATGTGTAAATCTATTTGATTTGCAGCTCAGGGATAATCAGTTTACTGGGGTAGTACCTCTTTCGTTAATGGAGCTTCCTAAATTGGTTAATATTTCTTTGCAGAACAATAAATTACAGGGTCCGGTTCCTGTGTTTAGAAATGGTGTTAAAAACACTAGCTTCTGTAGAGATACTCCTGGGCCTTGTGATCCTCAGGTTAATGTGCTTCTTGCGGTAGCTAGGATTTGGCACACAAATAAAACTATTTTGATGTGTAAATCAAAATTTGACAATACCAAATTTAAAATTAATATAAATTTTATTACTTTTAGTTGATATAATGGCAAAATTTATAACTATCTAAAAATATGATTACTTTTTTTGTTATTTTCAAAGTTTAAAGGACTAAATTGCAAATCTAACTCTCCTATTTGTCATATTTTTATTAAATTGTTCCCTAAACTTTTTTTTTTAGCATAACTGTTCCTCATAGGTGCGTTAGTCATGCAAAGGTGTTCCTCCAATGTTCCATAAACTTTTTTTCCCGCATAACTATTCCCCATAGATGCGTGATTAACGCAAATATGTTCCTCTAATTTTTTTAACCTATTAAATTTGATTTTCTCTCTCCTCTCTCCTCCCTCATTTTTTTAATTTTTATTTTTAAAATATATGTAAAAAATATACTCTTCTTTTTTTCTTTTTTATTTATTTTTATATTGACATTTTGAATTTAATATAAAATATCTTTAAATTCAAAATTAGTATAAATTAATTAATTTTAAATAATATAATTACCAAAATTATAAACTTTATTTTTTTTTATCTAAATAACACTAATAAAAAAATAGTAAAATTTATATAAACTAGTATTTTTTTATTAATTATATTTTTTTCATACTGTTATTAGTACCATTTAGATAAAATAAAAGAATAGTAAGGTTTATAGTTATGTGAAAGTAGATTGCTTGAGAACAAGTCAATTTTACTTTAATGTTTCTGACACACTGCAAGCAATTAAAAATAAACAAAAATTAGGAAGCACAGTTTTGTTCTCATATTCTATTAAACACAAATAGCATACTGGATGAACAAACCATTTTAACGTGGTGCTATGACTGGCATAATTTTAATGTTTCAAGAATCGTATGTATAGTCTTCTATTAATGCCACCACTATGTAGCTAGCAAACATATTATCTTTAGGGATAAATATGGACTAAAAATACATCCTTAATATTTGCAAAATTTGCAAATGTAGCTCGATTGGTGGAACTAAAGGATTATTATATATTATTATTTAGAGATAAATGTACCTGAATTATTTTTATATTATCTTATAGTTAGTAGATTATTCTACATTATGTAGTAACTAATATAATAATATTAGTAGATTGCTTCCCTTTTAAATTAGATTACCTATGTTTTTACTTGGTCATTTAGTTAAGGGTTTTCTTCTGTCCTATATAAGTATTGTAATCCCTACAATTATTTTGAATGAATTGATATTATTGACTATGCCTTGTGCTTTTGTGGGTTTTTAGCCTTAATATCTCTCTTTTTATTCCCCTTTATTCCTTCCACTCCATCATGTTCTACATCAAAGATGGAACTAGAAAAGACAAAAAAAAAACTATAAAGAGACAACTAGCATTGTCACCACAATACAACAGTTGATAGAAGTGACATGCATTTAAATATATTGATATGCATTGAAGGGATAATATTGTTAGTTTTTCTGATTTGACTGGATTACATGTGCAGAGTGCCCACATTTGTAAAAAAAATCCTGCTTAGAAATTTGACCCTCTATTTTCCTCGGGCTCATATCTTCTCCTCAGATACCTTATGATATTCTTTCTAAAACTATCCCTGATACTGAACTCCATTCCTCATGGTAATTGATGATCTTTGACACTGTACAATTGTTCACCACATATATCTGCTAGCTAATCCTGTTCTAAAACAATAAATACTAAACATAAACTTGTTTTCTTAAAAATGTTTCCACAATTATCTAGACCTTTGTTTCACACTCTCTTGACGCAATTTTTTATTATTAGCTGAACTAATATGTTTTGGAAAATAGGTGAAAATGTTGAACCAGCAGAGCTTGAGGAAGCTTCACTGAGGAGTAGTCTGATTCAGCAAATTGTTGTCATTGGCCAGGTGAAATATAAATCAGTCACCCAATTGTTTTTCAAGAGACTTGTACTCTTGAAGCATACTCAATCCAAGTTGATATATAACTGTTTTTTCTATTGGTTGATATGCAAACATAAAGGATAAGCGGCGTCTTGGAGCTATTATTGTTCCAAACAAGGAAGAGACTTTAACGGCAGCGAAGACTTTATCAGTCATAGAAGATGACACTTCTGAACTTAGTATGGAGAAGATGACCAGCCTTATATATGAAGAGATAAGGAAGTGGTAAGACCATAAGACTATATTTTTTAAGCTTTGCTTTGAATTGTTCCCATTAAAGCTACAAATTAAGGCCATTTATTGTCCTCTTTCTTTAAATTATCTTTGCTTACATTCTGATATCTCTCACGCACACACGCAGAGGGAGAGAGAGAGAGAGAGAAACAAATTAGAAATTCTGTTCCTAGAAAGGATGACTTCTCTATTATGTAAAGCGCTAAACACGGAGAAAGTATCAATTATTACCACCAGTAACCATCGTATAGAACTCTCTTAATATTCCCCTCGGGGGTAGATGTTTAACGTGTTCAGCTTGTTACAAAGATTTTAGAACATATCTATGAAGCTTAAGTAAAAGTATCTGGTAACTTATGAATGCCGTAACAAGGAAATATTACTATTTTAGCATTTTTTTCTTCATAAACATATTACGTACAAGATAGCAATGTGCTCAGTTTGCTTATGAAAACTGGATTACTAAAGATGTGGAAAGCTTCCTAAATATCACATAAAACTTTGTGGCCGTCCTATTTGAGTAATTGCTGTGTTTCATGCCACAAACTGTGCTTCTTTAGATCTTAAAACTACTAGATTATCGCCGATAAAGGTGCAAAATCTAGATACTGATTATGGATCAAAATGATCTCTAGCCCAACCTGTATCTTCAAAGACCCTTCTTGTCAAGAAAACCAACAGTTTCTGGCTTGCTGCATTACCTTTCCCATAAGCTGCCTTATCACAATGTAGTGATGTACGCCCATAGTTGTTAAAGGCTTGCCTCGGTTAAGGTCTAGCAAGTTTCGTCTAGGAGTGTCTCATCCATCCGGTATCAAGCTCAGTGACTTCAATTAGGCAAGTACCCTGTGCGCTTTGTTTCCTTAAAAACCGTTGATGTTTCTGAATTTATGTTAAAATATGCCCTTTTATCATCATTTGATGTTATAAACTTTATTGACAGATTTAATCAAATTGAACAGAATTCTCTCTAGCAAAATGTCTAACTGGATTTTATGTATTGCAGGACTTCAGAGTGCTCATTTCAAATAGGGCCCATCCTTGTTGTCGACGAGCCGTTTACGGTAAAGTGTTCAAAGTAGCATTGTAATTAACATTTCACCACTTTACAGTAATTGGAAAAATTACTTATGCAAGTGATCCTAGCAAAGGTCAGGTGCAGTCAGGTCCAGTCCAGTCCTATCTAACTGTGCCTCTTCTTTAACAATACCCTTCTGATTGCAGATTGATGGTGGTTTAATGACTCCAACCATGAAAATCAGGAGGGACAAAGTTGTAGCTCAATACAAACACCAAATAGAAAATTTGTACAAGTAAATCCCCCTGTGAGCAATGTAATTGTATGTTGTATTAGTGAGAGTAGAATCATAAGAAGGTTTACTACTTGTTGTGGGCTAGAAGAAGATGTAAATTGTATCTTCATAAATAATGATACAAACAAGTGGTAATAAATGGCAAGTATTATAAAGTTTGGCAAATATTTCTTATACTTCATTTGTTCCTTTTTGATTGATGTTTTAGGAAAAAGCATATAGATTAAAAAATATAATTAAAATTTAGATTAATTGAATATAAATTCTCAATATTGTCCTTCGAATTTTTCATTGGAAAAATGAAACAGATTCAAATTAGTATTTATTATATAAAAATAATATGAAAAAATAAGTTATTAATTTTTCAAATAAATAAAAATAAATAAATTATTCTCACTAAATAAATAGATAAGAATAAACGAAATGAACTATCATATGGTCTTGATTTGGCCTAGGCAGGGACTGCTAGGCTGTAAAGAGGCCATTTTTTTTACTTAAGCCTAACTTGGCAAAAAGTCTGGCTTTGGTCCGGCCTGTGACCTGGTCTGTCAATTCGGCCTAGGACCCTTCCCACAGCCCACTGCACTACTTCACTTGACCATTTTCATTAGTCCATAGCTCAACCTAACTTCAAACTAATTAATTAACTAGATTCAAATCGTGCCTTGCGGCGAGATTATTCAAAATTTTAATAATAAATATGTGCGTATAATTAATAAATTAAAATATAATAAGAATATAGTATATTATTGTGCGATTATCAAATTTTACACAGAAAAATAAATGAATATACACTATAGGGGGTAGTGGTGAGAGTTTACCGATTTGTGCATTACACTAAGTATGTGACTATTACTTTTAAGCTAATGACAAATTAAGTGACCTCAACTTGTGAAGAAATTATTTTTTCTACTATTCCCTTCTACTATTCCCTTTTTCTATTTTTTTTTCGATTTTTCTTGACCAAAGTGTAGCCAACTGATTTATTTTCCATGTCCTTTACTACTTTTATATTTTGTTTACTGCAAAGAAAGGGTTGCCTCAACTTAACTTTTTACAATCCATAACAAAAAGAGAAGAAAACAGTATGCAAAGGTTTAAAAAATCTCTTAAAAATATAATTTTTTGTATGTATTTCAGAAAAAAACAAAAAAAAAACCACAAGTTTAATTAATGAAATATGTTCGCTATTCAATTAGGAATACTCTCCCTTTTGAACATTCTGATCAAGAAAAATTTATGATGCCTTCTGAAGTCAGGAAAGCAATATACCCAAGAGTGCTACTTAGCAGGTAAAATAGCTCAGTGTATTCAAGATAGCTTTAGTCTAACAATCTCTGAATATATAAACACAGTCAGGCAGCTTATTAGTTTTCAGTGTCACTTGCCGGGAGTCGTGCCCGTCGACGACGATCAATAAATGTTAACAATAATAAGTTGGTCTTTTAATTTTTTTTGGGTCCTAGGATTAGCATAAATACATCATTGTACTCGCTATAGAGAATCCATTAATTGATAACATCGTAAGCCCCTCAAAGCCCCTTTTGATCTTCCCTGTTCTCTTTATAATTTATAAATAAACGTCAATACTGCTAAGTTCAACTTCTCTATCACGAAAGACATTACAGAGCCTAGTTGATATTGAAAGCTACTCTAGAAATCTACATAGATGTTCATCACATTTCTACGTATTAATATAAAAAAAATATAATTTCCAAGTGTTGCTACAAGTAAACCTGAATACTCTTCCACAGTCTATGTGGCATACTTGCCCGATATCATATTCATATGAGATTTTAATTAATTTTTGTATTCATAGAAAATGAAAAAATAACACTCAAAGATAACCACCACCTCACTTAAAACCATACAAAAACTTTTCATTTGAGAATAAAAAAAAAGAGATTAAGGCAAAATCACCCACCTTGTTAGTATCCACATCTTGAATAATAGCATTAATGACTTCTTCGCTATTGGTGTCAACTTCATCAGCCAATAAGCCCTTAGCTCTTCGATCTCTATGTATCCATTTTTGTTGTGATCGAAGAATGCAAATGCTTTATAAAAGCGATCATCATTGCCCAATTTTTTCAGATGGACAGAAATTGCTACGAACTCTCCATAGTTCAGGTGTCCATCTCTATCAACATCACCCTGTGGAACCAGCATAGCATAGGTTATTCCCACATGAATACAAAGCAAAATAGAGATGATATACATAATAGGTACTTAAAGAAGTATCCATTACGGACATAAAGAGTTGCAACTTAGTAGTGTGGGTAGAGATATCATAGAACAATGTGACAAAAGGATTAGTATATACATGCATAATGTAGATATGGTAATTCCAACTGTCATTCGAACAGAACATTTAGATTTTGTTTTAATATATAAGTTCAAATGGAACATCCAAAATTTCAAGTCTATCGGACAATTTTCTGATATATATATATATATATATATATATATATATATATATATATATATATATATTAACAAAAGAAAGATAAAACATCATATAGTTATTTTGTCTTTTGAAAATTTGACTTTCTATTGTCTGAATTTCCTTTAAATGTCTGAAAAGATTAGTGGAATGAAACAGTCAGGTTTCCCTATTCCCCTACATTTTGACATTTGGTACTACTTAGATACAGTATACTTACAACATCCATAAGAATTTGAAGATCTGCATCAGGGATCTGCTGGCCAAGCTTTTGCAACCCAACTCTCAGCTCATCAATGTCTATATTTCCTTTGTTGTTAGTATCCATAACTTTGAATCCTTCCTTTATGCCTGCCACTTCTTCAGCTGACAAATGCTCAGTAATAACCTGAGATTGAATAACAGTTTAATAACCAAGTACGTGTGAAGAACTGAACATGAGAATTTTTACCACATCACGATCAAAAGTGCAAAGTTTCTTGAAAATTGCATGCATCCAATATGTACATATTTGTTTAATATATAGTAAAAATTTGAGACATTACTTGCAAAGCTCTTTTCTTGAGCTTATTCATCATAGAAAATACTTTTAGTCTTGCTTTCACAGTTTCACCCAAAGAAACATTTGGAGCCTTCTTGGCATTTTGTATCCAAGGATGATCTGCAATTAGTCACCAAGCAGCAATCTTGATTTATGTAATGTATTTTACATTCACGAAATTTCAAAGAGCAAGCCCTAAAACATAATAGATGAAAATTTGCATATTAACAAAATTGTAAAGTACCTAGCACTTCCCAAGTAGTAAGGCGCAACTTTGGGTCAGGGTTAAACATCTTCTTCACAAGGTTTTTTGCATTATCAGAAACCTTAGGCCAATGATCCCTTTTAAAATCTACAACTGACCGAATGATTGCTTATGCAACTCCTTGTTCAGTTTCTGGACATCAACAGAGAAGACTTTGAGATAAGAAAGGAACCCCGGGATGGAAGGTGAGAAAGAATGAGAACAGTCACATAATTCCAGTAAATAAAGTTATGTTTGAAAAATCAAATCAGACCAACTGATAAAAAAACTGTTCACACTTTGAATCTTGTATCCTAATAGCTAATTCTAACACTCAAAAGTATTTATGGGAATCTTCAGAGCGTTTGAGTAACTTATTTAGTTTAGGAGAGATATAGGAAGAAAACAAAAGAATAATTTGGGAAATGTACACCTTCTCCATGTTAGACCTTCAGTCAAAATAATCCCACATGACTGTTCCACACCCTAAAAAAAGAGCTTACTTTGTCTCATTCTCTCATAAGCTCATGTTCAATTTTTTTCCATTATTCCTATCTAATTTTATCTGACAAGCTTCTGCACTTACCAGCCATCAAATATTCTCCATTGGGTTGTAAAATAAATATAGAATGAAATAAGTACAAGGTTCTGATGCAGAAGCTATGAAATACAGAAGAATTCCAGTGATCCTAATATTGCACATAGTTATGTGCACAACACCATATGATTTGTATTTTGATAGAACCAAAAGAAAAACATTAATGGCACTCATTTTTGGTGCAAAAAATGGGAGGTAGGTAAGGTATCTTTTTCAGGAACAAAACACTAACTTGCCCAAAAGGGTGGAACACCGCAGAGTAAGATGTAAAGGATTACCCCGGCACTCCAAACAAAAGATGCACTGGACCATAATTTCGTTTTAGAACCTCAGGAGCCATGTAGTAAGGACTTCCTACAATCTCATTAAATCTCTCACCTATAAAGATCAGGGCCGGCCCTGAGTTTTTCAGGGCCTAAAACGAAAAAAAAAAATTGGGCCCTTTGTGAATTGCTATTAAGATAGGTATAAAAAATACTATAAATTTTCTCTAAACAAAAGAATATAAATACGAAAAAATACCAAATATAATAATAGACTTTTTCAATATTTTCAAAGCATCATTCAAAACACAAAAAAATAGAGAAAAAGGGCCCTAAAAATTTTTGGGCCTAAAGCCCGGGCACCTTGGGCTTTAGCCCAGGGCCGGTACTGATAAAGATTAACAGATTTTCAGCTAGCGCATACTTTCGATGACTTTCTGCAATAGATAACATTCAGCAAGAATCAATTTTAAGCATATATTTACAGAACAACACATCATTATTTCCGATTGGCATTATTCCAATTCTGAATTCAGTTACCACAAAATTTAAGCATTAAATCAGAATTACGTGAGAGGAAATTGTATAAGATAAAGTGAGATGACAAAACAGAAAGGAATCCTATATGTTCAAAAAAAATTTACATTAAAAAAAATTACCCATGAAAAAGATGCCCCATAAGTTGACATCTGTCTTTCATGTTAAGATATGACTGTTTAGTGTAAAAATCATTGTAAGAGAAGATATCATATTAAAATTTAAACAAAAGTAAGATAGGGAGAGACATTGTTTAAAGGGATGCGAGTAAAATGAGAGTAATCATCATAAAAAAATGTATAAACAGATATTGGAGGGCCATGCTCCATAACAACTGTTATGTCTTTTCCACATGTAATGATTTTCATTTTTTGTTGGGTAGTATCTTATCCTCTACATTGTATTTTACCTTCTCTTAATTCTAGTAGTCCTTTTCTTTTAGCTATATCTATATGGTATAATGTATGTATCCAAACGAATGAAAATATGTTGAATTGATATATCCGTCTCGGATCATGTCGTATCCCGTATTGACACATCTGTGCTTCTTAGATTAGGAAGAACAGGAATATTAAGCGTAAGGGTCAGATAACATATGCGATCCTAAAATAGATGGGAAAAGGAACAGATCTAAGCAAAAGACTCACCTTCAAATCTGAAGACCAGCAAGCATTTCAGCAGTAACCAATATAAAATGGGAACAACCGAACAACAAAAGAATCAATTACTACAAATTAGAGTGTGTAGAAGAATCTGAAGAGTAGAATATTATCGTAATAGTTCTCATAACCTGTTGAGAAGGAGCACGAGAATAAATGAGGTACACTTTCAACATTACTTCCAACCTTTTGGCTGGGGTATTCTGATTTTCCACCTAACAAATCCCAAAATTGTTCAGATTCTGAGCCTTCCTTTTGTGGTTTGGACTGCATATCTGGCTGCAAGTACAGAAAATGATAAATATAATAAGAAAACCTTCTTTAGACCAAGATAAACTGTCTTCTAAAAACATGTCAGTGACTTAATGAAATGCCAGAGAAAGCAATTATGAGAATTGGACCACTGAATAAAAGAAATACACTTTCTGCATTTTTTTTGGATTTAAGATCACTGAGTATATATATAATCAAAATAATAAAATTATGCTAAACAGAATTAAAGCTGCCAACCAACCTGTGACTCCAAATAGAGTTTCAGAAGTAGCATAATTCCATTTCCCATTCAATTCCTTCCCAAATTCAGATGGGTAAAGAAATAAAAATGTAACCCAAGAAATGAAAATCCCCCACATTGCAATTTTGAGAACCCATTTTTCAGATGATATCAAAAGGGGTGTTTTCTTAACAGAATCAAAACCCTCACCTTTCCCGGAAAGAAGAGGCACATTAATTGACTGTTGAGCCATTTGAAGAAACAAAAGGGAAGCAGAAAATAAGCACTTTTTCTAAAATTCTTGGTTGTGCATTATTTTTCTGAACGAACCCAGATGATCCTAGGCATTTATACACAAAAAGATATCAGATAAAAACAAACCCATCAACATTTAACCAGAAATATTCAGAATTATAAAACAGAAATTTGGAAGCCACAAAAAATTAAAGTGTATCATGCTTACATTTTCATCTGAACCTTGACTTTTGGTTTAATCAAGGTGTTGCTTTATAACTTACAATCAAATTTCCCCCCTTTTGTCCTGCATCAATCTTTGTTCATAAGCAATATATTTTAAGAGGAATTATCTTTGCCATGAAATGTTTGTGCCAACAATGAAATTAGATAGTAAGTTGAAACGATGATTGTACCTTCATTGGTTTAACCCGCAGTAAACTTGTCGTTTGTCGTAAGACCCAACTTATTATAAATGAAATTAATTTTTTTTTTATTTATTATTTTGAAATAGTAAAGGTTGATTTGATTAATATGGTTAGTTATGGGTAAAATGCGTAAATATTTCAAATAAGCAAATGGTTATAAAATATTCATTTTATCGGAGAATATTCGTTTGGTCGTGGAATATTCTTACTATCGGGAATATTCGTACGACGGCGCAACCTTGTGTAGGCCCCATAACGGAAAACAATTAGATGAAAAAAAACGACAAGTATAAGTTGTTTATAAATAACGGCGTAGTTGTTACCGTTAATACTGTTGGAATACTCTGTGGTTAAAACACAGTAGCACACAATATTGCACCAATTATTGATTCTTACGTAAGAAGACACTACTCAATAATTGTTACAGTAATTAATGTTTAATGTTTTATTTTATTGATTCAATAATTGCTACGTTGATATTTTATATTATTGTTGTTTCAATAATTGTCATTACACAGTATTTTCCTTTATCAGATTAATAATTCATATTATTAGAATAATATTATTAGATAACATTATTGGCAATGTCTAGAAAGTTTTGTCTAAAGAGAGGTTTGGTCACCTAATTGCGCGTCAGTAAGGAGAAATCCTTATTGAAAAGCCCCCTCTTTCCTGGGATCGACCTGGTTGCTAGTATTGTGATTCTGTAATATTATTTATGAATAATTAATTATTGATTTATATGATAAGGAAAATATTCATTTTATGTGGATATAGATGGAGAAAATTTTAAAGTGACAATTGTTGAAAAATTGATATTTTATCTTTTCTGATAAATAATTTATTTTAATATATAATTATATTTAATAATATAATAATGATGATATTTTTACAATGAATGTGGGATATATGAGTATATGAGGAGTATTTTTGTTTCTAAAATTGTTTAAAACATGTTAAACATGTTCGTGGACCTCATTTCGTGACTGAAATTTGATTATAGCCTGTAAAATCGTCCGTTTGAGAATTTCGGTCAATTTCTGTTTGGAATTTAGAAAAACTTTCTTTTGCAAAGTTGTAGAAAATAGAATTTCCTATGAATAAGACATAAGGTTCGAATTTTTTTGATAAAAGAGCTATTTATTATAAATTATTGAAGTTCCGAAGTTCCGGAATAATTAATTTTTGAAGTTTTAATTATTTTTTTTAAGAAAAACGTGTTTTCATTATTGGTGGGCCCCACATGTGTGGTAAATGAGTTGAAATCAGATTTCTAAGATGGGCGTAAAAATTTTATAATTATATTAATATTTTATTAAATTTTTTGCTTTGGTATTCTAAGCATTTTCATATAAATAGAGTGCTTAGGTTAGAATTAAAAAACACACAAGAAACTGAAGTTTTCTATCTTTATATTATCGAGCGTATTCTTGTGAGTATTTTGATACTTTGAGTGTTGTTATACGATGCAAGTTCCTTCAGCGTTATATCTGATATTCCAGCTAGAAGTACTATTTTTTTCGAGGTAAGGGATGTTATATTTTTCTAAAAATAATATTATTTCTTCTAATATCATTATGTCGGATTATTAGTAAGATTTTTCTTGTGAAATTCTTATCTTTTAGTATTGGGGTTACTATTCACGTATACGGCACTATTCACGAATACGACACTATTCACAAAAAAATTAAATTTTCATTCTTTTTCCAAAATATCGATTATGGATACTAGCTTTGATTGTATCCATGTTTTGATCATTCTTGAATTTTACCTCACTATGGTTATTTATGAATTATTTTTGAACTTGAACTGTTTAAAGTACGAATCCTTAATATTTGTTCTTTTGTTTCACTGGATTAGACCTTCTCTACAGCACTATACGTGCTTATTGGATCTTTTTAGTCGATCAGGGCATCTTGACGACGCTGAGAAGCTTATCAATACAATGCCCTTAAAGCCTGATGAAGCTGCTTGGGCAGCTTTATTAAGTGCTTGCAAGCGACATGGGAATACTCAAATGGGAATTAGAGCCACTGATCATCTATTGAGGTTAGGGCCGACAGATACTTCAACCTATATTCTGCTATCTAATGTTTATGCTGGTGCTGCTACGTGGGAAAATGTATCTAAACTACGCAAGTTAATGGCGGATATGGAATTTAAGAAGGAACCTGGTTACAGTTGCATTCATGGGCGGAGCCATGTATAGGCTGGGGTGGGCTTTAGCCCGGGCGGAGTTTTTGGAAAATATTTAGTACTTATATATTTTCAATAATCCAGCTCAATATTGTTTTCTTGTATTAAGAAATTGCTTGGGCTTCTCATCTGTCTTTAAAGGTTTGTACAATGATTTTTAGTTCTGTTTATCAAAGTGTACAATAATTTTTAATAAGTGTTTATGATTTTATCCAAGTGTTTTTTCCCTTGTGTCTTCATCTTTATTCTTAAGATATAGTTCTGTTTATTTAATCTAGTATCCTCAAAGACTGTGATGTCCTTGTTTTTTTTTTTGACATCCTGGAGGGAGTAGTTTTTAGTGTTATGTTGGCCTCTATCTTGTTTAATTTTGATGTTTACTTGTTCATGCATCATTTGTTGCTAATTATGACACATTACTAAGATAGGAGTACTTGGTTGATATTATGCTTGTTGTATGCCATGCTTTGACTAATTTACTTATCTAGATTTTGAAATCTAATGATACTATTAGCATTCAGTATGTTATTTTTCACAATAATCATTCAATATAATTTTTCAATTGAACCAATTTTTTTGTTAAAAATCCAGCTGTTAAGCAATCTTATAAGCCACAATGGAAAGTCAAGGAAGCAAGAGAGAAAAAACTTTGTTTTCTTTCTTTAAACCAAGAGAAAGTACATCAACGACAACTAGTTTATACTTGTTAAATTCGTGAATTTGAGATAAATAACGTATTGAAATTACTTTGTTGATGTGATGGGAGGTTATATATATGCTAATTGGAATAATAAGGATGAAATTTTTAGCTAAGCTCCTCTATTATATATGCTTATGAAATATGGGATTTTAGAGTACGCCTTCAAGGTGTTTGAAATTTTGCCTCTAAGAGGTTGTTATGCTAAAACTTGTGAATTAGCCAAAGTAACCTTTATATATATTTTGAATTTATGATCGATTTTGGTGGGACAATTTCTTGCGTATATGGTTGGTACTTGAGGGCGGCAAAAATTCCTAGCTCCGACCTTGGTTGCATTGACTTGGGAAAGGAGAGCCAAGTGTTCTATGCCGGGAAGACTTCACATCCATTGAAGGATGAGATTTTCGGTCTACTTAAAGAACTTGATGCAGAGATGAGGAGAAGAGGTTATATACCTGATACTAATCCAGTTTTCAGTTTTGCATGATATGGAGCAGCAAGAGATGGAAAAGCAACTCTTTTGGCATAGTGAGATGCTTGCTGTGGCGTAAGGGCTGCTAAAGTCAGTTCCTGGTACAGTTATAAGAATAGTGAAAAATCTCCGTGTTTGTAGAGATTGCCATATTGTTTTCAAATTCATTTCTAGCATAGCGAAAAGGGAAATTGTTGTTTGCGACGCCAACAGATTTCACCATTTTAAGGATGGGAAATGTTCATGCTCTGATTTTTGGTAATATTAAGATCTTTTTAAGGATGCGAGACATTGTTCATCTACTACTTTTTTTGAAGTTCCTACAAAGGCTAATTGTTTTTACAGCAAGTTGGTGACTATATATTATAAAGCTGCTTGCCCAAGCTGCATCACTATGTTGTCTAATATCAAGAGAAAAACCAGGTACTCTCACGTAAAACAGTAAAATCATATAATTAAGAGATCCCAAATTCAAGTATATAATAAGAAAACTAACAACAATTTAGAACTCAAAATCCCTTCTGAATTGTCAAATATATTGATTTACATTGATCAAACCTTGTCCTGACTTAACCGGTTGACATTAAAAGGGGTTAATTACTTAGTTTAATGTTTTCCCCCTGATATGCTATACAGAAGTTAACTGCTTATTTTCTAAAAAGACACAAGATGTTTATACCCATATGTCTGAAGTGCAGTCACCACCAGGATATCTCATTTCATGTGCTAGGGAAGGACCTTCAGGTTCCTTTCCGAAGTCGACAAAAAAATTTGGGTTTATTGTCAGCCCACCTTTCTCAGTGTCAACGTCGATCTGTAACATATGGGATCCTTTCTCCACGACCTCCGGATAGAACTGGCTGTCCCATTTGCTGAAGAGTGAGTTTGTAACGTAAAGCCGCTTCCCATCTAAACTCAACTGAATCATCTGAGGCCCTCCTCTCAACCGATTTCCCTAGAGAAAAAAAACAAAAAAAGCTCTAAATATTTGGTTTGACATGGTTAAACAATGATATCTACTAGGAAATATGTCTAGCCATAGAAATGGAAGACCAAGTAATAAATTTAGGTTTCATGAGAATTAGCTTTCTGAAAAGGGAAAGTTGTACTAAAATGGCATTTTTCAAGCACCCCTAAACACAAAGAACATTTCAAAAGGAGCCTTATGATCGAAATATATGGCTTTATGCAGTTATTAACTATGCTACACGAACTCGGATGGAGTGTTCAGTTGGATACGGTATTTTGAAGAGTCCAACGCGGGTACTGTTCAATTTTCCCAATTTTTTACACTAGAATGAAGTGTCTAGTACCCATACCCTAGTCTGAGAGTCAATGTCGGACACGGGTATTCCAGGACAAAGTGAAGAAGCCGTGTAGCATAGGTTATTGAGGTTAAAAGTTCACAGAGAAGTAACTGGAAAACTTTATTCTAGTTCAAATTTGAAATGCTCCATACCTGGACCTGTGGGACCTCAACCTGGTACGTGCTACCATCTTCAGCCTCAACAACTACAGAACTTCCTTTCTGAATAAGGCCCCCAACCCATACATGGCCTGCCAGTACAGGATTCTTAGGATCCTCAATATTGTACTGTCTAATATCTCCATGAAGCCAGTTCACTAAGTAGAGATATCGATCATCGAGAGAAATCAGAAAATCAGTTATAAGCCCAGGCATCTCGGGAAGAATCCAGTTTTGCACTTTCAGTGGTTTCACTGATATCACAACCTGCAAATTCAATTAGACAATTGCCTCTTACTCGGTATATGTTGTCACTTTATAGAATGCGAAGGAACTAGGCTCACCTCGTGGCTCCATGAGCTGTCTGCTGTCTTAAAAAAGCGTACCATGTTGCTTGTTAAGGCACAACCAACATACCCTGTATCTTTAGATGGATCATGTAGGAACCTTACCTGTGAACCAATTTATAATATGAATGATGTCATTCCAATAATTTTTCAATAACAATAAGAGAGCTCTTTTAAAGAATAACAAGAAAACATTTACTCGCCTCTAAGGGTAGAAGCCCTTCATTGCCAAGATCCAGTGTCTGCTTTATTTCACCATCAGGCCAGCTATAGACATGCAAATGGCGTCCATATAAACCATCGGAAACATGTTGAAGGTTGAAACCTGTTGTGAAAGCGGACGGGGCTCCCCATGATGTGCTGATCATAGTCTTGTGTCTGGGTTGGTACCAGAAATCATAGCCAAAAAGTGGGTTGTGTCCTGGTTTTTCCCACCTAATAAATATAAAGAAAGAAATTGGAGCAAAACTATACGATAAAATTGTCATTTTTTTTTTTACAAATTTGTCCATTTGGTCATTATAAAGGGATCTTAATAAATTGTATATGCAGTTCATTTTCAAAATTACAGTGGCAAAAAAAATAAACCCAAGACAAGTTTTTGAAAATGTTTATCAATGGGTATAACATTTGACATGTTTGTTGCTGGTGGAAGATGAGAACATGGCTGGGCCAGAAGACAAGAAAAAACATATATTCTTGAACTATTTGAATGCTATCAACTGTAAATCAGTAAATACTGAAATTTAACAATCGCAAATATTCATATTTTGTAATTTTTTGAAAAACTATTTGGTAATGTATGTCTTTTAATACAACCACATGTACCTTCCTTTCACATTAAATTCCGAGTCAAGCAAAAGAAATCCAATTCCCTCGGTCTTTCCATCTTTATCTCCAAGGCATGAAACCATTATCTCACCAGAAGCAAGGCAATGAGCCGTGTGCGGATAGGCTAATCCAGTTTTTTCTATGATTTCCTGAGGCTCAACAGCTTTATGCAAACTTGGAGTCCTTGGATTCTTCAGAGTGTCAATAGCATATATGCGGCCAGATCTGAAAGAATTGTTACAGGCAATTAAATATTTAAAGAAAATTGTCAAAGCAAAAAAACCACTAAAGAGTAGATAGAGATAAGGCTGTAAAACGAGCAAACAGTTCGAGCTCGATTCGTACTTCGACTAAAAGTTTGATTCGAGCTCGACTAGCTCGAATCAAAATATAATATGAGCAAATTTTAAAAGTTCGATAAATTACTCAAACCTCCTTAAATTGCAATTTTATATTGATACTCGGATCATATTCGTTCGAAAAGTTCAAACTGATTTGAGATCGTACTCGATTCGGTAGCTAAATGAACCTCAATCAAACCTTATTTTATACTCGATAAATTTTGTGAACCAAATCTGAGCAACTCAATACTCGACTCGACTCGGTTCATTTACACCATTAGAGAGAGAATATTAAGAGAGAATTGTACCAAATAACAGGAGAACTTCATCACTGCATATGCTTTCTAAATAGACTATTACATTGACTTTTTACTTTGTCCGATACTTGACACTCGGATATAGGTGTTGGACACTTAATTTTAGTGTAAAAAATTAGCAAAAATTGAGTAGTATTCATGTTAGACTCTTCAAAGACCCTGTGTCAAGCGGACAATCCATCCGAGTAATGTAACCTAGTGTATAGACTTTAGAGGCAAACATAAAAGTCATAGTATGGATATCTAAAAGAAATTGCAGTTAAAACACACAACGATATAAACAGTCACTTTATTTCAAAAAGTTCTAGAAAGTTACCCGATCATCGTATTTACTTCCTCAAAGTTATGTACCCTTTACTACACAATGTTGTTAAGCACAGACCTTTGAAACTTATGGTGGACAATAATGTAGATGATTACCTTTATACTTGCTCTAAACTGTGAAGCTAAATGATGTTCATTCATCAGTAACCTGGTAAATTTGTTCCAAAATGAAACTGTAAAATTGAAGTTAAGGTCTTGACACTCACTATCACCCATAAACACATACATGATTGCTGCTACTCTTGATTTTTCTTTCCTTTTTTTCCCTAAATATTTTTTCACTCTTAAAGCATCTAATTTGCATATTTGATATAAACGTGATGAACAGATCATACTAATATCAGCAGGAAGCCTAAAAAGTGTTAGCATGTGGAGGCCAAAATTTACTTTCTTACACAAGTGAAGGCAGGACAAGAAACCGTCTGGCAGCTGAAGGATCTCCATGGCAAGAGCTGCAGGAATTCCACCCCGAGTGATGTAGTTCATCACCTAAATGAGGCATGGGCAACCTGTGGATGACTTGGGAATATGTTTCTGAGCTAGGATCTACGTCGACTGTACCCAGGTAGTCAGGCTTCTCCCTTCCTGTTCCTGTAACGGAAAAAGGTAAAAGTTTCATTACACGAGAGAATAAAAGTGTAAAACACTTTATTTCGTTTCAGTTTCATATTCATATTCTGTGTGTAGTGCATGGTTATCTTACCTTTATCTTCGACAATCACCCTTGTTTTTACCAAAGGGAAAATGACAGCAAGTAATGCACTTAGTGCCTGAAACTATTTTCGTTTGAAGTTCAAAAGCATGAAAGTCTTATGTACTTAAATTGGGGAATAATAACTGGGAGGGACGTGGTAGTGGTACTAGATAGTTTTGTTTTTGTTTTTCCTTTTTTTTCTTTCTGGTGTATAATGCCGTCCATGGCTTCAAATTGCACAAGACATGAGAATGACTGAATGATTAAAAAAGGTTCCATCCCGCTCAACCGTTCACAGAAACAAATTAGCTAACACTCATCATAAACCAGGGGAGGCTGATTATATTAATAGACTACATATAACAACTTACAAAGTTTTCCTCTTTGCCAGTGTAATGGGATTCTAAATGATAGACTTGGAATGTTTTAACCTCAAAACCTCACAAATTGTATCACAGTAACATTACGTTGATATTCCCTTTTCACAAAGGACATTTCAACCACGAAGGTAAAACAATCACCTTAAAGTGCAAATTAAACAAGAAAAGCTTGCTAGTTGAGAGAGTAAAAAAAATAAGAATAAAAAAGTGAACTTTAGCATCGCAGTCATATAAATTACCATAAGGTAAGGGAGCTGATAAAAACTATGGATTCAACAATGAAGTTGCTCAGGCTGCAGAGTAGCATTTCAAATCTATATATGACTATGTCCCACCTGGGAATTAACTGATTTTTCTTTCATTTCCGAAATAATTTAAAGATAATCAAGCAGGATTTTAAGTAAGGAGTTTGAGCAGGAACAACATAGGATTGCTTGACCAACCTAACTTAAAAGAGAGTTTTACTTTCCATAACTAGCAAACTAAAATATGAATTTTGTGAAAATACTTTTAGATTCTTAAAATACAAGACTTTCCAACAGCAGAAAAAAAAAATCCAATAACACAAATGCAGATTTCTCATAGCTTTTATGGCTAATAATCACAATTGCTTAAGAGAATGACCATGACATTTGGGCAGTCTTTTTTATTTATTTAATTTTTAAATCTCTTCCTCCTCCCCAACTCCAATTCCAGGAAAAGATAATGGGATCATAAAAAAAGTTAATTTTTACTTGGACAAGATTCCAATTAACAAACTCAAAACAATTATCTCCAAGTAAACAGCCCAAAGATTAGCCCTTCCCATAAACCAATAATTAACTAATATATCAATAGAATTAGAATTGAATTAACTATTGGCTAATCATCTATTCAGTTGTATATATAACTATAGATATAGATAGAGAAAGATAGGTACCTGTGTAAATACAAGTGACATAGATTAGAGACTCCTTTGGACCAGCCATGGCATCAAGTGGAGTTGCATACCCAGGTCCCTTTTTGTTCTTGCAGCAGCTACTAGTGTTCTCATCTATGGTCACCCCCATTCTTTTCTCCTAACTTTTTTTTTCTCTCTAAAATCTCAAAATAGAACCACCCAACTTTCCCTTTCTCTCTTATTAAAAAAAAAGATAAATGTCTTTTATCTGTATCTGGATGGAATTTAATTTTCTATTCCATTATTTATTATAAGTGTCCAGGTGGGATGTATTCTCTTCTCCTGTCCCCAAAATAACTGTCCCATTGGACCCTGGGAAGTGGGAACCAATATCAGAATGTTATAAGTAGTACTTTCTCTAATATATCTCTCCCATAATATATGATATTTTAAAATTATATATAAGAATTAAAAAAATAAGTAAAAAATATTAAATATAGTATTAATTATCTATAGTACCCTTAAATTTTTATTTATTATCATACTTATGTTATACTCTCTCATCCGTAACATTTTAATTTTGAAAAGATTATAATTAATTCTTCTAAATCTTTTAAAATGTCAAATAATTTGGAAAATAAAATCACCTAAAATGTCATATATTATGGGACGGAAGGAATAATTTACTTATAAAAAAATAATAGTCAAATACAATATGAAATATTAACAAGAATTATGCTGCAATCTTGTAAATTAAAATTTATAATATTAACTATTATATTAAATAAACCAAATTAGGTCACAACAATCTTGAATTTTTAAAATTTTGCAGTTAGACTAGAATTTTTTTTTTTAAATTGAACTCAGTTGTGGAAAGGAGTTGGCATGCTAATTAAATTATATATAACGTAAAATTTGAGAATTCATATTATATTAATAAAAAATTAATTTTTTAATAGCTAGAATTAAAAAATTAACAAACGATACATTTTATAGGATGAGATAGAGAGAGATAAATAATAAAACTGGTCCCAAAATTTGTACGTATTTCAATTTATATCTCAAAGTATGAAAATTAAACTTCTTTGAATTTTTTAAAAAAAAATTCTATATTATGAATATAAGTATTAGCGATAATCTTTTTAAAAAAACGCGTAATAAGTGAACCCCTGTAATTTTTATAAATGTAATGTATTGATAAGTTTATGTAAATTTATGATAGGACTCAAAAAATAATCATGTTTTTTAATACAATAAGTCTTGGGGAACCGGTCTAGCGACCTGCGCAATTTTTTTTATGACTCTTAAATAATTAATGTAATTTATTAGAATTGAAATTTTTATAAAATTTAGTGATTTAGGTGTCATTCGAATACATGTAAAAAATAAAATTATAAAGTCTGTACAATCTTATTTTTTTTATGTATCCAAATGACACATAAATCACTGAATTGGGGTCCTATTATTATGTGTCATTTGGATACATAAATCACTTATGATAGGACTCAAAAAATAATCATGTTTATTGTTTTTAATATAGCTTGACCAAATTAGATATACATACATTAAAATTTAAAAAGGCAAAGGTACAAAAATATTCCTGATATCCACTTTCACCCTGAGGGGAGGGTCACTGTTGACTAGGCCACGGATTTTCCCTCCAAGCCATGGATTCGGCGGCATCAATGGAGTCAACTGTGGAGAAAGAGACGCAAGACAAAACTTTGGAAGTCAAATTAGTCGAGAAAGCGACCCAAGAAAGAGGTAGGAGAGAAACAGAGAGAATTGCAGTAGTAGATATAAAATAGAGCATTTCACTCTTCCTTTGTGTTTGTGTTTAGTAATAGCAAAAGAGATAAAACAGAGCATCTCCCTTCTTTCATCAGCATTCCTTTTTCTCCCTCCAAAAACTCTTTCTCTACTATTTACTTGAAACAAATTACAAAAAAGATTGATAATATTTAGTGTCTCTGTTCCAAATTACAATCACGTGTCTCGCAAATTGATTAAAAAAACAATTCACATCAACAACACGGCATCATCTACAATTAAGGACTTATCAATTGAAGAAGAGCAAAATCATTGACAAATACAACATCTTCAATTAGGCAGGGAGATTAAAATACACATAATTTCCAAAATCAATGACAATCCATCATTGAAACTAAAGATTTATCAATTGACGGGTTTGGCCAGTATTACTCAACCCATGGCAACTATGAGGTTAGGGGTTCGAGCCTGCATGGCGTACGAGCAGAAGCTAGTGAGTGCGGTGGCGTACGAGCCGTTTGTCTTGACTCAACCCATGGCAACTGTGTGGATTGTCGCGGCGGTCGAGAACGGTGGAGATATGATCCGCGAGCCGCTCTTGGGGATGGAAGAAACTAGCTTAGAGAGGGTGGCGTGATCGGCTAGTGCGACGGCGTAATGGACGGGACTGTGATGGAATTCTTCCGGCTTGATCGTCTTCGTCGACGACTTGGACATTGTGATAATGTCTGGGTATGTGAAATTAAGAGTAAGAAGGAATTTTATTAGAGTTTAATTATGAAATTAGGATTTTTTTTTGTTATCTCTTCCTGCTTTGTCAGCAAAATTGCTTACGTATTAACAGAGTTAATCTTTGTGACATCTCCGTTAACGAGAGGGGCACAACTGAACTTAAATTTTTAATGTTAAAAATATTTTTGAAAAAAAAATTAGTTTAGAATGTTAAACATTGGGAGCATTTTTGTACCTTTGCCCAAATTTAAAATACTCAAACAATAAGCATAAAGCTATCAAGGTTCGCTCCATCAGTCGGGCCGGGTGTAGCTAAATTGGGGAAAAGTCCGTACCCGGCCCAATAACATGGATGGAGGTCAGATTCGAATAAAATTTCCTACTTTTCCAACTACTTGTTTGACTCTCTCTATTGAATTTTGTACCCTCCCAATATTTCTCTCAATCATCTGAACCTAAAATTCATGTTTTTCATTCCCCCAAAATTAAAGCAAACGGATCCGAAATTCCTCCGTCAAATCAACCGAACGACATGGACGGAGCTGCGGCGACCGCCGGCGGAGGTGGCGGAGGGCCGGCGCCTTTTCTGCTGAAGACGTATGACATGGTGGAAGACAGGTCGACGGACGAAATTGTGTCGTGGAGCTCGACGAGGAACAGCTTCGTGGTGTGGAACCCGCCGGAGTTTGCTCGGCTTTTACTTCCGACCTATTTTAAGCACAATAATTTCTCCAGCTTCATCAGACAGCTCAATACCTATGTTAGTCCACTTTATTAATAATATAATATTGACTTAATCTATTGTATTTCTCATTTTTACCATTCTGATTATGATAATCATATGTATTCCCTCAGTTCCGTGATTTTTTTTACTAGTCTATTTGCGAAATCCTAAAGGTCAAAGTTGTTGTGAATTTACTTGATTTTGATTGATGTAATACTTTTGCATCACAATTTGGATTTTAGGATTTTGCAAATTAACTAGGATCAAACTCCTATGAGACTCTTTTTGCGGGACGGAGGGGGCATTATTCTTGATCAATCTTGCATTGCAGTTATAAACATATATTGATACACTTGAATAACATAGTGTAGTTCATATGTGTCATAGAGTGTAATTCTTTTAGAATTGATTTGTAATGGTGTTATAAAGAAATTTGTTGTGTTTTTTTTTCTCATCTTGATTAATGTGGCTCTTCATATGTGAAAGTTGCTAACTTTATATATCTAAACAAACGCACATTGTAGTCTCATTGCTAATGTGGCTCATCATAGATAAATGTTGCTAACTTTATATTTCTAGACAAACACACATGATAATCTCATTGATATCTTTGTATGTATTGTTTTAATAACTTGACATGATTTCAATGGTTTTTTCGGTCATTAAGTCGTTTACCAACTTTAATCTGGAGTGGTTTAGTTACACCTTTTAGTTGTTGGAACTTGCATTCTAGAGGTCCTTGTCTTAAAATTTGAGAGATGAACTTAGATACTCTTGACTTGCTATCCATAGATAAATGTTCGTTTTAGTGACCATCTAATTCATGAAAAGCTTTTATGACGGAACAAAAAATATAAAATTTCTTACACTTATATATTAACAGGACCGCAAACTGAACCTTTGTTGAAGCCTCATGGAGTCAAACCATAACATGCACTTAATTTAGATCCAATTTAACATGAGGTTTAAATTGAGAAAAAAAAGAAGCCTTAGTTTGATGCATACGACAAGTTTATAAGAGCTAGAGACATTGAGGCAAGCAACGAATATTTTATAGGTGGTTTAAATCGACAGTCGCTCCTTAATTCTTTAAAGATGGTGAATGGTGCAGGTGCATTTAATTCCTGAATGTATCCCTCAAGTTGATGTCTAATAAGTTGGTCAAAGCAAGGTTAAGAAAATTAGCATTCAGTAGAGTAACCAACTGAGTTTCAATCAAGACCAAATTTCCACTTTAGTTGATTTTGATCTCTTCAAAGGTTTTATGTGGTGAGCTGGATATATTGGCTAATCAATTGATACGTATCAAAAACAAAAATAATAATTAAGTCTTGGCCAATCAATTGATAGGCATCAAAAATGAATTAATAATCAAGTCTTGGCCAATCAATCGGTCATGTTTTTTTGAGGCAACTTGATGTCATGAAGATATCTTGAATGTAAAAGGAGTAATTTACAGGACCATGTACAAACTGAAAGGCTGGGACTTGACTAGTTGAAAGTACTTGGATTGGTAAGGAAAAGGCAAAGAGCTGAAGAATGTTGATCAAAAATGCATGCTGATTTTTCCAGGTCAAATTGTCAGAATCAAGTATTTTTCAATTCTAGAAAACTGATATAGGAGCATACAAGAGTCCTAGCAAGGGCCTCTGGCTACACAATCATCTTATTTGTTATTTACTTAAGCTTTAGTCTTTATTTTGTGTGTGTTGTTAGTGTATGCTTGTATTATATTAAAATTATTTCTTTTGACGTCATGCGTTAACGCCTGATTTTGTACGCCTGACGATATCACCAAAATAGCGCTAACGGTTGATGGAATAGTTGATTGTATTGTTGTGAAATCAAACTCACGAAATACACACAGATAAACATACACACATCATTATAAGAGAGATAAAATATGGATACAAGAATTTACGTGGAAACTCAATTGGAAAAAGATGAGAAATCCACTAGAATAGTATAGAGAGTACAAATTGTTTATTTGTGTCATATGTAATTGTGTTTCCATCCTTGCTGCTTGTTGTATTTATAGAAGTTATGCCCACCCGAATCCAATTAGGAGTAGGAATCCTTTACAGAATCACCTTATAACTGCAATTAATGATTGATTGCTTCCCTCCCAAGTTAGATCTCCTTATCCCACCAAATAAGAAAACACAATCTTACTTTAATAAGAATTCTCCCACTATTTGAGCAAGCTGTACAAATAAACGTATATGGGCCAATACCAAATCTGGTTCATTAAATAAGTTGGCTAGACCCAAATAATTACATCCTAACATTGCCCCTCAGTCTCTTATTTATAAGGAACTTAAAGTAAGAGAGTATATAAATTTATCCCAACCAAAGATCCGTATCTACCGAAGACGAACTATCTCGCCCAAACACCATACGCCGAACAGATAACTAGCCTTATCACAATCAAAGGACGTTTGTCCATTTGGGGGGAACAAAGCCACTTCCGAAGGACGCTTTATTACCCGAATGCGATAAATGATATTGGTCAAGATTGACGTTGCTGGGTGGTTCCTTTTCTTGCCGAAATTCGATGGTGGTGTGGACTTAGCTAGGGGCAGCTGAAGCGAACTGCCAAAGTGGATGACCAGTGCAAATGTTTTGGCATGATGATACTATGTTGTATTTGTTGCACTGCAAACAATTTTACCGTTTTCGTCATGACGCTTGCATCATCATCTTTTCGCTGCCAGACTCTATCAATAATATCACTTTCCTGTCACGAGACTCGAGATATATTGATGTCAATTAATTGTTTTCAATATCACATATATTAGTTATTACTAACCATTGCAAACGTCATCAATGTATCATATAATAACATATATATTACTTATTTTGTATCATCCTAATCATATTTATTTATTGCATGCGATCATCCGTCCAAATTGCATAAATAAATATAATTTAATCATCTGGATAAATTTCATAAATAAATATAATTTGATACTTATCTCTGGTGATTTTTCGAATAGAATTTTGCTTTCCCACAGACGGAGTTA
Organism: Panax japonicus; assembly: GCA_020205505.1. NCBI lineage: Eukaryota > Viridiplantae > Streptophyta > Magnoliopsida > Apiales > Araliaceae > Panax > Panax japonicus. The sequence continues at coordinate 47,584,874 of CM035103.1, forward strand.
ATGTTAGCGCCTGATTTTGTATGCCTGACGAAATCCAAAACAGTAAGCCAAAACAGCGCTAACGGATGATGGAGTAGTTGATTGTATTGTTGTGAAATCAAACTTACGAAATACATACAGATAAATATACACACATCATTATAAGAGAGATCAAATATGGACACAAGAATTTACGTGGAAACCCAATTGGTAAAAAATCACAGAGAGAGATGAGAAATCCACTAGAATAGTATGGAGAGTACAAATTGTTTATTTGTGCCATATGTAATTGTGTTTTCTCCCTTGCTTGTTGTATTTATAGAAGTCATGTCCACTCGAATCCAATTAGGAGTAGGAGTCCTTTGCAGAATCACCTTATAACTGCAATTAATGATTGATTGCTTACTTCCCAAGTTAAATCTCCTTATCCCACCAATAAAGAAACACAATCTTACTTTAATAAGAATTCTCCCACTATTTGAGCAAGCTGTCCAAATAAACGTATATGGGCCAACACCATATCCGGTTAATTAAATAAGTTGGCTAGACCCAAATATCCTAACATCATGTTTTGTCATGCGTGCATGATGTCATTTGTCTATGAAGTAGGAGACATTATACCTTTTGCACTTATATTAGGGTAATTCTGGGCAGGCTGATGACTATAAAAACAATTCAAATATTTTTTTCTGTTTTCCTTTTTTGAATAAGTAACTCGAATCTTATTGTTACAGGAAAATACAAATTTATATCTTCTGTGTCCTTAACCCTAGAGCTTTATTTACACTGCCTCGTAAGGTCTTGGATTTTTATCAGTTCTCAATTACTGTTATTCTCTATCTCCTACACGAGCATGACTCCTTTTTCTGTTTCTATATATCATCATTGAGGATTACAACTTCCCACTGAATCTAACGAACTTAAAGAAAATGGTTTGAACAAAGTTACCAAATACTCCTACTTAACTTAGCAAGCTGTGTAGGTGGCTTTGCCAAAAATAGTATTCTTATGTTCCGAAACCCTAATTTAGGATATTCAAATATTTATTTGTTTTCTACATCTAATTTCACAAATATTGATATTCTAACTTAGTATTGGATGTTGAAACATCAAGTTTGTACTAAATAATTTCTAGAACAATTAACTTGTTGATGCAACTAAAATTCTTTTGGGAGAATTTAAGAAATTTTTTAACAATAAGCATCCATATAAAGCTACTCCTTGCGTACCACACTACCACACTACCACTACCACATTTTAAAGCCTATGTAGGTACTGCATTCTCATATCATTTCCACAAACCGGAACTGAAACAAGTTCTTGTTTCAGGGAACATTGGTTTTGAACATTGGCCATATATATTTTGTCGTCTTTGATACATCCTTTGAACCCCTATAATAGATAGATATCTGTGAACTTTATCGGATGTGTATATATGTGCATATATACACATGTTTCTGTTTATACAAGTGTTTTCCACAATGATCATACTCTCTAGTCACTTATATTCAGGTAATTTTGTAACCAGTGTTTAGGGGCTTGTATCGAATAGACTGCAGGCTGAATTAAAGTTGGGATTTTTCCAGATCCAGTTGATATGCATTTAGTCACTGTCACTCACCATTCATCAAGTGGATAACCTTTAACTAGTTTTGTTTGTGTATATATCGGGCATTTCCTTTAAAAGTGATCAAGTTGTTTGTAGTTGTTAGCTTTGTTACCTCATTGTTGTTGCTTTCCAAGTGAAGATAGTAAGTCACCTGAGGTACAATGTAAACCCAAATAATTTACAAGCCATTTGTCTCTTACTCCCCAGTAGCATATACGTGTTTAAACTCTTTAGTTTTCTTGTTTTCCAGTTGTATGATTAAATGTGTTATTCCTAAACTTAATACACAATTTATTTATTTTTTATAAATGCTGCACATTTCTCTGGTGGCAGAATGGTGTTCATATTTTACTATATCTGCTGTATTACATGCATATCTGAAGATGTACATCCATCAGTCCTTTGATCTTCTGATCACCTCATCCAGGGAACGAAAACAGAATAAAATAATAAAATTGAATCCATGTGTATGTACATGTTATGGACACCACCACAGCACTCATTGTTAATGCATTGATTTTGCATTCAGCTCATCTTTTTACTAAATTGAGTTCATTAAATCCCATGAATATATTTCGTTAATAGGGCTTTCGGAAGATTGATCCTGAAAGGTGGGAATTTGCCAATGAGGATTTTGTACAAGATCAAAAGCATCTTCTAAAGAATATTCATCGTAGAAAACCCATTCACAGCCACAGTAACCCTCAAGGTTCTGCAGTTGATCCAGAAAGAGCTGCGTTTGAGGAAGAGATTGATAAGATTTCACGTGAGAAAACTACACTGGAGGCCAATCTCTTAAGGTTCAAACAGCAGCAGCCTGCTGCAAAGCTTCGGTTGGAGGAGTTAACTCAGCGAATAAGTGGTATGGAGCAAAGGCAGGAGAATTTGCTAGCCTTCTTAGAAAAGGTTGTTCAGAATTCTGATTTTGTTGAGCATCTTGCCCGCAAACTTGAATCCATAGATTTGTCAGCATATAATAAAAAAAGGCGACTACCTCAAGCTGAAGATTCTCAAACAGCACCCGAAGATAGTTTCGTTGACAACCAAAGCTTCTCTAGAGCTGAGTTTGGGAATATTTTCCACCAAGATTTCTCAAATAAGCTCAGACTAGAGCTATCGCCGGCTGTTTCAGATATTAACTTGGCGTCACACAGCACACAGAGTTCCAATGAAGATGGGGGAAGTCCACAAAAAATGGTGTCTGAAGGATGCACAAAAGATGTCCACTCGAGATCCACTGGTCCTGTATATACCCCTGAGACACTAGACCTTTCAGATACTGGGACATCTTTTACTTTTAATATGGATTCATCTCTTTCGCGCAAGGCAAGATCCTGTGACAGCCCAAGATTGCATCCATTGCAACAATGTTTGACTTCTAGTGAAGAAGGTGAGGGTCATATCTCCTGCCAGCTGAATCTTACGTTGGCATCTTCTCCGTTGCAAACCAATAAAAGTCAATATTCGGCTAGGATTTCCCAGGAAATTGGAAAATCTTCAGATGGTACTGAGATTGATTTTGGAGTTCCTCAAAAGAACCGAAACCATTCTAATGATAATAAGACTTTGTCTTCCTTGCACGACACACCAACTAACAATCCAGGGCCTGCAGCTGCGCCAGCCAGGGTTAATGATGTATTCTGGGAACAGTTCCTAACTGAAAGACCTGGTGCTTCAGACAGTGAAGAAGCAAGCTCCACTTTCAGAGCAAACCCAAATGAAATATCCAGAAATACCTCGAATGTGGAGCATCTCACTCTTTGACCGCCAAAGTTACTGCTGGACTCCGAGAAGATTTTTTCAAAAAAAATCTCCAGGTTTTTCCCACCTTTTGTAAAATACTTGTGTCAACCATATAATAATTTTCAATACTGGTGTGGTCACCTTTATCTGGTTTGCACGAGACAACGTTAACATACAAATTGTTTTGTGCATTGGTGTTAATTGTAGTTCATTACTTTGTCATTGATAGGCTGCATGACCATTTCTGTGTGTAGAAATTTTAAGTCCTAAACCAATTAGGATATCATTAGGCATACCTGAGACAGCACTATTTTGTTGCCTTCATTCTGAAGTTAATATATGTGCAATGATTTAGTTTCGCCTGAAAGTATAATCCAACCGCATTTTGACCTTACTTTAAGTCAGTCAGTCAGTCATCTAGAAATTCATTTAAGATGATCTTCTTTTTTTTTTGAATCCCCATTTTGGGGCGAACAATATATCATACACAAGAATATATTACTATTACAGTATCAATAACTAACCAAGTGAGAATTGAATAAAAATAGCAGTACCTTAATATTAACCAAAACATCATCGGCATTTAATATGACCACTTATTAAATTAATTGCATGTAGTTATAGGTGCTCTTGTTTATTACTCCCCTCCGTTCCTAAAAGATTGTCGTTTTAGAAGAAAAAAATTGAATAATGTTAGAGATTTGTTCTACAAACATTTTACAAACTGCTGACGTGGCATACTCCACATCAGCATATTGTGTGAGGTCGAAGACTACATTGAAACAATTTGTAAATCAATATGCTGAGGTGGGGTATGCCACATCAGCAGTTTGTAAAATGTTTGTAAAATAGTTTGTGTCTGTAGCATTACTCGAAAAAATTTGTTTCAAAATGTTTGTCGTTTAAAATTTTCAAGGAGAATAAATGATTTACTTTCTTATATTACCCTTATCTTCTCTCATTGTCCCAAGAAATTGTCTCCCATGCATTAATAATTTTCAACTTCTCATAAAGGGGTAGTGATGGAATTTCAAATAAATTTTACTTAATACATGATATTTTCTTAATCCATGTGTAAAAATTTTAAACGACAATCTTTTAAGAACGGAGGTAGTAACTTGCATATTTGATCTTGACATGATAATCATGGGGAACCAAATTCTCATTGATTTTTTATTAAATTTTTTGCCTCAAATATATGTCAAGTGATATAAAAAATATATATATTATATGACAGTCGATGAATCAGACACAATTTGAGATATAACAAAATTTAAAACCTCTAACATTACCATTCTTGTTTTTATCATCTTTATGAAGTAGAAAATATTTTTTGTATTTTAATTGGGGGGTATTAAGGATATTAGTTTAAGAGAGTTTATTATGGATCCTAAAATAAAGGATTGAATTTTTTAGCATCTTTCAATTGCTTTAAAGCTAAGAGTGTTTGTTTATGGTGGGTGGCCATGTGACATAATAATCATCATATCCGTCCACGCACTGCCTAATGGCTAATGACTCTTTACTTTTTCCCTCAAATGAATGAGGGCAGATCTTCTGTCTTTATTTTTGGTGTCTTCTTTGCGTCCTCCACTTAAATTTTAACACCTAACTTTTTTACTTAACATCAATTAATTCTAAAATTAAATAAAATGTCAAATATCAAAATTTAAATGAAAAGAGGGAGAATGGAGACATAAGATCTGCTCTCAAATCTCAATGAACACTGGTTACAATGATATGATAAACAGCACTTGTTACAATGATGATAAACTGTCCAAACCTAAATATGTTGTTTAATTTTCATTATTAAATATCTGTTGGAATAAAATCATTTTTATATATAAGGGTTTCTTTTTTATTCTTTTTAAAAAAAAATATATAATTAGTTGATAATTCAAATTTGATGATAGCTCGACTTGATCTCAAGCTTAGAGAACGAACACTCTAGCACCTGCAAGCTGATCAAACATGTCATCCAATCTCGGTATCAATAAATCAAATATGTTAGGCCTTTCTTGCCTTTTTTAAATAGTGTATCAAATGACGTTACATCATTATATTGAGTTAGGTAAAAATTAATTAATTAAAAAAACATTTAATATCTCTAACATTATTCATTACAAAAATAAATAAAATATTCAGACCAGAACGCTAAAATTCAAGTCATCAAATCCCCAAGACCCCAATGTGTGGGGATATATATATACTAGCCGAGTCCCGTGCCTCCGGCACTGTATGGACAGTGAGATTTATCTCAAACTTAGAACAGCCCAGATGATTTATTAAGTGAACGGGAAATTCAAAATCATTATTAGATAGATTAGATAGATAGATGTATTTTATTAGATAGATGTATGGACGGTGGGATTTATCTCAAACTTTGGACGGCCCAGATGATTTATTGAGTGAGCGGGAAATTCAAAATCATTTGTATTTTATTAGATAGATATATACACAAGCAAAGCAAGCACTTATAATTCTTGGACTTGTTCGTTTTGGTGAATATCGGGCATTTGAAATGTGGCTTTTAAGCTTTAAGCATACGGTAAATTTAGAACTTATAAATGACGTTTTATTGGTTAAAAGAATTATGTTTAAAATAAATTAAATATAGATGAATAAAATTCTTAAATATATTTAGATTACAAAAATTATAAATTAGACATGCACTTGTTAGACAATTTTTTTTAGAGAAATGTGTAATTAGGGACGGCCCTCCACATACTTTTCCAAAAAAATAATAATTAATACTCTCTCCGTCAGTCAATATAGGTCGTTTTAGAATTGTGCACAAGTAATAAAAAAATGATTGTATAGTAGTAAATATAATATCAATCGTCTATATTGTCTTTGTATTGGAAAAAAAAGAGGGTTATTATTGGACAGAAAATAGTGAGAGAACCAAAATTATATTTAATACTTTGGGTAATATTAGAAACTAAACAATTAATGCTTAGTTGAAATTCTCAAACGATAAATATTAAGAGACAAAAATATTTTTCTAAAACAACTTAATAATATTAAGGGACGAAGAGAGTGTACAATTGTACCTATTTGCATATTTTAATAAAATATAAATTTATAATAATTAATAATTAATCCATTTTAGAAAATGTGTTTCATTTTAACTTCTTAGTTTTAGATAATACAATTATAAATACACTCCCTCCGTTTCACAGAAAAGAATAGAGTAACATTTGTAAATTTTAATAATTTTAAGGATATATTTATGTTTCATATTTAACTTTACTCTTAAATTTATTTAATGTTTAGTTAATAATGATGGTATAGTAATATAATTGGGATGATAAATTTAAAAACATCAACTCATTTTATACTACTAAAAAATTAAAGTGTAGTAAAAGTGTGCATTCTTTTTTCTAATATAAAAAATTAATAATATCTTTGTATTCAATTATAACATGTCTTGAAAAAATTAACAGTTTGTTACATATATTATTCATGAAAAATATTAAAAATCGACACTATATGTATTAAAAACATTATATGGAAAAGAATTTACTCACAATTTATTTAGAGTTTCTTTATACACAAAAGGTAAAAAAAATCTTTTATATTTTGTTTTAAATAAACTTATTATAAAGAAAATTCGCTTTCAAAACGGTAAATTTCTGAGTCTACTATAATTATAGTGTAATAAATGAGATTTTCCTATAATTGTTATTAACATACTCCCTTCGTCTCATAATATATGAGATTTTAGATAATTTTATTTTTTTCAAATTATTTGTCGTTTTGTATAATTTAGAAAAATTAATTACAATGTCTAAAATTATCCCTCATAGAAAAGTATTATAGATGAGAGAAAATATGAGATAAGTATAATAATTATGAGAATTTAAAAGTATTATAGATAATTGATATTATATTTAATATTATACAATCATTTTCTTAATTTTTGTACATAACTTTAAACAGGGATGGAGTAAGTTTTTGTAATTGTAATTCAAAAAAATAAGCCTACTATTATATAAACATATGGCTCACATACATTCACATTTATATTCATATTTTAATGACCCACATTATTACCCTGAATGTGTGTCATCAAAATATATATGTAAGTGTATTTGAGTGGCTTTATGTGATACTACCTCCGTTCCTACAAAATTATCTCGTTTAAGGTTGTGCCAGTATCATTTACCAAGTAAAATTTATTTGAAATTTTATCACTACCCTTTTATGAAAAGTTGAAAATTATTAATACAAGAGAGATAATTTCTTAGGACAATGAGAGAAGGTAGAGATAATATAGGAAAATAAATAATTTATTCTTCTTGAAAGTTATAAACGACAAACTTTTTAAAATAATTTTTTTTTTAAAACGATAATCTTTTAAGAACGGAAAGAGTAATAGATTTACTGAATTCAAAAAAAGAACTTGACTGAAAGGGTGGATTGTGGGTCCTTGTCTCCTCCAACAAATATGCACAATGAGTAATCAGTATAGCCTAGCCCTAGTAGGTGAGTGACTCTGACCCTCACCCACATTAATGCCCTCTCCCCTCTTCAGCCAACACACCCAAATTCACTTTCACACATTCACATTTACAAATTATGGAAGGAGCTCCAAATCGTAAAAACCTGCCCCAAACCCAATTTCACCCCAAGAACATGTGCACACTCTTCTTGATACTGCTATTCCTCCATACCAAGATCATTTTCTGTAATGGGGTTTCAGTTTTTGACCTCAATTCACTAAAATCCAGTGAATTGGATGTAATGGTGAGAAGGGTTTGCGCTGGTAAAATAGGGGAATGCCGGGAATTGGCCGAGGAGATGGATTCGGAGAGTAATAGGAGAGTGTTGATGATGCAGAAAAGGTATATAAGTTATGAGACTTTGAAGAGGGATTTAGTTCCTTGTGGTACTCCAGGGGCTTCATATTACAATTGCAGGGGAAATGGTGTGGCTAATCCTTATAACAGAGGTTGCGAGATCATTACTCGGTGTGCAAGAGATATCAAATCTTGAGAAAGCAAGGGGCAATGGGATTGGTAAAGTCTAATTTATTCTGGATTTCATGTCTTTTTGGTTTCTAATTTATGTTGTATTATATATTAAGTTAGGCATATGTATCCTTGTTGTGTAAAATGTAATTTTAGTTTAATTGTCAAGGAAATCAATGGTTTCCATTTAGGTTCATTCTATTGCATCTCAAGGCTTTGAACATAACAGACTTTTCTATATCGTTTTGAAGATGATTATGTGGTGTGTTATATATTAATCTATTTATTCCATTTGGTTGATTTTTCGGCAAAAAAAAAACAACAATCGTTAATGGGTTAATAAATTGCAATTTTATTATTATATGGACAATTAACTATCAGGATTTTATTAGACAACCAATTGTTAAGTGAATATATATATATATATATATATATATATATATATATATAAAATTTCACTTTAATCCACAATAATTGAAAATATATGAAGTATGTTTCTTGACACGACATCCCAAAAATAAAGCTTTTATTATATATTTTTTCTATCCCATAAATAAAAAACAAGATGAGATAAACAAAAAAAAAAAGTTAGCTAACCCAAAAAGAAAACAGAAACATTTTGCTAGCTGTTATAAAATATTATAATAGATGTCTAAATTCATATAGTCTACATTCATTCTCCCATCTTTGATCGTAATGATTTTGAAACTCCCATTGAGTAATGAAACTCATGACCTTTGAGTTTTGTAACATTTTAGTATTGATGTTCTTGTACCATAAATAGTAGCATTGTAAAGAGAATGAGTTAGAGACATATACAATTACAACATATATGAAATGAGAATGCTATTCTCCCTTAATCATCATCTTTGTTCTTAATATTATTAATCTTTTATAATACGTTATCTGTGACGTCCCCAAAATTAGGTATACATCACCCATTCTGAGTCGCCAGATATCACACTATAAAAATTAAATACAAACTTCATTTATACAACTGTTGAACTGTCGTACAGAATACGACCATAGTTAAGCTGTGAGTTTTAATACAATATTGTCTCATAGACAGTATCTAAACTCAAATTGTTACAATGTCATATAAAAATACAGCAACAAATATTTTAAGACCCCAAAGAAGAACGAGAAGATTACTATCATAATCATTCTAATGAGGTGCACTTTTGACGCTGTCAAAATCGGGTTCTCATCACCCTATTGTTGTTTGCTAAAATCAATTATTATGTGACGTATAAAATACGACACACACATCTTAGGTCCTCAATACAATTATCTGTTACATGTCATGTTGTTTTATAATGTATTGAGAAATTTCGACAGTCTCGGACCATCCCACTATTTCTCTGTTATCCCCGCTCGACCTAGCTACACTCTTATTACCTGAAAAAAATTGTGAAGCAAAAAGGGTGAGCACAACTAGCCCAGTAAAGAATATCATGACTAAAGATAATTAAATTATCAATAGCTTTCATCAATAATAAATCAGAGATTTAGAACATATGGCAGATGATAAAACTTTTCAACCATAATTGCAGTGGAACGAGCAATCCATTAGAAGAGTCAAATAGACCATCAGATCTATTATCTTCTCTATGTTAAAAGTCCACCAATAATATTTTATCCCTGTAACGTCAATCAACAATTTCTGTCCACAATCATATGAATAACTCATAATCATAATTGTGATTCTGAATTCCTTTTCGCACCCAGGACGAAGATAATTTTTATCACCTATCTTCACTTGAAACATCAAAAATCATGGTTATACCAAATCACAATCCCTGCTCACAATCATACTAATAAATTCATCTTTGTACTACGACCAAAGATATTCATTAACAATTCATCTTTGCACTACAAGCCAAAGACATACAACTGTATTTTAGAAGAGTCAAGTAGAGCATGATATCTACTATCTTCTACGAATTTAAAAGCTTATTATAAATATTTTGTCGCTGAGACTCAACTTAATAAATAATTCACATCATCGAATCATCCCTGCACTACAGCCAAAGATATTCGTTAATATCACATCCATGAATTATCCATGCACTACGGCCAAGGATATTCATTATTATCACATCCATGAATTAATATTTCATTGCTGAGACTCAGCTCAATAATTAATCCACATCATCAATTCATCCCTGCATTATAGGCCAAGGATATTCTTTTAGTATCACGGCCACGAATTATCCATGCACTACGGGCCAAAGATAATCACATTTTCATTAACGGTCCTGATCATGCCATAAAACAATTCATCTTTGCACCCTTGGCCGAAGAGAATCCATAGCCATAATCATACCAAAAACTGTCCATCAATGCACTACGACCAATGAGGACTTTTTCGACATTATTTATAATATTACGGTCATGATTATACCGAATAATTGTTGGTCATAATCATACCAAGTCCATCTATGCACTACAGGCCACAAATGACTTTCAACATAATATATACATGAGGATGATGACAATGATATAAGTATTAATCAAACAAAAACAAGAATAAATATTAAAGACTTTAAATTTATCCAAATATTATCATCCACTCATAATTTAATATTATTAATATCATAACAATATTTTAATCACTTCTTAAACTTATAAACAATTTATTTCAATTGTTTACACTTTACCAAATAATGTAATTAATCATTTAAAAATGTCATACTCATAAGATTTCATCACCAATGATTAAATCTCTCATTAAAAATATGCATATACCTTATATAGGATTTTCAAGTCATAAAATCCTATTTTCTAACTTTGTTACTTCACATAACATATTTAACTAATATGTTCGTAACTAAATTATTTTCATGAAAAATACCAAATCTCAGTCCCAAAAATATTTCTTTTCTGGAATTTAGCAGAATATAGTCCCATAATGAACATATATTTTTCTCGGAATTTTTAAAATTCATTTACTATTTTTCAAAAATCAATTTCTAATTAATTCCTTAAGAAATTAGCTACCTCAAGTTTAACTCCAGAAATTTCCAAATCTTGGCAGGATCTTACATATGTTAACATGATTTTCCAGCTTAAATTTCATGGTCATCAGAGTTATAGAACTCCGATTATAGTATTTTTCGTCGAAAAAACCTAAATATTGAAATGGTCATAACTTGCTAATTTTAAGTCGGAATGAGTTCATTTTTGGACAGGAGGTAATTTATACCATATACTTTCATGTCCCAAAAGGCCAGAATTTTTCTCATAAATTAAGTGGCCTAAACAGCCCCTTAAAGTTTTTGGGCAGTACCATTTTCTTCTTTTGCAGCTTTGGACTCTTTTGCTAAAAATAGTCCGCACGAAAATTTACAACGCCTTTTTCAGTGATTCACTTGGAGATGATACAAAACTCATAGATCTAACTCTAGAACTTGACCATACTCAAAAAATACAAAATATAATAGGAGAAATGGTCAATTGAATTTCATGTTCCATTTTCACCAAAATTTGATTTTCAACTCTTTGTGATTTCTAAAAAACTTTCATGTTTTCTCATAATAACCAACATAACTCATCATAACACTTACTAATACTTCATATACCCATGGTTTTCATCTGTCCAATGCTTTTATTATGACTCTCATCATAATCAATGTAAACAGATCATTTCCACAATTTAATAAGGAATGAATACAAAGGATCATTCACCATGCATGTGGTAATCCATATAGACAGGTTATTCCAACAAAATAATAAAGAATGGAATAACAGAAGGATTCACCATGCATGCGATATAGACCGCACAGACAAGTTTTTCCCAACAGAATAATAAATAATGGAACCAGGTCCGGCGTAAACGCACAGACAGGATATTCCGACAGAATAGTAAAGAATGAAATAATAGAAGAATTTCACCATGTATGCGGTACTTCGCATAGACAGGTTATTCTAACATAATAATAATGAATGAAATAACAGAAAAATTTCACCAAGTATAGGGTAGTCCGCGTATACAGGTTATTCCAACAGAATAATAAAGAATAGAATAACAGAAGTTCTCTTCACGAATACAAAAGAAATAATACCCCTTACAGGTACAACAAATAATATCCCTTACCTTTGAAAGAAGAGTATTCCGACCGGTAGGGCGGGAATATACTTGAAGAAAACTTACACTATCTTCTATGCTCAAAGCTTTTTTAAACTCTAAAGAAATACGCTCGAGATTACAGAAGAAGAATTCTCTCTATAGTTTCTCTCTCTAGAGTTTCAGTGAATTCGTAAGAAATAATGAAGGAATGAGCTTCTATTTATAGAAGAATGGACTGCATAATAACTAATTTATGAACGGTCCAGATTGATTTACTTTTAATCGGATGGTCCAGATTTAAAGCAAAATCTTTTAAATAAAATATAATATATTCTATTTATAATCTAATAAAACGAATAACTTTATAAAAGTATTCTGTTTTATATAAAAAGATTTTACTATGTAAACACTATGTAGGCACTATGTAAATACTATGCATAATAAAATATAATATAATCTAATTATTGTCTAATAAAACAGATAACTTTATAAAAGTATTCTGTTTTATATAAAAAGATTTTAATATACAAAATACTATGCATAATAGAATATAATATATTCTATTTATAGAATACCTTTATAAAAGTATTCTGTTTTATATAAAAAGCTTTTCTGTTTTATTACATTAATAATACTAATAAAACAAAACTTCATCATCACTTACTTTGAAAAAATTTCAAATGTCACCCTTAACTTTAAACTTTTATCAATTTAACTATTCACCAAAATAGAAAAATTGAATACTTTTATTTCATAAAATTCGGGGTCTCACATTATCAGCACGAATTGCTCCTCATTCGTCTTGAAGCAGATAATCATATTTGGTTTGAAGTAGAATAAGGTATAACTCTCCATCTCACTTTGTATAAAATATATGTTTTGTTATTACAATCGAATGGAATAGAGGGTAAGGAGAGAAAATTGATACATAAGATTGGGTCCATCTCTTAGTATATTTGTCTCTTTTGTATCCTATCTTGCAATTAATTTAAGACTTATCAGGTAGGCTTCGTTAACACATGCATACATGTATAACATGCATGCGACATTATAGCATATTTAGGCCTCATTTGTTTAGTCTTATTAGCATCTGGATGCATTATGATATGCTTGAACATGCATTCATATACTCTTAATTATTCAAAAGGCATTCATTATCATGTCTAACATGTTATACCCATCTTTTTACTTTTGAGAAACAAAGTCATTTTTTTCCTATTAACATGGCAAGACATAGTAAAGAAAACTACTAGTATTAATTAAGATAGAATTTTGTCTTTGACTAAATAGGAAATGACATGTTTATTATTGTTGTCACACTTAAGTTTTGCTACTGTTTTTGATGATTTGATATTTATATTTAGTTATTTAATTATATATTTATATAAATATCGAACATTACAAAACTTAAATTTATTGTCCTTGATATATATCGAGAAAGAATTACTTGTCATGGACTCTTGATACTGATATTCATATAAAGATAAATTTGGAGATATAATTAAGATTGACAAGCATGTCTCCCTGTAGGATCATGCAAAATTAATTATTTTTAGTCGTCATCATCTCCATGAAAAAAATATTGATAAAGACATGTTAGAAAAAATATTTATTATATTTCATGCCTTGAATATGCTCCTGCAGCAGCAATATCGAGAGCGTTAGTTCAAAAAATATTCCCTGAAGCGATAAATGAAATTATATTCCTAGAAGTGATATCATTTCTTCTAGTGACTGAACAAATAATGAGTTTTTATTGAAAAACTAACAATCTCGCCCGATTGGTTCTACTCCATTCCTTGAAATGAATGAAACCTAATTTGATAAACATAGAGAAAATTATGGTTGTGGCCGTGGACGTGAAAAGAACTATCAATATAGAAAATGGAATGTACCTGTCGTACTCTTAAACATTTCGTAAATTTGTAACAAGACTCCATAAAAGAAAAGGAAATAAAATTGAAATAAATTTTATTAATCATAATGATCCTGAAGATCCCATGAATTATTTTGACTTTCAAATGGAATGGAAATAACTAATTTTGATATCTATAATTTCCTTGATGATGTTGATAGAAATGTTCAAACCAATTAATTATTTTTATTTCATTGTATTATGGCGTTATAATAAGTATTTTTATTATATGTTTTATTTATGTTTTAAGTAATAAATTTAAATTTATATTTTTACATATATAAAGATGTATGAGCTAGAAGCTCATCAAACTTAATTAAAGGCTCTCGAAGAGCGATTATAATGTTGTCAAATGGTACAAAACTTTGTATTAATGATTCTTTATATTCTTCTGAGACACGCACAAATTTGCTCAGTTTTAAGGTTATATGTTATAATGGTTATTATATTAAAACTAATAACGAAGACAATGAAGAATTTCTTTATATTACTTCAATAGTATCGGGCCAGAAGCTTATATTAGAAAAACTGTCTATTTTCTCTTATGGGTTATATTATACTAAAATGAGAATAGTTGAAATGAATGTTGTAATATACTAGAAGTGTTCAATACACCAAAAGTGTTTAGATCCAAAGGTTTTTATGGTTTGGCATGATCGTATTGATCATCCAGGATCAATAATGTTGCGTTGAATTATTGAAAACTCCCATGAACATCCCTTAAAGAACCAGAATATTCCTTTGCCTATTGATTATATCAAAGTAAATTAATTACCAAACTATCACATTTAATTATTATTATTTAGTGTTCATCTTTCTAAGAAAGAATTCAAGGTGATCTATTTGAACCAATACACTCACATTGTGGTATATTCAAGTATTTTATGGTTTTAATTGATGCATTAATCAGATGATCACATGTATATTTACTTTTAACTAGAAATATTGCATTTCCTATGCTTTTTGCTCAAATGATTAGGCTGTGAGTACAATTTCCTGATTATATAACTAGGAAAATTTATTTAGATAATGCTGGTAAAAATTCACATCTCATGTTTTTGATGAATATTGCATGTTAATTAGAATTTATGTTAAACATCATGTTGCATATACACATACTCAAAATGGTATAGCTGAATCAATTTTTAAGAGATTTTAAATTATTGCTCGACCTTTGATTATGAAATCAAAATTGCCAGTTTATGCTTGGGGTCATGTTATTTTACATGCTGCAGCATAACCTCAATAAGTGATATTTTTAAGGTTTATTTTGAGGATTGTTATTTTAATGAAACAGTCTTCCTATGATTAGGGGGAGAAAAGTCGTTGCCTAAGCACGACGTGAGGTCGTTGCCTGAAGCAGGATAAGGGAGATTACTTGAAATTTTTTTCACCGATAATAAGAAAATAATGATATCTCACATTCTAGCTGCTAATACTCTAGCAGGGATTGAAGTCCCTGTAGGACAATCAGTTTATACAGCAAAAAATGAATCAAAACCACACCTGAAGCGTGGAAGATCTATTGGTGTTAAAAAAATTCCCAGAAAAAGAAAGTACAAGAAAAACAAGTTGCAGCCTATAAAGAGGCTATACCCATGAAACAGGCTACAAAATTTATCGATATATCCAAAATTTATGAACAAAAATCTCCTGTAAATAAAACTCTTGAAGAGTTATTCCCTGAAGAGGATGAGTTATCCCTTGAAGAGGATCAGGTACCTGAAAATAACAAGATCTCGATACATTATGTATATACAGGAGACAAATATATTGGATAGAAATAAAATTGCTGTCGACAACTTATTTTCGTATAAAATTGTTCTTGATATTACCAGAAGTAATGATCATGTATATGAACCACAAATCGTTGATGAATGTAGTAATATTTGGCCAATGTGAAAAGAGGCGATTCAAGTATAACTAAATTTGCAAAGTAAACGTGAAGTTTTTGGACCTATAGTCCGAACACCTAAATGTGTGATGCCTGTTGAATACAAATGGGGATTTGTACGAAATAAGAAAAATGAAATTATATGGTACAAAGCGTGACTTGTAGCACATGATTTCTCGTAGAGACATGGTATTAATTATGAAGAAATATATGCTCATGTAATGGACACAATTACATTCAAATTTTTAATTAGCTTGGTAGCAAGAGAAATTAATGGATGTTGTTACATCATATCTGTATGGATCATTATATAATTATATCTACATAAAAATCCCTGAAGGATATAAAATTCCTGAATCATAAATTCTATATCTCAAAATATGTATTCTATCAAGCTACAAAGATTCTTATATGAGTTGAAGCAATCCAGATGCATATTATTTTATAATCGCCTGAGTGGATATCTTTTGAAAGAAGGATTTGAGAATAATTCAATTTGTGCATGCTTTTTTATCAAAAGATCATAATCTGGATTTGCTATTATTATTGTATTTATTGATGAAAGATCTTGCTCTAGAAGAGTCGACAAAAATAACAAATTTGAGATGAAAGATATTGTTAAGACAAATTTTTGTCTTGGCCTACAAATTGAACTATAGAATTCTTGTTCATCAATCAACATACACAGAAAAAGTTCTGAAGTAACTTTACATGGATAATATTAATCCTTTGAGTACTCCAATGATGGATTGGTCACTTGATATCAAGAAAAATCCGTTTTGACCACAAGAAAATAATAAAGAAACTCTTGGTCCTGAAGTACCATATATTAGGTCCTGAAGTACCATATCTTAGTGCAATTGATGTTTTGATGTATCTTACAAATTTCACACGACTTGATATATCATTTGCAGTTAACTTACTAGCAATGTATAGTTATGCACAAAATCGAAGACATTGTAATGAAATTAAACATATTTTATGTTATCTTTGTGAGATTATTGATTTGGGATTATTTTATCCAAAGGGTGATAGAACCAAACGTATTGCACCAAAATTATTTTATACACATGAGCCCCAGAAGAATGGATTATTGATATCAAGCATATATGAACATGTGATAATTTGGTTGATATATTCATTAAGTCATTACCAACTACGATTTTGAAAAAGATGGTGCACAATATTGACATGCTTTGACTTAATGATATTTCTACCATGAACAATGGAAATTTTATGTACTTATGAAGGGGAGTGAAAAGGATATGTTCTGATTGTACTCTTTTTCCTTTGCTAAGGTTTTTTCCCACTAGGTTTTCCTTTGCAAGGTTTTAATGAGGTAATCCCACGGCACTAGAAGTTACACAAGAATATTGTACTCTTTTCCTTCGCCAATTTTTTCCCACTGGGTTTTTATTTGGTAAGGTTTTTAACAAGGCATATTCTTAGAAAATTACTACAAAAGAACTCCATCCATTCTATATGAAGGCAATGCTGCATGTATAACTCAATTAAAGGGAGGATACATTAAAGGAGATAGAAGAAAACACATATCATCGAAATTCTTTTTCACACATGACCTTGATAAGTGCTGTGACGCCCCCAAAATAGGTATACAACACCCATTCTAAGTCGCCAAATATATGGTATAGAAAGCAAACTACAACTTTAATAATACAATTGTCGTGAAAAATACGACAACATATACTGTGAGTTTAAATACAAATATTATCATCTAGACAATATCAACACTCAAATAAGTCCTCATTACAATTATTCATACACTATTTTACATAAATAGTGAGGACTGCTAAAATATCTTTCTAGAACCTTCACTCCATACCCCGACTATATCCTGCTATGTTATCACCTCCTGAAAAGAAAAATAGAACAAAAAGGAAAAGTGTGAGCTCAACTAGCCCAGTAAAGAATATTATGACTAAGATAATATACAACAAATTATCATTAGTCTTCAACAGGGAAAAATCTGATAGAATATAATAGACAACAAGTTTTAGATCAACAAATGCAGCGGAAACAATAATCCATTAGAAGAGTGACGTAGAGAATGAATTCTACCATCTTCTAAGATTTAAAAGTCTATCATCAATATTTTATCCCTGTAACATCAATCAATACACATCTTTAATCAAATATTCATCTTTGCACTATAGGCCCAAGATATTCATTTATATCACCAGTTGGTCATGTTCATCTCAACACCTGTTCATCTTTGCACTACGACCCAAAGATATTCATCAGTTAATCATTCATCTTTGCACCACATGCCAAAGATATTCAGTAATATCATCATTTAAGACTGAGGATGATGAAAAATATTTTAAAGAAAACGAATCCAGTGAGACAGAAGGACAAATATTAGGGATTCATATAACAGTTTATCCAAGATCAATAATACTTCATAATAACCAATTGTGAAGCAGAATTCAAAAATAACGATCAAAACATGGATACAATCAAAGATAGTAGCCAAAATAGACATCTTGGATAAAAAGGAAAATTTTTATTATTCGGTAAATAGTGCCGTATTTGTGAATAGTGTCGTATATGTGAATAGTAACCCCGACACAAAAAGTTTAAAATTTGATTAAAAAGTTTACCAATATTTTGGCATAACGATATTGAAGAAAATAATATCATTTAAGAAGAAAATAACATCTCTTACATCAAAATAACAGTACTTCTGATCAGAATATCGGATAGAAAGCCAAAGGAAACTTGTACCGAACAACAACTCTCAAAGTACCAAAATACTCACAAAAATACGCTCGATAATCTAGAGAGAAAGAAAACTTATTTCTGGTGTGATTTTCAATTCTAACTTAAGCGTCTATTTATAGGAAAATGCTAGAACGCCATAGGAGACTAAAATAATAAAATATTATTATTTCTTTTTAATTTTTACGCCACCCACCATTTGAAAAAAGCCAAGCATGCCTTCTTGGACAAAAATCAACAGCCCATGTGTTATTCAACACCAACCAAAAAGTGGGTCCCACCAATAATTTAATAAAAATCATTTTATTTTTTTGAAATTTCAGTAATTCATAAAAAATAGTCCGTTTAGCAGAAAAATACGAATTTTATGTCCATTCTACACGAAATCGAATTCTCTATAACTTTGTAGCTTTGAGTTTTTCCAATAGAAAATATCCAAAATTCACACACGGATGATTTTTAAATCCTCCATTCTGACAAAATACTGATAAAACACCTCAGCATTAATTCCTTTATTTATAACCACATAAATAAATTTATCATTTATATCCACATCAAATAAATATTTTCTTATCATATAAATCAATAATTAATTATTCACAAATAATATTACAGAATCACAATTATAACAACCAGGCAGTTCTCAGGAAAGAGGGGGCTTTCCAATAAGGATTTCTCCTTACTAGCGCGCTATTAAGTGACCAAACCTCTCCTTAGACAGAACTTTCTAAACATTTCCAATAATGTTATCTAATAATATTATTCAAATAATATGAATTATTGATCTGATAATGGGAAATACCGTGCAGTGATAATTATTGAAATAACAATAATATAAAATATCAACGCAGCAATTATTGAATCAATAAAATAAAATATTAAACAGTAACTACTGTAACAATTATTGAGTAGTGCCTTCTTACGTATGAATCAATAATTCAACAATACTGTGCAATACCGTGTGCTATTGTGCAACCACGCGTATTACTGAATTTTAACCACCAGGTATTCCAACAGTGTTAACGGTAACAACTACACCGTTGTTTATAAAAACTCATACTTTGTCGTTTTCTTCATCCGACAGGTATTCTGTTATGAGCCCCACGAATGGCTGCGCCGTCGTACGAATATTCCCCGACAAAAAGAATATTCCACGACCATAAGAATATTCCCCGACAAAAATGAATATTTTATAATCACTTGCTTATTTTATAAAATTTGCACATTTCACCCATAACCAAAACATTATATCAAATTAACACCTTATTAATTTAGAATAATGAATAGAGAAAATTCAATTTTATTTATAATAAGTTGGGGTCTTACAACCTCCCCTCCTTATAAAATTTTGTCCTCGAAATTGACGTACGTACATGGTGTTTCGAACAGGTGAGGGTACCTCGCTTTTATTTATGATTCTAACTCCCATGTCATTTCCTCAATTCCATGGTTTTTCCATAAAACCTTAACTTGTGGTATAACCTTGGTGCGTAGGACATGCTCTTTCCTATCCAAGATCTTAATAGGTACCTCCTTGTACGTTAAATCTTCGGCTATCTTGTCTAGTTCTAACTCAATAATGTAGTTTGGGTCTTTCACATATTTACGAAGCATAGATATATGAAAAATATTATGAACACGAGACATGCTTGGAGGTAATGCGAGTCTATAGGCCATATTTTCTATTCGGTCAAGAATCTCAAATGGACCAACAAATCTTGGATTGAGTTTTCATCTCTTTCCAAATCTTGTAACTCCCTTCCATGGAACAATACGTAACAGTACATGATCTCCAATATTAAATTCCACGTCCTTTCGATGAAGATCAACATAACTCTTTTGTCGATCTTGTGAGGTTTGAATACGTTGTCAAATCATTTGGATCTTTTCTGTAGTCATGTATACTAATTCTGGTCCCAACAACGTTGTTTCACCCACCTCGTCCTAGCATACTGGAGAACGACACTTTCGTCCATACAACACCTCGAATGGAGCCATGCCTATACTTGCTTGATAACTGTTGTTGTAGGAGAATTCCACCAGTGGCAAGTACTTATCCCAGCTTCCTTTGAAATCTAGAAAACAGAGTCTTAATAGATCTTCAAGGGTTTGAATAGTCCTTTCCGATTGCCCGTCCGTTTGAGGATGGTATGCCGAACTGAATCGTAAATCTGTGCCCATAGCTTTCTGCAAGCTAACCCAAAATCGTGAAGTGAATCTTGGGTCACGATCCGAAACTATGGATATTGATATGCCATGCAATCTCACAATATCATTCACGTAAATACGAGCAAGACGTTCAAGGGAATAAGTTTCTCGTATCGGTAAGAAATGAGCAGACTTGGTTAATCTATCAACAATAACCCAAATCGCATCTATGCCTTGAGAAACCTTGGGAAGACCTGTAACGAAATCCATGGTAATGTATTCCCACTTCCATTCCAGAATCTCAAGTGGTTGCAATGGACCTTTTGGCACTTGATTTTCCGCCTTTACACGTTGACAAGTTAAACACCTCGAGATAAACTCCGCGATCTCTCTCTTCATATTGTTCCACCAAAATGTGTTTCGAATATCATGATACATTTTGGTACTCCCAGGATGGATTGCAAATGGGGTGTTGTGTGCCTCCAACATGATTCTATGCTTCAAGTCAGAATCGTTAGGAACACAAAGTCTAGAGTTGACTCGAAGTATTCCTTCTTCATCGATTCTTACTTCTGGAATAGCACCTTCTTTCACTTTCTTCTTCATACGCATCAACCCCAGGTCCATAGCTTGAGCAACTTTAACTTTATCGATTAAAGTCGGTTCTACTCGTATATTCGCCATCATCATGTGGGTCCTTGGAGTCTTTAATTATATCTCCATCCTTTGCAAGTCATACCAAATGGGCCTTTGCGTTTACAATATCGCACTCGTACTCGCATATGATCTTCTACTCAATGCGTCAGCTACTACGTTCGCTTTTCCATGATGATATTGAATAGTGTGATCGTAATCTTTCAACAGCTCAAGCCAACGTCATTGACGCATTTAAGTTCTTTTTGGGTGAAGAAATATTTGAGGCTTTTATGGTCCGTATAAATCTCCACTTTCTCTCCATACAAGTAGTGTCTCCATATCTTCAATGCGAAAACGACTGCTACCAACTCTAGATCATGAGTAGGATAATTCCTCTCATATTCTTTGAGTTGTCGTGAGGCATAGGCTATGACTTTCCCATGTTGTATGAGAACACATCCTAACCCTTTGCCTGAAGCATCGCTGTATATGAAAAATCCATCTGAACCAAATGGTATTGCCAGAACAGGTGCCGAAATGAGTCTCCTCTTGAGCTCTTGGAAACTCTTCTCGCATTCCTCGCTCTATACAAATTTTGTATCCTTCTGAGTCTACTGAGTTAACGGAGTAGCGATTCGAGAAAATCCTTCCACGAATCTCCGATAATAACCAGCTAAGCCCAGAAAGCTACGCACTTCGGTCACCGACTTCGGTTGTTCCCAACTTTGTATTGCTTAAATCTTCGCCGGGTTAACAGATACTCCATGTTTTGACACCACGTGCCCAAGGAATGTTACTTCCTCATGCCAGAACTCGCATTTCTTCAGCTTGGCATATAACTTGTTTTCACGAAGCCTTTCAAGTATCAGCTTCAAATGGTGCTCAAGATCTTCACGGCTTTTGGAATAGATGAGGATGTCATCAATAAAGACAACAACGAACTGATCCAAATATTCCTTGAATACTCGATTCATCATATCCATAAAAGCAGCAGGAGCATTAGTCAATCCAAAAGACATGACTAAGAATTTATAATGCCCGTACCGAGTCCTGAAGGCAGTCTTTGGAATATCCTCATTTTTATTCTTCAGCTGATGATATCCAGAACGAAGGTCGATCTTTGAAAAGAATTGTGCTCCTTGTAACTGGTCAAACAGGTCATCAATACGAGGTAGCGGATACCTATTCTTGATGGTGACATGGTTCAATTCTTGGTAGTCAATATAAAGTCGCATACTCCCGTCTTTCTTCTTTACGAATAAAACAGGAGCACCCCAAGGAGATGTACTAGGACGAATGAAACCGATGTCTAATAACTCCTACAGTTGGACTTTTAACTCCTGAAGTTCAATAGGAGCCATTCGATATGGGGTTTTAAAAATGGGCTTTGTACTCGGTTCAAGGTCAATAAGGAATTCAACATCACGTTCTGGGGGTAGACCGGGAAGTTCTTCAGGAAATACATCAGGAAATTCTCTAACAACAGAAATATTATCCAAATCTGACTTGTCTTTATTCAAATCCATAACATGGGCTAAGAAAGCTTGGCATCCATTTTTCAATAAACGAATAGCTTTATGGCTTGATATGACAGTGACTAATTTTAGTGGTTTAGTTGTTTGAATTCATATGACAGGTTGGTTAGGAATATGAAAACTAACAACATTACGAAAATAATCAATTTTGACATGATGAGTGGTTAACCAATTAATTCCTAAAATCACATCAAAAACAAGTATCATTAAAGAGATAAGATCAACAGGTAATGTGATAGTGCCAACTTGGATCAAGCAAGATTTATAAACTGTAGATGTAACGAAGGTTTCACCCAACGGAGTTTCAACAGATAAGTTAAAGTCCAATTTCTCCGGAGTCAAGTTTAAACGTTGAGCACAAGCAGGAGAGATAAAAGAATGGGTAGAACCGATATCTAGTAAGGTATAAACTTCACAAGAATTCAAGATTAGCTTACCCGTGATCACCTCGTTCGGGTTCCTCACATTTTAGCCGGTCACGACAAACGCTCTTCCAGGAACCGTTGACTTCGACTTATCCGGGACAGCTTTTGGAGTCACCATCCCCGCTGAACTTGGTTTTGCTACAGGACACTCTCGGGCTATATGAACCTCCTTTCCACAGTTATAATATACCTTGGATTGTTGTGGGCAGTTTGGGCTGATATGTCCCTCTTTCCTGCATTTGTAACACACGACCAATGGTCGTTCTCCTCCCCTAGCAACAGTTGATGCTGTTGTTGCTACTGATGTCTTCTCATCATTGTTGAATCTCCTCTTTTTGAAATTTCCACTAGACTCACCTCTTCTATTATTATGGCCACGATTACCACCCGAGTGGTTACCACTTTTATCTGTATTCTTCCCTCCTCGCTGGTTATCATCGCTCCGATGACTGCTGTCACCGGTATGGCCCTGGTTGTGATCCCTCGGTTGAGTATACTCATTATCTCGCTCTAATAATTGAGCCCTCTTGACAACATCTGAATACAGATAAAATTTATAAGAGATAAGGTATTGACGAATCTCGGGTTTTAGACCTCTTAGAAATATCCGCGTCATACGTTCCTCATTCTCCACCAAATGATCTGCGAACTTTGCTCGTATTGAGACACCGTCATGTTGTTCTGTTCACGAATACTTTCTGGAAAGTACTTGTCATTGAACAGTTTCTAAAATCTTTCCCAAGACATGTTAAGTGCGGCTGGCTGGGTACGCTTCACGGATTCCCACCAGTAATCTGCCTTTCCATGGAACATAAAGGTGGCGAATGAAACCTTCTGTTCCTCCGTGCATCCCAAGACATCGAATATCTTGGTAATTTGCTTGACCCATGTTTTCGCCTTAATCGGATCAAGCTTTTCCCAGAAATCTGGTGGTCCCAACTCTTTGAACTGCTTGGCTGTGACAGACCGCGCGTTGCCATCACTTTCACCCGTATTTTGTACACGAGTCTGCCTCGTCTGATTTTGCATGAACTGTAAAAAGCTCCTAAACATTCCATCATTCATCGTTTGCTCGGTAGTGTTGTTTACAAGAGGAATATTGTCTTCCTGTTGCACGTTCTCCTGGTTTATGACTAAAGATTGTTCCACAGTCTCATACACTCCATTGTTAACGTTCTCAGCAACCATTCTTAAATACTGCCATAACACAAGGGTTAATTAAACAAATTAACATATCACATAATATCCCTATATTATGACCAACCAACAAATAAGCTTAGATATGACACACTAGCGAAGAATTTACTCATTTCTCCCCTCCTAGTTCTATTCCCCGATCTCCTCCAGAGACCATATCCCTAAGCTTTGATACCAACTGTGACGCCCCCAAAATAGGTATACAACACCCATTCTGAGTCGCCAAATACATGGTACAGAAAGCAAACTACAACTTTAATAATACAATTGTCGTGCAAAATACGACAACACATACTGTGAGTTTAAATACAAATATTGTCATCTAGACAATATCAACACTAAAATAAGTCCTCATTACAATTATTCATACACTATTTTACATAAATAGTGAGGACTGCTAAAACATCTTTCTAGAACCTTCACTCCATACCCCGACTAGATCCTGCTATATTATCACTTCCTGAAAAGAAAAATGGAACAAAAAGGAAAAGTGTGAGCTCAACTAGCCCAGTAAAGAATATTATGACTAAGATAATATACAACAAATTATCATTAGTCTTTAACAGGGAAAAATCTGATAGAATATAATAGACAACAAGTTTTAGATCAACAAATGCAGCGGAAACAACAATCCATTAGAAGAGTCACGTAGAGAATGAATTCTACCATCTTCTAAGATTTAAAAGTCCATCATCAATATTTTATCCCTGTAACATCAATCAATACACATCTTTAATCAAATATTCATCTTTGCACTATAGGCCAAAGATATTCATTTATATCACCAGTTGGTCATGTTCATCTCAACACCTGTTCATCTTTACACTACGGGCCAAAGATATTCATCAGTTAATCATTCATCTTTTCACCACATGCCAAAGATATTCAGTAATATCATCATTTAAGACTGAGGATGATGAAAAATATTTTAAAGAAAACGAATCCAGTGAGACAGAAGGACAAATATTAGGGATTCATATAACAGTTTATCCAAGATCAATAATACTTCATAATAACCAATTGTGAAGCAGAATTCAAAAATAACGATCAAAACATGGATACAATCAAAGATAGTAGCCAAAATAGACATCTTGGACAAAAAGGAAAATTTTTATTTTTCGGTGAATAGTGCCGTATTCGTGAATAGTACCGTATTCGTGAATAGTACCGTATACGTGAATAGTAACCCCGACACAAAAAGTTCCAAATTTGATTAAAAAGTTCACCAATATTTTGGCATAACGATATTGAAGAAAATAATATCATTTAAGAAGAAAATAACATCCCTTACCTCAAAATAACGGTACTTCTGATCAGAATATCGGATAGAAAGCCAAAGGAAACTTGTACCAAAAAGCAATTCTCAAAGTATCAAAATACTCGCAAAAATACGCTCGATAATCTAGAGAGAAAGAAAACTTATTTCTGGTGTGATTTTCAATTCTAACTTAAGCGTCTATTTATAGGAAAATGCTAGAACGCCATAGGAGACTAAAATAATAAAATATTATTATTTCTTTTTAATTTTTACGCCACCCACCATTTGAAAAAAAGCCAAGCATGCCTTCTTGGACAAAAAACAGCAGCCCATGTGTTATTCAACACCAACCAAAAAGTGGGTCACACTCATAATTTAATAAAAATTATTTTATTTTTTGAAACATCAGTAATTCATAAAAAATAGTCCGTTTAGTAGAAAAATACAAATTTTATGTCCATTCCACACGAAATCGAATTCTCTACAACTTTGTAGCTTTGAGTTTTTCCAAATTTCCAATAGAAATTATCCAAAATTCACATACAGATAATTTTTAAATCCTCCATTCTGACAAAATACTGATAAAACACCTCAGCATTAATTCCTTCATATAAATCAATAATTAATTATTCACAAATAATATTACAGAATCACAATTATGACAACCAGGCAGTTTCCAGGAAAGAAGGGGCTTTCCAATAAGGATTTCTCCTTACTAGCGCGCAATTAGGTGACCAAACCTCTCCTTAGACAGAACTTTCTAGACATTGCCAATAATGTTATCTAATAATATTATTCAAATAATATGAATTATTGATCTGATAATGGAAAATACTGTGCAGTGATAATTATTGAAACAACAATAATATAAAATATCAACGCAACAATTATTGAATCAATAAAATAAAATATTAAACAGTAACTACTGTAACAATTATTGAGTAGTGCCTTCTTACGTACGAATCAATAATTCAACAATACTGTGCAATACCGTGTGCTACTGTGCAACCACGCGTGTTACTGTATTTTAACCACCAGGTATTCCAACAGTGTTAACGGTAACAACTACGCCGCTATTTATAAAAACTCATACTTTGTCATTTTTTTCATCTGACAGTTATTCTGTTATGAGCCCCACGAATGACTGCGCCGTCGTACGAATATTCCCCGACAAAAAGAATATTCCACGACTAAAAGAATATTCTCTGACAAAAATGAATATTTTATAACCACTTGATTATTTTGTAAAATTTGCACATTTCACCCATAACCAAAGCATTATATCAAATTAACACCTTATTAATTTAGAATAATGAATAAAGAAAATTCAATTTTATTTATAATAAGTTGAGGTCTTACAAGTGCGGTGACATTGATGTTTAACAAATTTGCTTAAAAGATAATCTAGCAGATTTGTTCACCAAAACATTACCAACTACAATGTTTGAAGGATTGTGTCGCAATATTGGAATGTGACAGTTGAAGTACTTAAGGATACATTCATGAAGGGGAGCTAATACGCGATGTACTCTTTTTCTCTTAACCAAGATTTTTTTTCCATTGGGTTTTTCCTGGTAAGGTTTTTAATGAAGCACCTTTCAATGCGTATGGCTATATAATAGACATCCAAGGGGGAGTGTTATAAAATATTATAATGGATGTCTAAATTCATATAATGGATGTCTACATTTATTCTCCCTATCTTTGATTGTAATGATTTTGAAATTCCCATTGAGTTATGAAACTCATGACCTTTGAGTTTTGTAACATCTTAGTATTGATGTCCTTGTACTATAAATAGTAGCATTGTAAAGAGAATGAGTTAGAGACATATACAATTACAACATATATGAAATGAGAATGCTCTTCTCCCTTAATCATCATCTTTGTTCTTAATATTATTAATCTTTTATAATACTACCAAAATTGTTGGTTATACTATTGTAACAAAGTTGGATAACAAGTTACCATTTGGTATCAACATTTCAAAACATGATAAGCTCTTGCTCTTAAACATTAAATTTGGCCATCTAAAACTTATTTTTTCTACTACAACAAACTTTATTATAACTCTACTTTATGATTTACATATAAGGGGCATCACCTTATATAGGTAGGCTCATATTACCAATGTTTTAGATCAAAACTGAAGGAGGGTTAGGATCGACTATCTAAAATCATCCTCTAAATATCTAGATATTGAAAAGAATAACTGTAAATTAAGAACACTATCAAAAACCCTAATATGTATATCAAGAGTCTTAAATTAAAGCCAACTATTGTAACGATAGATGGCATAGTCTTCTTGAAAATGCGCATCAAGTTCACTACGCTTAAAAATAACTTACCAATTTTAACTAAATATAAATAAACTATTAGAGCATACCATGTTCTGAATAAACATACTTTGTATCAATTACGCGATTCGAAGAAACCTACACATTCCATACCAATATACCATGAAAAGTTGAAAAGTGGTTCTTTCCATTCTTGTTTTTGTTCCATGTACCGTATTGAATTATCTAGGTAACATTGGTTATAAACTTGTTCGTCTAACTTATCCTTTTTAAACACATTGTCTCTGGTAAGTATCTATTTCTATAGTTTTAGGGGGTTTTGGGATGTCTATCTCTTTCTATTCCAAGTTATGTTAGATATTGCTCTATAGCATGCGTATGTGAGAGCAGATCTCCTGTCTCTATTTTTTCTGTCCCCCCACTTAAATTTTGACACCTAGATGCAAGGGGAACAGGGAAAATGGGGAGAGAGTGGTTTACTTGTTATATAATTTGCTTCAAGCTTTTAATTTTATTGTTACCAACTCTCCTGTCATTGTGACTGCAATATTAATTCAAGTAAAACTACTTATCCTTCTTGTTCGTGATGATGCTCTGCCTGCCAGATGGGACAATTGAAAATTGAGGGTGATTCTATTGCTTTTCGTTTAATATTTTCTCTTTATATCTTTCAATGAAAGGGTCCAGATGGAGCAGATCAGAGGTGAGGGGACTTCTCATTGCTTAAATCCAAATGCTTTTGCATTAAAACTAGTCTATGCTTACACCCATTTTCTGGACTTTGTAAGTATGTCAGAAATTTTGATGGATGTAAGGAAGCCTTGTAACGCCTGGGCGAGATATTATTGATTATCCCGCGGGTTAGATAAACAAATAAATTCACAAGAAGAAGAAAGAGATTCATTGGAAAAACAAATGTATATATTATATTTATCAAAAAATCAAAGTTATGAATTCAACATACAAGTCGGGTTTATATAGTTTAACAAAATTTTATCTCCAAGTCACTCTAGAATTTTCTTACAGATATGGAAATAAAATCCTCCGGATGTGAACAAGATCTTAACAAACTTCCTAATTTTACGGAAATAACTTCTAACAAACTTGCTAATAATAAAATACTCCCTCCATTCTTAAATAAATGACGTTTTAGGGAGTTCAAAATTTTTCAATATATTTGATGTTATCAAATTTTTAAGAAGCATTAATTATAATTTTTTCTCTATTGCCTTCAAGTATCTTTCTATCTCATTTATCTAGGCAAATATATGGAGTACATTTTTTCTTAATTAATGCAAGGATAATTGTGGTAATACATATCAATCTTAATGACATAATTAGAGTAATAAATGACTTTCTTAATAAGTGTTGAAACTCTTCACGACGTCACTCATTTAGGAATGGAGGGAGTATTATTAAATAAAAAAATAAATAGGAATAGAAAATAAATAAACTACTCCCTCCGTCCCATAATTATATGTTGATTTCTTTTGGCACATAGTTTAAAAAAATCAATTTAAGTGACAATTTTTAACAGAAATTTTTCACATATACCCCTTAATATGAAATTAATGAATAAATTAATTACTCCTTACTTATCACATTAAAACTCTTAACTTCATTGATTGCTGGTACAATTATCTTTTATACACAAAATATGTTAAACTAGTAAAGCCTAAAAAGTTGAATTCTTTTATTGAGAATACAACAACATTAAATGTGGTGATAAAAATAATGACATTGAAGATTGTTTCTTCAAAAAAAAAGTAATGGTTGAATATTTATTATAAGGGAATAAAAGTAAAATAATGAACTAACTAAATTTTATAAATAGTAAGTAGTCTATATATTGGGACATCTCAAAATAGAAAATCAGCCTATAACTATGGGACGGAGGGAGTACTAATTTGTCGAACTCCCAAAGTTAGAATGTCATTCCATCTCTCGAAGCTCTAAGTTGAAGGTATTAATTCCGAATATGTTTAATGACATTTTCGTTTGTGACGATCATTCAATTCATGATATTCCAAGGTCATCAATATACTATCGGATAGCTCGATATCTTTTATCTCGGACCATCCTGAATCACCGTGTATTTTTTTGCTTGTGATAAACCATTTATCGTAGCTTCTTATATTCTTGGAACGAATACTATTCATCTATTTTGGCTCGTAGGGGCTAATTGTGTTTTCAAATCAACAAGTATTCAGTGTTCTGTTAACTTTTGCATCATAAACTTTGCAGTATTTTTGGCTCAGATTATAAGTATATGGTTTGTTCTGGTCATAAATATTTTCTCTGAATCCTCCAAACATTCTTACACGTCAGTTGTGCATAAACAAATAATAACTTCATGAGGTTATCCTTGCTACGCATCATCAATAAACAATTTCAGGTGGGTATCCTTTTAAGTGTGGTGTGTGTATATATATATATAGAGCACGAATCAAGAGCATTCTTTCTAAATAATATTTCTCTTTTAATAACACTTATTTATTAAAACTACGTCGGTTTGGAGTTTTTTAAAAGAGAGTGATCCCACTTGCTTTCCTTTTATTTATAAAAATGCCTCTCACGGCCCACTTGTTTTTTAAAAAAGACTCCAAAGCGATGTATTTTTAATAAAGGAGTGCTTTTTAAGGAGGAATGTTATTTAAGGAGAATGCTATTGATCCTTACTCTCTCTCTATATATATACTCCGGCTCTTTCCAGTGAACTGGAGGGAGCAAACTAAGAACGAATCGGCTATAGCGATAGTTCCATCGCTATAACATAAAAAACTGGCTTTCTATGCTATAACGACGAAAAAAATCGTCGTTATAGCCGGTTCGTTGTTAGTTCGCTCCTTCCAGTTAGCTGAAAAAACGGACTATATATATATATATAAAATCCCAAAACAACCCCCATTTGTTTTGAATACAGAATGCAAAGTTCATATTGAATAGCATGCTGATACCAAGGAATAATTGGACTGGAAACTTTTATTCTTCTGTGCCAAATTTTATTCGTCTCTATATCAGCTTATGATGTGATGTTTGATATATATATATATATATATATATATATATATATATATATATATATATATATATATATATATATATATATATATATATAGAGTCCGGATCAGGTCCGGACTCCCGGATTTTAACAAAATCCGGACCTTTTTTTTTTTGTTTTTTTTTTGAAACAACTAAAAAAAATTAAATAAATTATGGAACTGAAATTTTTCCATAATACAGTGTTTTGGGCGTGATTTGGATGCCTATACCAACACATTTCTGTACAGTCTGGGCAGACTGTACATATATTGGTTGGTATAGGCATCCAAATCACGCCCAAAACAATGTATTATGGAAAAATTTCAGTTACATAAATTTTTTTTTTTTTAGATGTTTCAAAAAAAAAAAAAAGTCCGAATTTTGTTAAAATCCGGGAGTCCGGACCTGATTCGGACTCTCTCTCTCTCTCTCTCTCTCTCTCTCTCTCTATATATATATATATATATATATATATATATATATATATATATATATATATATATATATATATATATCGAGGGGGTCCAGTACCCTTAACGACAGGTAACGTCCGGATTTTCTTAATTATTTTTTTTAACCACAATTATAAAAATAATAAATAAAAAATATTAGAGCAAGTTTGAACAAAAAATTATAAAAGAAAGTATATTTTTTATTGAAAAAATACTGTAAATTTTACAGTGTTTTTTTAATAAAAAATATAATTTCTTTTACAGTTTTTTTGTTCAAACTTGCTCTATTATTTTTTACAGTATTTTTTCAATAAAAAATATATTTTTTTTACAGTTTTTTGTTCAAACTTGCTCTATTATTTTTTATTTATTATTCTTATAATTGTGGTTAAAAAAACAAAAAAAAACTAAAGGTACCAGTCGTTAAGGACACCAGACGCCCCCCAATTTATATAAATCAGGCCTAAAAACCTAGAAATTTTAAAAAAAAATCATATTTTTATTTTGACCATTTTATCCTTCTCCGTCTATATAAAAGCCAATTTAGAGGGTATTTTGGTACAATAAATTTTAAAATTATACTCCCTCAGCCTTAAGATCCTAGTTGATTTTTTGTGAATATTAAGAAATAGTATAAAATAAAATTATAAAATTGTACATATTTAAATTTTCACTTAATTTCATAATTTTTTGCACATGATTAGTGATGTTCTATAAATATGCATAGAGAATAGAAATATGACAATTAATATGCAAAGTATTATAGATAAATTATTGTAAAAAATAAATTATTTGAGTTGAATAAACATTTAACTTGAGACTACCTAAAATACTAAAATAATAATAAAAAAATTTATTCCTGGGACGGAGGGAATATTTATTTATATTTGTATCATTTTTCGTATTACACATTTTATTTCTATCTATCTATGTAATAAGTATATCTTCAAATTTTTAAATAATAAAGAGTTAATTTATTTAAACTTTACTTTTATGTTATTTTATTGAAGTAAAGTTGGAGTGTATATATACGCGGTTCGTTTCTCCAGCGAATCATAAGAAGCAAATT
This sequence comes from Panax japonicus, assembly GCA_020205505.1. Lineage (NCBI taxonomy): Eukaryota > Viridiplantae > Streptophyta > Magnoliopsida > Apiales > Araliaceae > Panax > Panax japonicus. Next base: position 47,617,854 of record CM035103.1, read on the forward strand.
AAAAATGAACTGCCTATAATTAAAATCGAACGGGCTATAATCGGCTTTCTATATTATGACGACGGATAAAACTCTCATTTTAACATATATATATATAATATATATATATAGGAAAATGATCCATAACAAGTATTTGCTATGTATGAAAATTGGGTAAATAACATTATAACCGTTCATTCCAATAATCAAGGGCGCAGATTAAAAAGGGAATTGCCCGTCCGCCAGTTCGTCTAGCGGAGGCTGAGAAATTATAAGGCCCGTCCGCCAGTTCGTCTAGCGGACGTGTTTTATACACAAAATTCATCGCTAGTGTTTGCAAATTTTACAATTGAGACTCATAACAGATAAAGTAATAACATACCCAAAACAGCCTTGAGTCGTTCGATTTTTTCTGACAAGGGGACAATCCCATGGCCGCAATTGGCGAACATTTCCTTGCAAGTATTATACAGAACCTGAACCGGAGACAACCTTTTCTGCTTTCGCCGGCCCTTCCCTGACTCCCAAGAGTGCTTACCTTTTCACACACTTGATGTCTTCTCAATCCTGATTGGCATTCAACTCACACAACCAAACTCAATTGCGTAAATTGATTTAAAAATTTAAAAACAAAAACATAAATCAAACCTTTAAGAAAAAACAAAGAAACAAATTTAGGACGAACCAAAATGTAATCCGAATTGGGTAATTCAAAAAACGCAAAAAAATGAAAATCTGCAATCTGGGTATTGAAAAAACAGTAGTTTCAGGCGGAACAGGGGACTAAAACAGGGGAGGTGAGAGAGAAAGAAAAATAGAGAGACAGAGAAGTGAAAGACTTGTACATCTCTGTAGATGAAAAAGATGATGATTCTGGTACCTGAAGCGGTACTGACGGTTTATCCTTTATCACTATGCTCTAAATTTGATCTATTTTGTGTATTTGCAATTTTGTCTCAAAATTTCTTAAAACACTTCCGCTAGACGAACTGGCGAACGGGCAATTCCCTTTTTTAATCTGCGCCCTTGATTATTGGAATGAACTGTTATGATGTTATTTGCCCAATTTTTATCCATAACAAATACTTGCTATGGATCATTTCACACACACACACACATATATATATAAATGGGTATTCATCCATAGCAAACGTTTTCTATGGACACTGTTCAGCAACCAAGTTGATTACTGTTGATCTGGACAATGGAAGGCTGAGATTGGTCAAATATTATTCCATTGTCCAGATCAACGGTAATCAACTTGGTTGCTGAACAGTGCCCATAACAAACGTTTGCTATGGATATATATTATATACAAAAAAAATCCTACCAGATTCACTAATCCATTTTCACTAATGGATCCTTCCCTTCTCCCCCCGTTTCGCTCTCTCTCTTGCAAAGTAAGAAAAAGTTTAGTAAAGAATGATGAGAAGTTTCTCAGCTAATGGTGTCGCCGGAGACCGTACGTCAAGCAGCAACGGCGGCGTCGATTTTGCCAACTATTTCTTCAACTACGTTTTGATGTAGTGGATTTGCTCAAATGGGTTTGTGTTTAATTTCAAAATTTGAAACTATATATGTCAGTGTACTTGAAACTCCGTTAATGGAGTTTAAGATTAATCAATTTCTCTCTATTCTTTTTCATAATAGAATTTCTCTCTATACATATCTAATGAATAGAAAAATAATTTAAGCTAGATATTAATTGAAGCTCCATGAACTTTATGAAGAAGCAATGTAACACAATCAGCTTGACATTTTGTTGGGAAAAATAATACAAGATCGACAAAAGAGTTATGCTGATCTTCATCGAAAAGACGTGGAATTCAATATTGGAGATCATGTGTTGTTACGTGTTGCTCCATGGAAAGGAGTTACGAGATTTAGAAAGAGAGGAAAGCTCAATCCTCGGACGAGTAGGAACTGTGGCCTATAGATTCGCCTTACCGCCAAGTATGTCTCGTGTTCATAACGTTTTTCACATATTTATGTTACGTAAATATGTGAAAGACCTGAACCACATTATTGAATTAGAACCAGACGAGATAGAGGAATATTTAACGTATGAAGATGTACCTATTAAAATCTTGGATAAGAAGGATCATATTCTACGCTCCAAGGTTATACCTCAAGTCAAAGTTTTGTGGAGAAACCACGATGTGGAAGAAATGAACTAGGAGTTAGAATCTAAGATGAAATCAAGGTATCCTCACCTCTTCGACATACCAAGTATGCACCCTAATTTCGAGGACGAAATTTCATAAGAAGGGGAGGTTGTAAGACTCCAACTTTTATGAATAAAGAATAATTTTCTCGAAATATATTTTTGAATATTATGGTGTGGATTTGATATAATGTTATAGTTGTGGGTAATATTTACAAATTTTACAAAGTAAGCAAGTGGTTATATAATATTCGATTGGTCAGAGAATATTCGTTTTAATAGGAAATATTCGTACGACAGCACAATCATTGGTGGACCCCATAACAGAAGTATTGTCGTAGTTAGAAAACGACATAATTATCTTTTTATAAAAATAACTGCGGAAGTTTTACCGTTAAACTGTTGAACTACCCGGTAGTAAAAGTACAGTAATACGCGTGATTGCATAGTAGCACAAGATATTGATTATTGATGCTTACATGAGAAATCACTCATTTATACTCAATTAATACTACAGTAATTGCTGCATCATATCTCTCATATTATTGATTCGATTATTGTCACAGTATCATCTGCATAATATTATATATTTTTAAATCAATAATTGAGACGACAAAGTTATTAATATTATTAAATTGCAATATTTACAATGTCTAAAAGTTCTGTTAAGGAGAGGTTTGGTCATCTAATTGTGCGCCAATAAGGAGAAATCCTTATCGAAAAGCCCCCTATTTCCTGGGAATGACCTGGTTGTTAAATATTGTGAGTTATAATATTAATGACGAATAAGTTCGTGTTAATTAAAGATGAAATTGATAGTTTCATTGTGTTAGAATTATTAGTGTTAGTGAAAATTGACATTTATTTCGATATTAATTGATGTCTGGAAGTTATACTGACCAGTCGGGTAATTAATCAGATAAATGAGCAATTAATTGCTATTAATTCACATGATTATAACTATTTATTCACATGTGTGTACTATTGATTCACATTCTTGAACTATTAGGGGAGTTGGTGAAAGATTGATAATACTTGCATGACTAAGTTAAAAATGGAGGTATAGATAGAGGTACTATACTGTAATTCATATTTTCACATGATTATAACTATTGATTCACATGATTGAACTATTGATTCACATTATTTACTATTAGGGGATGTGGTGCAAGTTTGATAATACTTGCAGGACTAAATTAAAAATGATGAAAAAGAGGAAAGTATTATACTGTAATATTTCGAGCCCCAAAATATGCAATTATCGAAACTATTTTTTTCTATAAATAGAAGCTCATTCTTCCTTCATTTTTCACCAATTCACAAAAGCTATAGAGCAATTATTATAGAGAGAAAGACGAAGAGAAGTCTGCTACCTCACTATTCTAGTATCTAATTTTTTCTAAGGTAAGGGGTATTATTCTTTCGTATTCATGAAGAGAGATATTTTCTTTCAATACTCGTAAGAGTTGTTATTCTATTCTTTATTATTATGTTGGAATAACCTATTTATGCGAAGTACCGCATACATAATAAAATTCTTCTATTATTTCATTTTTTATTATTTTGTTGGAATAACCTGTCTGTGCGGTCTATCGCATGCCTGGTGAATTCTGTTGTTATTCCATTCTTTATTATTCTGTTGGAACATCCTGTCTGTGCGAATTACGCATGACCTAGTTCCATTCTTTATTATTCTGTTGGAACATCTTATTTGTGCGGATTACGCATGACCTGATTCCATTCTTTATTATTCTATTGCAATATCCTGTCTGTGCGGATTACGCATGACCTAGTTCTATTCTTTATTATTCTGTTGAGAATAACCTGTCTGTGCGGTCGCATGCCTAGTGAATTCTTCTGTTATTTCATTCTTTATTATTCTATTAGAATATCCTGTTTATGTGGATTACCGCATGCATAGTGAATGATCCTTCGTATTCATTCCTTATTAAATTATGAAAATGATCTGTCTACGTGGATTACCGCATGGCGGGCGAAAATCCATTTGCAGTTTCATATATTCTATTATACTCAGTTGGTTAAAGTTTTGACTTCTATACTCCATGAAATTAGTAGAATATCCTGGATATTTGCGCTTCATCCCGTATCTTTTCATGGAAATATTCTTCTGAGCATTCTTGAATTTTACTCCACAAAGCAATATCATGTTGACAATTTGGACGTAATTGATTTCAGGATAAATTAACTTATAAATCTTTGAAATTTATTCTTGAACTTATTTTATTGAATTATTATGTCATTGTCATCATCATCATGCTTATATTGTGATGAAAGTCATCTTTGGCTTACGTGCATAGATGGACTTGGTATGATTATGACCAGGGATCATTCGGTATAATCATGACCTTTAATGTTATAAATGATGTGGTAAAAGTCCTCAGTGGCCTGTAGTGCATTGATGGACAATTTTTGGTATGATTATGACCAGGGATTATTCGGTATAGTCATAACCATTGATGATTTAATGAATATCCTTAGCCCGTAGTGCAGGGATGACTCGATGATGTGGTTTATTTATTAAGCTGAGTCTCAGCGATAAAAATTGATGAAAACATTTTAAATCATAGAACATAGTAGGTATCATGCTCTACTTGACTCTTCTAATGGATTGCTTATTTCGCCGCAGTTAAACTTGATGTCTATTGTATTTTATTAGTTTAACATTGTTGAAGACTAATGATAATTTATTCTGCATTATCTTAGTCATAATATTTCTTACTGGGCTAGTTGAGCTCACCCTTTTGCTTTCATTGTTCTCTTCAGGAAATGAGAACGTAGCCGAGACTAGTCGGGGAACGGAGTGATGGTCCGAGATGGTGTATTAGTAGTCCTCACTATTCTAAAAAATAGTGTGACAATAAATGTAATGAGGACTCTATTTGAGAGTGGATATTGTCCAGAGTGCAACATTTATGTTTAAACTCTCAGCTATGTTTTGTCGTATATTACACGACTGTTATATAATTAAGTTTGTATTTGTATTCTGTACCATGTATTTGGTGACTTAAGATGGGTGATGTATACTTATTTTGGGGGCGTCACAATAGCTGTTGAGGTTCTCCTTAAATAGTATGAAAATAATTTTATTGAGAACTTTATATAAGTGTGTTGTATTGTATACGTCATTTGATATTTAAATTTGGTGAACCGAATAGGGTGAGGTGAACCCAACTTTGGAAGGATGTTTTGCCACTATCATACAAGATGTCTAATGACATACATCCTCGTGTTATCATAAGACAGGGTTGTACACATCCACTTGTTGAGTATATCTACGAGGACTACCTATATGATCTTGGAGTTTGGTTGAAATATAATTTTCAATTGCAGACAGTGGAGATAGTTATATGTCAAGAGAAGACTCACCATTAGAAAGAACATGATAGTAATTTTCTTGTTTTTCTTTGGGGTCTATTGGGTCAACCAAGGATAATTTTGTGGACATATGATATCTATTATAACCTAGACGCATGGCCTCCCATGTACGAAGGTTTCCTTGAGCACTTCCCAAAGATTTTAATTTCTAAAACAGTTTTTAACTATACTTTTATGTAAAGTACCATTGTAAGGTTGTGGTCGAGGACACCATGAGAGTTACATACATTTGTATTAAAGCTCACAGTTTAACTGTGGTCGTATTCTGCACGACAGTTCAACAGTTGTATAAATGAAGTTTGTAAATGATTTTTATAGTGTGATATCTAGCGAATCAGTATAGGTCGTGTGGACCTATTTTGGGGGCGTCACATCTCCCCTTCTTGATAAATTGATAATTTTAATTCAATATTAGAACAAGCATTTCCTACAGACGGTGCCAATGTTAACGCCAAATTTTGTACGAGTGACGAAATAACCAAAAACAGCAGGCCAAAATCGCGCTAACGGTTGATTGCATTGTTGTGAAATCAAACTCACGAAATACACTCACATAAACATAAATAAAGAGATAAAATATGGACACAAGAATTTATATGGAAACTCAATTGGGAAAAAACCACGAAGAGAGAGAGAAATCCAATATAATAATATGAAGAGTACAAAATGTTTATTTGTGTCATATGTTATTGTCTTTTTTTCTATCCCTTGTTTATTGTTGTATTTATAGTTGTCATGTCCACCAGAATCCAATTAAAAGTAGAAGTCCTTTGTAATCCAATCAGGAATAGAAGTCTTTTGTAATCCAATCAGGAGTAGAAGTCATTTGTATAATCCAATCAGTAGTAGAAGTCCTTTGTAAAATCACCTTATAAATGCAATTAATGGCTGATAGATTACTTCCCAAATTAAACATCCTTATCCCACCAAATAAGAAAACACAATCTTACTTTAATAGATTGTCTACTTGCGAAACCAAGTTCAACAAGAATGGTAACTTCAAAGGCTGTCCTGGATAAGTCAAAATCAGCGGTTCCTAGAAGAGCGTTTGTCGTGACTGACCAAAATACAAGGAACCCGAACGAGGTGATCACGGGTAAGGTTATCATAAACTCTTGCAAAGTTTATACCTTACTAGATACTGGTTCTACACATTCTTTTATCTCCCCTGCTTGTGTTCAACGTTAAACTTGACTCCGGAGAAATTAGACTTTGATTTATCAGTGCAGACTCCGTTAGGAGAAACTTTCGTTATGTCCACTATTTATAAATTTTGCTTAATCCAAGTTGGCATCATCACATTACCTGTGAATCTTATCTCTTTAAAGATACTTGTTTTTTATATGATTTTAGGGATTGATTGGTTTACCACTCATCATGCCAAAATTGATTAATTTCGTAAGCTTGTTAGTTTTTATATTCTTAACCAACCTGTTATGTGAATTCAAGCAACTAAACCACTAAAATCAGTCACTGTCATATCAAGCCATAAAGCTATTCGTTTATTGAAAAATGGATGTCAAGCTTTCTTAGCCCATGTTATGAATTTGAACAAAAACAAGTACTCCCACTGTCCAAATAAATCCAAGTAATCACACCCCAACAGTAATCCTTTTTTTTAATTAAACAGTTGAATTCTCCTTGTCTATACCAATTAGTCCGACCTGGTGCAAGGCTTGGCCTTATCCAACCTTTGTGTACCCCTACCGTAATTTTTTTTCCATTTGGCAAGAGTCCAAAGCTATTTAAACGAGTAAAAATTTAAGGGTTCTTTCCATTAATATACAACAATTAGAAAGTAATTACAAGATTAGTGCATTAACAAAATAATTACAAAAAAATGCAATACAATAACCAAACATATTAAACCCTAGATCTCTCATCTGCCCATTCTCTTCATCTCCCTCACCATCTCCTCGCTCCTCCCCTTCATCCTTTTCCCCCGTCGCGGAGCTCCTGAAAAAATTGGGTTACACCGCCCTCGTCCTTGGCGCACCGCTGCTACCTACTGATCTTTCCCTTTTCCTAAAAAAGATAACTGTTGGTTTTTCTACACAATTTCAAGCAGATTCCAAGAAAATAAATGGGAAAACCAAGAAGTTAATTAGATAATCACAGAAGATGGATCTTTGAAATTTCAGTTACTTCGTTCTATGTTACAAAAAAATTGAAGTTGGGGAAGGGAACCACCATGATATACTTATGAAATTCATTAGTTTCTTTTCCATCGACAGATTTCCTCTTTAAGGAAAGCCTGATAAGTTTTGATTTTTTCCTTTGAGATTGAGGACTTGATATACTTTTGATTCACCATGGTATACTTTTGATTTTTTGATTCATTAGTGTTTTGATTGTTTTAAGTTTCTTTTGATTTTTTTTCTTTGATTAATAACCTTGTCACTAAAATTTATAGAAGAAACCAACGGAGATAAAGTAGACATCTTATTGTTCTCTTGGATTTTCTCTTTAGAATCATGTTGATTCTCTTTCAAACTGTTAAACCTTCTTATAGGTGCAAATTCATTTGGCTCTTTGTGTCCATCTTTGTTCAGTAATCATCTCCAATTGGAGTGGCGCCCATGAGATCCATACTCGGGTTTTCCTCCCGCCCGAAACCCTTCAAGAACTCAAAACTGTTGTCCAAAACGCCAATGAGAAGAAGGAGACGATTTGTCTCACAAGCGTAATTTTGAAAACAAATACATGTAACACTTGGTTTACTGTTCTGAAATTTTTTTATGACTATTCGGTTACCCATAAAAACTAAAATGGTTACTTTTGTATGAATATTTGGCTACCAACTGCATCTTTTTATTGATGTAAGGTAACCAAAATTGTGTTGCACAATATTGAATAATATTTTGTATTATTTTTAAAACCACACGACTACTCTCTGATTCCATCATGGTTTAACAAAATAAAAAAAAATACATGTAACACTTAGTAATTGTTCTGAAATTTTTTATGTCTATTTGGTTACCCACAAAAATTAAAATAGTTACTTTTGTATGAAGGTTTGGCTACCAACTGCACATTTTTATTAATGTAAGGTAACCGAGATTGTGTTATACAATATTGAATAATATTTTGTATTTTTTTCTTCTTACATTAAGTAAGAGGAAAACCACACGACTACTCTCCGATTTCATCATTGTTTAACAAGATAAAGAAAACAAATATATGTAAAACTTGGTAACTGTTCTGATTGTTTATGACTATTTGGTTACCCACATAAACTAAAATGGTTACATTTGTATGAAGGTTTGGTTACCAACTGCACTATAAACAAGTATATGTACCGACGACGACCATTGTAGAAATTAATAAACTGTTAATGTTTGCACATGTTGAAGAAAATAAATCCAGCTAACACTTGAAAATTATTCTTAAATTTTTTATAATTAATTGGTAACCCAATAAAACTGAATTGGTTACCTTTGTATGAAAGTTTGGCTAACAACTGCACTATAAAAAAAATATACCGATAACGACCATTACAAAACCCAATAAAACTGTTCATGGTTGCACATGTTGAAGAGAATAAATTCAGGTAATACTTGGAAACTGTTCTTAATTTTTTTTATAATTAATTGATAACCCAATTCAACTGAATTGGTTACCTTTGTTAATATAAAAAACTAATAATTTTTTAAATTAAAGTTGGAATAGCATTGTGTCAGTGTCGTGAACTTAACTGTCCTCACCTCACATGATCAGATGTTAATTTTTTAAGCTACTTTAGTTTCAAGTTACCAATTTAAGAATTTTAGTTTCAAGTTACCTAAGCCTCCACCTCCACCTGCTCCACTGCCAAGTCCACAACCACCACTCGCTCCTCCACCTAGGCCACCACCAGCTCCTCCTCCTAGACCACCACTGCACCTCCACCAAGTCCACCGCCACCTCCAGCACCCCCACCAAGTCCACCACCAGCACCACCTCCAAGGCCACCCCCGCCACCTAGTCCACCACCAGCACCACCTCCAAGGCCACCCTCGGAGGATTTGAATATTGAGCAGAAGAAGTAGCGGAAAAGTGGAGAGAGAAAATGGAGAGAAGATTCATAGGGAAGAAACAGAGAAATTAGATGAAAATGAGCATGAGGTGGAGGATTTGAGGAATGAAATGTATAACAGATCTAGATCTTCAATTATGTTTCTATTTAAAGCACTAATTTTATAAATAAAATATTAAAAGTATACTAATTCTGTAAATATTTTATGGATGCACTTTTGTTGTAATTTTTTCTATAAATATATTAGAAAATGTAAATGTTCCAAAATTTAATACACCTGTCGTGGTGGAGTTGAAATAATAACACATTATTAAAATTTTGCCTAATATAAATTTTTATTAAAGAGGTGTGATGATGTTAACATATTTTGTTAAAAATAATGCTACTATTACATAAAAAATATCACATAATACTCATATACACACATATATATTGCGGACTTCACATGTCAGGCGGGGTCCACAGTATGTATATGTGTGTATATGAATATTATGTGACATATTTTATGTGATAGTAGTATTGTTATTTTGTTAATAAAGTGTGTATTCATTAACGAGAGCAGATCATCTATCCTCATTTTTCCTATCCTTATTTTTCCTATCCTTCTTGTGTACCCAAGTTGTGACCAAAAATTGTGCCACCGCCTTTTTAACTGACCAAGGGCAACGCCAAAAGGATTAGGAATGGAAAATACTACTCCCTCCATTCTTAAATATAAAATATTTTAGAGTTGCATATAAATATTAAAAAAATAATAATATAGCATTAAATATAATATTAATTGTCTATATTATCTTTATATTGAAAAAAGAGTGTTATTTATTGGGCAAAAAATAGTAAGAAAACCAAAGTTATATTTAATACTTGTGTAATATTGAAAACTAAGCAATTAATTCTTACTTGAAATTCTCAAACGACTTATATTAAAGAACAAAAACACTCCTCTAAGACTTAAATTAAGCAACGAAGGGAGTACTAACAAAGTACAATGATATCCTGTTAGTAGTAAGTTGATCGCTCCTACATACTGGATGCTTGCTTAAGAGCATTTTCAGTAGTTCGGAGATTCTCAAATTTTAGACTAAATTTTGTTAAAGACTCAAAATTTGCTCCAGCAGACAGACTAAATAGTCTAAAATATTTTCCGGCAAAATAAAGAGACTTTAACTAGAAATTTGGTTTGGTAGATTATAAATTTTTAATATATTTAAATAGGTGTGGAAGAATGATTGGTGGACAATAACTTATTAAATATAATATAATCTTTTAATATTATAAGTCTATCTGCTAAAAAAATTTAAAGACTATGTCATGAATCGACGTCATATGAACTAATAATCGACCTTGCTGCTGCATTTTATATTGTGGTTGTTCCTCTCTCGCGTTAATTGTAAATCAAACACAATTTAATGAACAACAGCAACCAAAATCATTAGAAACCGTTTTCTTTTTTTACTAAAATTTCATATGCATCTTTCAATACATTCAGAAACTATGCACCAAACAAGTTATGGTACCCAATAAAATTACAAAGGATATCCGAACAAATATTTTGGAAATTAATTTCGATGCTAAAATCACAATTAGGCGGTCACCAACAAAAGTAAATAGAGTAATAGGACATGTTTTACCGTGGAACTAAATATTAAAAAACATTTTTTTTCCATCAATACTGAAAACCAAACGAGTAAAAAACAGGATCAATTACAATATTTCTGCCACACCTCCCCAAAAACCACCTTATTCAAACCCAACATGGTCTATTTCAACAGAGACCAATCCATTTTCTCCCACTTTCCTACCCCCATAAAACTCGCAACTACTAGTGTTCTAAACAAATCAAAAGTATTAAATTAAACAATCAAGCCGTTGAACATTCTGTTTTTCTCAATTTCTCACAATCATTTCCTTCTCAGTACCTGTAGTGAACAGGCTTGTATGGTCCCTCAACTGGTACACTAATGTAATCAGCCTGGTCCTTGCTGAGCTTAGTGAGCTTAGCACCAAGTTTTCCAAGATGAAGAGCTGCTACCTTCTCGTCAAGGTGCTTGGGCAAGACGTACACCTTCTTCTCGTACTTCCCGGTGCTCCTTTCCTTCCACAACTCAAGCTGGGCAATCACTTGGTTCGTGAACGAGCAAGACATCACAAAGCTGGGGTGACCAGTGGCGCAACCCAAGTTCATTAGACGTCCCTCGGCTAAAACAATGATGCCCGATTGGGTGTCGGGGAAGACCCACCTGTCGGTTTGGGGCTTGATGGTAATTCTCTTCACACCCGGGAATGTCTCAAGACCAAGCATGTCAATTTCATTGTCAAAGTGACCAATGTTGCAAACAATGGCATTGTTCTTCATCTTCCTCATGTGGTCAACCATGATGATGTCCTTGTTACCGGTGGTGGTGACAAATATATCAGCTTCAGACACGACATCTTCCAAGGTCAGAACTTGGAGACCTTCCATAGTAGCTTGAAGAGCACAGATCGGATCAATCTCAGTAACAACCACACGGGCTCCAGCTTGCTTCATGGCAGCGGCACAGCCCTTTCCGACATCTCCGTAACCAGCAACAACTGCAACCTTGCCAGCAATCATAATATCAGTGGCTCTCATCAAACCATCAGGGAGTGAGTGGCGGCATCCATACAAGTTATCAAACTGCTCAAACCAAAAATCATAAGGATTATCAGAACCTTAAACAACAGATGCATAAACAAAAAATTAGATCTATGATTACATTTATTATCATGAACATTAAAAATAAAAAGCAAGATCTAAGACTACATTTATCAGCCTGATCTATACAAAACAAGGAAAAGTCACATGCTGCTTCTAACAGACCAAAGCAACAAAAGACAATTTTAAAAAAATTAATTTTTTTAAAATCCAGTCCAAGAACTTGTTACAGAACTAGGGGCAGATCAACTGTTACGAAACAAATAAAATTAGAAGCTTTATATAAAAAATACAGTACTAATCAAAAAGTTAAATTAAATGCCAATTAAACATTCGCAACCAGTTTGAAACATCAATAACTAACAAACAACATGGGTAGCTTTATATAGTTGAAAAAGAATCAAATTTCAACTTAAAATAGGAGATAAAGCAAGAGTATTTTCAAAGTTCAAAAATTACAGTTTTGGAACAAAATCTAAACTACCCATCTCAGATCCTGAAAGTCCAGACTGTATAAATTATTGTAATATTATGAAAACAAATTATACTTGTAAGCCAATAACATGTCCCGGATCTAATGCATATCACTGTTAGTAAATTGAAACACCAATTAAACAAAAGTAACTAATAAACAACAGATCTAAAGTAAATAACATTATAGGAATATAATTCAACAACATAACTGCATAAAATCAGATCTGAATGTACCTTGCTCTTAGTGACAGAGTCGTTGACATTAATAGCAGGGAACAAAAGGGTTCCATTTAGTTGCATCTGGTACAATCTCTTCACTCCAGTGGTAGTCTCCTCAGAAACTCCAACCAATCTTTCCTTCATTTTGTGGTACTTTTTCGGGTCGGTCTTCAACCCATCTCGGATAATAGTCAATACAATCTGGAACTCAGCATTATCAGTGGAAGCCGGGTCGGGAACAGCGCCGGTCTTGGCAAACTCCTCCTCGGCCTTCACTCCCTCGTGAATCAACAAAGTTGCATCACCACCATCATCCACAATCAGATCCGGCCCGCCGCCAGGGCCCCAGTCAAGAGCCCGCTCGGTGCACCACCAGTACTCCTGAAGGGTCTCCCCTTTCCAGGCGAAAACGGCGGCGCTGTCACGGGCAATGGCAGCAGCGGCGTGGTCCTGGGTGGAGAATATGTTACAAGAGCACCATCTCACCTCCGCGCCGAGGGCCGTCAGGGTTTCAATCAAAACTCCGGTCTGGATAGTCATATGAAGGGATCCGGTGATTTTCGCTCCCTTGAACGGCTGTGAAGGTCCGAACTCAGTCCGACAGGACATGAGTCCAGGCATTTCGACCTCTGCCAGCTCGAGTTCGAGCCGGCCGAAGTCAGCCAAGGACATGTCCTTGACCTTGTACTCACGGCCGGTGGCGGTTTTCTCCACTAGCAAGGCCATTTCTATCTCTCTAGATCTGAGAAATAGAAAAAGGGTTTATGGGTTTTGGGGTTTCGAGATCTGGGATTTACTCTCTTCTTCGGTGTAGAAGTAAAGAGAGGGGTTGTAGGCACAAAAGGGATGAGAATGGGAGGAGATATAAATAGGCTTAAAGGAGTGAAATGGACCGCCAGGATTTGTTTGGGGATGGGTCGATTGAAAAAAGTGATTTGCAGGATTGGTTGGTGGATCTAAGATTTCAGATTTGGGAAAGTTTCGGACGCCAGAATCGGAGCGGTAGTGACCTTGGAAAGGATGACTCCAACCGTGGACATGCTATTAAGGTTTTTATTTTTATTCACTTTCGTAAGGAAATAAAAATACATACCTTAACTTTTTTAAAGGGATACAAGTTTAATATCCCGTCTGAAGTATGGACTAATTTATATTATTTTTTTATACATATTCGATAATTTTTTATTAATATATATTTATAATTTTTTATTAACATAATACATATATAATGTTAAAAATAATTTGGATCAACATATCACAATTAAAAGAAATTTAATTACTTTTATTACTTAGTGAGAAATATTAATTAAATTTACTCATATTTTAAATTACACATAACTTTCAGTATTTCAAGAATTTCTCTATAATTGAAAAAAAATTTAATTGCAATTATTAATTATTGTATTAAATTTAATATTGATCATTTGAATTAACTCCGGTGGTCATGATGTATGATGGTTAGTCATACTTTTATAGGTAAGTATTGATTTAATTTAGGTGAAAATTCTTGATATTTTATTTAATCTCATACATTTAATATATTTCATAATTATAATTCGATAAAAATAAAACTTTTGACATGCATACCATTAAGCTTTCTTGTTTGTGCTAATATTAAATGTAATAAACTAGAAAGGAATATTTGAGTTTTTTTATCATCTACTCTAAATACAAAATTCTAGAAAAAAAGCATTCCAAACATTTCTATGTAATTTATTTTAAAATTTCTAATGAGCCTTTAAGATAATATTTAATTGAATATTTAACAAATACATAAAGAGTAATGATTTCCATGGATCATCTTCATCTCAAAATTTGATGTATTCACAAATATAGTATATGTGAGATTGAATCAAAAGACTCTTTTGGAACAATTTTGAGAGTCCTTGCTATAATTGGTTGAGAAAATATAAAAGGAAAAAAATTAGTTAACAAATGGAAATACTTTAATTAAACTTAAAATTAATGCCAACCTCAAATGGAAATAATTGCTTATGTTCAGATGATGAGATAAGGAAACTATTTTTCGGAGTGGTTAGCATGAAGTTAACTTTAGTCAATGATCAATACATTGTCGATACGCAGACGGGAAGTGATCTCTCTTTTTGTGTGTCAGCACTGTATTGGTCAATTGACCAACTTACGATGAAATTAACTTCATGATATAACTGGATCCCTTTTACTCCGCGCGCACACACACAAGAAAAAATAAATAAATAAATTACGCGTTACGTTATATATATTTGTGAGTAAAGTGAGATGCGTTACTATTAGACGAACAAGATTATTAAGTGCATTTAGACTTTTAAATGCTTCAAAAAAAATCAAAACCCATTATCAAACATACCTAATAGTTTAACCTCTTTTTTGCCATTATTTGGTTAATATGTTATAATATATTCTTTTTCAAAACCTTGCTTATTTTCCTCTGAACTTATCTTAACAAGGATTTGAGACAAGTAGGTTTACCAACCTCCATTTCAATTGATCCGTAGTCAACTTTGACATCTAAAAAGAGATTAAGCAAATACTGCTCCAATCCAAAATTATAGTCAGTACTGGTGAGCCATTTTTGTTGTTTTAATGCCAATAAACATCACTCCGAAATACATAATTCTTCTTAAATTAAAGATGTATTTTTAAAACATAAATTTAAATAAACTTTATTTTAAATGTATCTCTAATATTTATTAAATGTATAAATGTTTATAATAAACACATAATTTATTTAGTATATAAGCTGTGGCAGACCTATAAATTTTTGCCTTTGGGGCGAGTGTTTTTTTTTCAAATCATCTATTTTAAACAAAATTACAAGAATTTTTTCTTACCCCCTATTATGAGTGCTTCAATATTGTTCAAACTATTGTAATTCAATTAGAAATATTTATAGTCACAAACAAAAAGTTTAAAATTTTATAACATAATTAAAGTTCTCTAATATATTATTTGGAATTGCCTATATTTCTAAAAAGTATATATAAGAGTTGTGCGGTGCAGGAGTCTCCCAAACCCACACCCAAACTGCATATGCGCTTTTTTAATAATTCTAAAACTGTCACATACGTCAGAACTGTTAGTGCGGCTCAATTGGTGCGATTTTATTGATTTTTTGTCTAGTTTCGGGGGTCGATTTTGGTTCCTTACTCAGCCATAGCGATGACATAATTATAAAAGTTGTACACTTTTTATTTACATTATAATATCAATATTAACTTCTTGAAGTTAGTTTAAAATATTTTTAAAATAAAAATTGATATAGAATAATTTAGATTTAGACAGTACGATTATGAAAATATTAAATTATCTAAATATGATTATTACTTATAAATTTTATTATTTTAAAAATTAGATAAACCACTTATATTCGTGATTGACAAATCTAATGAAATACACACTGTAGTTGGCACGTTTTACTGATTACACTATTAAACCTTATTTTTTTTTTTAAATTATCACACTAAACTAATTATTATTTTGAAATTAGGTCATTCCGTTAAAAAAATAAACGGACATTAATTTTTTATCGACAAAACTAATGAATTACCTATTGTAATTGGCACGTTTAATTTACTGATTACACAATTGAACCTTTAATTTTTTAAATTATCCCATTAAACTAATTAATATTTTAAAATTGGGTCATTCTGTTATCTATGCCTCACGAGTGTTAAATCATTTCGGTTTTTATCCTATGTGGACGTGAAAAAGAATAAAGAAAATAAAAAAATTTGATTTATTCTCGCTCTTCCTTCCTTTCATCTCTCTCTTCTCTCCATTCTTCCAGATCAAATAGATCTACGTATTTTTTCTCTTTAAAATCTATGAAATTTTCTCGATACGAATACCTAAAACATTGAATTGAGCTTCAAAGTTCAGCATTAGATATAATAATAGAGTCTAAATCCCCAACAACAACAACAGATGAAGTAAACAGTGTTGTAGTAGGTTTCCTCCCTCTCACATCCGACTATCAGCAACCTTATGTCTCTGAACTTCTCTCATTCACTCTCGATCGCCTCCACAAGGTCCATTCCTTCCACAATCTCTCTCTATATATCTATGTGTGTCTCTGTGTGTGTGTATATATATATATATACACATGTGGTAGTAATATTTGGTTAAATTGATTTTGTTGGTATTGTATTTATGATTTGATAGGAGCCTGAGTTTTTACGAATTGATGCGGAGATAATTCAGAGGCAGATGCAAAATATTGTTGTTACCAATTACCGTGTTTTCATTTCTACTAATGATGCATTGCTTTTTATTCGTGGGAAAGTTCTTTCTAGTGATAAACATCTGAGATTAGAGTACCCAGAATATTTTGATTATTTTGCTTTCACTTTAAAGTTTTTTATTATATTTTTGCCACATAAGTAATATTTTTAATTTTTGAATTTCTTTTCCAAAGCCACATAGATAAAAAATTAATGTCAACTTAAGTTTTTTTTAACAGAATGATCCAATTTCAAAATATTAATTAGTTTAATGGGGTAATTTGAAAAATTAAAAATTTAATGTTATAATCAGTAAAATGTGCCAACTACAATGGGTAATTTATTAGTTTTATCGATAAAAAATTAATGTCCGTTTATTTTTATTTTTTAACGGAATGTCCCAATTTTAAAATAATAATTAGTTTAGTGGGGTGATTTAAAAAATTAAAAGGTTAATGGTGTAATAAGTAAAATGTGTCAACTACAGTAAATATTTCATTAGTTTTGACATTTGTGGTTATAAATATTACTCCCTTTGTCCTTCACAAACTGGCTTATATTGACTTTTCTGGTCAATTTGATCAATTTTAAAATTAAAAATTAGGCATATTTATTTATATTTTCAAACTCAAAAAAATTGGAAGTAGTAGTAAATTCAATGTAGTTTCTTATGATTATAGCCATTGCAACTATACTTAAAAGAAAAATAAAATAAATTATAATTATAAAAATGTTTAATTTTAAGTCAAATTAAGTTAATGTTTGATGGAGAAATTAAGGATGTAATTTATATGGCATACATTGCGTGTATGTAGACTTGGCAAACGGGCGGGCCCGGCCCAAACGGGCTGGGCGAGTGGCGGGCGGGCGGGCCAAAAAATGAGCGGGCCAAAAAGGCCCGATTTTTAATGGGCCAAAATTCTGTAGCCTAAACCCTGGTCCGTGGCGGGCGGGCCGAGACCAATTTTTTTGCCTATTTTATGTTATTTTTCTGGGTTTGGTCCAAACGGGCAGGGCTAAAAACGGGCAGACCAAAAAGACCCGACTTTTATTGAGCTAAAAAACTGCAGCCCAAAGCCCGACCCGGACCGTGGTGTGACGCCCCAAAAATAGGTATACATCACCCATCTTGAGTCGCTAGATATCACACTACAGAAATCAACTACAAACTTAATTATACAATTTTCGTGTAAAATACGACAAAACATAATCTAAGAGTTTTAATAAGAATATTGTCATCTAGACAATATCCACACTCAATAGAGTCCTCATTACATTTATTATCACACTAAGTAGTGAGGACTGCTAAAACAACCATCTCGGACCATCACTCCATTTCCCGACTCGTCCCAGCTATATTCTCATTTCCTGAAGAGAACAATGCAAGCAAAAGGGTGAGCTCAACTAGCCCAGTAAGAAATATTATGACTAAGATAATGCACAATAAATTATCCTTAGCCTTCAACAGTATAACAACTGATAGAATACAATAAACAACAAGTTTTAGATCAACAACTGCAGCGGAATAAGAAATCCATTAAAAGAGTCAAGTAGAACATAATGTCTACTGTCTCCTCTAGATTAAAAGTCCACCGTTAATATTTTATTCCTATAATACTCATCAACAGTTCTTTGTTATACCCAAGACAAAAAGAACTCTCATCACTTGTCTTCACCTGAACCACCAAAGATTATAGTTAAATCCATAATTCATATTTATAATCATGTAAATCAACAGTTTCTCCTTGCCACAAAGACTTAATAAAATGTTTACTCAATATCCTTACCCCAAAGGCTAAAGATATTCAAATGTAATAACAATGATAATACCAATCATTTTTTTACCTTTGCACTACGTGCCAAAGATATTCAACAAGAAAACCAATGGTCATGATCATACCAATCAATTGTCTATCAGTGCACTACGGCCAATGACATTCAACTGTTAACTAATGGTCATGATCCTGCCAATCACATCATCGAATTATTTATGCACTATGGGCCAAGGATATTCATTATTATCACCAGTGGTTATGATCATGTCATACACCTGTCCATCTTTGCACGTAAGCCAAAGATATACAACTATAAAATCAATAATCAACAGTCCATCTTTGCACGTAAGCCAAAAATATACAACTGTAAAACTAATAATCAACAGTCCATCAATGCACGTAAGCCAAAGATGAATTTCATCACAATATAAGCATGAGGATGATGACAATGATATAAGCATTAATCAAACAAAATCAAGGATAAATATTAAAGACTTTAAATTTATTCAGGGTTTAAAAATATCCAAATTATCAACATGATACTGCTTTGTGGAGTAAAATTTAAAGAATAATATTCATGTGCCAAAAATAATTTGGACAGAAAAGAAATATATTTTTCGGATAAATAGTACCCTGTGAATAGTAACTCATAAATAGTAACTCATAAATAGTACTCCGTATTCGTACATAGTACCGTATACATAAATAATGTCATATACGCAAATAGTGCCATATACATGAATAGTGTCGTATACGTGAATAGTAACCCCGACACAAAAAGATAAAGTTTCACAATAAAATTCATATCAATATTTATAACACCTTAATCCAAATGTTATAAATCACTTAATAATCTCATAATTTAATATTATTAATATTACCATAATATTTTAATCATTTCTTAAACTTATAAACAATTTATTTTAATTGTTTACACTTTACTAATTAATGCATTTAATCATCCTAAAATGCCAAACTCATAAGATTTCATCACCAATAACCAAAACTCTCATAAAAATCTGTATATACCTTATATAGGATTCTCAAGCCATAAAATCTTATTTTCCAATTTTCTTACTTCACATAACATATTTAATTTATTTACTCATAACTAGTCCATTTTCATGAAAAATACCAAATCAGTACAAACAAATTTTCTTTTCTGAGATTTAGCAGAATATAGTCCCATATTGAACATATATTTTTCTCAAAATTTTTAAAATTCATTTACTATTTTTCATATGACTAAAACTGCCGAATATTTAGACATTTATCAAAAATTGTACTTTTGTCTAAAAATTCTAAAATTTGTAGAGTATAATGTTGTTATATAGATGCACTTCCAATAAAAATTTCACCAATTTTGGAGTTAACCACAAGGAGTTATAAGGGTTTACTTTTAAAATAGTCTTTTCCCATAAAATTCATAACTCCTAATCTATACATTCAAAAATCGCCATTTTTGGACACAATCTAGAAAACTCAACAAACTATCATTTTAAATTTTTCCAGAATTTTTGAGGGTCAGAAAAATTATGAAACTACAAATGAATTTTCACCCGTCATGTGGTAATCCACGTAGACGGATCATTTCCACAATTTAATAAAGAATGAATACGAAGGATCATTCACCATGCATGTAGTAATCCACATAGACAGGTTATTCCAACAGAATAATAAAGAATGAAATAACAGAAGAATTCACCAGGCATACGATAGACTGCACAGACAGGTTATTCCCAATAGAATAATAAAGAATGGAACCAGGTCATGCGTAATCTGCACAGACAGGATATTTCAACATAATAATAAAGAATGGAATAACAACATAATTCACCAGGCATGCGATAGACCGCACAGACAGGTTATTCCAATAGAATAATAAAAAATAGAATAACAGAAGAATTTCACCATGTATGTGGTACTTCGCATAGACAATTTATTCCAACATAATAATAAAGAATGGAATAACAATAGCTCTCTTCATGAATACGAAAGAATAATACCTCTTACCTTAGAAGAAAACTAGATACTGGAATAGTGAGGTAGCAGACTTTTCTTCTTCTTTCTCTCTATAATAATTGCTCTATAGCTTTAATGAATTGGTGAAAAATAATGAAGGAATGATCTTCTATTTATAGGAAAATATAGTTTCAATAATTGCACATTTTGGGGCTCGAAATATTACAGTATAATATCTTCCTCTTTTTCTTCATTTTTAATTTAGTCCTGCAAGTATTATCAAACCTGCACCACCTCCCCTAATAGTAAATCATGTGAATTAATAGTAAATCATGTGACTCAATAGTTCTAAACATTTGAAAAAATTAATTATAGTGTAGTACCTCCATCTATACCTCCATTTCTAATTTAGTCATGCAAGTATTATCAATCTTGCACCAACTCCCATAGTAGTAAATTATGTGAATCAATAGTACACACATGTGAATACATAGTTATAAGCATGTGAATTAATAGCAATTAATTGCTTATTTATCCGGTTAATTACCCGAATGGTCAATATAACCTCCAGACATCAATTATTATCGAAATAAATATCGATTTCCACTAATACTAATAATTCTCACACAATAGAATTATCAATTTCATCTTTAATCAACACGAACTTATTCATCATTAATATTATAACTCATAATATTTAACAACCAGGTCATTTGCAGGAAAGAGGGGGCTTTCCGATAAGGATTTCTCCTTATTGGCGCGCAATTAGGTGACCAAACATCTCCTTGATAGAACTTCTAGACATTGTCAATATTGTAAATAATAATATGAATAACTTTGTCGTCTCAATTATTGATTTAATAATATAACATATTATTTAGATGATACTGTGACAATAATTGAATCAATAATATGAGAGATATGATGCAACAATTACTGTAGCAATAATTGAGTATAACTGAGTAACTTCTTACGTAAACATCAATAATCAATACCATGTGCTACTATGCAACCACACATATTACTGTACTTTTATCACCAATTATTTTATGACAACGTGCTTACTTGAAAAAAAATTTAAATATCACCCTGAACTTTAAACTTTTATCAATTTAACTATTTATCAAAATAGAAAGATTGAATACTTTTATTTCATAAAATACGGGATCTCACATGTGGGCTTGGGCTGCAGTTTGCCAGGTCTACGTGTATGTATGTATGATAACGAGAATATGTGATCCTAAAAGACAGGATATTAGAGAGAGGTGAAAACGTTGGCAAGAGAAACCAATGAAAATAAAGTTTAAAAGGTAAAATGGAAAATAAAGTTTTTATTTTATTTTATTTATTTTATATATAATGATTACAAAATATTTTATAAATTTCATAAATTAATTAATTATTGCTAGTAGAACCTCTATAAACTTTGCTCAAAAAGACAAAATTGTACGACTAATCACCTAAATGAATTTTACAAAGAATAAAGTTGTTATAAAATACTAAGATACTATTATGATAAAATTGAAAACTAAAGTTTAATCATGCATTAATATATATATATATATAAAGTTTTTAATACTAATTACTACCTTCGTCCCTAAAAAACTAACTTAATTTAACTTTTTTAGTCAAATTGATCAATATTTAAATTAAAAATAATGCATATTTATTTATAATTTTAAACTAATAAAATTTGGGGATCGTATATTTTTAATGTATAGTTATTTAGGAATAGAACTTTTGTAAAATAATGAGTTACCATTATAATTTTTAATTTTAAACTTAGTTAACAAAATTTTAATCACTACTATATATGTTAACATTGATTTTATAATACTAATTAACAAAAGATCTCTTATATAAAATAGAATTGGTAATTGAAGTATAATCGTTAATATATTTTATAATATATAATATTTAGTAATATTAGTTATTATTTACTTATAATAATTTTCTAATAATTTCATTGCATAGTTATTTAGAGTTCAAAGTTGGGTAGAAATCTAAAAGTTGGATTATTTTTTTTGTAAGATTAAGTAACTAAATGACTCTTATAAAGAATTAAATTTTTGTAAACTAATAAGTAAATATTTACTCAGAATATTTTTTGTGACGCCCCCAAAATAGGTATACACAACCCATTTTAAATCGTCAAATACATGTTACAAAATTTAAATACAAACTTAATTATATAACTGCCGTGTAAAATACGACAAAACATAAGCTGAGAGTTTTAACACGAATATTGTCTCGTAGACAATATCAAAACTTAAATGGAGTCATCATTACAATTATTATTACACTATTTCATAAAGAATAGTATGACTAAGATAATGTAGAATAAATTATCGTTAGCCTTCAACAGTGTAAACTGATAGAATACAATAGACAACAAGTTTAATTACAACGGAACAAATAATCTATTAGAAGAGTCAAGTAGAGCATGATATCTACTATCTTCTATGATTAAAAAGTTCATCATCAATATTTTATCTCTGTAACACGGCTTAATAAATAATCAACATCATCGAATTGTCCATGCACTACGGGCCAAGGATATTCGTTAGTATCACATCCAGGAATCATCCATGCACTACAGGATAAGAATATTCGTTATTATCACCAGTGGTCATGATCATGTCAACAACTGTCCATCAATGCACTACGGACCAATAAGAACTTTTACCACATCAGTTGTAACATTAATTATATTGATACATAATTCTTGATCATAATCATACCGATCAACAGTCCATCTATGCACTACGGGCCAAAGATGGCTTTCATTTCAATATAAGCATGAGAATGATGACAATGATATAAGAATTCAATTAAGTGAAAGCAAAGATAAATTTTAAAGATTTATAATTCAATTTATTCAGAGTTCAAGAATGTCTAAATTGTCAACATGATAACCGCTTTGTGGAGTAAAATTCAAGAATAATATTCATGTATCAAAAATAATTTAGACAGAAAAGAAATCAATTTTTTTGTTGTGAATAGTACCCCGACATGAAAATTTTAAAATTTAACAAGAATGTTCAGAAAAATATTCCCGTGAAAAGATACTCGATGAAGCGCAAATTTCAAGGATATTCTACTAATTTCAAAAAGTATATAAGCAATACTTATCAACATAAGTGTAGAATTATGAATATGAAACGAAATAATATTACTTACATACTTACAGAGTATGAAAGAAAATATTATTTCTAACGAATATTGAATAAAAATAATATCCATTACATTAAAAGAGATTATTTCTGACTGGTATGGCGGGGATATTTTTGAAGAAAACTTGTACTATTTTCTACACTCAAAGCTTCCTTAAACTCTAAAGAAATATACTTAATATTATAGAAAAAGAATTCTCTGATTCTGTTGTGATTTTTATTTCTAAACTAAGCATCCTATTTATAGGAGAATGACATGATACTATTTAGAAAAATAATCATGGATGAACAGTAATGGAATTCACGGGCCGAAGTTCACGGGCGAATTAAACGAATTTTTTTGATTTTACTATGCTGCACTATGCACACACTATGCAGTACTATGCAAATATTATGCAATAAAATATAATATATTCTATTTTATATAAAAGAAACAAAATTTATAATATATATTTATATATATAATCACACAAACACACTCACACACACGGCACACACACACATTATATATATACACCTGATATATATATATATATATATATATATATATATATATATATATATATATATATAAAACAAAATTGAGATAACTTTTTACCGACAATTTTAAAAAATGAGTAAGTGGGGGTCCATGTAATAAGCCAAATTTATAACAAAATACTTCATACAAAACTACTATATTTATCTCAATTCAATTGGCATCACTAAACATATTTATAATAATATTTATTCATCATTAATATTATAACTCACAATATTAACAACCAGATCATTCTCAGGAAAGAGGGGGCTTTCCGATAAGGACTTCTCTTTATTGGCGCGCAATTAGATGACCAAACCCCTATCCTCGGCAGAACTTTCTAGACATTTTCAATAATATAAATAATAATATGAATAACTTTGTCGTCTCAATTATTGATTTAATAATATAAAATATTATGCAGATGATACTGTGACAATAATTGAATCAATAATGTGAGATACTATGCAGCAACTACTGTTGCAATAATTGAGTATAACTGAGTTACTTCTCATGTAAACATCAATAATCAAAGATATTGTACAATACCGTGTGCTACTGTGCAACCACGCGTATTATTGTACTTTTACCACCGGGTCTTTCAACAGTTAACGGTAAAAGTTTTGCCGTTATTTTTATAAAAAGTTATTTCTTTCGTTTTCTAAATTCGACAGTAAACCGTTGTGGGGCCCACCAATGATTGTGTCATCGTACGAATATACCCTGATAAAACAAATATTTTTCGACCAAATGAATTTTTTATGACAACTTACTTTTTGAGACCCTGAAATTTATGAAATAAAAGTACTCAATTTTCTTATAATTATTATTTTATTTAGTAAATGACTAAATTGATAAAGGATTAAAGTTACGGGTGATATTTGAAAATTTTACAAAGTAAGCAAGTTGTCATAAAATAATCGGTGGTAAAAGTACAATAATACGCGTGATTGCATAGTAGCATACGGTATTGATTATTGATGCTTACGTGAGAAGTCACTCAGTTTTGTTCAATTATTGCTACAATAATTGTTGCATATTATCTCACATTATTTGATTCAATTATTGTCGATATTTTATATATTATTAAATCAAAAATTGAGATAACAAAGTTATTAATATTATTATTTGCAATGTTAACGATGTCTAGAAGTTCTGTCAAAGAGAGGTTTGGTCACCTAATTGCGCGCCAATAAGGAGCAATCCTTATTGGAAAGCTCCCTCTTTCCTGGGAACGACCTGATCTATTAATAGGATCCAATTATTGTAGATATTTTATATATTATTAAATCAATAATTGAGATAACAAAGTTATTAATATTATTATTTGTAATATTAACGATGTCTAGAAGTTCTGTCAAAGAGAGGTTTGGTCACCTAATTGCGCGCCAATAGGGAGAAATCCTTATTGGAAAGCTCCCTCTTTCCTGGGAACGATCTGATCGATTAATAGTGTGAATTATAATAATGATGATGAATTTTGTTTTATTATTATTATAAATGTAATAAAACGGAAAACTTTTTATATAAAACAGAATACTTTTGATAAAGTTTTGTTTTATTTGATTATAAATAGAATATAATATATTTTATTATGCATAGTATTTGCATAGTGCTTGCATAGTGTTTGCATAGTAAATTTTTTTTATATAAAACAGAATACTTTTATAAAGTTATTTGTTTTATTAGATTTTAAATAATATATATATATATATATATATATATATATATATATATATTATTGTATAGTATCCTTTCCATTCTCCTATAAATAGGATGCTTAGTTAGAATTGAAAACACACCAGAAATTCAGAGAATTCTTCTTCTATAATCTTGAGCGTATTTCTTTAGAGTTTTAAGAAGCTTTGAGCGTAGAAAATAGTATAAGTTTTCTTCAAGAATATTCTCGCCCTACCAGTCAGAATACTCTTCTTTCTAAGGTAAGGGGTATTATTCTTTCGTATTCATGAAGAGAGTTATTTTCTTTCAATGCTCGTAAGGGCTGTTATTCCATTCTTTATTATTATGTTGGAATAACATGTCTATGCAAAGTACCGCATACATGATAAAATTCTTCTGTTCTTCCATTCTTTATTATTCTGTTGGAATAACCTGTTTGTGCGGTCTATCGCATGCCTGGTGAATTCTGTTGTTATTCAATTCTTTATTATTCTGTTGGAACATCATATCTGTGCGGATTATGCATGACCTGGTTCCATTCTTTATTATTCTGTTGGAACATCCTGTCTGTGCGGATTACGCATGACCTGGTTCTATTTTTTATTATTCTGTTGGGAATAACATGTATGTGCGGTCTATCGCATGCATGGTGAATTCTTCTATTATTCCATTCTTTATTATTCTGTTGAAATAATCTGTCTACGTAGATTACCGCATGACGGGCAAAAATCCATTTGTAGTTTCGTAATTTTTCTGTCCCTCAAAAATTCTGAAAAAATTTGAAATGATAATTTGATGAGTTTTCTATATTATGTCCAAAAATGACGATTTTTGGATGAATAGATTAAGAGTTATGAATTTTATGGGAAAAGACTATTTTAAAAGTAAACCCTTATAACTCCTTGTGGTTAACTCCAAAATTAGTGAAATTTTTATTGGGAGTACATGTATATAACAGAAGTATACCGTGTAAAGTTCGAAATTTTTGGACAAAAGTACAGTTTATAAAAAATATCTAAATATTCGGCAGTTTTGGCCATATGAAAAATAGTAAATGAATTTTTAAAATTCTGAGAAAAATATATGTTTAATATGAGACTATATTCTGCTAAATCCTAGAAAAAAAATATTTTTGGGATTGATTTTGTATTTTTCATGAAAATGAACTAGTTATGAGTAAATAAATTAAATATGTTATGTGAAGTAACAAAATTGGAAAATAGGATTTTATGGCTTGAAAATCCTATATAATGTATATGCAGATTTGTGATGAGAGTTTTGGTTATTGATGATGAAATCTTATGAATTTGGCATTTTAGGATGATTAAATGAATTAATTAGTAAAGTGTAAACAATTAAAATAAATTATTTATAAGTTTAAGAAATGATTAAAATATTGTTATAATATTAATGATATTAGATTATGAGATTATTAAGTGATTGATAACATTTGATTATTATTGAACGCTGAATAAATTGTATTATAAATATTTAATATTTATCATTTATCTCATTTGATTGTTTCTTTATATCATTGTCATTATCCTCATGCTTATATTATGATGAAAGTCATCTGTGGCTTGTAGTGCATAGATGGACTTGGTATGATTATGACCAGAGATTATTCGGTATAATCATGACCGTAATGTTACAAATGATGTGGATTAATTATTGAGCTGAGTCTCGGTAATGAAATATTAATTCATGGATGTGATAATAATGAATATCCTTGGCCCATAGTGCATGAATAATTCATGGATGTGATATTAATGAATATCATTGGCCGTAGTACAGGGGTGATTCGATGATGTGGATTATTTATTAAGCTGAGTCTCATCGATAAAAGTGATGAAATTTTTTTTAAATTCGTAGAAGATAGTAAATATCATGCTCTACTTGACTCTTCTAAAATACAGTTGTATGTCTTCGGCCTGTAGTGCAAAAATGAAATGATAATGAATATCTTTGGTCCGTAGTGCAAAGATGAATTTATTAAGTATGATTATAAACAGGAACTGTGATTTGGTATAACCATGATCTTTGATGTTTCAGGTAAAGATAGGTGATAAAAATTATCTTCGTCCTAGATGCGAACAGGAATTTAGAATCACAATTATGATTATGAGTTATTCATATGATTGTGGAAAGGAACTGTTGATTGATGTTACAGGGATAAAACATTGTTGGTGGACTTTTAACGTGGAGAAAATAATAAACTTTATGGTCTATTTGACTCTTCTAATGGATTACTCGTTCCGCAGCAACTATGGTTAAAAAGTTTTATCATCTACCATATATTCTAAATCTCTAATTTATTACTGACGAATGCTATTGATAATTTAATTATCTTTAGTCACGATATTTTTTACTGGGCTATTTATGCTCACCCTTTTGCTTCACAATTCATTTCAGGTAATAAGAGTGCAGCTGGGTCGAGCGGGGATAATAGGGGAATAGAACAATTGTCTATAGCTGTTGAGGTTCTCCCTAAATAGTATGAAAATAATTTTATTGAGAACTTTAGATAAGTGTGTCGTATTGTATACGCCATTTGATATTTAATTTTGGTGAACCAAATAGAGTGAGGTGAACCCAACTTTGGAAGGGTATTTTGCCACTATCATACAAAATGTCGAATGACATACAACCTCGTGTTATCATAAGACAAGGTTGTGCACATCCACTTACTGAGTATATCTACGAGTACTACCTATATAATCTTGGAGTTTGGTTAAAGTATAGTTCTCAATTGCAGACAGTGGAGATAGTTATATATCAAGAGAAGACTCACCATTAGAAGGAACATGATAGTAATCTTCTCGTTTTTCTTTGGGGTCTATTGGGTCAACCAATGATAATTTTGTGGATATACGATATCTATCATAACCTAGACGCATGGCCTCCCATGTATGAATATTTCCTTGAGCACTTCCCAAAGATTTTAATTTCTAAAACAGTTATTGACTGTACCTTTATGTAAGGTGCAATTGTGACATGAGTCAGAGTTGGTATATATATTTATATGTAAACTCACAGTATACATGTCGTCGTATTTTGTACGACAGTTGTATAATGAAGTTGTCTGTAGCGTATTTTCTGAAGACTCAAGATGGGTGATGTATACCTATTTTGGGGGCGTCACATGCTTACTTTGTAAAATTTATAAATATTATCCACAACTATAACATTATATCAAATCCAAACCTTATTATTCAAAAATGATAATTAGAGAAAATTCAACATTTATTCATAAAAGCTGGGATCTTACATTTTTTTCTATATTCTTAATATATAGTATCTAGAGTCCAAAGTTGAATGATAACTTAAAAAGTAAAACTCTAGACATAATTTGTATGACTAATTAACTAAAGGACTCATGTAAGAAATAGGATTATTGTAAAATAATAAGTTATTCTAAAGTTTTTAGAATCATAAATAGAATTTTGGTTTTAGTTAAATTATAGGTTTAAAAAGTATTTAATATTATTTAATAAAATAATATTAAGAAAACTTTAAAAAGTATTTTAGTAGTAATTAAATTCTAAGCCTATACCAAAAATGAAGACCAAAAAATAAGTTTTGTCTTATTATATATGTATATAATTCTATGTTTAAAAAGTGTTTTAATAGTATTTAATAAAATAAAATTTAAAAAGTATTTTAGTAGCAATTAAATTCTAAGCTTATATCTAAAATGAAGACCAAAAAATTGAATTTTGTTTATTATTATTATTATATATATATATTAACTATTGTTATAGGTATATGCATAAAATTTTATTTAAAAGTTGTAGTTTTAATAATAACACAAAAAAATATGATGATTAGTTTAATTAATTAACCCAAAGGTAATAAATTAGTTAGTATAACATACTGACACAAAAATAAATAAAATCTTGAATTCACATTATAAATAGAGAAATTTCAAAGAAAAATTAATAATAATTGTCAAAGTTTTTGTTGCCTGAAGAAATTCTTAAGATAATATATAATTATAAAATTTATTGCATCTACATGGGAAAAATATCTGAAAATAAATTAAAAGCGAAGCCAAAACATACCAAGAATAAATTAAATTACTTATTTTTTTTAAATAATAAAAAAACACAAATTAAATATCCATAAATACAAAAATAAATGAAAACTTCTAATGTTCTTGGATAGTTTGCATTGCATAAGCCTCCCTTTTAAAAAAATTTTGTTCTAGAATTTTAAAGCATGAAAGTAGCAAAAACCAAGAACAAATCTTCAATTTTCATGGAACTAAATTGCATAACGTTACTTCTCAAACATTTAAATTTGATGTGTTATATTCTAATTTAAAATTTGACGTGAATATATTTAATATAAATTATTACAACAATTAATGTTATAAACTAATTAAAATATTATAAAGTACAAAACCATTATTTTAAAATATATTGCTCCACAATTTGATTTTAAAATTTTTGAATTTAATTAAGAGAGAAAAATTATTTGCGGGGATGTAGATCTATTTATCTTAAAAATCAAACTAACAATTTGTTGTTAGGGGTGTAAATGAATCGAGTCAAGCCGAGTATTGAGTTGTTCAGATTTGGTTCACAAAATTTATTCAGTATGAAATAAAGTTTGGTTGAGACTCGTTTAACTATCGAGTTGAGCACGATCTTGAATCGAATCCGAAAATTTAAAATTTTTGAATAAGTATGATTCAAATATTAATAAAAAATTATAATTTAAAAAAATTTAAATAATTTATTTATATTTTATGTGGAGCTGGAATCCAACTTTTAGGCTTTTACAACCTTATTTGTTGACGACCCTCCTAAAGAAAAGGTACCTGTAGTCATATGATTCTCAACATCGCATGATATCCCTCCGCATCCCAAAAGAATAGATAAATAAAAAGGAGGGAGGGAGGGAGGGAGGGAGGGAGGGAGGGAGGGGGTTAAAAATGATAATTGACATAATGTTACATCATTTGGTCCCTGTGGGTTGGAAGAGCAGATTCTCTGATTCCAATTTTCTTGTTCTTTTGTGTCCTTCTATTTAAATTTTGACACCTAGTCTCTTACTTAACACTAATTAATTCTAAAATTAAATAAAAAGACATGTGTCAAAATTTAAATGGGGGGACATAGAATTTGGAGACAGAGGATCTGCTCTCGTGGGTTGGTGCGTGTTTGGTGGCAGGGGTCGCCAAAAATATATTCCTTCCGTTCCATGATAAAAGTCTTTATTATTATTTTGGATAATTCTATATTAAATATCCACTTTTCTTTAATAACTAAATTTTTACACATTTTTTTCTATTATACCCTTAGCACTAAATATCTTATATTTATTTTATTCTAATTCTCTCTCCATATTCAATAAGCATAATTAGTTATGTGCTTAAAATATTTTGAATTAAAAAGCTAGAAAGTCAATTTCTCACCTACATTGAAAATGATTAATGACATATTATTATGAGCACTTTTATCATTTTATTTCTCTTCTTAATATGCGTAAAAAATCTATAAGAATTTTTATCCTGGTACGGAATGAGTAGTCTATATATATATATGATATATCTATAGTTTATTCACTTACCATGTCCCAAATTAGTAGTCCACTATTTGCTCACTTCTTAATAATGTTACAATTTAATGTATAATTAGGAGGATAAACGGATATATACAGATTCAAATACCAGTGTATTTGTATTCGAAAAATTAATTCGTTATTTATATTTGGTATTCGAAATAATATTTGTATTATCCGTTTCCATTTCTGTTTACGACATATTTAAAAATCAAGATTTTATTTAATTATTAGATATTAATGAATGTAAAGTTATACTAATGAATGCAAGTTATTAATTAATGAATGTAAGTTATTAATATACATGTAACCAACTAATAATTATAGTTTTGTAAGTTAACACACACACATATATATATTTTATATATTCCCTTTCTCCAGCGAACCGACAATAGCGATAATTTTTTGTGTCGCTATAGCATACAAAGTCGACGACATAGCTATGACGACGGTTCGAATCGTTGTTATAGTCGGTTCGCTGTTTAAGGGGGCTGTGTGTGTGTGTGTGTGTATATATATATATATATATAACAAGCTAATAGTTATAATTTTATAAGTTAATATATGTATATTACTCCCTCATTCCCAAGATAAAAGTCTTTGTTGACTTTTTACGCATATTAAGAAAGAGAATAAAATGATAAAATTGTCTACATTTAAATTCTCATTTAATTGCATAGTATTTTTTGCACATTACTAGTGATGCTTTATAAATATGCATAGAGAATAAAAATATAACAATTAATAATAAGGGTATTATAAGAAAATATTGTAAAAAATAAATCATTTAAGGTAAGTAGACATTTAATTTAAGACTACCTATAATAGTAATAGACTTTTATCCTATGACGAATGGAGTAATATATATATATATATATATATATATATATATATATATATATATATATATATATATAATGTATAATTAGGAGGATAAACGGATAAATACAGATTTAGATACCAGTGTATCTGTATTCGAAAAATTAATTTGTTATTCATATTTGTTATTCGAAATAGTATCCGTATTATCCTTTTCCATTTCTGTTTACGACATATTTAAAAATTAAGAATTTATTTAATTACTAGATATTAATGAATGTAAAGCTATACTAATGAATGTAAGTTATTAATATACATATAACAAGCTAATAGTTATACTTTTGTAAGTAAACACACACACACACACACACACACACACACACATATATATATATAGCGACGATTTATTGTGTCACTATAGCATACAAAATCGACGACATAATTATGGCAAAAGTTTATTATAAGTTAATATATGTATATTACTCCCTCCGTCCCATGATAAAAGTTCTGGTTGATTTTTTGCGCATATTAAGAAAGTGAATAAAACCAAATCACACCCAAAACAGTGTATTATGGAAAAATTTCAGTTCCATAAAATATTAAACTTTTTTTTAGTTGTTTTAAAAAAAAGCAAAAAAAAAGGATCCGAATTTTAACAAGGTTCGAACTCCCGGACCTGATCCACTGTGTGTGTGTATATATATATATGGACGTTATTAATTAATGTAAGTTATTAAAGGTTTGCTAAATTTTTTAGCAAATGACTTTAACACCATCCCAAGATCCCAATAGCACCAAATCTTTACATTGACATTGTTTAATGGTTGGTTGGGCCCAAGATCACCAAGCAAAATCTTTACATTCACATTGTTTAACGGTTAGGTAAATAAGTAACACACCGTTAGAATCAGAACAAATAAAATCTGCAAGAAAAATAAACACATAAAGCAACTCTCTCTCTCTCTCTCTATATATATATATAAATACAACTGATTTTAAATTTACCGCTCACCTTAAAAATCATTTGGGCCGTTCAAAGTCTGAGATAAATTCCATCGTCTATGTAGTGTCGGAGGCACGGAACGAGACTAGTATATATATGTATATATATATATAGGGGACCGATCCATAGCATCTATATGTTATGGGACAAATATTGGCATATAGGCTCTAGGCCACACGTTTTATTGATAGAAGGCTACGATTAGAGCTGGGCAACCACCGTCCGCTAGTATTACTAGCGGATGTAGTAAGTATAAAATCTTGACATTTATGCCCCCAATTCGCCACTTAACCAATTCAAAATTTTACACAGTCCGCTAGTATTACTAGCGGACAGGACATATATCATGGCTCCATCACTAGCGGACAGGACATATATCATGGTTCCATCACTTTCCTTATCATTCATTTTCCTCCTCCTTGTACTCCTTCCGCTGTCCGCTAGTATTACTAGCGGATAGCGGACAAGACATATACTGCATACCCAAATCATGGCTCCATCACTTTCCTTACCCAAATCATGGCTCCATCACTTTCCTTATCATTCATTTTCCTCCTCCTTGTACTCCTTCCGCTGTCCCATGCAGATCATGAAGTACACCACCCAACATTCATTTTCCTCTCTCCATTTCTATCTCTACTCTCTGCAACAATGTCTTCTTCGCTCCTTCAAACTAGGGTTCCTCCCATACTCTTATTCTCTTCTTCTATCTCTTCCTCCATTAAATGGCGTCCCTCCACCGTCCCTGCCAGACATTACCGCCGGATTTCCCCAATTTAGGCCAAGATTCGAGAAATATTCATGCCCGCACTCAGCTCCACCATGACCGAGGGCAAAATCGTATCCTGGATCAAATCCGAAAGGGACTCTCTATACAAAGGCGAATCTGTGGTGGTCGTCGAGTCCGATTAGGCCGACATGAATGTCGAAACCTTCTACGACGGCATTCTAACTGCTATCGTCGTTGGTGAAGGCGAATCCACTCCGGTAGGAGCCCCGATTGGCCTTTTAGCCAAAACTAAAGACGAAATTGCGGAAGCCAAAGCAAAAGCTAAGGCGGCTCATTCATCTACCAATTCGACACCTACAACTCCTCCACCATCTGTTGCCGCTGCTCCGCCTCCGGCCCCAACTCTAGCTTCGATTTCAGCTCCAGCGCCATCGGATGGGCCGAGGAAGATTGTTTCCACACCTTTTGCGAAGAAGCTTGCGAAGCAGCATAAAGTTGATATTAACACAGTGGTAGGGACTGGACCTTTTGGGAGAATTACTCCAGCAGATATTGAGGCAACAGCTGGAATCACTCCAGTTAAGAGTGCCACAGTTACTGCTCCCGCTCCCACTCCAGTGGCGGCTGCTCTGGTAAAACCTGCCACTACTGCTGCCAGTAGTTATACTGAAATTCCTGGGTCTACTGTGGTTCCATTCACAACGATGCAAGCAGCAGTATCGAAGAATATGGCGGAGAGCTTATCTGTGCCAACTTTTTGGGTTGGGTACCCGGTGTCAATTGACGCCCTTGATGCACTCTATGAGAAGGTACATTATTATGTCACATTTCCTAGTTTTATCGGTTTGTCAGCAGTGCATATATGATTAATGCAATGTATATATAATATATTGCTTTTAAAAGATTTTGTGATTGAATGAAATTATATGTTCAGGTTAAACCCAAGGGTGTTACTATGACTGCGTTGTTAGCTAAAGCTGCTGCAATTGCCCTGGCTCAACATCCGGTAGTGAATTCAAGCTGTAAAGATGGCAAGACTTTTACTTACAATAGTAGTATAAATATTGCAGTTGCCGTGGCAATCAATGGTGGGTTGATAACTCTTGTTCTTCCCGAAGCCGATAAGGTATTTTTAGTTGGGATTTCCTTTTTCTGAAGATGATATACAGAGTAGTTTGTCACACTATTAGTAGTTTGTCACACTATTTTTGGAGATACCTTTTGAGTTGACGGAGCCCTTGCGAGCCCCTTGCAAATCCTTGAGCAAGATAATGCCTTGGGATGATGGTGGGGTTTTCTTTTTTGGGCGGTGTACTTTATGATTTGCATGGGAAAGTAGAGGAAGGAGTACAAGGAGGCCTGGTGTACTTTATGATCTGCATGGGACAGTAGAGGAAGGAGTACAAGGAGACCAGTCCGCTAGTAATACTAGCGGACTGTGTAAAATTTTGAATTCGCAAATTGGGGACATAAATGAGTATTTTTTATACTTACTACGTCCGCTAGTAATACTAGCGGACGGTGGTTGCCCAGCTCTAATCGTAACTTTTCATCAATAAAACGTGTGGTCTAGAGTCTATATGCCAATATTTATCCCATAGCATATAGATGCTATGGATCGGTCCCCATATATATATATATATATATTACTATATACAGTCCGGATCTTAAACTCACCCCTTATCCAACTCACCCGAGCTCACCTTCCTTTAGCGACGGACCCGGCGACGATTCGGTTATACAATTGTCGTCTATATTTTTAGCGACACTATATGTTGTCCGTCGCTAAAAGTATAAACGACGGTTGTATGACCGAACCGTCGCCGGATTCGTCACTAAAAAAGGGTGAGCTCGGGTGAGTTGGATAAAAGGTGAGCTTAAGATCCGGACTCTAACTATATATATTACGGTATAGAATTTCCCAATTAAAAGCCAAAACCAAGGCCATAAATAAGCCACACCTCAAACCAGAATTATATATTTTCACTATGTTCTAGTCTTGTAAGTTGACATAAGAAAAATAATAAGAATTAAGAATTGGGTTTTCTCGATTCTACTAATAATTGAAAACTTCAATTTTTTCTTGTTAGCATGATATATATTGTTGGGCCCTCCATCTAATAGCTTAAGCTTTTAGATGAGTTCGTTACTTAACATTTCTAATAAATTTATGAGAATCAAAATTAATTTATTTAAATTATGAAAAATTAATACAAATCTGAAGATAAATTAATGGCTTTTGTGGAAGAACTATTGAGTAGGCCTTTCCAATTACCATCATTTGATTAATTCCTCATCAGCTTCCCTTTTCTTGATCACAATCTCATCTTTCACTACCTCATCATTAATAACCACTTTTCTTTCAATTTTACCAATTCGGTACTCAAAATTACTCTGATCTTCCATCATCTGGGTACCTCCAGAAACCAACGGAGAAGCTCTCCGAATGAACTCATCAAATATGTGATGAAATTTGTCAACTTCAACCAATAGCAAGGCGTCTTTGCTTTGTTCATGGCTTTGAATCAAGAGCATGGTTTTTCTCATTTGTTGTGGCACAAAGAAAAGCTCTGGTGGAACACCTTGTGTGGGGCCAATTGATTGGAGATCTCCTTAAGTCTCAACTGCTCTTCAGAATTTACAGTTTTCATAACATATATGACAACTTCAAGCTCTTCAATAATGGGTCTAGGTGGCTGTGACCTGTAAGTTTTCATAATTTCTTCCACAATTTCTAAATAGGTAGGGGATGGAACTTTCTTGGGTATTACAACCATGAATGAGTTTTTTTGTTTTAGGGACAAAAATTGAACTATGAGAGAGAGAGAGAGAACTATTGGACGGTTTAACAGTGTGTTACTGATTTACCAACCATTAAATAATGAATGTAATAAACTAATTCTAACAGACAGGATGGGGGCATAATCGTGTAGAGAATTTTTTAATTCCATCCGTTAGTAATTCTAGCGGACGTCGAAGACTTATTTTTTGATCAGGCAATTTATTATTAAGTATTATAATGGAATGTAGAGATAATATTTGTATATTCTTGATTCAAAGAAAATAGATGCTATATATATATAGGGTTCCGTTCCGCTCCGGACTCCCACATTTTAGTACCGTCCGATTTTTTATTTTTATTTTTTGCTTTTTTTAACAACTAAAAAAATTAATATTTTATGGAACTGTAATTTTTTCATAATACAGTGTTTTGGGTGTGATTTGGATATATATAACAAAATATGTATGTACAGTGTTTTAGTTGTTTTTTAAAAAAAAAAAGCAAAAAAAAAAAAGGTCCGCTGTGAGACCCCAAATTTTATGAATAAAGATTTAAATTTCTCGAAATATTTTTTTAATATTATGGTGTGGATTTGATATAATGTTATAGTTGTGGGTAATATTTATAAATTTTGAAAAGTATGTAAGTTGTTATATAATATTCGATTGGTCGGGGAATATTCGTTTTAACAAGAAATATTTGTACGACGGCACAATCATTGGTGGACCCCACAACAAAATTATTGTCGAATTGAGAAAATGACAAAAAAAATTATAAAAATAACGGCGGAAGTTTTACCGTTAAAATTGTTGAACTACTCAGTAGTAAAAGTACAGTAATACCGTGTGCTAATATGCAACCACGCGTTATTTGATTCACTCAGTTTTGTTCAATTATTGATACTTACGTGAAAAGTCACTCAGTTTTGTTCAATTATTGCTACAGTAATTGTTGCATAGTATCTCACGTTATTTGATTCAATTATTATCGATATTTTATATATTATTAAATAAATAATTGAGATGACAGAGTTATTAATATTATTATTTGTAATATTAACGATATCTAGAAGTTCTGTTAAGGAGAGTTTGGTCATCTAATTGCAAGCCAATAGGGAGAAATCTTTATTGGAAAGCCCCCACTTTTCTGGGAACGACCTGGTCGATTAATATTGTGAATTATAATAATGATGATAAATATTGTTAAATATATTGAGGTGTCTTTTTATGAAGTCACGCAAGTTTATATATATATATTTATTATATATATAAATTTTGTTTTATTAGTATTATTAATGTAATAAAACAGAAAATCTTTTTATATAAAACAGAATACTTTTATAGAGTTATTTGTTTTATTAGACAATAATTAGAATATATTATATTTTATTATGCATAGTGTTTTGCATAGTAAAATCTTTTTATATAAAACAGAATACTTTTATAAAGTTTTTTTTATTAGACAATAATTAAAATATATTATATTTTATTATGCATAGTGTTTGTAGTGTCTGCATAGTATTTTGCATAGTAAAATCTTTTTATATAAAACAGAATACTTTTATAAAGTTATTCGTTTTATTAGATTATAAATAGAATATATTATATTTTATTTAAAAGATTTTGTTTTATTAGAATATTTTATTTATACTGCATAGTAAA
Source organism: Panax japonicus (assembly GCA_020205505.1). NCBI lineage: Eukaryota > Viridiplantae > Streptophyta > Magnoliopsida > Apiales > Araliaceae > Panax > Panax japonicus. The sequence continues at coordinate 47,656,668 of CM035103.1, forward strand.
TCAATATGGACCATCCGTTCAAAAGTAAATCAATCTGGATCGTTCATTAATTAGTTACTATTCAGTCCATTCTCCTATAAATAGAAGCTCATTCCTTCATTATTTCTTACGAATTCATTGAAACTCTAGAGAGAGAAACTATAGATAGAAAGAAGAAAAGTATTCTACTACTTCACTACTCCTATATCCAATTTCTTTTAAGGTAAGGGGTATTATTTATTTTGTATTCATGAGGAGAACTTCTATTATTCTATTTTTTATTATTCTGTTGGAATAACCTATATACGCGGACTACCCTATACTTGGTGAAATTCTTTTGTTATTCCATTCTTTATCATTATGTTGGAATAACCTGTATATGCGAAGTACCGCATACATGGTGAAATTCTTCTGTTATTCCATTATTTATTATTCTGTTGGAACATCCTATCTGTGCGTTTATGCATGACCTAGTTTCGTTATTTATTATTCTGTTAGAATATCCTGTAGGTGCGTATTAAGCCTGACCTGGTTCCATTAATTATTATTCTGTTGGAATAAACTGTCTGTGCGGTCTATCGCATGCATGGTGATTTATGTTGTTATTCCATTCTTTATTATTATGTTGGAATATCCTGTCGGTGCGAATTTCGCCTGACCTGGTTTCGTTATTTATTATTCTGTTGGAATAACCTGTCTGTGCGGTCTATCGCATGCCTGATAATTTCTTTTGTTATTCCATTCTTTATTATATCAGTTGGTTAAAGTTTTAACTTCTATACTCCATGAAATTAATGGAATATCTTTGATATTTGCATTTCATCCAGTATCTTTTCATAGAAATATTCTTCTGAGCATTCTTGAATTTTACTCTACAAAGAATTATCATGTTGACAATTTGGACGTTATTAGTTCCTGGATAAATTAATTCTTGAGCTTATTTTATTGAATTCTTATATCATTGTCATTATCCTCATGTTTATATTATGTTGAAAGTCATCTGTTGCCTGTAGTGCATAGATGGACTTGGTATGATTATGACCTGAGATTAATCGGTATAATCATGACCGTAATGTTACAAATGATATGGTAAAAGTTCTCATTGGCCCGTAGTGCATTGATGGACAGTTGTAGACATGATCATGACCATTGATGAATACACGAATATCCTTAGCCCATAGTGCATAGAGAATTTGTGGTTGTGATACTAATGAATATCATTGGTCGTAGTGCAGGAATGATGTGGATTATTTATTAAGCTGAGTCTCAACGATATAAGTGATGAAAAACCTTTTTAAATCATAAAAGATAGTGGATTTTATTCTCTACTTGACTCTTTTAATGGATTGCTTGTTCCGCTGCAGTTAAACTTGATGTTTGTTATATTTTATCAGTTTAACATTGTTGAAGACTAATGATAATATTAGTAGCCGGGACTAGTCGGAGAACGGAGTGACGGTCCAGATGATAGTATTAGTAGTCCTTACTATTCTGTTAAACAGTGTGACAATTAATGTAATGAGGACTCCTTTGAGTGTGGATATTGTCTAGATGACAATATTTTTATTAAAACTCTCAATTTATGTTTTGTCGTATTTTACACGACAGTTATATTATTAAGTTGTATTTGTATTCTATACCATGTATTTGGCGATTCAAGATGGGTGATGTATACCTATTTTGGGGGTGTCACATCCGCATTTTAACAAAATCCGGGAGTCCTGTCTGTGTGTGTGTGTATATATATATATATAAGTTATTCGGATACGGATACGAATTTTGAATTCCGGATACGGATACGAATCCGAATATCGAATTTTGGATATCTGATATCCGCCAAATATATTTACGGTCTGCTGTTAAACGAATAGGAATACGCTTATATCCATATTCGTATCCGTTTATTTGTGAATACCTTTAAACCGAATACAGATATATTCGTTTTTTTAAATATGAATAATATCCATTTTTTTGATTACAGATGCGAACGAATACGAATTTTTCGATCACCATTTACAATCCTATATATAATATATATGAAAAAATAAACACGAAAACTTTATGTTAAGATTTGTAAATTATCCATCCGTCTCATAAAAACTGACTTAATTTGAATTTTAAAATTAAAATTTAACTCATTTTCTTTTAATTATAGCTAAAGAGATTAAAATCATAAGAAATTAAGTTTAATGTACTATAACATCCAATATTTGAAAATTCAAAATATAAATAAATTTGCTTAATTGTTAATTTTAAAATTGTTGAATTTGACCAGAAAAATCAAATTAAGCCCGTCTTTACAGGGCATAAGGAGTATTTAAGAGTACAAAAAGGAATGGTAAATAACGCTAAAAATCAACGAACATACACTTATTTTCTGTTTTAAACAATCAAATTAAAAAAAATTCACTTAAACATTAAAGTCAAGAAATAGAATTTTTTTTCACTTTTTTTAACCGACATCAGTTGACTGTCTGTTTAATCCGAGTTGGCTTTTTAAATTAATTTTTAACCAATAAATAATGACGTAATTAAATTATGTTAAAATTGTTTTTGATTAATTAATTATTCCCAAGACAACATACTAAAAAAAAAAAAATCCAAACCTCTGTTTTGTACTCCAAAATTATAGTTATATTTTATTTTTCATAATATTACATTAATCATAATACATATTTGACATTAAAATAATTAACGTATATTTAAATTATTTTACCACCTCAAAATTAGGGTTAGGAAAGTAGTGGTAAGGTGAAGGAAAGTGTCATCATCCGAGGGGGTGGGGGGTGGGGAGTGGGGAGTGGGGGTGGGGGGGGGGTGGGGTTGGTGAGCGTGGAATGACCATATTACCCCATGAACAACCAACAAATGTCAATTTTTATAAACCTAAACATCTCCTATTGGCACAATGTCTCAACTCCAACCAAAATTGACCAAGGACTCATATTTTGTTTTCAGTCAAAGGGTTCTGCTGAATTGTGATTATAATACTATAGTTTGGTGGATATTCTTTTTCTATTCAATTTAATTAGGATAATATTATGTGCATCAAAAATATGACTCATGTATTGTTTAATAATAAAAATATATAAAATATTTAATTATAAGTCTATTCCGTAATTTCTCTCTTTTATAATATTGTGTGTGCATAAATTATTATGTATAATTAGTATCCCTAACATTAGTCATTTAATTATTCAAAAAATAAATGTATCACTTGTTGGTGAATATACGATTGGCCTTGTTAGGTTGAACAAACACCCTTTTGATTTGTTGAGACTTTTGACTAAAAAAAGGTCTTTGACTACACTTACTATAAATTGGAAGAATATCGATTGGTTCATAGAAAAAATAAATTAGTAAGTTGGATAAAAATCTCTATTATTCAACTCATATTTGCCCGTTAAAAAAAAATCAAATGACCTATAATTATTTCGTCCGTGTAATAGTTATGCGAATAAGATATATCATCTGCAAAACTATTTTACACATATAATATTAGAAATTATATCATATCTACACAATTATTATTCTCATCTGAACAACTGTTGTGCGAATAGAGTCCAACATCCGTATAACAGTTATGCAAATGGGAATAATTATATTTTTTTATCACAACAATGAATGATATATATATATATGAGAAATGATCCGTAGAATACGTTAGCCAGATGAATTGTTTCAACTAACGCTCATCCAGCCGTCCAAAATTAGAGTGAATGGCTGAGATGAGGGCCCAGCCGCTACTCCATCTAGCGGCCAACAAAAAAAATTTGGTTTAATTACTGATTATCATGATTATCCTCGTACATAATACTTATTAATCAGTAAAATAAAATAATAAAAAATTATAAGTATAATCAGTAATTATCCTTATACTTATTGATAAAATAAGTATGTATAAGGATAATTAATCATTATTGTCTTATTATTTTTAATTATAAATAGGAAATAGTGATTGAATTTATATTATATTCTTACTCAAATATATAAACTTAATCACTATTTTCTATTTATAATTAAAAATTATAAGACGATAATCAGTAATAATTATTATACATACTTATTTTGTTAATAAGTATAAGGATAAGTATAAAGATAAATATTACTGATTATCCTTATAATTTTTTATTATTTTATTTTACTGATTAATAAGTAATATGTATAAGGATAATCTGTTAATAAGTATAAAGATAATTACTGATTATCCTTATAATTTTTTATTATTTTATTTTACTGAGGATAATGAGGATAATCAGTAATTAAGCCAAATTTTTTTTGTTGGCCGCTACTCCCTCTAGCGGCCAGTCAAAACACGGTCATTTTGACTGGCCGCTAAAGGGAGTACCGACCAACAAAAAAAATTTGGCTAGCCGCTAGAGGGAGTAGCGGTTGGGCCCTCATCTCAGTCATTCACTCTAATTTTGGATGACTGGATGAGCGTTAATTGAAACAGTTCCTCTGGCTAACGTATTCTATGGATCATTTTCCTATATATATATATATATATATAATAAAATACAACTGATTTTGAATTTCCCATTCACCCTAATAAATCATTTGGGCCGTCCAAAATTTGAGATAAATCCTACCATTCATGTAGTGCCGGAGGCACGGGACACAACTAGTATATATATATATATATATATATATATATATATATATATATATATATATATATATAGTTATAAATTAATTATTGATCGATTATGTTAAAATGTTCAACTTAGAAAGGGAAACTTGTGTCCTCTTTCCCACCCAGCCCATCCCCCACCAACTCCTCTCCCAACACGTAATCTCCACCCCGGAAAAGACTAGTATACTTATTCTCCGGTGGTATACATCTTTCTTAAATTAATTGCGTAGTTTTAATTTTTTTTAAATTAAATTGACCATTTTTAAATCAAAATTTTATACCATTTTTCATAAAATATAAATGAAGAGATTATAATCAAAGCAAAGTATATACAACTTATTGTTATTAAAATAGAATGGACACTATATATATAAACTTATCTCAAGTTACCAAACTACAGAATAAATTTGTCAAGGCTAGTACTTAGTACTATGTCCTTAAGACAATTATGTCATCTCTTACGTTTAGTTGTTATACATATGTTATGCGGTCAATAAGTCTCAACTATACATGATTACGTTAGTTTAGTCATGTATTTCAAGTTATGAAGTTCTACATCATTTAGACTTATCCTAATCCATACTCAACTATTTTATAAAGCGTATGACTAGCTAAGCATTCATGTCAATCATGTCTATAGGCATAACACACCCTAACATGATGGTCAAATTTTAGAATACTTGTAACGTAGTTATTAACAAAACTAGTTTTCAAACTCTTAAGGGTTCTTTTGAAAATCTCATGTTAACCAACCAAGCATGCAAAGCTACTTCACTTACTATACATCATACTTTCATATATACATAACTAGACCACATAAGCATGCTCACAAGTTCTGAATTCAAAGGTCGTAAGATCCACCAAATTTTTATTTCAAACTTCAAGTTTTCCTTTAGAAAATTATTAAAACCAAGCTAACAAAACTTATTATACGAAGCAAGCTTATGCCTTATGTTAGACTCATTTACGTACATATATAGGTTATTTTCACATGCTCACAAGGTCAGAATACAAGTAAGGTCATTTGCAACAAGGTTTGTTTTCCAAACTTATAAGTTTTCTTGAAAACTCAAACTAAAACAAGCTAAAACGACTTACTATAACCAAACAACATCAATCCATATATTAGGGTCTTTTACGTGCATAATCTAACCAACCTAACATGCTCAGGATAACACAAGGTAAACAACATCAGTTTCTATGACAGGCAGCTAGCGCGGTATAGTATTATAAAGTGGCGTGGCCGCGCCACTTCGAGAAGAGGCAAAAAAAATGGCTCTACTTCTGCAGAGCCTCAACACAACATTGTTAAACCTTCAACCCAGACCAACTACATTACTTCTAAACATGCATATAAGCTCAGATAACACAATGACATACCATTTCATACCAATTAACAGAGAATTCCAATCAATTATAAGAATTTAACAAACTCAAAATTAAGAACACAATGAAATGTTATACCTCTTGAAGCTTGAAGTGAACTCCCTTAATACACTGATTATACTCCTTCAATTCTTAGCAACACTCACTCTCTAATTATACTTATCAAAAAAAATTTAGCAACTGAATTTGAGAAGAATATGGTGCTATATATATAGAATACATTACCAGTACAAAGCCATTGCCCAAGAAATTAAACCAAGCGATGGAAGAAGAATTCATTGGATTGAGAGGGTTTGGTGAAAAGATTTCACCAACTCTTTCTCCCCTATCTCAGCTCATCATCACAACAACTTTCTAGCAAGCTTGAATTCACGCAACTGAGATTAGGTTACTGTTGAGCACTGTTTGGGTCACTCAAATTGGGACAAGAAGTCTGATTGTTACGCAATAACCAAAAAGGTTGCTAATTTACTTAAGTTTTGATTCCCTTTAAGTACACAACATAATTTTAATGAGGTAATATTACTACACTAAGTTAAGTTAGGGTATGTATCCATACCCATAATTATATAATACATGTACATTTGAATAATACTGAATATAATCTAATTGAATATTATCTAATCCACATTATCATAAACTTTATTATTCCAATTACACTTACTTATTGAAATAATTATAAATTTGTTAATCATTGATTTAATATAAATAAAGTACATCTTTAATGCTCTCACACATACATGTTGTCACATAAGCATTCTTTATATAACTTATAATTCATTCAATTTTACTATATAGTTTTATATATTATATAGTCACATTTAAAATGTCACACTACACTTCCTTTTTAATTGAATGTAGGTACTATATATAATACTATTAAGTATCACATATCTTGCATACAACCATTAATTGAATAAATATAATTCTATTTATGTAAATTATTTTACTCATTAGTATTTTATTATTCACAATAACAATTAATTAATAATATGATATTAATTAATTACTCACTTCTTAATTCATTCATTCCTTAATTTAATTAAACCATCATAATCTCCATTCTTGTGCCACACAAGGCATTTCACACGTCTCGTCATATTTCCCCCACATTTTATCAATTATCATAAATTTAATTTAATATAATTGAGCTACTAATCTCATGCCACATAAATATTTATATAAAATAAATATTCACATCTTCATCATTATTAATATTTATTTATAAAATTCACGGTTCTTAAAATGCATGCGGTAATCCGCGTAGACAGGTTACTCCAGCAGATTAATAAAGAATAGAATGACAATCCTTATGAATATGAAGAAAATAACATCATTTACGAATACGAAAGAAATAATACCCCTTACGAATACGAAAAGTAATATCCCTTACCATACGAAAAATAACATCCCTTACCATAGTAGAAGATTGGATACCGCAATAGTGTAGTAGCAGAATACTCTTCTTCTTTCTCTCTTATTCTCTCTATAGTTTCTCTCTCTAGAGTTTCAGTGAATTCGTAAGAAATAATGAAGGAATGAGCTTTTATTTATAGGAGAATGGACTAAATAATAACTAATTCACGAACGGCCCAGATTAATTTATTAAAATGGACGGTTCATATTGATTTACTATTATAACTTCAACCAGCGGTTCATATTGATTTACTATTACAACTTCAACCAGCGGTCCATATATGATTTACTATTATAACATCAACCAACGACCCATATTGATTTATTATTATAACTTCAATCGACGGTCTGAAAAATTAACACATTTCCTAATGAAACAATAAGTCAAACTTCCAACAAACGCCTCATGACAAACCCCTCTATTTATATCAAAAATCTGAATAAATATTTTGTGACTCCCCCAAAATAGGTATACATCACCCATCTTGAGTCGCCAAATACATGTTACAAAATTCAAATACAACTTAATTATACAACAGTTCTGTAAAATACGACAAAATATAATCTAAGAGTTTTAATAAGAATATTGTCATCTAGACAATATCCACACTCAATGGAGTCCTCATTACATTTATTGTCACACTATTTAACAGAATAGTGAGGACTACTAATGCTATCATCTGGACCGTCACTCCGTTCCCCGACTAGTCCCGGCTACGTTCTTATTTCCTGAAGAGAACAGTGAAAGAAAGGGTGAGCTCAACTAGCCCAATAAGAAATATTATGACTAAGATAATGTAGAATAAATTATCATTAGTCTTTAATAGTGTTAAACTGATAAAATACAATAGACATCAGCTTAACTGCAGCGGAATAAGAAATCCATTAGAAGAGTCAAGTAGAGCATGATATCTACTATCTTCTATGATTTAAAATGTTTTCATCAATTTTTATCGCTGAGACTCAGCTTAATAAATAAACCACATCATCGAGTCATCCCTGCACTACGGGTCAAAGATATTCATTAAATCATCAATGGTCATGACTATACCGAATAATCCCTGGTCATAATCATACCAAAAACTGTCCATCAATGCACTACAGGCTACTGAGGACTTTTGCCACATCATTTATAACATTACAGGTCATGATTATACCGAATAATCTCTGGTCATAATCATACCAAGTCCATCTATGCATGTAAGCCAAAGATGACTTTCATCACAACATAAGCATGAGGATGATGACAATGACATAATAATTCAATAAAATAAGTTCAAGAATAAATTTTAAAGATTTTTAAGTTAATTTATCTTGAAATCAATTACGTCCAAATTGTCAACATGATACTGCTTTGTGGAGTAAAATTCAAAAATGCTCAGAAGAATATTTCCATGAAGAGATACCGGATGAAGCACAAATATCCAGGATATTCTACAAATTTCATGGAGTATAGAAGCCAAAACTTTAACCAAATGATTATCATAGAATATATGAAATTGTAAATGGATTTTCATCCGCCATGCGGTAATCCACGTAGACAGATCATTTTCATAATTTAATAAGGAATGAATACGAAGGATCATTCACCATGCATGTGATAATCCACATAGACATGTTATTCCAACAGAATAATAAAGAATGGAACCAGGTCACGCGTAATCCGCACAGAAAGGATATTCCAACAGAATAATAATGAATGGAATAACAGAAGAATTCACCATGCATGTGATAGACCGCACAGACAGGTTATTCCAACAGAATAATAAAGAATGGAACCAGGTCTAGCGTAATCCACACAGATAGAATATTCCAACAAAATAATAAAGAATGGAATAACAAAGAATTCACCATGCATGCGATAGACCGCACAGACAGGTTATACCAACAGAATAATAAAGAATGGAACCAGGTTTAACGTAATCCGCACAGACAGGATATTCCAGCAGAATAATAAAGAATGGAATAACAGAAGAATTTCACCATGTATGCGGTACTTCGCATAGACAGGTTATTCTAACATAATAATAAAGAATGGAATAACAGAAGGTCTCTTCATGAATACGAAAGAAATAATACCCCTTACCTTAGAAAAAAAACTGGATACTGGAGTAGAGAGGTAGCAGACCTCTCTTCTTCTTTCTCTCTATAATTTCTCTCTATAGTAATTGCTCTATAGCTTTAGTGAATTGGTGAGAAATGAAGGAAGAATGAGCTTTTATTTATAGGAAAATATAGTTTCGATAATTGCACGTTTTGGAGCTCGAACTATTACAATACAATACTTCCAACTTTTCTTTCATTTTTAATTTAGTCCTGCAAATATTATCAAACTTGCACCACCTCCCCTAATAGTAAATAATGTGAATCAATAGTTCAATCATGTGAATCAATAGTTATAATCATGTGAAAATACGAATTACAGTATAATACCTCCATCTATACCTCCATTTTTAACTTAGTCATGCAAGCATTATCAATCTTACACAAACTCCCCTAATAGTACATGAATGTGATTCAATAGTACACACATGTGAATAAATAGTTATATAAGCATGTGAATTAGTAGCAATTAATTGCTCATTTATTCGATTAATTACCCAATTTATCAATATAACCCCCATACATCAATTATCATCGGAATAGATGTCGATTTTCACTAACATTTATAATTCCAACACAATGGAACTATCAAATTCATATTTAATCTACACGAACTTATTTATCATTAATATTATAACTCACAATATTTAACAACCAGGTCATTCCCAGGAAAGAGGGGGCTTTCCGATAAGGATTTCTCCTTATTGGAGCGCAATTAGATGACCAAACCTCTCTTTGACAGAACTTCTAGACATTGTAAATATTGCAATTTAATAATTTGAATAACTTTGTCATCACAATTATTGATTTAATAATATATCATATAATGCAGATGATACTGTGACAATAATCGAATCAATAATATGAGAGATATGATGCAATATATACTGTAGCTATAATTGAGTATAACTGAGTGACTTCTCACGTAAGCATCAATAATCAATACTGTGTGTTACTATGCAACCACGCGTATTACTATACTTTTACTACCGGGTAGTTCAACTGTTTTAACGGTAACACTTCCGCCGTTATTTTTATAAAAAGATAATTATGTCATTTTCTTATTACGACAATACTTCTATTGTGGGGTCCACCAATGATTGTGTCGTCGTACGAATATTCCCTGTTAAAACAAATATTCCCCGACCAATCAAATATTATATAACCACTTGCTTACTTTGCAAAATTTATAAATATCACCCACAACTATAACATTGTATTATATCCACACTATAATATTCAAAAATATATTTTGAGAGAAATTAATCTTTATTCATAAAAGTTGGGGTCTTACAACCTTCCCTTCTTATGAAATTTTGTCCTCAAAATTAGGGTACGTACCTGGTATATCAAAGAGGTGAAGATATCTTGACTTCATCTCAGATTCTAACTCCCAGGTCATTTCCTCCATATCATGGTTTCTCCACAAAACTTTGACTTGCGGTATAACTTTATAGCGTAGAATATGATCCTTCTTATCCAAGATTTTAATAGGTAACTCTTCATACGTTAAATCTTCCTCTATCTCGTCTGGTTCTAATTCAATAACGTGATTCGGGTCTTTCACATATTTACGTAACATAGATATGTGGAAAACGTTATGAACACGAGACATACTAAGTGGTAAGGCGAGTCTATAGGCCACAGTTCCTACTCGTTCGAGGATTATAAATGGGCCAATGAATCAAGGATTGAGTTTTCATCTCTTTCCAAATCTCGTAACTCCTTTCCATGGAGCAACACGTAACAACACATGATCTCCAATATTAAATCCCACGTCTTTTCGATGAAGATAAGCATAACTCTTTTGTCGATCTTGTGAGGTTTTTATACGTTGTCGGATCGTTTGAATCTTTTTCGTAGTCATACGTACCAACTCCGGTCCCAATAACGTTGCTTCACCCACCTCATCCCAGCATACTGGAGAACGACACTTTCTTTCATACAACGCCTCAAATGGAGCCCCCTCTTTCCTAGAAACGATCTGGTTGTTAAATATTGTGAATTATAATATTAATGTTGAATAAGTTTATGTTGATTAAAGATGAAAATGAGATGTTCCATTGTGTTGGAATTATAAGTTTTAGTGAAAATCGACCTTTATTTTGATAATAATTGATGTCTGTAGGTTATATTGATCAATCGGGTAATTAATCGGATAAATGAGCAATTAATTACTATTGATTCACAGGATTATAACTATTTATTCACATGTGTGTACTATTGATTCACATTCATTTACTATTAGGGGAGGTGGTGCAAGTTTGATAATACTTATAGGACTAGATTAAAAATGAAGGAAAAGATAAGGGTATTATACTGTAATATTTTGAGCCCCAAAACGTGCAATTATCGAAACTATATTTTCCTATAAATAGAAGCTCATTCTTCCTTCATTTCTCACCAATTCACTAAGTCTCACAAGAGCAATTATTATAGAGAAATTATAGAGAGAGAAGCTATAGAAGAAGCGAAGTCTGCTACTTCACTATTCCAGTATCTAGTCTTCTTATGAGGTAAGGGATATTATTATTATAGTAAGGGATATTATTTCTTTCGTATTCATGAAGAGAATTATTTTCTTTCAATACTCGTAACAGTTGTTATTCCATTCTTTATTATTCTGTTGGAATAACCTGTCTGTGATGTCTATCGCATGCCTGGTGAATTCTGTTGTTATTCCATTCTTTATTATTCTGTTGGAATATCCTGTCTGTGCGAATTACGCATGACCTGGTTCCATTCTTTATTATTCTGTTGGAATATCCTGTATGTACGGATTACGCATGACCTAGTTCCATTCTTTATTATTCTGTTAGGAATAACCTGTCTTTGCGGTCTATCGTATGCATGGTGAATTCTTCTGTTATTCCATTCATTATTATTCTGTTGGAATAACATATCTATGTGGATTACCTCATGCATGGTGAATGATCCTTCGTATTCATTCTTTCTTAAATTGTGAAAATGATCTGTCTACGTGGATTACCGCATGGCGGGTGAAAATCCATTTGTAGTTTTGTATATTCTATTATACTTGTATGAGATATCATTTCTTTTGTACTCGTCATGGAATATCATTTTTTTTGGTATTTTTTTTACGAGTTACTGTTCACGGGTTACTATTCACCCAATTACTATTCACTCTGGTATTATTCACTCGGGTATTCGAGGTATTTTTCGTGCTGGAATACTATTCACGAGTTACTATTCACGGGTTACTATTCACCTGAAAAATATATTTCTTTTCTGTCCAAATTATTTTGGCACATGAATATTATTCTTGAATTTTACTCTACAAAGCAGTATCATGTTGACAATTTGGACGTTATTGATTTCTGGATAAATTAAATTATAAATCTTTAAAATTTATCCTTGAACTTGTTTTATTGAATTATTATGTCATTGTCATCATCCTCATGCTTATATTGTGATTAAAGTCATCTTTGGCTTATGTGCATAGATGGACTTGGTATGATTATGACCAGGGATTATTCGCTATAATCATGACCGTAATGTAATGAATGATGTGGTAAAAGTCATCATTGGCCTGTAGTTCATTGATGGACAGTTGTTGGTATGATTATCACCAAGGATTATTCGGTATAATCATGACCATTGATGATTACATAAATATCCTTGGCCGTGGTGTAGGGATGATTCAATTTTATTTATTAAGCTGAGTCTCAGCGATAAAGTTGATGAAAATTTTTTAAATCATAGAAGATAGTAGATTTTATATTCTACTTGACTCTTCTAATGGATTACTTATTTTCGCTGCAGTTGTTGATCTAAAACTTGTTGTCTATTATATTTTAGCAGTTGTTATACTGTTAAAGGCTAAGGATAATTTATTCTGCATTATCTTAGTCATAATATTTCTTACTGGCTAGTTGAGCTAACCCTTTCTTTCATTGTTCTCTTCAGGAAATGAGATTATAGCTGGGATGAGTCGGGGAATGGAGTGATGGTCCAGGATAAATGGCTTTAGTAGTAATGAGGACACCATTGAGTGTGGATATTGTCTAGATGACAATATTCTTGTTTAAACTCTCAGCTATGTTTTATCGTATTTTACACGACTGTTGTATAATTAAGTTGTATTAGAATTTATGTACCATATATCTGGCAACTCGAGATGGGTGATGTATACCTATTTTGGGGGCATCACAGTTGGTATCAAAGCTTAGGGATATGATCCTTGGCTGAGATGTGAAACAAGAACTAGGAGGGGAGAAACGGGAAATTCCTTCGCTGGTATGACCTATCTAAGTTTATTTGGTATTTAATTGGTCGGTCAGAGTATATAGATAATATGTGATATGTTAATTAACCCTTATTTTATGGCAGTATTTGAAAATGGAATCTGAAAATGTTGAGATCAGCAATGAAGCACATGAGACCGTTGAGTCACCAACGATCAATACCCAGGATAATGTGCAACAAGAAGACAATAATCCTCACGTAAATAACAACACCGATCAGATGATGAACGATGAGATGTTCAGAGGCTTTATGCAATTAATGCAACATCACACGAGAGAGACTCTTGTTCAAAATACAGGTGGAAACACTGGCAACTCTCGGATGGTCACTGCTAAGCAGTTCAAGGAGCTAGGACCACCGAAGTTTTTGGGAAAGCCAGAACCACTTAAGTAGGAGACGTGGATAAAGTAGATCACCAAGATATTTGATGTCTTGGAATGCTCAGATGAGCAAAAGGTTCCCTTCGCCACCTTTATGTTGGGTGAAAAGGCAAATAATTGGTGGGAATCTGTAAAACATACCCAGCCTGACGCACTCAAGATGTCTTGGAAGAAGTTCCAAGAACTCTTCAACGACAAGTACTTTCTTGAAAGTATTCGTCACATGAAGGAGGTGGAGTTTATCAAGTTGGAGTAAAATAATATGACTGTGTCACAATACGAGGATAAATTTTCGGAGTTATCTCGGTTTGCATCCTATTTGGTCGATAATGATGTGCGAATGACGCGAATGTTTCTAAGAGGTTTGAAACCCGAAATATGTCAATACCTCATTTCTCACAAGCTTTGTTTATATTCAGATGTTGTGAATAGGGCTCAGTTATTGGAGCACGATAATGAGTCAGCCCAACCAAAGGATAACGGGCCACAACACGATAATAATCGTACCAGTGGCAACGACTATCGGAACAATGATAACCATCGTGGGGGAAATTATCATGCCAAGAATGGTAACCACTTTGGTGGTAATCATAGCCAAGATAAAAGGAGTGGAAATTTCAAGAAGAGAAGGTTCAATAATGATGGAAAGACAGCATCACCAACATCCGTTTTTAAGGAAGGAGAACGACCACCAATTGTATGCTTCAAATGCGGAGGGGAGGGACATATCAGTCCAAACTGCGTGATGCTGTCCAAAGCATGTTATAATTATGGAAAATAAGGTCACCTAGCCCGATTTTGTCGTGCACCAAAGTCAAGTCCAGCTGGGACGGTGGCACCAAAGGCGGATACGGACAAAACAAAGTCGGTGATTTCAGGAAGAGCATTTTTCGTGACTTCTCAAAAAGCGAGTAACTCGAACGAAGATAGCACGGGTTAGTTAAATATAATTTTTTGCAAATTCTATACCTTATTAGATACCGGTTCTACCCATTCTTTTATCTCTCTTGCTTGCGCTCAACGTTTAAATTTGAGTTCGAAGAAATTAGACTTTGACTTAATGGTTGAAACTTCGTTAGTAGAAACCTTCATTTCATATAATATCCAAGTCTTGGATGAGAGTCGCAGTTTTTAAATGATATTTCTATCGTTAATAAATTTCCTGACGTATTCTCTGAAGACTTCTTAGCCTAACCCTAGAGCGTGAAATCAAATTTTGTATTGACCCCAGTACAAAACCCATTTCTAAAACCCTTAAATATTTCTTCACCTAGAACGAACGTATTATGCGCCAAAATATTGGCTCGAGCTGTTGAAGATTACTACCATACCATTCAATATCATCGTGGAAGAGCGAACGTGGTAGCTGACGCATTGAGTAGAAGATCATATGCGGTTACGAGTGTGACATTGTTAACACAAAAACCCATTTCGTATAACTTACAAATGATGAAGATAGAGTTAAAGACTCTAGGGACCAACGTGGTGATATCAACTATACGAGTAGAATTGACTTTAATCGATAAAGTTAAAGGCCGCTCAAGCTACACACCCGGAGCTGATGAATGTGAAGAAGAAGGTTTAAGAGGGCGTTATTCTAGAAGCAAGACACGATGAAGAGAGGAAATCTCAACCCTTGATTTTATTGGTCTATTTGAAATCCTCGATCGAGTAGGAACTGTGGCCTATAGACTCATTTACCGCCAAGTATATCGTGAGTTCATAACGTTTTTCACGTATCGATGTTATGTAAATATGTGGACGACCCGAACCACATTATTGAATTAGAACTAGACGAGATAGCAGAAGATTTAACGTATGGGGAGATATGTGTTAAAATCTTTGATAAAAAGGATCACATTCGACACTCAAAGGTTATACCTCAAGAGTTAGAATCTAAGCAAGGTATCCTCACCTATTCGGCATACCAGGTACGTACGTAAATTTCGAGGGCAAAATTTTATAAGGAGGGGAGATTGTAAGACCCTGAGTTTTATGAAATGAAAGTATTCAATTTTATTACAATTATTATTTTATTTCGTACATGGTTAAATTGATAAAAGGTTAAAGTTAAGGGTGATATGTGAATTTTTTTTGCAAAGTAAGCAAGCTGTTATAAAATATTCGTTTGGTCGGGGAATATTCGTACGACGGCAAAGTTATTCATATTACTATTTACAATATTGACAATGTCTAGAAGTTCTGTCAAGGAGAGGTTTGGTCACCTAATTGCGTGCCAATAAGGAGAAATCCTTATCGGAAAGCCCCCTCTTTCCTGAGAACGATCTGGTTATTAAATATTATAAATTATAATATTAATGATGAATAAGTTTGTGTTGATTAAAGATAAAATTGGTAGTTCTATTGTGTTGGAATTATTAGTGTTAGTGAAAATCGACATTTATTTCGATAATAATTGATGTCTGGAGGTTATATTGACCAATCGGGTAATTAACCGGATAAATGAGCAATTAATTGCTATTGATTCACTTGATTATAACTATTTATTCACATATGTGTACTATTGATTCACATTCATTTACTATTAGGGGAGGTGGTGCAAGTTTGATAATACTTGCAGGACTAAATTAAAAATGAAGGAAAATATAAGGGTATTATACTGTAATATTTTGAGCCCCAAAATGTGTAATTATCGAAACTATATTTTCCTATAAATAGAAGCTCATTCTTCCTTCATTTCTCACCAATTCACTAAGTCTCACAAGAGCAATTATTATAGAGAAATTATAGAGAGAGAAGCTATAGAAGAAGCGAAGTCTGCTACTTCACTATTCCAGTATCCAGTCTTCTTCTGAGGTAAGGGATATTATTATAGTAAGGGGTATTATTTCTTTCGTATTCATAAAGAGAATTATTTTCTTTCAATACTCGTAAGAGCTGTTATTCCATTCTTTATTATTCTGTTGGAATAACCTGTCTGTGCTGTCTATCGCATGCCTGGTGAATTCTGTTGTTATTCCATTCTTTATTATTCTGTTGGAATATCCTATCTATGCGGATTACGCATGACCTAGTTCCATTCTTTATTATTCTGTTAGAATATCCTGTCTGTGCGAATTACGCATGACCTGATTCCATTCTTTATTATTCTATTAGAATATACTGTCTGTGCGGATTATGCATGACCTGGTTCCATTCTTTATTATTCTGTTAGGAATTACATGTCTGTGCGGTCTATCGCATGCATGGTGAATTCTTCTGTTATTCCATTCATTATTATTCTGTTAAAATAATATGTCTATGTGGATTACCGCATGCATGGTGAATGATCCTTTGTATTCATTCTTTATTAAATTGTGAAAATGATCTGTCTATGTGGATTACCGCATGGCAGGTGAAAATCCATTTGCAGTTTCGTATATTCTGTTATACTTGTATGAGATATCATTTCTTTTGTACTCGTCATGGAATATCATTTTCTTTGGTATTTTTTTACGAGTTACTGTTCACGGGTTACTATTCACCCAGTTACTATTCACTCTGGTATTATTCACTCAAGTATTCGGGGTATTTTTTATGCCAGAGTACTATTCACGAGTTACTATTCACGGGTTACTATTCACTCTAGTATCATTCACTCGGGTATTCAGGACACTTTTCGTGTCGGGGTACTATTCTCGAAGTACTATTCACGGGGTACTATTCACTCAAAAAATATATTTCTTTTCTGTCCAAATTATTTTAGTACATGAAAATTATTCTTGAATTTTACTCTATAAAACAGTATCATTTTGACAATTTGGACGTTATTGATTTCTGGAAAAATTAAATTATAAATCTTTAAAATTTATCATTGAACTTGTTTTATTGAATTATTATGTCATTGTCATCATCCTCAAGCTTATATTGTGATTAAAGTCATCTTTGGCTTACGTGCATAGATGGACTTGGTATGATTATGACCAGAGATTATTCGGTATAATAATGACTGTAATGTAATGAATGATGTGGTAAAAGTCCTCATTGGCCTGTAGTTCATTGATGGACAGTTGTTGGTGTGATTATGACCAGGGATTATTTGGTATAATCATGATCATTGATGATTACATGAATATCCTTGGCCGTGGTGTAGGGATTATTCGATTTTATTTATTAAGCTGAGTCTCAGCGATAAAGTTGATGAAAAACTTTTTAAATCATAGAAGATAGTAGATTTTATGCTCTTCTTGACTCTTCTAATGGATTGCTTATTTTCGCTGCAGTTGTTGATCTAAAACTTGTTGTCTATTGTATTCTATCAGTTGTTATACTGTTGAAGGCTTAGGATAATTTATTTTGCATTATCTTACTCATAATAATTCTTATTGGGCTAGTTGAGCTCACCCTTTCTTTAATTGTTCTCTTCAGGAAATGAGAATATAGCTGGGACGAGTCGGGGAATGAAGTGATGGTCCAGGATAAATGGCTTTAGTAGTCCTCACTATTCTACGAAATAATGTGATAATAATTATAATGAGAACACCATTGAGTGTGGATATTGTCTAGATGACAATATTCTTGTTTAAACTGTCAGCTATGTTTTGTTTTATTTTACACGACTATTGTATAATTAAGTTTTATTTGAATTTATGTACCATGTATCTGGCGACTCAAGATGGGTGATGTATCCCTGTTTTGGGTGCGTCACAAAGAATATTTCCAGACCAAACGAATATTTTATGACAACTTATTTACTTTACAAAATTTTTAAATATCACCCTTAACTTTAACCTTTTATCAATTTAATCATTTACTAATTAAAAAAATTAAATACATTTATTTCATAAAATTCGGGGTCTTACAATCTCCCCTCCTTATGAAATTTTGTCCCCAAAATTTACGTACCAGGTAGTTCGAAGAGGTGAGAATAAATTGCTTTCATTTTAGATTTTATCTTCATGGTCATTTCCACTATATCATGACTTCTCCATTGCTCATCTCTTGGATTTCAGATATCATTCCAAAATACAGCTTCAAAACAAAGGTTAATTAACAATTCACAATTTGTCAACTTATTAAGTTAGAAAATTCATCTTAGGTAGGACACACACTAGCGAATATTTTACTCGTCTCTTCCCTCCTAGTTCTAACCTCAGAACTCCACTCCACCAGAGATCATATCCCTAAGCTCTGATACCAACTGTGATGCCCCCAAAATAGGTCCACACAACCCATTCTGGGTCGCCAGATACACGGTACAGAAATCAAACACAAACTTCATTTATACAATTGTCGTGCAAAATACGATAACACATAAGCTGTGAGTTTTAATACAAATATTATACTAAATATAATACAACAATATACACACCTAAATTATTACAATGCCATATAAAATACAATAATTAATATTTCAAGTTTTCAAAGGAATACGAGAAGATTTTTGTCCTCCTCATTCTAATGGGATGTATTTTGATGCTTTCAAAGTCTGGTTCTCATCACCCTATTGTTGTTCACCAAAATCAATTATTAAGTGACGTATAAAATATGACACACACATCTTAAGTCCTCAATACAATTATATATTGGATGTCATGCTATTTTATAATGTATTGAGAAACTTCCACAGTCTCGGACCATCACGCTATTCCCCTGTTATCCCTGCTCGACCCAACTACACTCTTACTACCTTAAAGGAATTGTGAAGGAAAAGGGTGAGTACAAATATCCTAGTAAAGAATATTATGACTAAGATAATGTAGAACAAATTATCCTTAGTTCTCAACAGGGAAAATATGATAGAATACAATAGACAACAAGTTTTAGATCAACAACTGCAGCGGAACCATCAATCCATTAGACGAGTCAAGTAGAACATAATGTCTACTATCTCCTCCAAATTAAAATTCCATTATTAATGATATTCCTAAGACAAAGAGAACTTTCACCACCTGTGTTAGGAATAAGCATGTGAATGATATTCCTATTTTTATATGATTTGATTATGATATAAATGATTGAATATGCAAGTATGCTAGCATCAAGAAAAGCTCTAAAGTCCTTTGATAGATAATATGAACATATGTACAAGGACTTAGAAAGAATTGATCAAATGTGTTAGGTTGATCCTACATAAGCAAAATAGCTTTGTAAAGTCCTTAAAAAGAAATGATGTACACGGACTATAGATGTAGAAAGATCAAGATTGTTAGGTTGATCTTATACTGTAATAGATAGGCATGTCTGATCGTTGAACACTGCACCAGAAATTGTAGTCTGCCAGGAGAGTCGAGGAAAGCTCGAGAACTATTTGGGCAGAATCGTAGTCTGCATGATAGTAGATATCGGAGCTCGTAGACTGCCAAGAGAGACAAGGAAGGATCATAGTGTGTAGAGAAGAACTTCCTCAAAGCCATAGTCTATTGAGGAAGTCATATTCAGAATCGTGGAGACAACTTGTTTAAGAGCCGACCGAGCATCTGCCTAAGCCATAGTCTATTGAGGAAGTCATATTCAGAATCGTAGATCACACTAGAAGTCGTAGAGACCACTGATCATATCAAAGGTAGAAATCGCAGTCGAGCCATATTAGATAAGGGCAGCAAGCATAAATCGTAGTCTATCAAGTTCTGATCTTGAGATCGTAGTGTCTGCAGGACCAAGCCAAATTGTAGTCTGCAGAGCTAAGGTTTCAACATAGGTTCTTACAACGCCAAGGAAGAATCGTAGAGTTAACACGATTCTCAACAAATGAGCACTCTCAGAATATCCAAAGGATGAAGCCTCTGGTCAGAGATTCAAAGTTACACTCCACCTAAAGGAAATCAGAGAGCACTCAACGAATTGCTTGCAAGCTAACAAAAGATCTAAGCACCAACCCAATCAGCATCTAGATTGAGTTGTAAAGCCATTCAATATGAAGTCTTCCACAAGTTGATTAGAAGAAGACTTTAGTAAAAGTGACTGACTAAGGAAATTCAGAAAGTGCAGTAGCTGTCAAGTGAACAGAAGATAACGATCTTGGGGTCCATCAGGATCGTAGTGTTTGCCAAGCAGGAACTGATGTAGTTTACACAGAAATACTGGCCAGCTTCTAAAGAACAAAGCTAAAGTGATTAAGAATGGGTCAGTTCATCGATGATAAGTGAACGGGCGATCACAAGGAGAAAGTGAGCTGGGCATGCCACAAATCTGAGGTGTCTTGCTATTCAGAAGAGACCAGAACAAGGATTCAAGCTATCAGTTCCTGAGATCATTCGAAGGCAAACAGAAGTGTTGAAGCACTGCACAAATGAAGGAAGAGGTGTTCTACATTGAAGATCCAATGAACACTCTTCAGGATCGTAGTGTTGTCTCAATCAGTCAATGAGCAACATTCAGTAAGACACACTACGATCAGGTCTAAAGAACATCTGTATCTAAATCGTAGAGTTCGGTTATCTGAAGATTGAAGCATTGGCAACGGTTCAATCTGAAGATTGATATTTGAACATTGCTAGTTGAGAGCATCGATGCAAAAGGACAATCTCTGATGTTCTAATCAAGAAGTCAGAAAGAAAAAATAAAGATGACTACCTGCCTGACATGGAAAGGTAAAAACTCTAAGGCCGGTAAGGTAGCAGATTGTTGTGTCAGTAAAGTCATAAAGGAGCTATCATGTCACATCAAGCAGTCTTCACCAAATAACTCGAGATATATAAAGCAATTCAAATAGCTTTCAACGGCTATATTCTAACGGGAAGATTGGGAAGAAGTATATATCAGCCAGTGCTTCAAAGATCATGAGTTGCTGAGTTTACGGATTGTTGTGTAGTTGGAATGCTATAGTGTTGACTCTACGAGTTCCACCAGAGCTAAACAGAACAAGTACTAGTGAGAATGAGACTACAAAGGTGGAAGCGAAGCAGCTTGGAAGAAGAACTTAGGGAACTAGAGGAGTTTCAAGCCTGCTGGGCTTGAAGAGTTCTCAGTGAACTAAAGTTCCAAGGCTGTTGGCCTTGAAGGAATCTTAGTGATTCAGGGTGCTACCCTTCTTTAGTGGAATTCGTACTCGTTAAAGCAGGAGAGTGGATTAGGAGCTTGAGTCTCTGAACCACTTAAAATCCCTTGTGTCTTTTACTTTCTGTCATTTACATTATGTACCTAACTGTTATAAATGCTATGTATGAATTAACTACTTACAACTTAACTAACTCTACGAACGATGTGTGTATGTTCATGAATATATCAATGAAGGGGATCTTTTACTTATTCCACTGTCATATGCTAAGTTATTAGCAATCCAAAATAAATAGAAAAAGTATTTAAAAATTAAAAAGGATCTATTCAACCCCCCTTCTAGATCTATTGTGTGCCTACTTGGAACTAACAACCTGTCTTCACCTGAACCACCAAAGATTATAGTTAAATTCATAATTCATGTTTACAATAATGTAAATCAACAGTATTTACTTGTCACAAAGGCTTAATAGAACTTTCACTCAATATCATTGCCCCAAATGCTAAAGACATTCAAATGTATTAACAATGATCATACCAATCAATTGTCTATCTCTGCACTACGGGCCAAAGATATTCAACTATAAAACCAAGGGTTATGATCATGGCAATCAATTGTCTATCAGTGCACTAAGGCCAAAGACATTCAACTGTAAAACCAATGGTCATGATCCTGCAAAACAATAGTCTATCTTTTCACTACGGGCTAAAGATATTTATTTGTATCATCAGTGGTCATGATCATGTCATACACCTATCCATCTTTGCACTACGGACCAAAACTATCAATCAACAGTTCATCTTTGCACTACGACCAAAGATATCAATCAACAGTTCTTCTTTGCACTAAGGGCCAAAAAGAACATTCATCATAAGTCTTTATCTGTAACATTAAAGGTCATGATTATACCAATACACAATTCCTGATTATAATCATACCAATACACAATTTCTAGTCATAATCATGTTAATCAACAGTTCATCTTTACACTACGGGCCAAAGATAACTTTAACCATAATTTATGTCTGAGAATAATAAGAATGAATCAAGTGAGATCAAGGATAAATATTAAATATTTATAATTCAATTTATCTAGAGTTCAAGAATGTCCAAATTGTCAACATGATCACTAATTGTGGAGTAAATTTCAAGAATGATATTCATGTATCCAAAAATAATTTGGACAAAAAAGAAATCAATTTTGTCATAAATAGTACCCCGTGAATAGTACCCTGAGTGAATAATACCCGAGTGAATAATACCAAATGAATAGTACCCCGAATAAATAGATATTCATGTATCAAAAATAATTTGTATAGAAAAAAATAACTTGTCGTGAATAGTACCCGAATGAATAGTACCCCGTTATGCAAAGTATCCCGAGTAAAAAGTACCCTAGTGAATAGTACCCTGTCATGCAAAGTACCCGGATGAATAGTACTCCGGTATGAATAGTTCTCATAAATGGAAAATACGAAGAAAACGATATTCCTTGACGAGTATAAAAGAAATGATATCTCATATGAGTATAAAAGAATATACGAAACTGCAAATGGATTTTCACCCGCCATGCAGTAATCCGCATAGACAGATTATTTCCATAATTTAATAAAGAATGAATACGAAGGATTATTCACAAAGCATGCGATAATCTACGTAGATAGGTTACTCCCATATATTAATAAAGAATTAATATGAAGGGTCATTCACCATGCATGCGATAATCCGCGTAGACAATTTACTCCCGTAGATAAATAAAGAATGAATACGAAGGGTCATTCACCATACATGCGGTAATCTTCGTAGACAGGTTACTCCTGCAGATTAATAAAGAATGATTACGAAGGGTCTTTCACCATGCATGCGGTAATAAAGTAATATCCCTTACGAATATAAAAAATAATATCCCTTACCATATGAAAAATAATATCCCTTACATTAGTAGAAGATTGGATACCGCAATAGTGTAGTAGCAGAATACTCTTCTTCTTTCTCTCTTATTCTCACTATAGTTTCTCTCTCTAGAGTTTCAGTGAATTCGTAAGAAATAATGAAGGAATGAGCTTCTATTTATAGGGGAATGGACTAAATAGTAACTAATTCACGAACGGTCCAGATTGATTTATTAAAATAGACGATTCATATTGATTTACTATTATAACTTCAACCAGCGGTCCATATTGATTTATAATTATAACTTCAACCAACGGACCATATTTATTTATTATTATAACTTCAACCAACGGTATGAAAAAATTAGCACATCTCCTCATGGAATAATAAGTTAAACTTACAACAAACGCCTCATGACCCCCTCTATTTATATCAAAAAATTGAATAAATATTTACCACAAATCACTTATTTTTAATCAACACATTTTTAATCATTCAACAATTATTCACCATTTAATATTATAACTCTCAAGATTGACAACCAGATCATTCCCAAAAAAAGGGGTGAAATTCAGATATGACACACTTAGAAGGGGGGTTGAATAAGTATGAGAATAAACTATGACCAATTTTTGACTTTAAACTAAACTATCGAATATAGCTTACTATATTGATGAATGCAGCTTGCTGAAAGAATATGGCCTACCGAATTGACTTTTAATTTAAGAAAATATTTTGATGAATTTATAAGTCAAAGTGAATACTTGGTGTTAAAAAAATATCTTGAAATGAAAATATTTGAATTTTAATTATTAAGAAATTTAACTATCTAAAAAGATATTAAAGTAAAGCAAGCAATAAAATTACACCAAGATTTTTTACGTGGTTCAACTATTACCTTCTATAATAATAGCCTAGTCCACGTCCAATACCAACTAGTATTGGGAGACTCACTTTTATTTCTTTAAATAACTCTTATTACAAAATAGATTCTGTTTAAAATTGACTTACAATAATTCACTTGAGCACTCTTGCTCCTTGTGCACCAATGCACCCCTTAAGCACCTATGCTTCCTTGAACCTGTTTGTAAACAAACCTTAATCCACTTGGATTAAATTCCTTTAGACAACACTTAGTCTAAAATATAAAATTACAACTATAGAGGTTTAATGATCAAAACAAATAAAAAATTTAACCATGCAAGGCCCAACTAATGAATGCAATGATCAAGTAGTAAAAGAGAGAGATATCACCAATATTAAGCTCATGAAAATAGCTAATAAATAATATGGATATAATCGCACAACAGCTGAGATTTTTGCACCAAGAATAATGAAGTAGCTTTTCAAGTATATGAGTGCAATAATTAATTCTAGTGTTGTAGGTGTTGTATTTTCATCACCGTTCATAGTTCCTTTTATAACTCAGAAAATATATTACCAGTTCATTCAACACAATTTTGTTGTAACAATATTTACGTTGCCAACCAAAATTCCCAAAGATAAGTAACGTCTTTATTATTGTTGGAAACAAATCCAAATATCTTTTGATAGTTACTAATATATATATTGGACTCTTTCAAAATTGATCAAGTAGGAAAAAATATATATACAAGTCACATGGACTCTTCAACTTCCTATAATAATTATTACTGTTAAAGTTTGCTGCCTCTTATCTCATTGCACCTCAATATATATCATTTCCGAAGTTCAGGCAATAAGAAAAATATCACAATAAATATAGGAGTATTAGTTACGTAACTTATAGAAAGTTTAACAAAACCCAACTCTCTAGGATAATCATGATATGCTATTTCCAAGAATTATACTTTTATTAAAACTCTACCGCCACATAATTGCCTTTCCATTCATTACCAAGATATATGCATCAAAAGTGGTGTCATTTATTTTTAACAATAAATCCGATTTTGCATGCATGGCAATATAAATACTAACCACATAAAATATGAACATTAAAAAAATAGTTTAGCAAAATATTAAGCATGCACAAAATATTTAACCATATTTTAATGCACAAATATCATGTCCTAGAGCCTTGTATTGAAAAATTAAGTATTTGCAATGACCTTACATATTTTTCTTAAGACTCAAATCTTCAAAGCCTTTTGACAATAATTCTTTCATCAACTTCCTGAAATTTAACCATAAAAAAATTATTCCATATAATCAAGTCATTATCAAAACAAAAAGGTTAGAATATTAACAAACCAACATTCTCCCCCTTTTTTATGATGACAACACCAAAAATTATAACTCCCCTTGAATTCATGCATATATAAAAAAAATCCAAAGGTTTTAATTCCCTTCATGCCTTTTGTTTAGGCATATATTATCCTGCAAATTTGTTAGCTGAAATAAATACTATAATCACAAAATATAGTAGTGCAGTCATAAGCAATTATAATATCTAGTACTGGCTTCAACCATATTGTTTTAAAACAGCCCATCAAAACAAAAACTTAAACACATATTGGTACCAACCAAATCATTTTAAACATAAAATCTAAAACATTCAAAAATGTCTTCACAGCAACCAGTAAACATCAACCAGCAATCCTTTCCAGCTTGTCTCCCCCTTTGTCATCACCAAAAAGATTGTCAGATATCAATATCATTGATGTGAATCACAAGCAGATGACGATTAATAAAATAAGGACGATGAAGACCACGATGAACCCTTTCTTCCATAGAAAAGTCATGAGTAAACCTAGGAGGACGAGGAATAAAGGTTTTATTGGGTAGAGGCAAGTCAAGAAAATCTCCAATGTATTCGGCCATCCAATTACAGCGAGGCCACTCAGGAATTGGAGAGTTCATTCTGTCAAAGTGTAACCTTCTACCAACATCATTCATACGATGAGCCATGAAATCAACAAATTCACCTACCTGATAACTTACAAATTTCAGTTTTTGGCTTAGTTGACAGGAATTTTTATTGATCTTTCGGTGTAAAGATTCAACCATAGCCATGGTATGCAATTCGAAACCAGTTTGTAAATCGATGAATTCTTCCTCAATTTGTGAGAAACATTTTCGTAAATCATTTGCCCGTATAGGCAGGTTCCCTTTTTCTAAAACTGAAATCCTTTGTTTAATATCAACAATATCAGAACACATAAGTTCTTGATTTTTTAGAATTTGATTCAACATATCAATTACTGTTGGAGATGAAACTGAGGAAGTAGGAAGTGTAGAAGAAGCAGGATGAAATAATACTTGGTGGAGTAGGAAGATGATCAGAAATAAGACGTACAAATGAACCATCAACAAAAGAAATATGAGACTATTTGAGATTAGAAGAATCAATAAATTCATTATGGGATACCACAATTTCATCATCAAGATAGAGTTTGAAATGCTGAAACATCTTTGTCAAAAACAAACCAAAGGGTAAACACTTTTTAGTTTGGCGAATACAACTCATCATATGGGATAACATCATAAGAGAAAAATTAAAACTGACTCTTGTTAAAATCATTGTAATAACAACCAAATCTTGGTAAGTGAAATCTGCTCCACCACCTACTCGTGGAAACAGATTATAACGACGGATTTTGTGCAAAACACATGCAAGTGGGCAGACATCAACAGTTTTAGGAGTAAACAGAGTTGTCAAAGATGAATCATCCATCACTATATGAAGTTGTTCAAGAGGAAGAAAAGGGTATATTGGTAGCACCCTTAAGAGTAAATGGACAAGGACGGGATGAATGAATATTAAAAATACTCCCAAAGTCTACCACTGTGAAAAACAAAGACTTCCCCTTCACAAAAGATGTATAACAATCCCCATTACACTTTAAATTTGTGTAAAATTGTTGTATCAAACGGGGATATGCCCTAGTTGGGGGAAAAAGCATAGCAGAAATACCACAAGACATGAAAAGTTTTTCGAAAGATGAGTTTTTGAAATAAAACAAATCCAAAATTTTCTCATAAACAAACTATTTAGTAGCAACAGAAGTCTTAAAACGAGCTTCGAAACTATGACTCCAAAAGAAATTATCTGGTAAATCAAAAGAAGTAGAGAAAAGATTTACTAGATTTGATGGTGAGTCTGGTTGAGAAGGAGGAGGCTCCGAACCAAGAGATTGTGGGGATGTCTTTAAGAAAGAGAAGCTTGAGTCAAATCCATCAGAATCATCAGACGAAACATGAACAGAAGGCTGGCGAGCTTGTCTTTTGGATTTCTTTGGTGATCGTGTGGTATAAGGAGATCGTGGATGACATCCTTCTTTGATTTGTATACCAGATGAACTCTTGTTTGCCCGAGTTTTCATGATCGGTGTTTAAACAGAGAAGAAATATTAGTGTAAATATGTGAGAAAAGAAGAAATTGCTATGTATTTAATGGAAAGTGGTAGAGGCCGAAAGGACTCCTTGAAATAATAAATCTCTTAGATTTTGTCTTTTTAAATTTCAAAACCCGTAATAATAGTTACCGTGAATTGTGCCAGAACAGATACGTCTCCCTTGGTCTCTGGTTACGTACAAATATTATTTAGCAACAAAACACATTTAAAATAATAACATACAGATATACTGTAAGTATGTGATATTTTATGCATGAATTATTTTTTTACGTAAAAATATTACACCATGCATATTCTAAGTTCTCTTCTTAACATGCAAAACCTTTCTTCACTTAATGGTTTAGTAAAAATGTCAGCCAATTGTTTTTTTATAGGAATAAAAATTAATTTTATTAAACCTTTTGAAACATTATCCCTTAAAAAATGATGTCGAACCTCTATGTTTTTGTGCGAGAATGCAAAACAGGATTTCTTGAAATGTCAATAGTGCTAGAATTATCACAGTAAATAGGCACACTATCACATAACATATCAAAATCACATAGAGTTTGTTTTAACCATAAAATTTGAGAGCAACAACTCTCTGCAGCTAGATATTCACCCTCAGTGGTTGATAAAGCCACTGAAGTTTGCTTTTTACTATGCCACGTAACAAGATTGTGTTCTAAAAATGTGCAAGCACAACTGGTACTTTTTCTATCAATTTGACATCCTGCATATTCAGTATCTGAATAACCCATTAGTTCAAAATGATTGCAGATTGGATAAAATAATCCCAAATTGATGTACAACTTAAATATTTAAAAATTTGTTTAACAGCTTGTAAATGAAATTCCTTCGGTTTTGCTTGAAAACGTGCATATAAACAAACACTGTACATAATATCTGGTCTAGATGTAGTTAAATATATTAAGCATCCAATCATACCTCGATATTTAGTTACTTCCACATCTATACTTTTTTCGTCAGTCGTAAGCTTTATTGAAGTGCTCATTGGTGTACCCTTTGAATTTGATCCTTCAAAACCAAACCTTTTAAGCAGCTCTTTTGTATATTTAGTTTGATAGACATATATACCATCCTTTGTTTGCTTGATTTGAAGTCCCAAAAAGTAGTTAAGTTCTCCCATTAGACTCATATCAAACTCCTTGTGCATGCACTTAGAAAACCACTCACAGAGGAAATTATTAGTAGCACCAAAAATTATATAATCTACATATATTTGTATAATAATAATCTTTATTTTCATGCCTTATAAATAATGTAGAATCAATTTTTCCTCTAGTAAAACCATTTGAAAGTAAATACTTACTCAACCTTTCGTACCAAGCCCTTGGAGCCTGCTTTAGTCCATAAAGAGCTTTCTTGAGCTTGTAAACATGGTTTGGATACCTCTCATTTTCAAATCCAGGAGGTTGTTTTACATATACCTCTTCATTGATGTATCCGTTGAGAAAAGCGCTCTTTACATCCATTTGATAGAGTGTGAACTTCTTGTAATATGCAAATGCTAACAAGATACGGATGGATTCTAGTCTAGCAACTGGAGCATAAGTTTCTTCATAGTCTATCCCTTCTTGTTGAATGTATCCCTGAGCTACTAGTCTTACTTTGTTACGAGTAATATTTCCATGCTCATCAAGTTTATTCTTGAATACCCATTTTGTTTCAATGATAGAAATATCTTCAGGAGGGGGCATTAGTTCCCAGACTTGACATCGTTCAAATTGCTGGAGTTTTTCCTGCATTGCCATTAGCCAGCTTTCATCGAGGATAGCTTCCTTAGCATTCTTTAGTTCGACTTGTGATAAAAATACAGAAAAAGCACATTGATTTTGTAATCCCCTCCTTGTTGTGATTCCTTTGTTTATATATCCAATGATGTTTTCAGGTGGATGGTTTTTGAGATATCTTGTAGTCTTTGGCATTTGCACATCATGTATTTCTTCTTGTTGAGAGATATCAATTTCAGACTCTTGTGTTGTTCTTTGTTCCATTTCTTGTGGGTTTTCCAATTCACCTAGCTGGATTTGTCCATTTGATTGGCTGAATTGATTTTTTCAGTGTGCTGAATTCAATAAGATCTCCAAATTCCCTGCATCCTCATCTCTTTCTTTTGGAAGATCATTGTAAGTTTCATTAAAAGTAATATGAATAGATTCTTCAACACACAACTTGTTAATATTGAATACACGATATATTTTACTATTCTGTGAATACCCAATAAAAATTTCTTCATAAGATTTGGCATCAAATTTTCCTAGGTTATCACCAATATTTAAAATAAAACATTTAGATCCAAAAACTTTGAAATAACTAATATGAGGAATCTTATTATTTAACAGTTCATAAAGGGTTTTTAAAATGATTGGACGAATAAGTACTCTATTAAAAATATAACAAGAAGTGTTTACAGCTTCGGCCCAAAACTTTTTAAAAAGTTTACTTTCTTGTAATAAAGTTCTAGCAGTTTCTTGTAATGTCCTATTCTTTCTTTCTACAACTCCATTTTGTTGAGGTGTTCTAGGGGCTGAAAATTCATGACTGATTCGTTTTTGATCACAAAATATTATAAAGTCTTTTTAAAACTCAGTACCATGATCACTTCTTATTTTTACAAGTTTGAGATTATATTTTGTTTCTAAGTTTCTTATTAATTTCTCAAACTCCTTAAATGCTTCATCTTTAGTTCCCAAAAATAATACCCATGTATATCTAGAAAAATCATCTACTATTACAAACGCATAATACTTACCATTTATACTAGGATGTCTTTCTGGTCCAAATAGATCAAGATGAAGTAGATGTCAAGGAGAAGAAGTTGATACCATGTTCTTTGTCGTAAATGATGTTCTTACTTGTTTCCCGAGTTGACAAGGAACACAAATTCCTTTCTTTTCATACTTTATTTTCGGCAACCCTTTGACAAGATTCTTTGAGGATAATTTCTTGATTAAATCGATGTGAACATGTCCCATCCTCTTGTGCCACAAATTAGCCTCATCTTGTACAGATGCAAGACATAATTCTTCATCCTGTTGCTCAAAATCAATAGTATATATATTTCCTTCTCTTTGTGCAACTAGAGTAGCATTGTTAGTACCATGAGAAATAGTGCATTTTTCTTTATCAAAAATAACTTGGTGACCATTATCCATTAATTGACTGATACTAATAAGATTAAATTCAAGTCCATTAACAAGGTGTACATTATCAATATTTACCTTACCATTTCCTATTTTACCTTTTTCGATTATCTCGTAGGTTCGATTATCTCCAAATGTAACTGTACCATTTTTCTTTTAGATTTTTAGCTCCACGAACTTTGTTTTGTCGCCAGTCATGTGACGTGAACATTCACTATCAAGAATCCATTTTTGAGATGAAACCCTTGCCTTGAGACATACCTGTCAAGAAAAAATAATTTATCCTTTTGTTACCCATATCTTTTTGGGTCCTTTTATGTTAGTTACAAGTAAATCATCCTTTTTAACCCATACATTTTTAATCTTATTTTTCTTAAATTAGTTTATGTCCAAATGACCTTTAATGCCACAATTTCTACACGTTGTGAAGGGTGAACAATAATTTAATCTAAAACGTGATTTTGATTTTAGCATTTTCATATTACCCTTTTTATGCATAGAATTATAACCAATTCCTTGTCTTTCAAAACTAGGTCTTTGTTTCCCCAATATGACATTTAAATTTTCTTCACCATGAACGAATTTAGCAAGATATGATTTTAGTGAATCTATTTCTTTTTGAAGTTCGTTATTAGGAGAGGTTTTAACAGGTGATTTATCACTAAATGCATCAATACACACATCTCTCATTTTTAGCTCATTAGTCAATTTTTGGATTTCATTATTCAAAGAATTTACCTTATTGAAAAGTATTTTGTTATAAGTATCTAAATAATCAATTTTAGCAATCAAAACCTTTTCTTCTTTACATGTAGATTCCTTTTTAATATCATTTTTGTGACGCCCCCAAAACAGGTATACATCACCCATCTTGAGTCGCCAAATACACACTACATAAATCAAATACAAACTTCTTTTATGCAACTGTCGGGTAATGTATACGACAAAACATAACTGAGTTTTTACATGAATATTGTCTCATAGACAGTATACAAACTCAAATTCAATCCTCATTACACTTATTATCACACTAAGTAGTGAGGACTGCTAAAACAACCATCTCGGACCGTCACTCCATTCCCCAACTAGTCACAGCTATATTCTCATTTCCTGAAGAGTAAAAGAAAACAAAAGGGTGAGCTCAACTAGCCCAGTAAGAAATATCATGTCTAAGATAATGCATAATAAATTATCCTTAGCCTTCAACATGGTTAAACTGATAAAATACAATAAACATCAAGTTTAACTGCAGCGGAATAAATAATCCATTAGAAGAGTCAAGTACAACATAATGTCTACTATCTCTTCTAGATTAAAAGTCCATCGTTAATATTTCATTCCTGGAATACTCAACAACAGTTCTTTGTTATACCCAAGACAAAAAGAATTATCATCACCTATCTTCACCTAAACCACCAAAGATTATAGTTAAATACACAATTCATATTTATAATCATGTAAATCAACAATTTCTCCTTGCCACAAAGGCTTAATAGAACGTTTACTCAATATCCTTACCCCAAAGGCTAAAGATATTTAAATGTAATAACAATGATCATACCAATCAGTTGTCTACCTTTTCACTACGGCCAAAGACATTCAACTGTTAATTAATGGTTATGATCCTCCCAATCACATCATCGAATTATACATACACTACGGGCCAATGATATTCGTTATTATCACCAATGGTTATGATCATATCATACACCTGTCCATCTTTGTACGTAAGTTAAAGATATACAACTATAAAACCAATAATCAACAGTCTATCTTTGCACATAAGCCAAAAATATACAACTGTAAAACCAATAATCAATAGTCCATCTATGCACGTAAGCCAAAGATGACTTTCATCACAATATAAGCATGAGGATGATGACAATAATATAAGCATTAATCAAACGAAATCAAGGATAAATATTAAAGACTTTAAATTTATCCAGAGTTTAAAAATATCCAAATTGTCAACATGATAATGCTTTGTGGAGTAAAATTCAAGAATAATATTCATGTACTAAAAATAATTTGGACAGAAAAGAAATACATTTTTCGGGTGAATAGTACCTTGTGAATAGTATCATGTGAATAGTACTTCGGGAATAGTACCTCGTGAATAGTACTCCGGCATGAAAAGTGTCCCAAAGACCCAAGTGAATAATACTAGAGTGAATAGTAATCGGGTGAATAGTAATTCGTGAATAGTAACTCGTGAATAGTACTCCGGCACAAAAAGTGTCCCGAATACCTGAGTGAATAATACTAAAGTGAATAGTAATCAGGTGAATAGTAACCCATGAATAGTAACTCGTGAATAGTAATTCCAGCATAAAAACTGCTCCGAATACCCGAGTGAATAATACTAGAGTAAATAGTAACCTCGACACAAAAAGGTAGAAATTCTACAATAAAATTGGTACCAATATTCTTTTAAATATTGGTACAAAAAGTGCTCCGAATACCCGGGTGAATAATAAGGGTTTACTTTTAAAATAGTCTATTTCTATTAAATTCATAACTCCTAATCTATACATCCAAAAATCGTCATTTTTGGACATAATCTAGAAAACTTAACAAATTATCATTTCAAATTTTTCCAAAATTTTTTGAGGGTCAGAAAAATTAAGAAACTGCAAATGAATTTTCACCCGCCTTGCGGTAATCCACGTAGACAGATCATTTCTACAATTTAATAAGGAATGAATACAAAGGATAATTCACCATGCATGCGGTAATCCACATAGACATGTTATTCCAGCAGAATAATAAAGAATGGAATAACAGAAGAATTCACCATGCATGCGATAGACCGCACAGACATGTTATTCCAACAAAATAATAAAGAATGAAACCAGGTCATGCGTAATCCGTATAGACAGGATATTTAAACATAATAATAAAGAACGGAACCAGGTCATGCGTAATCCGCACAGATAGGATATTCCAACAGAATAATAAAGAATGGAATAACAACAAAATTCACCATGCATGCGATAGACCGCACAGACAGGTTATTCCAACAGAATAATAAAGAATGGAAAAACAGAAGAATTTCACCATGTATGCAGTACTTCGCATAGACAGGTTATTCCAACATAATAATAAGGAATGGAATAACAATAGCTCTCTTCATGAATACGAAAGAAATAATACCCCTTACCTCGAAAGAAGACTGGATACTGGAATAGTGAGGTAGCAGACTTCTCTTCTCCTTTCTCTCTATAATTTCTCTCTATAATAATTGCTCTAAAGCTTTTGTTTCCTTCCTGGTTATTTCCTCTATATCATGATTTTCCTGGTACCTTCCTGGTTATTTCTTCTATATCATGATTTTTCCAGTGCTCATCTCTTGTATTTCAGATATTGTTCTAGAATATATCTTCAAAACAAAGTTTAATTGATATATCACAATTTGTCAACTTATAAAGTAAACAATTTTAGCTTAGGTAAGTCACACACTAGCGAAGTATATAACTCGTCTCTCCCCTCCTAGTTCTAGACTCTTATTTTCGCCAGCGACCATATCTCTAAGATATGATACCATTTATGACGCCCCCAAAATAGGTCCACACGACCCATTCTGAGTCGCCAAATATCACTCTATAAAAATCAAATACATACTTCATTTATACAACTGTTGAACTGTCGTGCAGAGTACGACAACAGATAAGCTGTGAGTTTTAATACAATATTGTCTCGTAGACAGTATCCAAACTCAAATTGTTACAATGCCATATAAAATACAGTATCAAATATTTTAAGACCCCAAAGAAGAACGAGAAGATTACTATCATATTCATTCTAATGAGGTGCACTTTTGACGCTTTCAAAGTTGGGTTCTCATCACCCTATTGTTGTTCGCCAAAATCAATTATTAAGTGACGTATAAAATACCATACACATATCTTAGGTCTTCAATACAATTATCTGTTGCATGTCATGCCATTTTATAATGTATTGAGAAACTTCGACAGTCTTGGACCATCACATTATTTCCCTGTTATCCCCGCTCGACCCAACTACACTCTTGTAACCTGAAAGGAATTGTGAAGCAAAGGGTGAGCACTAATAGCCTAGTAAAGAATATCATGACTAAAGATAATTAAATTATCAATAGCCTTCGTCAATGATAAATCAGAGATTTAGAACATATGGTAGATGATAAAACTTTTCAACCATAGTTGCAGCGGAACGAGCAATCCATTAGAAGAGTCAAATAGACCATCAGGTCTATTATCTTCTCCATGTTAAAAGTCCACCAATAATGTTTTATCCCTGTAACATCAATCAACAATTCATGTCCATAATCATATGAATAACTCATAATCATAATTGTGATTCTAAATTCCTTTTCGCACCCAGGACGAAGATAATTTTCATCACCTATCTTCACCCGAAACATCAAAAATCATGGTTATACCAAATCACAATTCCTGCTCGTAATCATACTAATAAATTCATCTTTGCACTACGGCCAAAGATATTCATTAACAATTTATTCTTTGCATTACAGACTAAAAACATACAACTGTATTTTAGAAGAGTCAAGTAGAGCATGATATCTACTATCTTTTACGAATTAAAATTGTATAATTAATATTTTATTGCTGAGACTCAGCTTAATAAATAATCCATATCATCGAATCATCCCTTTACTACAACCAAGGATATTCATATAATCATCAATGGTCATGATTATACCGAATAATCCCTAGTTATAATCATACCAATAACTGTCCATCAATGCACTACAGGCCAATGAAGACTTTACCACATCATCTATAACATTACGGGTCATGATCATACCGAATGATCCCTGGTCATAATCATACCAATAAACAGTTCATCTATGCATATAAGCCAAAGATACTCATCAATCAATAGTTCATCTTTGCACGTAAGCCAAAAATATATAACTGTAAAACCAATAGTCAACAGTCCATCCTTGCACGTAAGCTAAAGATATACAACTGTAAAACTAATAATCAATAGTCCATCTTTGCACGTAAGCCAAAGATATACAATTGTAAAATCAATAATCAACAGTCCATTTTTACACATAAGCCAAAGATGACTTTCATCACAATATAAGCATGAGGATGATGACAATGATATAAGCATTAATCAAACGAAAATAAGGATAAATATTAAAGACTTTATATTTATCCAAATATTATCAATCACTTAATAAACTCATAATCTAATATTATTAATATTATAATAATATTTTAATCACTTTTTAAACTTATAAACAATTTATTTCAATTGTTTACACTTTACCAAATAATGCATTTAATCATTCAAAAATGTCATACTCATAAGATTTCATCACCAATGATCAAATCCCTCATAAAAAATCTGTATATACCCTATATAGGATTCCCAAGCCATAAAATCCTATTTTCCAATTTTGTTACTTCACATAACATATTTAATTCATTTACTCATAACTAGTTCATTTTCATGAAAAATACCAAATCAGTTCCAAAAATATTTCTTTTATGGGATTTAGCAGAATATAGTCTCATATTGAACATATATTTTTCTCGAAATTTTTAAAATTCATTTACTATTTTTCATATAGCCAAAACTTCCGAATATTTAAACATTTATCATAAATTATACTTTTGTCCAAAAATTCCGAAATTTACAGGGTATACTCCTGTTATATACATGTACTTCCAATAAAAATTTCACCAATTTTGGAGCTAACCACAAGGAATTATAAGAATTTACTTTTAAAATAGTCTTTTTCCATAAAATTCATAACTCCTAATCTATACATCCAAAAATTGTCATTTTTGGACACAATCTATAAAACTTAACAAACTATCATTTCAAATTTTTTCAGAATTTTTGAGGGTCAGAAAAATTACGAAACTGCAAATGAATTTTCACCCGTTATGCGGTAATCCATATAGACAGATCATATCTATAATTTAATAAGGAATGAATACAAATAATCATTCACCATGCATGCGGTAATCCACATAGACATGTTATTCCAACAGAATAATAAAGAATGGAATAACAGAAGAATTCACCATGCATGCGATAGACCGCACAGACATGTTATTCTAACAGAATAATAAAGAATGAAACCAGGTCATGCGTAATCCGCACATACAGGATATTCCAACAGAATAATAAAGAACGGAACCAGGTCATGCGTAATCCACACAGACAGGATATTCCAACAGAATAATAACGAATAGAACCAGGTCATGCGTAATCCGCACAGACAAGATATTCCAACAAAATAATAAAGAATGGAATAACAACAGAATTCACCATACATGCGATAGACCACATAGACAGGTTATTCCAACAGAATAATAAAGAATGGAATAACAGAAGAATTTCACCATGTATGCGGTACTTCGCATAGACAGGTTATTCCAACATAATAATAAGGAATGGAATAACAATAGCTCTCTTCATGAATACGAAAGAAATAATACCCCTTACCTCGAAAGAAGACTGGATACTGGAATAGTGAGGTAGCAGACTTGTCTTCTTCTTTCTCTCTATAATTTCTCTCTATAATAATTGCTCTAAAGCTTTAGTGAATTGGTGAAAAATTTTGAAGTTTGACTTTTTCTAAAAAAGTCAACTGTTGACTTTTTTGACCAAAAAAGTCAACCCTGACAAATTTTATATTTATAGTCTATTTCTACTAATTTCATCATTCCGGACTCAAATATCACTTCCGCGTCTCCAAATTAAACTCCGAACTCAAATTTGATTTTTAATAACATTCATAATTAATATTATAACTCACAATATTTAACAACTCAGGTCGTTCCTAGGAAATAGGGGGCTTTTCGATAAGAATTTCTCCTTATTGGCGCGCAATTAGGTGACCAAACCTCTCATTGACAGAACTTCTAAACATTGTCAATATTGTAAATAATAAAATGAATAATTTTGTCATCTCAATTATTAATTTAATAATATATAAAATATTATGCAAATGATACTGTGACAATAATTGAATCAATAATATGAGAGATATGATGCATCAATTATTGTAGCAATAATTTAGTATATCTGAGTGACTTCTCATATAAGCATCAATAATCAATATCGTGTGCTACTATGCAACCACGCGTATTACTGTACTTTTACTACCGGATATTTTATGACAACTTGATTACTTTGAAAATTTTTCACATATCACCCTTAACTTTAAACTTTTATCAATTTAACTATTTACCAAAATAAAAAAATTGAATACTTTTATTTCATAAAATTCGGGATCTCACATTCTCTCTCTATAATTGCTCTTGTAAGTCTTAGTGAATTAGTGAGAATGAAGGAAGAATGAGCTTCTATTTATAGGAAAATATAGTTTTGATAATTGCATGTTTTGGGGCTCAAAATATTACAATATCATACCTTTATCTTTTCCTTTATTTTTAATTTAGTCATGCAAGTATTATCAAACTTGAACCACCTCCCCTAATAGTATATCATGTGAATTAATAGTACAATCATGTGAATCAATAGTTCTATACATGTGAAAATGCGAATTACAGTATAAAACCTTCATCTATACCTCTATTTTTAACTTAGTCATGCAAGTATTATCAATCTTGCACCACCTCCCCTAATAGTACATGAATGTGAATCAATAGTATACACATGTGAATAAATAGATATAAGTATGTGAATTAATAGCAATTAATTGCTCATTATCCGATTAATTACCCGATTGATCAATATAACTTCCAGACATCAATTATATATTATCGAAATAAATATCGATTTCCACTAACACTAATAATCCCAACACAATGGAACTATCAATTTCATCTTTAATCAACACAAACTTATTCATCATTAATATTATAACTCACAATATTTAACAACCAGATCATTCTCAGGAAAGAGGGAGCTTTCCGATAAGGATTTCTCCTTATTGGCGCGTAATTAGATGACCAAATCTCTCCTTGACAGAACTTCTAGACATTGTCAATATTGTAAATAATAATATGAATAACTTTATCGTCTCAATTATTGATTTAATAAAATAACATATTATGCAGATGATACTGTGACAATAATTGAAAAAAAACTGAGTGACTTCTCATGTAAGCATCAATAATCAATACCGTGCGCTACTATGCAACCACTCGTATTACTATACTTTTACTACCGAGTAGTTCAACAGTTTAACGGTAAAACTTTCGTTGTTATTTTTATAAAAAAATAATTCTGTCATTTTTAACTATAAAAATACTTCCATTATGGGGTCCACCAATGATTGTGCCGTCGTACGAATATTTTTTATTAAAATGAATATTCCCTGACCAATCGAATATTTCTTGACACAACGAATATTTTATAACACCTTGCTTACTTTGCAAAATTTTCTAATATCACCCTTAACTTTAAACTTCTATCAATTTAACTATTTACCAAAATAGAAAAATTGAATACTTTTATTTCATAAAATTCGGGATCTCACATTTTTTTTCGTCTATTAAATAATCTACTTCACCCATTAATGTATTTACCAAGTCTTTCAAATATGCATTTTTTTTCTTTTAGTTTATCATTTTCTTGTTTCAAAGAATTAAACTCAAAATTAGATACCACGTTTGATTCACCTTGTATTCCCATGAAGCATACTTGAGTTATTTCATCCTTGGCGTCGACCTCAACTTCAGATTCTTATTCATCACTCCAAGTGACTAGTGCCTTGTTTCTCTTATTATCCTTGTAGCCTGTTTTTCCTTTATTCTTTAGTTGAAAATAGTCTTTCTTGAAGTGCCCTGGACGTCCACATTCAAAACATGTCTCCTCAGTTTGCTTTCCTTTGCCTTTATTTGAGTTAAAGATATTCTTCTGTTTATTCTTCCTTTATAGAAGTCCTTTGAGTCTCCTTGACATCATGGCTATCTCTTCATTAGAATCATCATAAAGCTCTTCTTTATTTCCTGCATTAAGAGCTAAAACCTTCCTTTGAGAAGTTCCGTCCTCATCGTCATACCTCTTTAACTGATGTTCATAATCCTCAAGTTCACCAAAAAGAGTTAGTGTATCCATAGTAGATATAGTAGAGGAATCTTGAAGAGTAGTGATTTTAGAAGCAAACCTCTTGGGCATAT
The DNA here is from genome assembly GCA_020205505.1 of Panax japonicus. Classification (NCBI taxonomy): domain Eukaryota; kingdom Viridiplantae; phylum Streptophyta; class Magnoliopsida; order Apiales; family Araliaceae; genus Panax; species Panax japonicus. Next base: position 47,697,259 of record CM035103.1, read on the forward strand.
CCCGAAGTAACTTACGGTTATTCTCACTTTATGGAATAGATTTGTCAAGTAGCTTTAAAGAGTTCAGAAGAACAAGAAACCTTGCTTGAGCCATCTTTATAGTTTCATCTTTCTCGAGTTTGAACATTTCATAATCATGCAAGAGCATGCTTAGTTTAACTTCTCGAACTTTTGATGTTCCTTCATGGCTCACCACTATAGTGTCCCAAATTTCCTTAGTTGTGTTGCATGAGGACACTTTGTCAATCTCAAACTGTACCATGTCACTAAGTAGTGTGTTCATAGCCGTTGAATCATAGGAAACCATGAAAGTTTCATTTGAGTCCGTCTCTATCAAAGTCTTTGGAGTGTCGTCATCTTTTCTTGGAATAACTGGTCCGTTCTCTGTAACCCACCATTCCTAAGGATCTCTTTTGAGGTAGATCCTCATTCAGAATTTCCAGAAGTTGTAATTCTCTGTTCCATACAGCAAAGGAGGTCTATTGGTTGATTGACCTTCTTGATTGTTGTTCCCGAACTGTGCCATGTCAGAATCTTTCCCTACAAGTCACCTTTAAGACCAAGTAAGTAGAGCCAAGATTTTATACCAAATGAAATTTAGATATGACACACTTAGAAGGGGGGGTTGAATAAGTGTGAGAACAAACTATGACCAATTTTTGACTTTAAACTAAACTATCGAATATTGCTTACTATATTGATGAATGCAGCTTGTTAAAGAATATGGCCTACCGAATTGACTTTTAATTTAAGAAAATATTTTGATGAATTTATAAGTCAAAGTGAATACTTGGTGTTAACAAAATATCTTAAAATGAAAATATTTAAATTTTAATTATTAAGAAATTTAACTATCTAAAAAGATATTAAAGTAAAGCAAGCAATAAAATAACACCAAGATTTTTTACGTGGTTCAGCTATTACTCTCTATAATAATAGCCTAGTCCACATCCAATACCAACTAGTATTGGAGACTCGCATTTATTTCTTTAAATAACTCTTATTACAAATAAGATTATGTTTAAAATTGAATTACAATAATTCACTTGAGCACTCTTGCTCCTTGTGCACCAATGCACCCCTTAAGCACCTATGCTTCCTTGAACCTGTTTGTAAACAAACCTTAATCCACCTGGATTAAATTCCTTTAGATAACACTTAGTCTAAAATATAAAATTACAACTATAGAAGTCTAATGATCAAAGAAAATAAACAATTTAACAATGCAAGGCCCAACTAATGAATGCAATAATCAAGTAGTAAAAGAGAGAGATATCACCAATATTAAGCTCACAAAAAATAGCTGATAAATAATTTGGATATAATCGCACAACAGCTAGGATTTTTGGACCAAGAATAATGAAGTAACTTTTCAAGTATTTGAGTGCAATAATTAATTCTAGTGTTGTAAGTGTTGTATTTTCATCACCGTTCTTAGTTCCTTTTATAACTCAGAAAATATATTACCATTTCATTCAACACAATTTTGTTGTAACAATATTTACGTTGCCAACCAAAATTCCCAAAGATAAGTAACATCTTTATTACTGTTGGAAACAAATCCAAATATCTTTTGATAGTTACTAATATATATTGGACTCTTTCAAAATTGATCAAGTAGGAAACAAATATATATACAAGTCACATGGACTCTTCAACTTCCTATAGTAATTATTACTGTTAAAGTCTGCTGCCTCTTATCCCATTGCACGTCAATATATATCATTTCCGAAGTTCAGGCAATAAGAAAAATATCACAATAAATATAGGAGTATTAGTTACGTAACTTATAGAAAGTTTAACAAAACCCAACTCTCTAGGATAATCATGATCTGCTATTTCCAAGAATTATACTTTTATTAAAACTCTACCACCACATAACTGCCTTTCCATTCATTACCAAGATATATGCATCAAAAGTGGTGTCATTTATTTTTAACAATAAACTCGATTTTGCATGCATGGCAATATAAATACAAACCACATAAAATATGAACATTAAAAAACCAGTTTAGCAAAATATTAAGCATGTACAAAATATTTAACCATATTTTAATGCAAAAATATCATGTCCTAGAGCCTTGTATTGAAAAATTAAGTATTTGCAATGACCTTACATATTTTTCTTAAGACTCAAATCTTCAAAGCCTTTTGACAATAATTATTTTATTAACTTCCTGAAATTTCACAATAAACAAATTAGTCCATATAATCAAGTCATTATCAAAACAAAAAGGTTAGAATATTAACAAACCAACAAGGGAGCTTTCTGATAAGGATTTTTTCTTATTGGCACGCAATTAAATAACCAAATCTCTTTCCTCGACAGAACTTCCTAGACATTGTCAATAATGCAAATAATAATATGAATAATTGTGTCAACTCAATTATTAATTTAATAATATAAAATATTTTACAGATGCTACTGTGATAATAATTAAACAAAACTAGGTGACTTCTTACGTAAGCATCAATAATCAAAGATACTGTGTAATACCGTGTGCTACTGTGCAACAACGCGTATTATTGTTCTTTTATCACCAGAAGCTTTAATAGTTTAACGGTAAAAGTCTTGCCGTTATTTTTATAAAAAGGATTTTTTTCTCTCTTTCTATATCCGACAGTTATCCCGTTATGTGGTCCACGAATGATTGCGTCGTCGTACGAATATTCTCCGACAAAAAGAATATTCCCCGACCAAACGAATATTTTATGACAACTTACTTACTTTGCAAAATTTTCAAATATCACCCTTAACTTTAACCTTTTATCAATTTAATCATTTACTAAATAGAAAAATTGAATATTTTTATTTCATAAAATGCGGGGTCTTACAATTGCCGTATTATCTACGACATTGTAATAAGAAAACTTATGGTTGTTGTGACGCCCCAAAAATAGGTATACATCACTCATCTTGAGTTGCTAAATACATGATACAAAATTCAAATACAACTTAATTATACAACAAAATATAATCTAAGAGGTTTAATAAGAATATTGTCATCTAGACAATATCCACACTCAATAGAGTCCTCATTACATTTATTATCACACTATTTAACAGAATAGTGAGGACTACTAATGCTATCATCTGGACCGTCACTCCGTTCCCCGACTAGTCCCGGCTACATTCTCATTTCCTGAAGAGAACAATGAAAGCAAAAGGGTGAGCTCATTTTTGGACAGTATGTACTTTATATCATATATTTCCATGTCCCAAAAGGCCGAAATTTTTATCACAAATTAAATGGCCAAAACAGCCCTTACAAAATTGTGGGCAGTAGCTTTTTCTCTTTTTTCACTTTTTCTTGCTTTGTTAAAAATAGTCCATACAAAAATCTACAACTCATCTTTCAGTGTTTCCACTTGGAGATGTTAGAAAACTTATCATAATATACTCCCAAATTTTCCAGAAATTTTGAATGTCCGAAAAATTTTGAAACTGCAAATGGATTTTAACTCGTCATGCGGTAATCCACGTAAACAGATCATTTTTATAATTTAATAAGGAATGAATACGAAGGATCATTCACCATGCATGTGGTAATCCACATAGACAAGTTATTCCAACAGAATAATAAATAATGAAACTAAGTCAGCCGTAATACGCACCGACAGGATATTCCAATAGAATAATACAGAATGGAATAACAACAGAAATCACCATGCATGCGATAGACCGCACAGACAGGTTATTCCAACAGAATAATAAATAATGGAATCAGGTCAGGCGTAATACGCACCGACAGGATATTCCAACAGAATAATAAAGAATGGAATAACAACAGAAATCACCATGCATGCGATAGACCGCACAGACAGGTTATTCTAACAGAATAATAAATAATGGAATCAGGTCAGGCGTAATACGCACCGACAGGATATTCCAACAGAATAATAAAGAATGGAATAACAACAGAAATCACCATGCATGCGATAGACCGCACAAACAGGTTATTCCAATAGAATAATAATTAATGGAACCAGGTCAGGCGTAATACGCACCGACATGATATTCCAACAGAATAATAAAGAATTAAATAACAGAAGAATTTTACCATGTATGCGGTACTTCGCATAGACATGTTATTCCAACAGAATAATAAGGAAATGGAATAACAATAGCTCTCTTCATGAATACGAAATAAATAATACCCCTTACCTTTAGAAAGAAACTGGATACTGAAGTAGAGAGGTAGAAGACTTCTCTTCTCCTTTCTCTCTATAATTTTTCTCTATAATAATTGCTCTATAGCTTTAGTGAATTGGTGAGAAATGAAGGAATAATGAGCTTCTATTTATAGAAAAATATAGTTTCGATAATTGCACGTTTTGGGGCTCAAAATATTACAGTACAATACCTTCAACTTTTCTTTCATTTTTAATTTAGTCCTGTAAGTATTATCAAACTTGCACCACCTCTCCTAATAGTAAATAATGTGAATCAATAGTTCAATCATGTGATTTAATAGTTATAATCATGTGAAAATACGAATAACAGTATAGTACCTCCATCTTTAACTTAGTCATGCAAGTATTATCAATCTTGCACCAACTCTCCTAATAGTACATGAATGTGATTCAATAGTACACATATGTAAATAAATAGTTACATAAGCATGTGAATTAGTAACAATTAATTGCTCATTTATCCGATTAATTACCCGATTTATCAATATAACCCCCAGACATCAATTATCATCGGAACAAATGTCGATTTCTACTAACACTAATAATCCCAACAAAATGGAACTATCAAACTCATCTTTGATCAACACGAACCTATTCATCATTAATATTATAACTCATAATATTTAATAACCAGGTCATTCCCAGGAAAGAAGGGGCTTTCCGATAAGGATTTCTCCTTATTGACGCGCAATTAGATGACCAAACCTCTCCTTGATAGAACTTCTAGACATTGTAAATATTGCAATTTAATAATATGAATAACTTTTTCGTCTCAATTATTGATTTAATAATATATCATATTATGCAGATGATACTGTGACAATAATCGAATCAATAATATGAGAGATATGATGCAACAATTATTATAGCAATAATTGAGTATAACTGAGTGACTTCTCACGTAAGCATCAATAATCAATACTGTGTGCTACTATGCAACCACGCGTATTACTGTACTTTTACTACCGGGTAGTTCAACAGTTTTAACGGTAACACTTCCGCCGTTATTTTCATAAAAATATTTTGTCGTTTTATCAATCCGATAATAATTCTGTTGTGGGGTCCACCAATGATTGTATCGTCGTACGGATATTCCTCGACAAAAAAAATATACCTCGACCAATCGAATATTATATAACCACTTGAATACTTTTCAAAATTTCTAAATATTACCCATAACTATAACATTATCTCAAATCCAAACCATAATTTTGAAAAAAAATATTTCGAGAAAATTAAATCTTTATTCATAAAATTTGGGGTCTTACATTCCAACAGAATAATAAAGAATAAAATAACAGAAGAATTTCACCATGTATGCGGTACTTCGCATAGACAGGTTATTCCAACATAATAATAAAGAATGGAATAACAGAAGTTCTCTTCATGAATACGAAAGAAATAATACTCTTTACCTTAGAAGGAACTGGATACTGGAATAGTGAGGTAGCAGACTTCTCTTCTTCTTTCTCTCTATAATTTCTCTCTATAATAATTGCTCTAAAACTTTAGTGAATTAGTGAGAAATGAAGGAAGAATGAGCTTCTATTTATAGGAAAATATAGTTTCGATAATTGCACGTTTTGGGGCTCAAAATATTACAGTATAATACATTCCTCTTTTTCTTCATTTTTAATTTAGTCCTGCAAGTATTATCAAACTTGCACCACCTCCCCTAATAGTAAATAATTTGAATCAGTAGTTCAATCATGTGAATCAATAGTTATAATCATGTGAAAATACGAATTACAGTATAGTACCTTTAACTATACCTCTATTTTTCACTTAGTCATGCAAGTATTATCAATCTTGCACCAACTCTCCTAATAATACAAGAATGTGAATCAATAGTACACACATGCGAACAAATATTTATAATCATGTGAATTAATAACAATTAATTGCTCATTTATCCGATTAATTACCCGACTGGTCAGTAAAACTTCCAGACGTCAATTAATATCGGAATAAATATCGATTTCCATTAATACTAATAATTTCAACACAATGGAACTATCAATTTCATATTTAATCAACACGAACTTATTCATCATTAATATTATAACTCACAATATTTAACAACCAGGTCGTTCCCAGTAAAGAGCGGGCTTTCTGATAAGGATTTCTTCTTATTGGCGCGCAATTAGATGACCAAACCTCTCCTTGACAGAACTTTTAGACATTGTAAATATTGCAATTTAATAAGATAAATAACTTTGTCGTCTCAATTATTGATTTAATAATATAACATATTATGTAGATGATATTGTGAAAATAATCGAATCAATAATATGAGAGATATGATGTAACAATTACTGTAGCAATAATTGAGTATAACTGAGTGACTTCCCATGTAAGTATCAATAATCAATACCGTTTGCTACTATGCAACCACGCGTATTACTATACTTTTACTACCGGGTAGTTCAACAATTTTAACGGTAACACTTTCGCCGTAATTTTTATAAAAAGATAATTCTGTCGTTTTCTTACTACGACAATACTTCCGTTGTGGAGTCCACCAGTGATTGTGTCATCGTACGAATATTCACTGTTAAAACGAATATTCCCCGACCAATCGAATATTATATAACCACTTGCTTACTTTGCAAATTTGTAAATATTACCCACAACTATAACATTATATCAAATCCACACCATAATATTCAAAAAAAACATTTTGAGAAATTTAAATCTTTATTCATAAAATTTGGGGTCTCACAGTTGTGGTATGTATTTTGGCGATCCAAATTGGGTTGTGTGGACCCTATTTTGGGGGCGTCATAATTGATATCAAAGATTAGGGATATGATCTCTGATGGAAATCTAGGGTTAGAACTAGAAGAAGAGAGACAAATAAAATAAGTCCCTAATGTGTCCTGTATAAGTTAAAAGTTGTTATCTAATTAGTTGGTTTGGATGTGGGTACGAGAAGCGATGTGTGTGAGACCCCAGATTTTATAAATAAATATTTAAATTTCTCAAATTATTTTTTTGAATATTATGGTGTGAATTTGATATAATGTTATAGTTGTGGGTAGTATTTATAAATTTTGCAAAGTATGCAAGTTGTTGTATTATATTCAATTGGTCAGGAAATATTCTTTGTGTAGGGGAATATTCGTACGACGGCACAATCATTGGTGGGACCCACAACGGAATTATTGTCGAATTGAGAAAATGACAAAAATATTTTATTGAAAATAACGGCGAAAGTTTTATCGTTAATACTGTTGAACTACTCGGTAGTAAAAGTACTGTAATAAGCGTGGTTGCATAATAGCACACGGTATTGATTATTAATGCTTACGTGAGAAGTCACATAGTTTTGTTCAATTATTGCTATTTTAATTGTTGTATAGTATCTCACGTTATTTGATTCAATTATTGTCGATATTTTATATATTATTAAATCAATAATTGAAATGACAGAGTTATTAATATTATAAATTGCAATATTAACGATGTCTAGAAGTTCTGCCAAGGAGAGGTTTCGTCACCTAATTGTGCGCCAATAGGGAGAAATCCTTATTGGAAAGCCCCCTCTTTCCTGGGAACGACCTGTTCGATTAATATGGTGAATTGTAATAAAGATGATAAATGTTGTTAAAAATTATTAAGGTGTTTTTTATGAAGTTTTGCTTATTTTATGGATTCCTATTTACTCATTTTCAAAATAATCGGTAGAAAATTATTTAAAGGTGGGGCCCACATGTGAGGGTCACATGTGGGGCCCATATGTGTTGGGAAATGATTTTGGAAATGGAAGAGTATACGTATGGAAGTATATGTGTGTTTTGAGTATATAGTGGAAGAAAATGATATGTGAAAGTGATAGGTGTGTGATGTGTGTGTGAGTGGAAAATGGTGAAAAAGTAGTAGTGTGATAGTGATGTGTAAGAGTGTAGTGAATTTGATTATTGGGTGGGTGGGGGATTGATGTTGGTTATGGGGGAGAAAAATTAAGTGGTGTATATATAATATTGATATATATAAGTTGAAAACATGTGTTTGTATATATGTATTATATTTTAATTTTTGTTGTGATTTTATTGGTTAGTTGATTGACTTTATTGTATTTAGTTGAAGAAATAAATCTGCAGAATTATTTTACCTTGAACAGTACACTTCCATTCTCCTATAAATAGAAGCTCATTCATTCATTATTTTTACAAATACACTGAAACTCCAGAGAGAGAAATTATAGAGAAACTATAGAAAAATATTATGCTACTTCCCTACTCTTATATCCAGTTCATTTACGGTAGGGGTGTTATTCTTTCTTATTCATGAAGAGAACTGTTGTTATTCCATTTCTTATTATTCTGTTGGAATAACCTGTATACGCGGTCTACCTTATACTTGGTGACATTCTTCAATTATTCAGTCTTTATTATTCTGTCGAAATATCATGTTTGTGTGTTTTACACCGGACCTGGTTCCATTATTTATTATTCCGTCTTTATTATTCTGTTGGAATATCCTGTCTGTGTGTTTTACACCGAATCTGGTTCTATTATTTATTATTCTACACTTATTATTCTATTGGAACATTCTATCGGTGTGAATTTCACCTGACCTGGTTCCATTATTATTATTCTGTTGGAATAACCTGTCTATGCGAAGTACTACATGCATGGTGATTTCTTTTGTTATTCCATTCGTTATTATATTCAGTTGGTTAAAATTTTGACTTCTATACTCCATGAAATTAGTGGAATATCCTTGATATTTGCGCTTCATCCAGTATTTTTCATAGAAATATTCTTCTGAGCATTCTTGAATTTTACTCTACAAAGCAGTATCATGTTGACAATTTGGACGTTATTAGTTCCTGAATAAATTAATTCGTGAACTTGTTTTTATTGAATTCTTATATCATTGTCATCATCATCATGTTTATATTTTTTTTAAAAGTCATCTATGGCCTGTAGAGCATAGATGGACTTGGTATGATTATGACCAAGGATTATTCGGTGTAATCATGACCGTAATGTAACAAGTGATGTGGTAAAAGTCCTCATTGGTCGTAGTGCATTGATGGACAGTTGTTGGCATGATCATGACCATTGATGAATAGATAAATATCCTTGGCCCGTAGTGCATGGAATTTGTGGTCGTGACCCTAAAGAATATCCTTGGTCGTAGTGCAGGGATGATGTGGATTATTTATTAAGCTTAGTCTCAACGATAAAAGTGATGAAAAACTTTTTAAATCATAAAAGATAGTAGATTCTATTCTCTACTTGACTCTTTTAATGGATTGCTTGATCCACTGCAGTTAAACTTGATGTCTATTGTATTTTATCAGTTTAACATTGTTGAAGGCTAATGATAATTTATTTTGCATTATCTTAGTCATAATATTTCTTGCTGGTCTAGTTGAGCTCACCCTTTCTTTCACTGTTCTCTTCAGGAAATGAGAACGTAGCTGGGACTAGTCGGGGAACGGAGTGATGGTCCGAGATGGTGTCTTAGTAGTCCTCACTATTCTGTAAAAAAGTGTGATAATAAATGTAACGAGGACTCTATTTGAGAATGGATATTGTCTAGAAGACAATATTTGTATTTAAACTCACAGCATATGTTTTGTCGTATTTTAAACGACTGCTGTATTATTAATTTGTATTTGAATTTTGTACCATGTATTTGGCGACTCAAGATGAGTGATGTATACCTATTTAGGGGGCGTCACAGTTGGTATCAAAGCTTAGGGATATGATCCCTGGCTAAGATGTGAGACAAGAACTAGGAGGGGAGAGACGGGGAATTCCTTCGCTAGTATAACCTACCTAAGTTTATTTGGTATTTAATTGGTCGGTCAGAGTATATGGATAATATGTGATATGTTAATTAACCATTGTTCTGTGGCAGTATTTGAAAATGACATCCGAGAATGTTGAGAACTTCAATGGAGCATAGGAAACCGTTGAGTCACCAACGATTAATACCCAGGATAATGTGCAACAGGAAGACAATAATCCTCAGGTAAATAACAACACTGATCAAATGATGAACGATGGAATGTTCCAAGGCTTCATGCAATTCATGCAACATTAGGCAAGAGCGGCTCCTGTCCAAAATGCAGGTGGAAACACTGGCAACTCTCAGACAGTCACCGCGAAGCAGTTTAAGGAACTGGGACCACCGGAGTTTTTTAGAGAGCCAAAACCACTTAAGGCGGAGACGTGGATTAAGCAGAACAACAAGATATTTGATGTCTTGGGATGCTCCGAGGAGCAAAAGGTTCCCTATGCCACCTTCATGTTGCGGGCAGAGGCAGATTACTGGTGGGAAACTGTAAAGCGTACTCAACCTGCCGCACTGAAGATGTCTTGGGAGAAGTTCCAAGAACTTTTCAACGACAAGTACTTTCCCGAAAGTATTCGTCACATGAAAGAGGTAGAGTTCATCAAGCTGGAACAAAACAACATAACCGTGTCGCAGTACGAAGCCAAGTTCGCCGAGTTGTCCCGGTTTGCGTCCCATTTGGTCGATAATGAGGAGAGAATGACGCGAATGTTTCTAAGAGGTTTGAAACCTGAATTACGTCAATATCTTATCTCTCATAAACTGTGTTTGTATTCAGATGTTGTTAATAGGGCTCAGTTATTGGAGCGTGATAATGACTCAACCCAACCAAAAGAGAGCAGCCGGCAAAATGATAATACCATTGATAGCAGTCATCGAAGCGGTGACAATAAGCGTGGAGGGAATCAACATGCCAGAAATGGTAACCACTTCGGTGGTAATCATGCCCAAAATAATAAGAATTGTTATTTCAAAAAGAGAAGATTCAACAATGATGGAAAGACGTCAGCACAAGCACCCGTTGTTAAGGAAGGAGAACGACCACCTATCATATGCTTCAAATGCGGAGGGGAGGGACACATTAGTCCAAATTGTGCGATGCCATCCAAAGCATGTTATAATTGTGGAAAAGAAGGTCACCTAGCCCGATTTTTTCGTTCACCAAAGACAAGTTCAGCTAGGATGGAGGCACCAAAGAACGTTCTAGAAAAGACAAAACTAGTAGTTCAAGGGAGAGCGTTTTTCGTGACTTCTCAAAAAGCGAGTAACCCGAACGAAGTTATCACGGGTTAGTTAATTATAAATTCTTGTGAAGTCTTTACCTTATAAGATATCGGTTCTACCTATTATTTTATCGCTCTTGCTTGCGTTCAACGTTTAAATTTGACTCCGGAGAAGTTAGACTTTGACTTATTGGTTGAAACTTCGTCGTTACCTCCACTATTTATAAATCTTGTTGATTCAAATCGACATTTTCACATTACCTGTCGATCTTATCTCGTTGAAAATACTTGTCTTTGATGTGATTTTTTAAACGATTGGTTAAATACTCATCATGCTTTTCGTAAGGTTGTTAGCTTTCATATTCCTAACCAACCTGTTATGCGAATTCAAAGTAACCAAACCACTAAAGACAATCATTGTCATATCAAGCCATAAGTAAAGAGCCCGATCCTTTCAGTGTTGACTTCCTTGTATGGAATGCACCGAAGCCAGACTTTCTGCAGGCGACATCGTGAATGAAGATGGCAAGTTGATAGGTATCAATGTGACGTACAATCCAAGTCTTGGATGAGGGTCACAGATTTGAATGATATTTCTAACATTAATAAAATTCCTTATGTATTCTTGAAGACTTCTTAGCCTACCCTAGAGCGTAAAATCGAATTTTGTATTAAGCCCAGTACAAAACTCATTTCTTAAACCCTCCAATATTTCTGCAACTAAAATAAACGTAACATACGCCAAAGATGTTGACTCGAGCTGTTGAAGATTACGATCGTACCATTCAATACCATCGCGAGAAAATAAACGTGATAACTGACGTGTTGAGTAGAAGATCGTATGCGTTTACGAGTGCAATGTTATTAACACAAAGACTCATTTCGTATAAATGATGAAGATAGACTTAAAAATTCTAGGGACCCACATGAAGATAACGAATATACGAGTAGAATCAAATTTAATCGATAAAGTTAAAGCCACTCAAGCTACACACCCGAATCTGATGAATGTGAAGAAGAAGGTTCAAGAGGGCGTTATTCTAGAAGCAAGAATCGAAGAAGAGAGGAAATCTCAACCCTCGATTTTATTGGCACATTTAAAATCCTAGATCGAATAGGAACTGTGGCTTATAGGCTCGTTTTACCGCTAAATATGTTGCGTGTTTATAATGTTTATCATGTATCGATGTTACGTAAATATGTGGATGACCCGAACCACATTATTAATTTAGAACCGGACGAGATAGCAGAAGATTTAACGTATGAGGAGATACGTGTTAAAAACTTGGATATGAAGAATCGTATTCAACACTCAAAGGTTAAACTTCAAGAGTTAGAATTTGAAGTGAAGTCAAGGTATCCTCACCTATTCGGCATATCAGGTACGTATGTAAATTTCGAGGGCGAAATTCCATAAGGAGGGGAAATTGTGAGACCCTAGATTTTATAAATAAAGATTTAAATTTCTCGAAATATTTTTTTGAATATTATGGTGTGGATTTGATATAATGTTATAGTTGTGGGGTAGTATTTATAAATTTTGTAAAGTATGCAAGTTGTTGTATTATATTCGATTGGTCAGGGAATATTCTTTATGTAGGGGAATATTCGTACGACGGCACAATCATTGGTGGACCCCATAACGGAATTATTGTCGGATTGAGAAAATGACAAAAATATTTTATTGAAAATAACGGCGAAAGTTTTATCGTTAATACTGTTGAACTACTCGGTAGTAAAAGTACAGTAATAAGCGTGGTTGCATAGTAGCACACGGTATTGATTATTAATGCTTACGTGAGAAGTCACATAGTTTTGTTCAATTATTGCTATAGTAATTGTTGCATAGTATATCACGTTATTTGATTCAATTATTATCGATATTTTATATATTATTAAATCAATAATTAAAATGACAGAGTTATTAATATTATAAATTTCAATATTAACGGTGTCTAGAAGTTCTGTCAAGGAGAGGTTTGGTCACCTAATTGCGCGCCAATAAGGAGAAATCTTTATTGGAAAGCCCCCTCTTTCCTGGGAACGACCTGGTCGATTAATATGGTGAATTGTAATAAAGATGATAAATGTTGTTAAAAATTATTAAGGTGATTTTTATGAAATTTTGCTTATTTTATGGATTCCTATTTACCCATTTTCAAAATAATCGGTATAAAATTATTTAAAGGTGGGGCCCACATGTGAGGGTCAAATGTGGGGCCCATATGTGTTGGGAAATGATTTTGGAAATGGAAGAGTATACGTATGGAAGTATATGTGTGTTTTGAGTATATAGTGGAAGAAAATGATATGTGAAAGTGATAGGTGTGTGATGTGTGTGTGAGTGGAAAATGGTGGAAAAGTAGTAGTGTGATAGTGATGTGTAAGAGTGTAGTGAATTTGATTATTGGGTGGGTGGGGGATTGATGTTGGTTATGGGGGAGAAAAATTAAGTGGTGTATATATAATATTGATATATATATATATATATATATATAAGTTGAAAACATGTGTTTATATATATGTATTATATTTTAATTTTTGTTGTTATTTTATTGGTTAGTTGATTGACTTTATTGTATTTGGTTGAAGAAATAAATATGCAGAATTATTTTTCCTTGCACAGTACACTTCAATTCTCCTATAAATAGAAGCTCATTCATTCATTATTTCTTACAAATTCACTGAAACTCCAAAGAGAGAAATTATAGAGAAACTATAGAAAAGTATTCTGATACTTTCCTACTCTTATATCCAGTTCTTTTACGGTAAGGGGTGTTATTCTTTCTTATTCATGAAGAGAACTGTTGTTATTCTATTTCTTATTATTCTGTTGGAATAACCTGTATACGCGGTTTACCCTATACTTGGTGACATTCTTCTATTATTCAGTCTTTATTATTCTGTCGGAATATCATGTCTGTGTGTTTTACACCAGACCTGGTTCCATTATTTATTATTCCGCACTTATTATTCTGTTGGAACATCGTGTCGGTATGAATTTCACCTGACCTGGTTCCGTTATTATTATTCTGTTGGAATAACCTGTCTATGCGAAGTACCTCACACATGGTGATTTCTTTTGTTATTTCATTCGTTATTATACTCAGTTGGTTAAAATTTTGACTTCTATACTCCATGAAATTAGTGGAATATCCTTGATATTTACGCTTCATTCAGTATTTTTCATAGAAATATTCTTCTGAGCATTCTTGAATTTTACTCTACAAAGCAGTATCATGTTGACAATTTGGACGTTATTAGTTCCTGAATAAATTAATTCGTGAACTTGTTTTTATTGAATTCTTATATCATTGTCATCATCCTCATGTTTATATTTTTTTAAAAAGTCATCTATGGCCTGTAGAGCATGGATGGACTTGGTATGATTATGACCAGGGATTATTCGGTGTAATCATGACCGTAATGTAACAAGTGATGTGGTAAAAGTCCTCATTGGCCGTAGTGCATTGATGGACAGTTGTTGGCATGATCATGACCATTGATGAATACACAAATATCCTTGGTCCGTAGTGCATGAAATTTGTGGTCGTGACCCTAAAGAATATCTTTGGCCGTAGTGCAGGGATGATGTGGATTATTTATTAAGCTGAGTCTCAACGATAAAAGTGATGAAAAACTTTTTAAATCATAAAAGATAGTAGATTCTATTCTCTACTTGACTCTTTTAATGGATAACTTGATCCGCTGCAGTTAAACTTGATGTCTATTGTATTTTATTAGTTTAACATTGTTGAAGGCTAATTATAATTTATTTTACATTATTTTAGTCATAATATTTTCTTGTTGGGCTAGTTGAGCTCACCCTTTCTTTCACTATTCTCTTCAGAAAATGAGAACGTAGCTGGGACTAGTCGGAGAACGGAGTGATGGTCCGAGATGGTGTCTTAGTAGTCCTCACTATTCTGTAAAATAGTATGATAATAAATGTAACGAGGACTCTATTTGAGAATGGATATTGTCTAGAAGACAATATTTGTATTTAAACTCACATCATATGTTTTGTCGTATTTTACACGACTGTTGTATTATTAGTTTGTATTTAAATTTTGTACCATGTATTTGGCGACTCAAGATGGGTGATGTATACCTATTTTGGGGGCGTCACAATGTGTTACTTGTTTAAACTAATCTTTGTTTTGTGACCACATTTCAGAATGACATCTGAAAATTAAAAGGTGAACTATAAGCCAAATGTGGCTGAGAATTAGGAATCTATGGATAATCTTGTTGCAAACTCAATAAATAATGTTGCTAACAACTTGATGCATGATGGTTTTTTGAGGAACTTCATGCAATTCATGCAGAACCAGGAGAGAGAAGCTCCTGCCCATAATGAGTAAATTTTTATAAAATATGGATTTAAAAAATAAAACTTTTTTTTAAAAAAAAATGAGTGAAATTTCATAAAATATAGATTCAAAAAAAAAAATCAAAAAACTTTATTTTCATAAAACAAAATTAGAAATTTTTTATTTTGTAAAAGATGTGTAAATTTTGATAAAAATATTTTAGAATTAAAAAAAATTTAAACTTTAATTTTTTTTGAATCTATATTTTATGAAACTTTACTTATTTTTGAAAAAAAAGTTTCTAATATTTTTTCTTGAAAGTAATAAATATTTTTAAAAGAATTTTATTTTAAATTATAAAAATATTATTATTTTAAAAATAATATTTTATCTTTAAATATTAAAAATAATTATAATTTTAAAAAATAATTTTTAATTTAAAAATAGTATTTTATTTTAGAATATTAAAAGTAATTATTATATTTGAAAAGATGAAAAAAAATTATTATTTTTAATAAGATTTAAAATAATAATTATTTTTAAAATAATTTTAAAACTTTTTTTAAAAAAAATGAATCTGTGAAATTGGGGTTGGGTCAAATTGGTTGGGTTGGTTCAAAATTTGGTCAAAATGGATCGGGTTGAGCTAAATCGAGTAAAAAGATCGAAAAAATAGAAAAATGTCATTTTAAAAATTTAATTGACAAAAAATAAATTTTAAGGACGATTTTAAAAATGAATGTTTATTTGGATGGTCAAAATTGTCATCTAACCTTACAAAAATGCAAGCTTTATTTTTATAGTAAAAAAAACAAAAGTTTTAACCTCTTGAGTACCTACTTTCAAAGAATCAATCATAAACTTGAGAACCACCCACGTCTTCCACTGCCACTCTTCCCTCCCTACCACCAAAAAAACCAAATCCCGAGGACACATTCGTAATTCAATAAATTTTATCCTCTTTTAAACTCCCGTACCTCAACCCGCAAAAACTCCGCTACCGTTTCTCTTTCCCTCCTTTTCTTTCACTCTCTCCCTCTCTGTATTCAGTCTGCCATGGATCCCGTCAATACATGGGGCAACACCCCCCTCTTAACAATGGATCCCGAAATCCACGATCTCATCGAAAAGGAAAAACGCCGCCAATGCAAAGGAATCGAGCTCATCGCGTCGGAAAACTTCACATCCTTCGCCGTCATGGAGGCCCTCGGCAGCCCCTTAACCAACAAATACTCCGAGGGAATGCCCGGCAACCGTTACTACGGCGGCAACGAATTCATTGACTTGATCGAAAACCTCTGCCGTTCCCGCGCCCTCCAAGGCTTCCGTCTCGACCCCACTAAATGGGGTGTCAATGTTCAGCCTTACTCCGGCAGCCCCGCCAATTTCGCCGCCTACACCGCCGTGCTCAACCCACATGACCGGATTATGGGGCTCGATTTGCCGTCCGGTGGGCATTTGACTCACGGGTATTATACTTCCGGTGGGAAGAAGATTTCGGCGACTTCGATTTATTTTGAGAGTTTGCCGTATAAAGTTAATTTCTCAACTGGGTATATTGATTATGATAAGTTGGAAGAGAAGGCATTGGATTTTAGGCCTAAGATGATTATTTGTGGTGGAAGTTCGTATCCTAGGGATTGGGATTATAAGAGGTTTAGGGAGGTTGCAGATAAATGTGGGGCACTCTTGCTTTGTGATATGGCTCATATTAGTGGCCTTGTTGCTGCTCAGGTATATTTACACTCTTTCCTATTATTATTATTTTAAATTTCATTTTTGGTTGGTTAATTGAGTGAAAATGTGCTTAGTTTGGAAAAGTGGATGCCTGAAATTGGCTTTTGAAAATTTTATGTTCAATTTGGGCACACTAGCATTGATCCTTATATAAATTATATAATATGATTGCCTGCAAATATTAATTTTTTGGTTATTTTTTTTATTTGGTTAATGAGAGTGAATGGTAGTTTGGATCAGGATCTGTATGGCATGAAAATTAAGATATATTTAGGCTTGAAAGATTTTTGTTTAATTTGGGGCGTGTCATTATGTATGACTAATTGCCGTAGGAATTCAACTTTGCCTCTTTAGAACAGAAATAGGCTAAGTTGTTAGTTTGGATCTAGGAGTTTTCGGCATGTATTGGGTTATTAGGTAATGCTGGTGTAATATGAATAGATTTTGCAGATCTGCATTGGCATCTTAAAAATATGTTCTCCTTGTCTCTATTTTTTTACTCCGGATGTTGTAGTTAAAGACACTGGTTTAGTAGAAATCCCTAATTGTTTTCTATTTTACTAAATGTGACCATCAGAAATTTCGTTTCTAATTTACTTTGCTTATGGTAGAAGTCTATTAAAATTATCTTAAATGATTTAAGACCGGAACCATAATTAAGTGTTAAAGTTATTGTTGATTTGAAATTGAGACCATAGTATAAGTTAGAGAAGCTTGGCTTTGTCGGCACTCGACAAAGATCCACTTTTATTGAATTTATTTCAGTGAATCAGATCCAACTAACTTAATTATTCTTTTATATCCAACTGCAATAAAGTTGAGATTGGCTTTTAGTGAATAGTGTAGATATATTCATGTGGGCCATTACCTTTTATTATTTTATACAAATAGAGCCACATCTAAGGGTGTAAACGAACCGAGTCGAGTCGAGCCGAGTATTGAGTTGCTCAGATTTGGTTTGCAAAATTTATTAAGTATAAAATAAGATTTGATTGAGGTTCATTTAGCTACCGAGTCGAGTACGATTTCGAATCGAGCCTGAGCAGTTTGAACTTTTCGAACGAATATGATCCGAGTATCAATAGAAAATTACAATTTGAGGAGGTTCTAGTAATTTATCAAACTTTAAAATTTGCTCATATTTGACTCATTTATATTTCGAGTCGAGCTCAAATCGAACTTTTAGTCGAGCGAGTACGAATCGAGCCCGAGCTGTTTACTCATTTTACAGTATCAAAGTAAATCAGCCTCACTACGGTTCTTATGCAAATAATCAAAATTATTGTTAACCTTTTAAACTTTATTTTTAAAAAAAATCATCTCATATTATTTTATTGAGCTCATTATAAAAGAATTTTAATGCAAATTCTCCTCTCACATTCAAAGCACTGTAGGAAATTAAAATCTCCACATTGCTGTATTAACTGATTTGGTTAAAAATCAAGGCTAGATTTTGTTGCTTTGGGGATTATCATTATTTATTCTCTTGGTGCAGGAAGCTGCAGATCCCTTTGAGTACTGTGACATAGTTACAACCACAACCCACAAGAGCCTGAGGGGTCCTAGGGCTGGTATGATATTCTACAGGAAGGGACCTAAACCAACTAAGAAGGGACAACCAGAAGATGCAGTTTATGATTTTGAAGACAAGATCAACTTTGCTGTTTTCCCATCCCTCCAGGGTGGTCCTCACAATCACCAGATTGGTGCCTTAGCTGTGGCTCTAAAACAGGCTGCATCTCCTGCTTTCAAGGCATACGCTAAGCAAGTTAGGGCCAATGCAGTTGCTGTTGGAAACTATTTGATGAGCAAAAACTACAATATTGTCACTAATGGCACTGAGAATCACCTTGTTCTTTGGGATCTTCGCTCTCTTGGGTTGACTGGTATAAAGATCAAGTTCACATATTTTCTTGGAAATATGATGTTAGTACACTTATTTTCATTTTCCAATCTTATTCATTCGTTGCTGTTATTACAGGCAACAAGGTTGAGAAGCTTTGTGATCTATGCCACATCACTGTGAACAAGAATGCTGTATTCGGTGACAGCAGTGCATTGGCCCCTGGAGGGGTGCGGATTGGTAAGAATTTATGCATTGAATAGTAGTGTCTCCACTCTTAACCTATTTTTTGTTGGTAAAGATTTTTGCCTGTTTTGAGTTTATCTGAGGGTGTAGGGAAGATTGGATTGTATCTTTCTAGACTGTAGTTTCTTGTTTTGGGAGGATACTGACAGGGGAAAGTGGGAATTCTATCTTCTCTTTCAAAACCTTTTACTTCAACTTCTGACTTCTGTAGATAATTAAGTTGATAGAAAAGCCTATATAACTTGTCCAAAGATTGTGGTCCATGCTTTGCAGAAAATGATGCATATACAGCAAACAATAGTTTTGTGATGTAGTTAATAAATTAAAATTATAATACATAAAAAAAAGCATAAATGTTGATGAAATTCTCATTGTTCTTTCTCTGAATTAAAGACTGCATACAGCATACCAATAACACATGACCAACCTGGGAGAAGAATTGGACAAATATCAACTTCTACACTTGCTTAACCAACACATTTTATTTGGTCTGGGAACTGATATAAGTTTACTTTTAGTCTGGTTACCAATCTACTTTATTGTTTCACTTCTTGTTGTTTTGTTTTGTGTGACAAACAATGTACTTCAATTTGCCTGATAGTGTCGACCAAGTCTTCCTCTTGGCGGTGGTCTCTCACCCCCATACGTCTACTTGCTACTGCTGAAGATAAACCTCATTACAAGTAGTTCCAGATCATAGTTTTGGTTTTAGTAAACCACCCTCCTCTTGATCATGCGGGAGTGATAGAATTTTTGTTTACAGGTACTCCGGCTATGACTTCAAGGGGTTTGGTTGAGAAGGACTTTGAGCAGATTGCAGAATTCCTCCACCGTGCTGTCACTATCACCTTGAATATCCAAAAGGAATACGGGAAGCTGTTGAAGGACTTCAACAAGGGTCTTGTGAACAACAAGGACATTGAGGAACTCAAGGCTGATGTCGAGAAGTTCTCATCCTCATTTGACATGCCCGGATTCTCTATGTCCGACATGAAGTACAAGGATTAAGTCAAAATCATTCGTCACCGTCATTTTTTACTGATTGTGTTAGAATCACAAAATCTTTCTTCAACTTCATTCATTAAAATTGTTTTCTTGGAAGAGAAATAAGGTTCATATATTAAACAATGGGTTTTAGCTTGTAGGGTATTAGAGGAATTTTGTTTTAATAGGGATTTATAGGTGGTTTCATATCATGGTAGCTTGAGTAACACTTCAAAACATGATGATGTGTTTAGCTTTCTTGTATTCTGTTCTTGGTGAAATTCATCAAGTTTTGATTTGCATTTATTAATGAAATTGTATTATATAGTGTTGTATTATTCTCTCTTTGAGGTAACATTTGCTGAAAAGAAAATTCTCATTGTGCACATGGGCGGAATCAGGGGTGGCGAGGAGGGTCATATGACCCCCACCAAAATTCTATTAATATATATATATATATATATATATATATATATATAATAATAGTAGTTTACAATAGTAGTACAAAATTTTCTCCATAAATTAAAAAATAAAATAAATTTTATTTTACAATGAAATTTAAATGAAAGAACTTAAAACACAATCAAATCTAGGTTGCTACTTGAGGTTAAAGAATGATCACAAAAACCAAGTTTTTTATTTACCAAATTATTTTCTACAAACATTTTATATTTTTAAACATCATTAATTTACTTCAGAAACTCTCCCCTTTGTTGATTTCTTTCTGGATTGATTTTCTTTGTTCTATATAGAAAATTGATATTTTCATATAAAAAGTATAATATTTTTACATGAATCCCTTTCACGTATTTCTACATGAAATAAAAAAATAATATTTCTACATAAGTTTTGACATTGACCAAAATTTTGAGTCCTTTTCAAACTATGCAGTCGCAGGATACAGTTATATCTTCTCAGTCATATAGTCGAAAAAAGTTCAATAAACAATTTTTTTATTGATGTATTTTGATCCCCTATTCTGCTGGTGATTGTGCATTTTGCTTGTAATTCAGTAGATCGAGTATTACAATGTTAGAAGTCCCACATTTTTGTCTGTGTTAGAGATAAGTTGGAAAAAAAATAAATATTTTCTTAAGAATTACTCCCTCCGTCCCAAATTAACTGCTCAGTATTGATTTTTTTAAGTCAAATTAATTATTTTTAGAATTAATAATTAAGCATATATAAATATATTTCTAAAATTATAAAAATTAAGATTAATAATAAATTGTATATACTTTCTTTTGGTTATAATCTCTTCACCTATATTTTAGCAAAAATAGTAAAAAGATTAGCTTTAAAAATGGTCAATTTAACTTTAAAAAGTCAAAATTGAGCAATTAATTTGGGACGGAGGGAGTATCATTTTACAAATATATTTCTAATTTTAAAACGGATTGTTTAAAAAATCTAAAACAAATATCTTCATTTTTTGTTCTTGATGGGTGGTCAAAAAGATTCAAATTGTTTAATTGTCATTTTTTGTATTTTCTTATCGATAAAAATCTAATTGTTTAATTTAGATTTGCTATTTATTTTTATTTTGAGTGATACTCATTTCACATTCTTATATATAAGAAAGATTAAAGTTTCACTAATTCAGACATAATATATTTGATGTCTTATATCACCTAAATTAAATTCAAAATGTGAAAATTGACTCAAAAATAATTTTAATATTTGTACAATTTAATTTGATCATGTTTGAAATTTTAGGTTGAATTTTACATTTTCAAATCTTGTACTATGTGCTTTTGTTTGCTGTTTTTTTTTGGTAAAAAAAATAATCGTAATGAATTTTGTCTATTTATAAATATCTAAATCGTAAACAAAATTTCCTCAATATTAAATAGTCAAAGGAAAATAAAAAAACAAAAAAAAAAGATTTTTATTTATAATACCATTTTCAAATTCTAACTAGCTAAATATTTCTTCCAATTTCCCTCCTATTCTTTTTCACCAATAAGGCAATCACCAACATATCTATGTAGTAGTCCCTTCCAATAATCTCGCCGCCATCTCCCCTCTTCCTCAAATGAAATTCTAATGGAAACTAAACCCTCTACACTACCCTCAGATTGGGACCAACCCTTTACAGATCAAGAACTCCAAGCCATTGTTGCCGCATTTCAATCTGCATCATCATCTTCTTCAATCAAGTGTCCCGACACCGGTAACTGCGCCGAACAGCGGCCCAAAACACGCCGGCGATTACCCGACTCACTCTCCGGGTCTCAACAACAACACCCATTTACTGGAAACAGCTCAAGCCCTTTTTCCTTAGCACCTTGCCCTAGAAATTGGTTGAACAAAATTTGTTTATCTACTCATCAAGGTAAAGGTTTCTTTAAATTTGAAACTTTTTTTGTTGTTTATTTGGTAGCGGTGACAATTTTCAATGTATTAATTTCAGTTAATGGAGTGACATGCCCTAAAATATGTGATACTTTTGGAATTTTGTCGTGGTACTAGTTTTAAATTTGTTGATTAAATATTTAGATATCCGGAAGCTTTCCCTTATCCTGATATTGTTTTTTTTAGTGAGTTAAAAAAGTAGAAGAGAAGAAGAAAGTTTGTATATTGAAATGTGACACCAAAACTAGGTTGCCTTATAGGATATAACAGAACAGTGCTAGTGTGGAAAAAATATTTTACATTAGGTCAATTTATGTACTGCAATATGTATATAAAGAAGAAAACCTGAACTAATCACATTCAACATGCATTTTTCGTTGTTTTTCTTGAATATGAAGTTGTCTTTGCCATAGTTTATCAAAGCAAAAATGCTATGTCCAGTGAATTTGTGCACCAAATGCAACATGCAATTCTTTCTGTATAAAATGACAAATGCAACTTTTCTCGGTAGAAAAATTTACATTTGTATAGGAAAAAGTTGCATTCTGTACTTATTTGGTGCATAAATTTGGTGGACATTAGCAGCATTCTTCTCATAAACCAATCAATTGTCTTGAATGATAGAGTGTACAATTTAAGAACAAGGGCTGAAACTTTTGAATAAAATTTTTACAGTATGAATAAGAATTAATAAGGGGCATTAAGTCTATAAATATATTAATATGCACTATAACAGGGGTATGTACCGTTGGTAGAGCCAAATTGATTTAGTTCCAAAACTTAGTCAAATAGTTGCGGTTACTAACATTTCACAATAGTTAAGTATTGCAAGTGTTAGAAAGAAAGTAGCCAGTTATGATATTCTCTTATTTCTGTATCAGCCAAGTCAATGACGCGATACCCGCAAATTACTTTTGGAGGTAAAATTGTGTATAGCAGAACCGTTTCTGAGGTGGAGAAAGCTTCAGAGGAGCTTCTAAAGTTAGTTGAAGCTAAGAAAAGAGGAGCAGGTCGCACCGTTCTAGGATTTGACATTGAGTGGAAACCCACATTTAAAAGAGGTATGTTATGAACCGAACTTTTTATCACTATTTAACTTTTTCTATACTCTGCCGTGACATCTGTCTCATCACTCAAAGTTGGCACATATACAAATCTTAATGTCTTCCTCTCTTAATCTATTCTTTTGCTTCTTCGGTTCACTGTTCAAAAAATACCTGAAATTTATCATTATTATGCAACTGTTCAGGGACATGTTACAACTCACCTCAACTAAGGCTAGAATAAGATCTTTTTGGGATTAGCTTATGAATGGAGATTGTTGGATGGTTTAATAATAATTTTCTTATTTCGACCTTTGTCTCCCTTTTGTTTTGTTTGTGCGTGTTTAGCAAAATAGATTTTGTGAAAAAACTTCTGTTAAGAACATTACAGTTTTTTTTGTTTGAGAAATTTCAGCCCAACTTAAATAGTCTAAACCTTTTACTCTTTATGTCCTTAAGTTTTACATGTACTTTTCATTTCAGCGAAGTAATGATGTGAGAACTTGCAAAATCTTTCATCTAACTAGAACGATTCCCAAATAGTACACTTGCAAATGCTTCTTTGGAGCTAGTCGGAGTACATGCAATGTCCATGCAAATTAATATCATAGTGTTTTCAACTTCCATGACATGATCCGGAGAGATAATGCTTAGTTCTGTTTGCTTTACTATAGAATTATTTGTTCCTCTCCTGTCATGCCTCAGTAGACTTTGGGATAAAAAAATCTACATTGTTTAGATGATAGACTAAGCGGATCGAACTAAGGTGTTGTTTGATAAAACTAAATGAAAAGTTCTGAATGTATAAGAGAATCTGAATGAGGTAGAAGATTTGAATATAAAATGAAATGATGTGTTTGATAGTTTTTGTCTAAAACATCTGAGTACGTGCATTTTTCTATATTAACCTTGTGAGTTATTATGAACAAATTTATTATATAATTATAAATAAACAATGCTATTTAAAAAAATAAATATAAACTTGTAAACAATTTTTGATGGAGTATACTATTAGTAATATAATTTTAGGAATAAACACTAATTTTTTTAAATAAAATTCTATTAGTCCATAAAACCAAAACAAAATACTATAACAACATTCATTAAATTGGTTATTGACCAAATTATTAAACAAAAAAAGCAAAAAAAATAAAAATTTAAACAACAAAATTTGTTTAAAATATTAAAAAAAGATGCATATTAAATGTAATTTTTAATTGTCTATGAGGGTAGGTAGTTAGGTAAAAATATTATTCATCACTACTTACTGATTCGACCACAATTTTCTGGATGAATCGTTCGGACACATTCAGAGTTTAAAAATTATAAAACAAATGGTTTGAATGACTTATTCAGTCAGATTCAGACTCATTTAGATGTAAACAAACAACCCTAATACAAATTACAAATTACAAATATATGAAAACCATTGAAATATGATAACGACCTTTGATTGGATGTGGACTGAAATCTGGATGGTTATCCCAACCCTAGTCTAAATTAGTGCTTATCCCTGTTATTCCGTGTGTTGAGAAGTAGGTTAGTTTTATATCCTAATAACAAGCTATGCCAGTTATAATAGTTCTAAATATTTTTGTTGAAAAATAATAGGTGCGAATTAAAATAGAGAATGAGAAAGGCCAGTCATGTTCAAGTTTGCAAAAAAAAAAAGACCTTACCATGTTTTAGCAAAATTTCCAATCAATCAACACTAATCTTCAATCTCAATTAGAAAATTCATGTTTATGCATATTGTTTTTCAAGAAAATTTATGAATTTCAATGATATTACCACAACTAAAAAATAAGCCACAAGAAACTAAACTAAGAATTTTTTTCATAAATTTTAGGGTAAAATCATATTATTAGTCTAGAAATACTATCTATGATAATGTCATTAACTAAACAATTAAATTATTTTAGGGTCAATTTATACTAGTATATATTATTTAAAATAGTATTCATAATTAAAAAAAATAAGCTGCAGTATTCATGCATGATAAAAAGAGATGAAATCTAGAAATAATATATTATTTAATATGCAAAATTAAAAAACTATATATGTATTTTATGAAATCCAAAAATATAGATAATAAAGAAAAAGAAATGAGAAAAGAGAAAGAGTGCTATTAAAGTAAGAGAGAGAGAGAACATTTGGGTACCCTCCGGTAAATGGCTTACATTTTTCAAATCCTTAAGTCGTTTTCCGAATATTGAACGAATAGCGAAGGGATTTTCCATTGATTGGAAACGTATTCAGTTGACCCTTTTTGTGACATGCGCCAAATGCTGCAAAATTCTGAGAACGTTATCTGCCCTTCAAACTTGGCCTTGGTCTTCATTGTAGGGCCTTCTATGAGGGTCTTGTTTACACAAGACTCTCAACTGGAATTCACCATGCTTGCACCTCCTTTTCATCAAGTTGTTTGCTTCAAATAAACACTGTTTCTTGTAGTTTAAGATCCAATTAATAAGTGAGAGTTTTAATTTGTATTTGGAGCACTTATGGTTTGAATTAAATTTCTATCGCTAAAACTTTGGCTGACGAAAGCTGAACTCTGCAGGTGTTAAGCCTGGAAAGGCTGCAGTTATGCAGATATGTGGGGACAAAAGTCATTGTCATGTGATGCATATTATTCACACTGGAATTCCCCAGAAGTTGCGATCTCTTCTTGAGGATCCTACGTCTGTGAAGGTTAGTTGGATCCATAAACTATGAAGCTTCTAAGTTTTCTGGATGGAGTATTTTAAATGTCTGATTCTGCATATACTTGTAAATGTGTTTTATACTGCTTAGCACATGCGTAGGTTGGAGTTTGCATTGCAAATGATGCTACTAAGGTTTTCCGTGATCATAAAGTATCTGTAGAAGCTTTGGAAGATCTGTCTAAGCTAGCCAATCAAAAGCTTGGTGGAGATCCGAAGAGCTGGAGTTTAGGGTCGTTAACTGAAATGCTTATATGCAAAAAGGTTAGTTTTGGTTTGGTTATGGTATCTCAATATTTCTTATTTCTTATTTCTTATGTTTAACCTTGTTTCTGAAAACAATGATGTGCCCCTGTTGGTTGATTTCGCAATCAATGAATTTGTGCAAGTGTACACAGTCAACAAGTAATAAAGTGATAAGATAGAGTGTCGATCTCTCAGAGAATTCTAATTAATAAATTCCAACTACTAGCACTATATCAATTCAATTTTATTTAAACAACCATAAATTGTGATTTTCTGAAATAATGAAACTAAATTAAACAATTAAATAGAGATTACTCTAAAATAAAGCAAATAAATAAAACTAAGTTTAAATGAATGATTTCAGAAAAATAAAGATTAAGACTTCAATATCCCCAATTATGAATTATAAAACAATTATCCAATTATCCCAATTATTATGCCTACTGAATTGTTAACAGAAATTCTCAAATGCCAAAAATCCTTTTCCAAGTGATCAATTGACTTCTATTTAATCCAGATTAATCTTGCTATATTCCTATGCAAAACAATTGAAATAAACTCACTCAATTTCAATTCCTTATGTATTATATGCGGTGAACAAATATTTTCATTCAATTCACAAACTTAATTATTCACTATGCAAATAACTAAGTCACACGTTATCATGCCCAGTTCTAACCCTAGATTTCCTCCTTCAATTCCTTCTAGAGTAACAAGGTAATTATTGGCCAAATAATTAATCAATAAACACAAGGTAAGATAAACAATTCACTTCAACATAAATAATTGGAATAAATCAAATAACTAATTCATAGCCATAAAAGGTTCAATTGAAATCTTAATTAAAGAAATTAGTTCATAGCAGAAATTAAAATCAACAATCTTTTGCAAATCATCCTTAAAAAATTACACAAATTGAAAGAATGAAGAAGAAACTCTAAGTAAAATCTTTAATCTGTTCTTGATTTCTTGCTTAGCCTTCAATTGTGGTTGATGAGTCCCCTACTTCAATGAAAATAACCCTTATATACTCTTCACATTGTACCACAATCCTTTTCCAAAGCAACCTCTCAATTAGCCTCCCTTTAGCAAGTCAAACGGATACTCAAACGCGTTCCTGGTCAATCGAGATCACGCCCCAGCGCTGGGGAAAGAACTAGACAGAGCGCCCCGGCACTGTACCACAGAAAACTACCAAAATGCCCTTCTCTGGCTTAAAAATACCCAATCGCTCCTATAGCTCCCGATTCTGCAAAACAACAACTAAACACAATAAAAGTACTTATAAATGACTCAAGAATGCACAAATTTAAGCCCAAGTATATCCAATTCATGAGTATATTACCCAATCATCAAATACTCCCAAACTTAAATCGTTGCGTGTCCTCAAGCAACAAAACACAAGACACAAAACAACTAAACAACCATGCAAATGCACCTACTACTATCTATACGTTCGTAATTCCAGCAATTAAATAGCACACCATATATCCATAGGCCTCAGAAAAATCACAAAAACATGCTAATACATCATGTTAAAACAGATCAATAACATCCCAATAATCAATGAATCTAAATCTGTTATTACTGATATCGTGTGTGTGTTCCACAACCATGCTCACCACTGAAAAGCAAAATATGAAAGACAATAAATTCCTTAGAAGGCATCAAACAGTGTAAACTCGAGAAGTCCTCAAATAAACTTGATTAGACTAAAATCAAACAATTACCAAAATTCAAGGGTCAAAATGGAATATTTATGCTTTTTTTCTCTTTTTATTAACGGGGGCTTTTTGCATTTTTCCCGCTTTATTATTAAATTTTTTTTTCTCATGACTATGCATTGTCCTATTCCCTTAGGCTTTTCAGTGTTACCTTAACGAGCTTTCGACTAACGACTCCCAAGCCATTAAGACCTTAGGGCGCTAGGTGTAAAGACAATCCCCTCGGGCTTACTTACTCAAGTAACAAAGGCCACAAAACTAGACAATCATGCCACGATGTTTATTTATTTATTTATTTATTTTTACGTTCAATTGTACTTCAAATATTTTTCCCCCAAACTTGAGTTTATGTCTAAATTCAGTCTTCACTAGCTATTCAAATTGTTCCTTTATTTCACTAGCATTCATCCTTTAGAAGTCTATTATCTATCCATTTAAACTATCATAGTCAACATGATCATTTTTCAAAATGTGCTATCCTGATAATATCAGTGTCAAACAGATAAAGATTTAAATCACGTCAAGAAAATCATATCACTAGCTTAACAATCCTTACTAGACTTGTTCATGCAATTTTAATTTCATCATTGGCCCCAAACATACGTACTATCAAAAGCTGGAATTAACATGCAATCCTAAATGCAATATTTAACTAACAATACAACCCACATTATCCACAAACTATTAACAATCTACAACTGCAAATAAAAATTAACTACCCCCAAACTTATCTAGAGCAATGTCCTCATGCGAAAAATAAAACAAAATAAAACAGAGGACTTTCCTGACGAGCTTATGTCTCGGGTGGAGCATCATCATCCTCGCTCATCTCTAGATCGGAAGGGGGAAATACTGGCAGAATGGGAGCAGTAGGGAACTGGCTAAGATTAACGCCCGAGAACAGTTGGGCGTTCATGGCATTCTGGGTTGCAAACTGGTCAATCAAGTACTTATAGATGACATCCTGGCGTTCCGACAGGCGGACATTCTGGGCTTCAAGATTGTAAAACCATCCGTCAATTTCACGTTGAACCGCTTCAGGAACCACACCACGGTGAGTTGCTGAGGAAGGACCATAACTAGGTGGAGCTTGAGGTGGTGGACCTTGTGAAGCGTCAACTTGGGGAATTATAAAACCCAATCCCCTAGGGTGGTTCTCCCCACCTGTCCACACTTTATTCCTGCTTATCAACTTATGGTCCAACACTGGCATAGGCGTTTGAATCATCTCACCTGACTTCCATTTTACCCTAAACTTAGTACACAGAACGCAAATGAGAGATGGATGGGGTAATCCTCTTGTAGTTCCTCGTCGTGACGCTCGGAGAATGGACTGCTGAATAAGGTGGCCGACATCAATTTTCAACCCTTGAATTATGGAATATAACAGTACCGCCCGTTCCTTGGTGACATGACTCACATGTGTGCACGGCATTAGTTTGCCACGTATAAAGGCATACTAAGCCTTTCCGTATAAGCTGAGGTGCGACAAAGGAAAAGTCATACTACCCCGTTCATGCACGGTCCATGTGGTGCCTGGTTGACAAAGCTCGCGAATAATTTTTCATAATCTGGTCCTTGACTCACTAGACTTGCATACTCATCATTGTGTCCCTCCAACGGTAGTTAGTAGCAACCGTTTATGTCCTCTTCGCCAATTTCAACAGTTTTGCCCCTCACAAACACCCCATAGTTGAAGTGGCAACTACTGCTGGTAGCAACCGTTGGCGTAGAACTCTTTGACAATGGCAACTACTGTTGGGTCGGGTTGTTCGGTGAGTTGAAACCAATTTCTCTCAGCAATCATGACAGACATGTCCCCACCTTTGCTTGATCAGGCCTTAACCCGCGTTCAGGGACGAGAGAGTGGGTAGCCATCTTGTTGTACCGTTCCTGTGCCTCCGCGCTAACAAACCTTCGATTATCAAATTTGGGTGGAGCCGAGGCTGATCCGGAATCTTCACCGCGTTGACGCTTTGATGCCATTGAGAACTTTCTGCAAGAATTCACATTCACATATATTAAAATTTGGATGAGCTTATATGAATAATCTTGTACATCTACCACAACTCACATACTATAGTCTAGGATATCTGGGTGGAATAGATCTTAATGATATGCTCAAGTAGACACCCACGCTTATGGCACAAAGGGAATTAAATAACACAGAACATACATGTTGAATATGACATTACTTGCCCTGATCCTAGGGGAGAAACGCTGACCATGAATATGCAAGGATCACTATGTACTTAGTGTTGGTGGGAAACATGCTTTGGATGGGAACTACAAAGGGAAATTTATTGAAGCATTATATCAAACACCTTGCAGATTTGTTGCAAATCTCTTGGAACCCAAAACATAAGGGACATACAAACTCCTATGTAGCGTAGCACAAGTATTTTAACCAACATCTAATTCAGATAACAAACACCACATACAAAAATGTGAATTGACAAGCATGCATGACCCTTGTGACAAACCCAGTACATATGAATAATAGCAATCGGGGTATCACGTATTGAATTTTGATGCAATTAATACTGCCCTTCAAGAGTTTGTAGCAAAACCAACAATGAAAGTGAGTGCACAACATACCTTGTTTTGTCACAGTATAATTTGAAAGAATTTGTTATAGGGCAGTGAATCAACAATTGATAGCAAGGAGAATATGTAACGTGATATACATGGGCAATTATCAGATATATAAGACTTAGACGTGCATAAGGGATTTGGATCAGTTAGAAGTCTAAAGGAATTTTAATTTATGATGGGAGAGAATCAGACGTTCGTGGGCATAACTGATCCCAGCGCCGGGGCGCTGGCTTTTGTACTGCACATAGCGTCGGGGCGCTGACCATCAGAATCTGGCAGAAGACATTAGCGCCGGGGCGCTGACTTTATATTGAACTTGGGCGCCGGGGCGCTTGGAGTCAGAAACTTTACAAGGCATTCAGCGTTGGGGCGCTGTACTTGTGTTGAAACTGAGCGCCGGGGCGCTGGCTTTTCGATTTTGGTGAACTTTTGGCATACCATCTTTGTAGCCCATGCTGACCTATATACAAGATACCAACAATGCATTACTAGTAGTTGTATTATAATATCATACTATCTTACGTAAATTGAAATACTGAAAGAAGGAGAATATTGATAAACTATTACTAATAAATCAAAGAAAATTAAAACTATCGGGGTTGCCTCCCCATAGCGCTTGATTTATAGTCGTCAGCCCGACTTTTCTGTGTTGTTCAAGTGGTCACTGGATTGGAGAGGTACATGACCGTGGATTGACGTTCGATGGGTCTACTCCAGTAATGTTTAAGTCGTTGACCGTTCACTTTAACTTTGCGTTTTGAATTCGGTTCCTCGACTTCGATGTTTCCGTGTGGAGTGACAGATATAATCACGAACGGTCCGGACCAACGGGATTTCAATTTCCCAGGAAATAATCGCAATCGTGAATTGAAAAGCAATACTTGTTGGCCCAGTTCGAATGTCCGATCAAGAATTTTATTAACATGCCAGGCTTTGTTTTTCTCCTTGTAAAGTTTTGCGTTCTCATAAGCATTGAACCGGAATTCGTTCATCTCATTTAATTGCAGTAACCCTTTCTCACCCGCTGCTTGTAGATCGAAATTAAGCTTCCGAATGGCCCAGTGTGCACTGTTTTCTAGTTCGACCGGGAGATGACATGCTTTTTCGTACACCATCCTGTAGGGTGACATGCCTATAGGATTCTTATAAGCTGTTCGATATGCCTATAGGGCATCATCTAGACGCAAGGATTCTGGAACATAGTGTGCACTGTGTTCCAGAATTCGCTTGACCTCTCTATTGGAGACTTCCGCTTGACCATTCGTTTGGGGATGATACGCGACAACAATTTTATGACGAACCCCATACTTTATAAGCAATTTAGTGAACTGCTTATTACAGAAATGAGTTCCCTCATCACTTATTATCGCCCTCAGCGTCCCAAATCGTGTGAAGATGTTTTTCTTTAAGAATCGGAGAACAAAGTTGGCATCATTCGTAGGTAAAGCTGCAGCTTCTACACATTTGGAAACGTAATCTACTGCCAACAGAATGTACTGATTATTGAAAGAGGATGAGAAAGGTCCCATAAAGTCGATTCCCCACATGTCGAACAGTTTAACCTCCAAAATTGTGTTGAGTGGCATTTCATTGCGCTTGGAGATATTACCCACGCGTTGGCATCGATCACACTTTAGCACATAGAGGTAAGCATCTTTGAATAGAGAAGGCCGAAAAAATCCCGATTGTAACACTTTGGCTGCTGTTCGATCACCGGAATAATGACCTCCGTAATCTGATGAGTGACAATGACCTAATTTGCTGTCCATCTCTTCATGTGGCACACAACGTCTGATCATTTGATCCGCACAAGCCTTAAACAGAAATGGTTCGTCCCAATAGTATTGCTTAACATCATGGAGGAACTTCTTTCGTTGTTGTGAGTTCAAATCCGGGGGTAACACCTTAGCAACCACGTAATTTACGTAATCGGCATACCATGGCAATATTGTTGTTACTCGAAGAAGCTGTTCATCCGGAAACTTCTCATTGATTATGACGTTGTCTTTTTGCTGAACTTCTTCATTTTCCAACCGGGAAAGATGATCTGCCACCTGATTCTCTGTACCTTTTCTATCTCGGATCTCCAAATCAAATTCTTGTAGTAATAATACCCACCGTATTAACCGCGGTTTGACATCCTTCTTCTCAATCAGGTATTTAATGGCAGAGTGATCAGTGTACACAATTACCTTGGTTCCTATGAGATATGCTCTGAACTTGTCGAAGGCAAACACAACTGCAAGTAATTCTTTTTCGGTGGTTGTGTAGTTCAACTGGGCATCCGTCAACGTCTTGCTGGAGTAGTAGATAGTGTGAAAAATCTTGTCGTGACGTCCCAACACTGCTCCAACTGCGTAGTCACTGGCGTCGCACATCAATTCGAACGGTAAAGACCAATCGGGCGCCACAATAATTGGCGCTGAGACCAATTTCTTCTTTAATACCTCAAATGCCTCGATACATGACTGATCCATCTTGAAAGGCACATCTTTCTCAAACAGGGAACATAAGGGTTTTGAAATTTTTGAAAAGTCTTTAATGAAGCGTCTGTAGAAACCCGCATGTCCCAAGAGGCTCCGTATTCCTTTTACCAATGATGGAGGAGGTAGTTTCTCAATCGTCTCAATTTTCGCTTTGTCCACCTCCAAACCTGCTGCAGAGACCTTATGCCCCAAAATAATCCCCTCTTGCACCATAAAGTGACATTTCTCCCAGTTAAGAACTAGGTTGGTTTCCACACATCGTTTCAGCACTAAGACCAGATTATTTAAACATAAGTCGAAGGTATCACCGAACACGGAGAAGTCATCCATGAATACTTCTAAATTCTGTTCTACCATGTCGGAGAAGATCGCCATCATGCACCGTTGAAAGGTTGTCGGCGCATTACATAAACCAAATGACATACGATGAAATGCAAACGTACCATATGGACATGTGAATGTGGTTTTCTCTTGATCCTCCGGAGCTATGGCAATTTGATTGTATCCGGAACATCCATCCAAGAGACAATAGAACTGATGTCCCGCCAACCTATCCAACATCTGATCAATGAACGGCAAGGGGAAGTGATCTTTGCGTGTAGCTTTATTCAGCTTGCGGTAGTCCATACATACTCTCCATCCTGTAACGGTTCTAGTAGGGATGAACTCATTAGCTTCATTCTTCACCACTGTCATACCCCCTTTCTTTGGTACGCATTGTACAGGACTCACCCAGGCACTGTCTGAGATTGGGTAAATAATGCCGGCATCCAACCATTTTATGATCTTTTTCACCACATCCTTCATAATGGGGTTTAGCATTCTTTGCAGTTCAATGGTTGATTTTTCCCCCTCTTCCATTAAAATCTTATGCATACAGAATGATGGACTAATTCCTCGAATATCCGCTATAGTCCACCCAATTGTTGTTTTGAACTCTCGCAAGACCCGTAGCAGTTTCTCCTTTTGCGTGTCAGTTAACTCAGTCGAAACAATAACTGGTAGGGTGGCATCTTTTCCCAAGTAGGCATACTGCAGATGGGATGGTAGCGGTTTTAGTTCCAACACTGGTGGCTCTTCTATCGAGGGTTTGCACTTTTTTCCTTCCGTTTCGGGTCTATCAAGGGTGTCGAATGGTTGATTGCTTTTTCGGAAGAAAGATGATGTATCAAGCCATTTGACATATTCAACGTCATCTTCGATACCATCTTCGTCTACCCCGAGCAAAATGGATTCTAGCGAATCCTCTGAATAATTTTCATGGAGCTTGTGATTAACCAATCATCCATGATGTCCACCCGCAAACATTCACCTTTTTCTTTCGGATAAGACATTGACTTAAAAACATTAAAGGTGACCTGTTGATCTTCAACTCGCATCGTCAATTCCCCTTTTTGTACATCAATCAAAGTTCTACCCGTTGCCAATATTGGTCACCCAAAAATAATTGGGATTTCGCTATCCACTTCACAATCCAAGATAAAGAAATCCGCGGGGAAGATGAATTTAACCACTTTAACCAACACGTCTTCAACTATACCCCGTGGATATGTAACAGACCGATCTGCCAACTGCAAACTAACATTCGTCGGTCTTGGTGCTTGAAGTCCAAACTGACTGTAGACAGATAGTGACATCAAATTTATACTAGCCCCCAAATCACATAGTGCTCGTCCCGAAAACTGGTTTCCAATTTCACATGGAATAGTAAAGCTACCTGGATTCTTGAGCTTTGGTGGTAACTTATTCTGAATGATCGCGCCGCACTCTTCGGTCAACGCCACTGTCTCGAACTCACCCAATTTCCTCTTTCTCGACAAAACCTCCATAAACTTGGCGTAACTCGGCATTTGTTCCAAGGCTTCGGCAAAGGGGATGTTGATATGCGGTTTTTTGAAAATATCCAAGAATCGTGAAAACTGCTTATCTAACTTGGATTTCTGAAATCTCTGCGGATATGGTATGGGAGGCATTGTCATAGGTGATTCTGGTGCTTTTTGCTCTACAGTTTCAGCTTGACATTTTCCGGATTCCACAACTTTCTCTGTTTCAGCTATTGCGTTGTCCCTCTTTTCCTTATCCTTAACTGTATCTTGCAAATCCTTCCCACTGCGTAAAGTTACAGCCTTGCAATGCTCGTCTCTGCCTGGATTTATCTCTGTATCACTAGGGAGTGTTCCATGTGGACGGTTATTCAATGCATGTGCTATCTGCCCCAATTGATTTTCCAGATTCTTTATCGACGCACCTTGACTTTTCACATTCATATCTACTTGATTCAATAACTTGTCTTGTTCCTCGTTCTTTTTGTCAGTAGCCCTAATGAATTTTTCAAGGCTTCCTCCCAGCCTGATTTCTTCTCTGGTTGTTGAGTCTGATTTGAAATCCGGATGTGTTTTGTTGTCTAGGTGCTTGAGCTTGAGCTTGATGTTTACTCCATGAAAATCCCGGATGATTTCTCCAACCCGGATTATATGCGTTTTGGTTCGGATACGGTTGGGTAGATCGATTATAGCTCCCTACAAACTGAGCTGATTCAGAATTTATGGCACACTGATCTGTAGCATGACCCCCATCACATAATTCACATACCATTGCTACCTGTTGTGTGGATGGTGGACTCCATGTTTCCATTTTCTTAACTATTGCGGCCACTTGTGCAACTAATGCTGCCATAGGATCCACTTCAAACTTTCCCGGTGTTTTAGGAGGGTTAGACCTAGTCATGGGCCACTGATAATTGTTATTGGCCATCGTCTCTAATAGCTGATATGCCTCATCAAAATTTTTAGACATAATCGCTCCACCTGCTGCATCAATGCTGGCTCTTGTGGACGCGTGCAAACTATCACAAAATATCCCCAACTACATCCATTGCGGAATTCCGTGATGTGGGCACTTACGGAGCATATCCTTAAATCTTTCTCACGCCTCATATAATGATTCTGAGTCGAACTGTGCAAAGGTGTGAATATCGTTCCGTAGTTTGGCCGACTTCGCTGGTGGGAAGAACTTCGCTAAAAATTTTGGGCTAAGTCGTCCCAAGTTGTGATTGAACTAGGAGGCAAAGAATGTAACCAACTTCAAGCTTTATATTTTAATGTAAACGGGAACATCCTCAATCTTACAGCATCTTCCGATACATTGTTGAATTTGAAGGTGTCACAAACTTCCAAGAAACTCAAGATATGCTCATTAGGATCATCTATCGAACTACCCCCAAGCTGGCATGTATTCTGTAGCATTTGAATTGTTCCCGATTTTATCTCGAAACTGTTTGCATTGATTGTCGGTCTCCTAATACTCGACTGTATGTCCGTGACAATCGGCATGGCATAATCCCTAAGCGATTTCTGTTTGTCCCCGCCATGTTCATTGGAATTTCTTGTTCTGCCAGATTTTCTTCCACAGGTGACCCCGCACTATTCAACTGCAATTTCCGGAACTTCCTTTCGATATCGTCTGTATAAGGAAAAAATTCTTTTTTAGCTCTTTATCTAGTGTGCATACACTCGCAAAGAATTCCTGCAAATATAAGAAGAAAAAATAAGTACCGTTTAAATTAAGACCGAATTGATTATAACTAATATGAAATTAATATTAATAAAGAGTTCCCCGGCAACGGCGCCAAAAACTTGTTGGTTGATTTCGTAATCAATGAATTTGTCCAAGTGTACACAGTCAACAAGTAATAAAGTGATAAGATATAGTGTCGATCCCACAGAGAATTCTAATTAATAAATTCCAACTACTAGCACTATATCAATCCAATTTTATTTAAACAACCATAAATTGTGATTTTCTAAAATAATGAAACTAAATTAAACAATTAAAGAGAGATTACTCTAAAATAAAGCAAATAAATAAAACTAAGTTTAAATGAATGATTTCAAAAAAATAAAGATGAAGACTTCAATATCCCTAATTATGAACTATAAAACAATTATCCAATTATCCCAATTATTATGCTCACTGAATTGTTAACATGAATTCTCAAATGCCAAAAGTCATTTTCCAAGTGATCAATTTACTTCTATTTAATCCAAATTAATCTTGCTATATTCCTATGCAAAACAATTGAATTAAACTCACTCAATTCCAATTCCTTGTGTTACATGCGGTGAACAAATATTTTCATTCAATTCACAAACTTAATTATTCACTATGCAAATAACTAAGTGACACGTTATCATGCCCAGTTCTAACCCTAGATTTCCTCTTTCAATTCCTTCTAGAGTAACAAGGTAATTATTGGCGAAATAATTAATCAATAAACACAAGGCAAGATAAACAATTCACTTCAACATAAATAATTGGAATAAATCAAATAAATAATTTATAGCCATAAAAGGTTCGATTGAAATCTTAATTAAAGAAATTAGTTCATAGCAGAAATTAAAATCAACAATCTTTTGCAAATCATCCTTAAAGAATTACACAAATTGAAAGAATGAAGAAGAAGAAACTCTAAGTAAAATCTTTAATCTGTTCTTGATTTCTTGCTTAGCCTTCAATTGTGGTTGATGAGTCCCCTACTTCAATGAAAATAACCCTTATATACTCTTCACATTGTACCACAATCCTTTTACA
Source organism: Panax japonicus (assembly GCA_020205505.1). NCBI lineage: Eukaryota > Viridiplantae > Streptophyta > Magnoliopsida > Apiales > Araliaceae > Panax > Panax japonicus. Next base: position 47,735,354 of record CM035103.1, read on the forward strand.
AAGCAACCTCTCAATTAGCCTCCCTTTAGCAAGTCAAACGGATAGTCAAACGCGTTTCTGGTCAACCGAGATCACGCCCCAGCTCCCCGGCGCTGGGGAAAGAACTAGACAGAGCGCCCCGGCGCTGTACCACAGAAAACTACAAAAATGCCCTTCTCTAGCTTAAAAATCCCCAATCGCTCCTATAGCTCCCGATTTTGCAAAACAACAACTAAACACAATAAAAGTACTTCTAAATGACTCAAGAATGCACAAATTTAAGCCCAAGTATATCCAATTCATGGGTATATTACCCAATCATCAGCCCCTCAAGAAATGGGTGATTATCTTGTAGTTTGCTTCAAGGCTATATAGTATGCTTTTTTAGCGAGTAGGCTATATTTAATTTTCCTTTTGTACATTTTTCAGGCTGTTATTCTTAGACTTCTTCCAGTACTTTTGGCTGCTATACTTGTTGCTGTAATTTAACTGCCACGATAGCCCTTTTCATAGTCTGCATGTCATGTGACGGATAGGGAAGTTTTATTAAACTCTAAGTCGGGGTAGCTCTAAGAAACTTTCTTTACGAGTCGATAACTATTTTGTGGGTATTCTTCTTCATTCTTTGAGCTTTGATTAGTAAATTCGCTAATACAGAAATATTTGGTTGGAGCACAAGATCAGTTTTTTTTTTTTGCAAAAATAAGATTTATCCCATTGTAGTTGGCACATATTGTGCATTAATCCATTAAACTTTTAATTTTTACAATTACCCAACTAAACTATTTAAAAATATAAAATCGAGTCAATCTGACAAATTAAACAAACAGACATTATGATTTACCTACAGACTGTGTGAAGAAAAAATAATAATTAAAAAAACTGTGTAGAAAAAAGAATTTTAAATATTGACATGACTTTTAAATAGTTTATTATTATTATTATTATTATTATTTCTTTCCTTTTCTCTCTAGATTTTATTAATCATCTTTCTTCTTTCCTTCTTCACCATTTAATTTCCTCCATCTAATCTCCATTCCACCACAAAACAGGGTCATAAAATCTCCTGACTAATAAAGAAAAATGAGATCGCTATATCAATTTAACAATATTTTGCACTTGATTTGAGGATTATAAAAAGTTAAGATCTTTGTAAAAATTGATCTGGCCCGTCCAACAACCATAACCATTTATGTTCAAAGTTTCATAAACAAAAATACGAAAATACAAGTTTGACACGCTCACACCCCCCAGACTTCATGACCAAAACGATGATATTTGTTGGAGAGGACGATGTTTTGGTAACCCTGTGCAAAACCCAGACTTCATCACCAAATACACAAAATTTCATATATGGTTTTAGATTTTTGTAGAGAAGTAAATATGAATTGGGTTTGTATTTTGGGTTTATAAGAAGTATAAAAACATAGGTTCTTCTACTGAAGTATTAATACCTCGGGTTCTTCATTGTGCTAATTTCGTCTACAAAAATTAGGGCTTTTGTTAGGGTTTACTTTCTTCTTGTGATTAGATCCGATTCCATGGCCGCCTCTTTCTTCCATACCTGTGAGCTGCGCTTTGAAATCGAGCAGCCATAGATGGTAATCCAGATCTGATATAAGCTAACTCTAAGCAATGTTCTAGAAGGCGCTAGGCAGGCGGCTGGCCGTGGGCCTTGCGCCTAGGGGGCCTAGGCGAGATTTTTTATTTTAAGCCAAATTTAATATTTTATCTTACATTTATCAAAACAAAACAATAATATAATGCAAAAAAATAAAAATAATAAAAGTCTTTGCTTAAAGTTCAAACACATATCCATATTGTCAATGTAAAAGTTCAACACAAACATGCAATTGTTCAAAATTCAAACACAAATAAATAATCAAAAATACAAACTAATAGTTCTTATCTCCATATCCCTCTATATCTCTAACTCTTTTCTCCATATCTCTCCAAGATAATGTCTCCATCGGACTCGCACTCGTATAAATGTATCATATTATATAATTTGAAGTTGATACAAGTTCAAAAAATTACAACTATAATAAAATTATCCATTTTGACTTGATCTTGTTCACTTCTTATTGTAATTTGATATGCTACAACCTGCATTATGAATATGGTAAATCATTAGAAAAATAAATATATTAAGATCTAGTTTGGATAGGTATTAAAATAAAAAAAATCTCTCCGCCTAGGCCTTGCTTAATTTTCTAGAGGAATTTTTTCGTCGCCTTGGGCCTAGGCGAGGCGTCAGGGAGGGCCAAGCGCCTAGGCGGCCTCCTAGGCCGTTTTTTAGAACACCGAATCTAAGTAAAAGTTAAATAAAGTTTAAATAAGTTAAATGGAAGGAAGAAAATAAACAATTGAAAAAGGAAATTTATAGAAGAAAATGAGGTGGCAACTTTAATCACTCTCATTGGTCACATAATTTCTATTTTAATTTTCTTAATTTTTTCACACAGCCATGTAGGTAAATAATAAACGTCCGCTAGATTAATTTAACAGAATGACCTAATTTATATTTTTAATTAGTTGAGTTGGGTAATTGAAAAAATTAAAAGTTTAGCGGTTTAATGCACAAAACGTGCCAACTATAGTCGGATGACTGTTATTTTTTCCAATTTTTTTTAAAAAAATCAATTTTGGTGATCTTTCTTCTTGCTCAAATTGACTTTACAAGTGAATAATGATGCATATACTTATCTTCCTTTCAGACCAAGGGACCTATCACTTAAGTTTATCTCAAGGACCACAGTTTTGTTGATTATATTTTTAGTCCCTTTTATTAGGGCTTCGACTTGACCTTTATGAGTCTGGGTTTACTGGAGGACTTCAGAAATGGCTTTTCCTTGTGGGAGAGTTTGTTTTCCACTTCCAGGCAATTACTGCTTCTGAGTTTTTTGCTTTTGGGGATTTTATATATTATTTATATCCCAATTTCTGATTCAGTAGAATATCTATACTATCTTTGATCTGAAGGCGTTTGCTTTTGATGAAATGTACGCCTTTAAAATATTTGATCATGTCATTTGTTAGTACATTTTCCCTTCTTTCTCTATCTATTGTGTAATTTATTGATCTTATTAAAAGCTATTGCTGGTCTTTCCTTGATTATATAACACAATTATTGGGTCTTCTGAAATGAATAATATGTTGATCCATCATATTAATGCTCTCTACGACTCTACTTTTCTTCCCAATCCTGTTCTTTCACGTGCCGTTGCAGTTTTAGAGGTGGTTTTTTGTTACCAGATGTTATGCAGATTCACTTATTGGTGTCTAAGTTGAGATATCTTTCTCATTATTGTTTTAAATCTTTGGAGAACTTCAATCCTTGCTTCAACTTGACATAAGAATTTTTATCCATTAGGACTTGCAATTTGAAGTTTATATGTGGAAACTTTAGTTAATATGCTGTTTAAACTTTAAATTTTTTGGGTTTAGTGGGATATTGACAATTTGTAGTAAAGGTCTTTATGACACAATCAATGATTCTCTTCATTCTCAATTAGGCCTTACTCTTATAGTTTCTTTAGGGGTTATTAATTCGTTATTAGCTCAACAGCTACTCTTAACCTGGTTGTGCATTTATAGCACAAGACTCCCCGGATGTGGAACATCATTTTGAGATCTTTGGACATATTTGAGGGATCATTATAAACACTAGTATTCTATCCCGTGCGAAGCACGGGTATATCTAGTCTATAATTTTTGGATCCCTAAGAGGTCCTTTCAAGCCATTGTTTAAGGAAGCTTCCACTAAATAATTGTTACAAAAACTTTAAACGTTTAAAGTACAATCGATTCAATCCAATTAAACCCCGAAGTAGTTTATGCTTCTTAAAACAAAACTTAAACTAAAGTCAATTTCTTTGTTTACAATTTGTACATATATATATGGTAACATGAGAATGTTGTGTCATTTTATACTATTGTAACTACAGAAGTGACTTTTTATGAAACAACTAAAACTCTCAAATAGGACCTTTTGTGAAACGGGGGAGTAACAATCAACCCGAAAAATAGGTTCAAACATTGAGAATACTAAAAAAATAATGAAAAACAATGTAGAGATACCTTGTTTTAGATCAAAATAGCCTCATGCTATTCTGATGTCTCAACAAAAAAAGGGTAATAAATATTGAAAAGGATCTAACATATTTAAGAAAGAACTTAATCAAAGTCTCCCAAATTGAACCCATTGAAACATTGAATTTTACAAAAAAAATTATAGATATTTATGTAATGTACGAGAGAGAGATAATAGCTTTGCAAGTGATAACTTGCAATCACGCTACAATTGTAATTTCCTTCATTTGGCAATTGAAGCCTCCAACTATATCACAATTACATATAAAATGAGAAAATGAAGTTAGTGAGATAGGATGGAGATGTTTATATACTACATACATATATATATATATATATATACATACATACATATATATATATATAGGGGTTCCACAGCAACCGGTTGGTGTGGAGCAACCCCTTTTTTGGCATGTTGATTATTATTTTATTTTTTTTGCTACAGCCGAAATTTCAATAGGCCAAAAAAAGGGTTACTCCACAGCAACCGGTTGTTGTGGATGAAATCTCATACATATATATATATATATATATATATATATATATATATATATATATATATATATATATATATATATATAACAAGGATCAAGAGCATTCTCCTTAAATAGCATTCCTTCTTAAATAGTACTCATTTATTAAAACTACGTCGTTTTGGAGTCTTTTTTAAAAAATAAGTGGGGCCGTGAGTGACATTTTTGTAAATAAAAGGAAAGCAAGTGGGACCACTCTCTTTTAAAAGACTCCAAAACGACGTAGTTTTAATAAAGGAGTGCTATTTAAGGAGGAATGTTATTTAAGGAGAATGCTCTTGATCCTTGCTCTATATGTATATATAAATTCATAGACCCATATATGTGACTTTCACCTATAAAATTTAAGAAGTGTAAGAATCTTTTTAGAGAAGAGGATGAAGAGATTCGTTGTTTGATATTCTTATTAATTTCTTGGGTTTTATCTGAAATTGTAATAGATCTCAGATATGGGTTAGTGCCCCTCCGATTTTTGCTTTCTTAAATTGATCTATGGAAGGAGAAAGTAACTGATTGTACAAATCAATAAGTAATTGTTTGATTGTTTCTAAGTTTGCTTTGAATATATACGGAAGGACAAAGTAACTGATTGGCGAATTCACTCTTCATTAGCCATTGATAAATGAGGCGAGAGTGAGAGACTTATCAGTTATGACCCGAACCCGGACGAAATCTGGCAGAAACGAAAGTGTTTTATATTCTTTAGTTGATATGGCCAATAATACATTACAGTATTCATCGTGATGTGTTTTTCTCATCGAGTTATATTTTGATATTTCAGTCCAGAGCAGAATGAAGATAATTAATGACTGTGTCAAAGAAGTTTTGTAATGCTGGGTTTTGATCATCCACCGTTGTGGATGTTGTGATTGGGTATCTTTATTTTTATTTTTTTTGTTTCTTGTTTTTTCTAGGTAAGTATATTTTTGGGATCTGGTGTTGGTTCATGTGACAATTTGGAAAAAAATAATTTCCTAGAATCTTAAAATAATATACTTTCCAATAAGCTTAAAATTATTTGATTTTTTACTGTTTTAAATTATGCTTAATTGAATAATGGCAGCATTTCTTTTGGACCATTTTTATTTTAGTTTCTGCCCTATGCTTTACCAGAGCGTTTAACTGAAATTCAGTTTGTAGCTTCCAAAGCCATCCCATATTAGAGTGGGGAACTGGGAGGCTGCTGTTTTATCAAAGGCACAACTCCAGTATGCCGCAACAGATGCTTTTGCTTCTTGGTACATATATGAGGTAAATCAGTCACAATTAGGGCAAATTGTAAAATTGTCCTGTCATGTTGGTACTGAATTGTAGTATAGACGCTAATGTTTCAATTTTTACAATGTTTGCAAAACTGTCCCCTCTGACCAATTTTGGTCAAAATAAGTCAATCATGTGTATATTGTTTATAGGGTAAAATAGTCCATTTATATGGACTGTTTTACCCCTCTTTTTGGAGGGAATATATTCATTGTAGAAATTGACTATTTTACCCCTTAAACGACTATTTTACCCCTTAAACGCCACATGATATGCATATGATTGACTTATTTTGATCAAAATTAGTTAGTTTTGCAACAAAATGATAATATTAGTTATGAAATTACAGAAATTGAAACATTAGCGTCTGTATTGCAATTCAGTGTCAACGTGATGGGACAATTTTGCATTTCTATCAAATTTAACTGACTTGAGAAGATTGGTTTTGGGTAAAATAATCTTCATCTTGTTGTCTCTATAGGCCCTGAAGAAACTTCCAGATCCTGTTGATAGCAAAAGTGAGAAGCCGAAGAGCGTGGCACAACAACAATCTTTACCAGATGATGGATAAGATGTATGTAAAATCCCAACTAGCAGCTAAAAGCACGTTGTCCATTGCTGTTTTTATGAAGATGAGTTCAGTTAAATTGTTGAATCCCCAAATTCTTCAATTACTCTTTGTAGAACATCTGTTTGTTAAATTAATGTTCCATTGTTATGCGACTGTATAATCTTCTGGTAATAGCTGAGAAAGTTGGCCACAGATTTCTGGGCTGTTCTTAGGAGTCAACTTTGTAATTCCCAGGCCATTACAAACTGATATATTTTTCATTTCAAAACTTTGTTCTAATAATTGATATTACTGTACTTTTCATCTTATCCTCTCTTTTTTTTTTTAGTAAAAAATAAAATAAATCCTTCTTGTGTGTTTACTAGCAAAAATAAATCCTGCTTCAAATGAGATTTTAGGTGCTTGCTTAAACACATTTGCATGATAGTGCTAGATCCTACGGCGACGGTTTTCACTGTCGTTATACATCTATAGCGACATTTTTTATGTGAAAATATAAAAAAAGTATCGACTGTCGTGTTAGAACTAATTCAAAGATAAGAAAGTGTTTGTTGTTTTCTATTTTTTTGGTACTTAAACAATTATAGTGCAGTAAATCTAGAGATATATTTGAATCATAGAGGCCTAGGGGAGACTTGGAAGGGGTGAGGAGAGAAATATAAGGGAAACATACCTTAATCTTCTTAAGCTAAGCACGTCACATAATAGCAAAAGAGGCATCCACCACTAAGTTATCACCTAACATAAAAAAACAAAAGTGTTTAAAAGTATTAAACTGGTAAAAATAAATATAAATAATTGAAATTCATGTGTCATTGCAAACAAGCATAATGTTAGATTACCATATTTATTCCCTAATATTTTTTGGACATGAAAAAAAAAACTCTAGCTTATGTGAAAGGGAAATTAAAAATTGTGAGTTTTAACTTTTCTTTGTTTTGTATTCTTTTTTTTTAAAAAAATATTTGTTTTATTTTCTTAAAATTTTATTTTGCTGATCTAATGCTCATAGTAACAAGTCTACATGTGGATTAATCCCAAACTAAGATAGTGGCATCCCATGAAACCATGTGAGTTTGCTTGGCTTAAAGACCAAAGACACTTTAGTGTTGAGGGAAATATGGAGATTGTGACATACAGGTGAGAAATCTTTATTTGCATGTGCCAAGTGGGCCTTAAATTGTGACACTCCAAACATTTTATTTCGATTGATTTTGTGTTCAGCCGACTGTGCTACATATATCTATTAAATGAAAATTAGACTTTCAACTCATTTATATTTTAAATGCAAGTTGTTAATTTGAAATGTGGGACTTCATTTGATCCAATGGTTCAATTATCAAGTACATCTAGATACACTATTTAATTGTCATAATTAAAAGTTTAATCTCTCCATGGCCCCCATGATTAATGAGTTTTGATCCACATAATTTTAAAGACAAATCTTTAGTTTCTGACTGTTATATCATCATTTACAGTGTGCAAGTACTCAGAATGTTTCAACATAAATTCTGTGAAATTAACCAGTGTAAATCTGCTCATGTTTCCAAATTAAAGATAAAATATTACTTTTCAGTCTATTTCAAAATTATAGATATTTTCATTTGTCATTATTTTGGAGTTAAATTTTGATACATTGACATTGTATATCTGAGACACGTAAATAAAATAAGAACAATGAAGTCCACATAAGTACTTCATTCTTGACACCGCTTGTGTATATAATGCCAGTCCATAAATTTTAATTATATTTTTAGTACGTGCTATTAGGGGTGCTCATCGACAAAAAATCGAACCGGTGTCAAAAATACCAAACTGATACCGACTCAAAATTACCGGAAAAATAAGAACCGGAACCGGTACCGAATTATCGGTTTCGGTACTGGTTCGGTACAAAATCGGTACCGGTTTTTCGGTTCGTTTTCGGTTATACAGCATGATAACATATATAATTATTAATAATAATTAAATAATTTTTTTATATATTAACAATTTTTTTAAAAACTAAGAAATCATTAAATATTAATAATAATTAATATATAAAATAAAACTACAAAACATTATTAATATATAAATTTTTTTTAAATAAAACTACTATTATATAGAAATTATTAATATATAAAAAAAATTATTTAATATATAAAACTACAAAACATTAACTATTCATTATTAAATTTCGGTTTTACCGATTTCAAAAAGTTACTTACCGCTACCGGTACTGAAAAGTGTTAAAAAACCGAAAAATGGGTACTGAAAAAAAATGATGCTACTGATTTCGGTACCAACCGGTTCGATAAAAAATCGATTTTTTTGAGCACCCCTATGTGCGACACCAATACTGTTAAATTCTTAGTTAATATTGATATATTTGAAATTATAAAATTGTTTTTAAAATTTTATTATTTTTAATTTTGTAACATAGGGAGTAATTAGCTTTGTCTTCACCAATAAAGATGAAGAGGCTTAGAAAGTTGGAATGCTTTCCAATTGGTCTCTGACGACAATATTTGTGCGTGTTAGAGAGATATGTATACTATGGATGGATGGTTGGTGAGTGAGCGTTCACAATTGTCGTTTTGAATGGGAGGATGATGGAGCTCATAAAACCACCTACCTAGGAAATTAAAGTCAAAATGATGGACATAATTTTATTCATCTAATCACTCCAAGTGGGACTAATATATTAATTAATTAACATACTGTGGGTCCATGTGCAAAATTAGAGTTCACATGATCTAATTGAATTAAATGCACAATTAAGATTCCACGGCCTCATTAAATGTGCAAATTGGGGTTCGCATAACTAAATTTAATAAAGACGAAAAAGTCAGAAATAAATGTGCTAGACCCGGGAGAAGCCTCCACGCGTCCCGAGGCAGAAGACTCGTGGAGGCGGCTCGTTTTGGGAATTGATTGAGGGATTGGATTGGTGGCTAGAAGGACAGGACAATATGGGCATTATTCTAATGACTAAAGGGTATTTTCAGAAATTCCCTGAAGGCATGTGCCTTGCACATGACTACTTTCCAGAAAACCCTATAAATACCCCTTCCATTCCATTGAGAAGGGGACTTCTCTTCAGATTCAAGACTTGAACGTTTGGAAGATCAAAGGGACCCTTTTGGTGACTTAAAGGCTTGGAGATTCCACCTAAAAGCACTAAAGGGGTTTGAACATTCTCTTAACCCGAAGGACTCAAGAAGGCTCTTGAAATCTCTGCTAACCTAACACGGTTCTCGGATTCTAGGGGTTCTGCCACGCGTTGTTGGAGTAATCGCCCACCTGTCGTTTTCCCCTCTTCAATCAACCAATCAATTCCGTGCTCTTTATGGATTTCTCTCCTCCTCAGCCAACACGAAACCCTAAACAAGCAAGGTGCAATTTCCTTGTCCACATTTATTTGGCGACTCTGCTGGGGAGGTGTAGAATTCGTGAAGGGTATGCCCACAACTCGAAGTGGGAGAACAATAGGAAGAGCTTCACCAATAAACAGCATTACCTCACCGAGTCCAGTTCCAAGGCAAGCAAGTCAATCTTTCCAAGGCGTGAATCTAAATCTTAATCAACCCATCCTTGAAGACGCATCAGAAGGAAGTTCAACATCACCATACATGGCTGAGCAACAACCAGAGAATGCCAGGTAGACAGACGCAAGAAGGCTAATCGAGGAAGAAAGAGGAGAGCATGCAAATGCTGCGCAACTGGAGATGCTCAAGGCGTTGAAGGAAGCACGAGAAGAACAAGGGATGATGATGGCTATGATGCTGGAGATGCAGAGGAAGCAAGAGGAAATGGAAAGTTTCCGCCAGTAGTTGATGCAGATTCCCGCTTTCAAGTCCATGTTCCCAGGCGATTCACAAGGAGAACTGGCAGGAGTGGGGGGACAACAATAACGATAGCAACAATAAGGAAAATCAAATAGCACCTCCATTGAGGGAGAATCAATCCGTCCCAATCGTCCACTTGGAACCTCAGAACAGTGGTGACGCACCACAACCCAGATTGGAAGTCATCCAACCTAAGACAAACATCATTTCGACCACTATCCCCGTATTTTCACATGTGCAGATACCAACCATCCCATTTCTCGTTCAACGAACCATCACACAAGCATAACCGATGCAAAATTTACATGATGCCAGTGTACATCAGCCAATTTATGTACCACAGAGAGTCCATACCACGAGCCAATATGCGACAAAGGATGATATGATCGATGTGATCAATTAACTTCCCAGACAGACATCCCGACCTTTGGAGTTAGACTTTACTCCACCTTACCCGACATATAATTAGAGACAACCCTACCCATCAGGGTATATCGAGCATCCCCCGCAATTTCCAAAATACAATGGAGAAAAAGGAAATGCCAGGGAACACATTGCGAGGTTCGTGGAGTCAATGTCTCCGTGGTTAGGATATGATGAAAGGAACAATCACAATTTTTTGATGAGGGAATTCAACAAGACTTTGACGGATAATGCCTTCAGTTGGTACTACAACTTGGAGAAGGGATCAGTCCATGATTGGGATAATCTAAAATTGCAATTTTTAAAGAAATTTTTCTATGTGCAGAAACAAGTAACCATCGTAGAGCTCATGCGATTTAAGCAGAAGCCAAACGAGGAGCTGTCAGATTACGTGGATAGGTTCAGGGCCCAAACACAGAAGTGTGTAGAACCAATTGAAGAAAAGAACTTGGTTAACATATGCAACAATGGTGCTTTAAACTCCTTTAAGCCCCACCTCATTACCAGGGCGTGTGATTCATTTGCGACCCTCTCATCTTTTGCACAAGACTTGGGGGGAATTATGACATTCCCCACCAGTCATGCGATCGATACATAGAAGAACAAGAGGACAACAATTGTGGCTTTGGTGGATTTTCAGTCAAAACCACAAGGTGGCAAGAAGGAGAAGAATGAAAAATTTGAACAAAACGGAGAAAAGCATGGGGACAAATATACTAGAATGCCAATTCCGGAGGCTATCACATGCAGCGAGAAGGCGTTCAGGAGCCTGTACGAACAATGGGTCGAGCACGGAGTGGTGAAACCTCCAAGGCCCCGGTCGGTTGTAATGGAAGAAATGAAAAGAAGATCAGACTTCTGTGTATACCACCAATACGCAGGGCATTCCACTATGGACTATTACAGTCTGCAGAGGATATACCATGAGAAACTGGTGGCCGGGGAGATTGAACTAGGAGAAGAAACGTGCAACACAATCACCCATGGTGCAGCCCCGGAAGTCAAGAACTCAAATACTGGCTCTACGTACCATCAAACAAACTATGAACTACAGATGAATTAAAAATCCACCCAAGATGGTGGTCCACCAAAAATGGTGGTTTAAGTCCTCAAGAATATCCCTTGCCAAGTAAATTGGATGACCAAGGGAGGAGGCACAAGAATTGACGACTAAAAAAAAATCCACCCAAGATGGTGGTCCACTCTAAACGGTGGTCAAGTCCTCGTAGACTGCACTTGCCAAGAAATTAGATGACCCAAGTGACGAGGCACCCGATTTCAAGTCCTCGTAGACTGCACTTGCCAAGAAATTAGACGACCCAAGTGACGAGGCAACCGATTTCAAGTCCTCGTAGACTGCACTTGCCAAGATATTGGATGACCCAAGTGACGAGGCACCCGATTTTAAATCTTCGTAGACTGCACTTGCCAAAATATTGGACGACCCAAGTGACGAGGCACCCATTTTCAAGTCCTCGTAGACTGCACTTGCCAAGAAATTGGACGACCCAAGCGATGAGGCACCCGAGTGTTACACTTTATCATTAAAAGTGAATGATGCACCTGAGTATAAGCCCTCAACCCCGAAAAAGTTACACTTTATCTCTAAAAGTGGTGAACGTTATTCTTTCACCGACAAAAGCAAGATTTATTATATGAAATGTTATGCTTTTCGTTAAAAGTAATTTTATTATCAATAAATTGACTTTCACTTATACTTGAACATTTTTCTTAAATTTCTTTAAAAAAGAAAAAAAAGTATAGATTCAAGTGTTAGTTTGTATGAGATAAATGTACATAATTTTCTGATACAGGAAATAAAAAGAACTACGAAAGTTCATGATCCAAAGGACATGACATGTCGAATTGAAGATAGAGGAATACCTAAAGCTTGGTCTTTGAGGCTATCAACAGGTCTTCAAGGCTCTCAACAGGTCTTCGAGGCTATCAGTAGATCTTCAAAGCTATTATCAGGTCTTCGATGCTATCAGGTCGTCAAAGCTATTAGCAGGTCTTCGATGCTATTAGCAGGTCTTCGAGGCTATCAGGTCTTCGAAGCTATCAGGCTTTCAAGGCTTTCAGGCCTTCAAGAAATATTTGGTTCTCAATGACTTCTTGATTCCAAACAAAAGGAAAATTTTAAGAGATGAGGTTCCCTCTTCTAGGACTTTTATTTTCGAGGATTGCAAAACATCAAGCCCCGCGAAGTGTTCAGACACTAGAATCAAGACTTCAACACTTACAATATTTTGCGCGATCATCTCACCAAAGACGTGACTCACGCGCAGGGGGCAAATACTAACCGATAGATGGCATAGACATCTTCCAGAGTAAAGGTGCATTCACCCCAAGCAGTGATGAATATGTAGATAGAAGAACACCATGGTCCTATTGGATACGAATGTTCCTACATAGCTGGATGCAAGAAGAATGTCAGCTATCCACATAATCAACATTCCCAAGTAGGTAGTCGATCCAATGTTGCTATTCTTGAATATGGGTAGATGAATCAGACAAGAAGTCATCCCAACTTCCACAAGCCGTTGGATATAGAATCAAGTCTTCCTTCTAGGATGGAGAAAAAGTTGTACGGGCATAAGTTTGGACTTGCTTCCAAAAGACGACGAAAAGGCCAAAGGAGGGGAGCCCTTTCCCAATCAATGAGAAACAGGGCCTCCTTGGTTGTTCTCAAGCCTGCAGAATGTTCAACAGGCCGTTGGATATAAAATCAAGCCTTCCTTCTATGATGGAGAAAAAGTTGTACGGGCATAAGTTTGGACTTGCTTCCAAAAGACGACGAAAAGACCGAAGGAGGGGAGCCCTTTCCCAATCAATGAAAAACGGGGCCTCCTTGGTTGTCCAAGAGTAAAGCTTCAAAACACCTGAAAAGGAGAAGAAACAATGTCAGAAAGATTGGGGAGTCCTGAAAAAAAAAGAAAAAAAATTGTAAGGTTCAGCCCCCTAAGGGTTTGGCCACCTAGGGTTCGGCCATTATGAATCTGTAGGGCTCCTCGCTAGCTTCGTTTTGATATATTATGGGCCCCGAAACTCTAAACTAGTCAAAAGTTATAATCAAAATAGTAGTTGATCCTCCAAAACCCCCCTAGGGTTCGCCCCCCTAGGGTTCGGACATAATGACTTTGTAGGGCTCCTCGTTAGCTTCGTTTTGATATATTATGGGTCCCGAAACTCCAAACGAGTCAAAAGTTATGATCAAAATAATAGTTGATCTTCCAAAACCCCCCTAGGGTTCGGCCCCCTAGGGTTCGGTCATGATGACTTTGTAGGGATCCTCGCTAGCTTCGTTTTGATATATTGTGGGCTCCGAAACTCCAAACGAGTGAAAAATTATGATCAAAATAGTAGTTGTTCCTCCAAAAAACTTCATTTTTTCATTTAAACTTCATTTTTCTCATAGGGTTCGGCCATGTTTCCTTAGGCCGCCTAGGGTTCGACCATGTTGGATTTGTAGGGCTCCTCTCTAGCTTTGTTTTGATATATTATTGGTCCCGAAACTCCAAATGAGTGAAAAGTTATGATCAAAATAGTAGTTGATCCTCCAAAAACTTCGTTTTTTCCATTTAAACTTCATTTTTCCCATAGGGTTCAGCCATATTGCCTTAGTCCACCTAGGGTTCGGCCATGTTGGCTTGGGAGATGCATACATATGAATACATGTATAGCCCCAAAGTATGCTTGCAACGAAAAAGGAAGCGATCACTCTTTTTCCATTAAGGGAATGATTCAAGCTGATTTCCAAAAAGATAAGTATCTTTGAATTTATTTCTAAATGGAAACATATAAAAATATTATTTCCTAAATATAGAATAGATTTGATTTTTGATTTTATTCCCAACAAAGGGAAAATTCGAAATATATGTTTGATTTTTCTTCTTAATGATAATAAGGAAGGGTCTTATCTTCAAAATCAAATATAAAGAAGATTTAATTTTATTCCTAACAAAGGGTAATTTTCAAAAATGGATTATTTATATATATATAGATGATAATATATATAAATAAATAAATAAATAAAATCTTTTTCTTTTAAATAAAGAAAGATTTGATCTTATTTCCAAAATAAAATTAAGATTTGATCTTATTTTTAAAATAAAATTATGATTTGATCATCTTTCCAAAATAAAATTTATTTTTGATTTTATTTCTAAAATAAAATTATGATTTGATTTCATTTGGTAAAAGGGAAAGATTTGGTTTACGAAAAGAAGGATTTTATTAAATTAAATTTTATTTGGTAATATTTGATGATTTTCCTTGTCTTAATTTCTAGGAAAAAATAAGGAAGCAAATATTGGGCAAACTATGAAAAGATTTTCAGAAGATTTTTCAGTATGGAAGTATTCTTGCGCGATCGTCTATTTGGGAATGCGACTCTCGTGCAGGGGCAAATGTGGGCCCATGTGCAAAATTAGGGTTCACATGACCTAATTGAATTAAATTCATAATTAGGGTTCTACGGCCTCATTAAATGTGCAAATTGAGGTTCGCATAACCAAATTTAATAAAGACGGAAAAGTCATAAATAAATGTGCTAGACCCTGGAGAAGCCTCCACGCGTCCCGAGGCAGAAGACTTGTGGAGGCGGCTCGTTTTGGGAATTGATTGAGGGATTGGATTGGTGGCTAGAAGGACAGGGCAATATGGACATTATTCTAATGACTAAAGGGTATTTTTAGAAATTCCCTGAAGGCATGTGCCTTGCACATGACTACTTTCCAGAAAACCCTATAAATACCCTTTCCATTCCATTGAGAAGGACACTTCTCTTCAGATTCAAGACTTGAATGTTTGGAAGATCAAAGGGACCCTTTTGGTGACTTAAAGGCTTGGAGATTCCACCTAAAAGCACTAAAGGGGTTTGAACATTCTCTTAACCCGAATGACTCAAGAAGGCTCTTGGAATCTCTGCTAACCTAACACGGTTCTCGGATTTTAGGGGTTCTGCCACGCGTTGTTGGAGTAATCGCCCACCTGTCGTGTTCTCCTCTTCAATCAACCAATCAATTCCGTTCTCTTTATGGATTTCTCTCCTCCTCAGCCAACACGAAACCCTAAACAAGCAAGGTGCGATTTTCTTGCCCACACATACCAACAAGACTTGTTCACTAATTAATTTGTGCTTATGATCATACTTGTGAGATGATACTTCTCAATTGTGATTTTTAGTTGCTTATATATTCAACTGTTATGATCACATCACATACACATACAACAGAAAAAAATCAACATAAAAAATTTACGTGGTTCTCCAAAATTGGGTACGTCTACGAGAGAAGAGAGAGAACCTGTTTTATTTATGATCTGAGTACATATGGTTTTTATAATAAAAATTAAAATATGTATAATCGTTACTTCTATTCCAACCCTAATTTGTATTATAACCTGACTATCCATAATGTCTTTGTAACATCGTACCATACTCCACACATCTCCTAAACCTTCGGTCCAACCCGAACAAGTAAAATTGCGATGGCTCAGTACCTCGTTCCGCTTCGTTCGACACTGACCTTTTACAAGAATTTCTCAATACCTCTCATACATTCTATATGAGCCACAAGTTCTACCATGAACCATAACCTAAAACAAAAACTCGCGAGTTTGCCAATCAATTAATTTAGGACTCATTAAAAGTGATGTAAAGTATAATACGAGAAAAATAAGCAGGAAGAAAGACTTGCGATACGATATACAAACTAATGAGGTTGGAATAAATGTTTATAAATGTTTGGATTCACTTTTGCAGCCAACTTTTGTCACTTATTATGAATTTATTTTTTTCAAGTCCAAATTTAAATTAGCCTAACCTATGTGAAAATTATCTAGAAATTTTGGATTCATATTTATCCCTATAAGCTAAGTTAAATGCCATTGAACTACACTACTTCGATAGTGTTACTAATAGTACAAAACATGTTTCACTGGCACAAACATGAAAAGTCAGACAATGGCTCCAAAAAAACAATATACTGACACCACTCTTTTGTTTTTCTTTTTTTTTGATCCGGAAAATCACATAAAGTGATTTCCGAAAGCAGTGGGTTACTATACTAGCTCATATCTTGTGTGCCAAGGCTTTTTTTTTTAAAGTTTTTGGGGGATGTTAATTTTTTTTTCAAGCTTCGTAATTTAATACTACGAAGGGAACTTGTATTAGGAGGAATATTTTGGATATTTGTCCAGTCTACAATATTAAATTATGAAATATTAGAAATTAAACTGCGAACGGAACTCTATTTAACCGTTTGATTAAAGGATGGACGCTAACGATATATTGTAAGCATTGGCGAAACTATGGTAAAAATGTGCGGTCAATTGACCCCACTCAATTTTTGAAATCACTTAAAAAAAAAATTTACCCCACTCAATTTTTTACCCCACTTAGATTTTTTTTAATTAGAGATATTCAAGCGGCCAAGCCTCAGCCCTAAATCTCATACATCAATATATGTTCAGCACTTCAACCACAAAACAGAGAGAGAATGAACAAAGCCAAATCGCAAAAGGCAAAAGCCAAACCGTGAACCATCAAAAGCCTTTCGCGAGTGGTCGGAGTGGGTAGTGGTGACTGGCGAGCCGCGAGTGTGCAGCCTTGTGCCCTTGCAGGTAACAAAAATTACTCTTTCTTCAATTTCTCCTACCTCAGTTTTGTTTTCAGAAATCAATTGTAATTTCCCCCTTTTGTTAGTATTATTAAATTGGATATTTGGATGCATTTGTCCTTTTTTTTAGCAAAAGTTGAGTTCATTAAATTGGCACAACTTTGTTTTTTGTTGTAATTAAGTTCATAATATCTTTAATTCTTTAAACAATCAATATGGACAAATTTGTATTCAGAAAAGCTTCTGCATTTGAAGAATCATGGTCTAATAAAAATCAGAAAAAGGATGATGAAAAAGTAAATTTGGAAAATCTTGAAGCAGACCCCGAATTGTGAAAGAAAATATCAAAGTATCATCCTAATATTCAAGATGAATTAAGAAGAGCATTCATGCTAAAGGGTCCTTGTTAGCCTCTCAAACATAACTTCCCGTAAACTCGAATTGGGGGATTATTACGTAGATTTAATCCTTCTTGGTTTAAAGAATATGAAAATTGGTTGGAGTATAGTGTAAGACCTCAACTTTTATGAATAAAGAATAATTTTCTCGAAATATATTTTTGAATATTATGGTGTGGATTTGATATAATGTTATAGTTGTGGGTAATATTTACAAATTTTACAAAGTAAGCAAGTGGTTATATAATATTCGATTGGTCGGGGAATATTTGTTTTAACATGGAATATTCGCACGACGGCACAATCATTGGTGGACCCCACAACGGAAGTATTGTCGTAGATAGAAAACGACATAAATATCTTTTTATAAAAATAACGAAGGAAGTTTTACCGTTAAACTGTTGAACTACCCGGTAGTAAAAGTACAACAATACGCGTGGTTGCATAGTAGCACACGGTATTGATTATTGATGCTTACGAGAGAAGTCACTCAGTTATACTCAATTATTGCTACAGTAATTGATGCATCATATCTCTCATATTATTGATTCGATTATTGTCACAGTATCATCTGCATTATATAATATATTATTAAATCAATAATTGAGACGACAAAGTTATTCATATTATTAAATTGCAATATTTACAATGTCTAGAAGTTCTGTCAAGGAAAGGTTTGATTATCTAATTACCCGCCAATAAGGAGAAATCCTTATCGGAAAGCCCCCTCTTTCCTGGGAACGACCTGATTGTTAAATATTGTGAGTTATAATATTAATGATGAATAAGTTCGTGTTGATTAAAGATGAAATTGATAGTTCTATTGTGTTGGAATTATTAGTGTTAGTGGAAATCGAAATTTATTTCGATATTAATTGATGTTTGGAAGTTATACTGACCAGTCAGGTAATTAATCAGATAAATGAGCAATTAATTACTATTAATTCACATGATTATAACTATTTGTTCACATGTGTGTATTATTGATTCACATTCTTGTACTATTAGGGGAGTTGGTGCAAGATTGATAATACTTGCATGACTAAGTTAAAAAATAGAGGTATAGATGGAGGTACTATACTGTAATTCGTATTTTCACATGATTATAATTATTGATTCACATGATTGAACTATTGATTCACATTATTTACTATTAGGGGAGGTGGTGCAAGTTTGATAATACTTGCAGGACTAAATTAAAAAAGAAAGAAAAGTTAAAGGTATTGTACTGTAATATTTCGAGCCCCAAAACGTGTAATTATCAAAACTATATTTTCCTATAGATAGAAGCTCATTCTTCCTTCATTTCTCACCAATTCACTAAAGCTATAGAGTAATTATTATAGAGAGAAATTATAGAGAGAAAGAAAAAGAGAAGTCTGCTACCTCTCTACTCCAGTATCCAGTTTCTTTCTAAGGTAAGGGGTATTATTTCTTTCATATTCATGAAGAGAGCTTATGTTATTCCATTCTTTATTATTAAGTTGGAATAACCTGTCTATACGAAGTACCGTATACATGGCAAAATTCTTCTGTTATTCCATTCTTTATTATTATGTTGGAATAACCTGTTTATGTAAAGTACCGCATATATGGTGAAATTCTTCTGTTATTCCATTCTTTATTATTCTGTTGGAATATCATGTCTGTGCGGATTACGCTAGACCTGGTTCCATTCTTTATTATTCTATTGGAATATCCTGTCTGTACGGATTACGCTAGACCTGGTTCCATTCTTTATTATCCTGTTGGAATAACCTGTCTGTGCGGTCTACGCATGCATGGTGAATTCTTCTTTTATTCCATTCTTTATTATTCTGTTAGAATATCCTGTCTGTACGGATTACGCATGACCTGGTTACATTCTTTATTATTCTGTTGGAAGAACTTGTCTATGTGGATTATCACATGCATGGTGAATGATCCTTCGTATTCATTCCTTATTAAATTATGAAAATGATCTGTCTACGTGGATTACCGCATGGCGGCTGAAAATCCATTTGCAGTTTCATATATTCTATGATACTCATTTGGTTAAAGTTTTGACTTCTATACTCTATGAAATTAGTAGAATATCCTGGATATTTGCACTTCATCCGGTATCATTTAATGGAAATATTCTTCTGAGCATTCTTAAATTTTACTCCACAAAGCAGTATCATGTTGACAATTTGGACGTAATTAATTTCAAGATAAATTAACTTATAAATCTTTAAAATTTATTCTTGAACTTGTTTTATTGAATTATTATGTCATTGTCATCATCCTCATGCTTATATTGTGATGAAAGTCATCTTTGGCTTACGTGCATAGATGGACTTGGTATGATTATGACCAGGGATTATTCGGTATAATCATAACCTATAATGTTATAAATGATGTGGTAAAAATTCTTATTAGCCTGTAGTGCATTGATGGACAGTTTTCGATATGATTATGACCAGAGATTATTCGGTATAATCATGACCATTGATGATTTAATGAATATCCTTGGCCTGTAGTGCAAGGATGACTCGATGATGTGGTTTATTTATTAAGCTGAGTCTCAGCGATAAAAATTAATGAAAACATTTTAAATCATAGAAGGTAGTAGATATCATGCTCTACTTGACTCTTCTAATGGATTGCTTATTCCGCTGCAGTTAAACTTGATGTCTATTATATTTTATCAGTTTAACATTGTTGAAGACTAATGATAATTTATTCTGTATTATCTTAGTCATAATATTTCTTACTGTGCTAGTTGAGCTCACCCTTTCTTTCACTGTTCCCCTCAGGAAATGAGAACGTAGCCGAGACTAGTCGGGGAACGGAGTGACGGTCCAGATGATAGCATTAGTAGTCCTCACTATTCTGTTAAATAGTGTGACAATAAATGTAATGAGGTCTCCATTGAGTGTGGATATTGTCTAGATGACAATATTCTTATTAAAACTCTTAGATTATGTTTTGTCGTATTTTACACGACTGTTGTATAATTAAGTTGTATTTGAATTTTGTACCATGTATTTGGCGACTCAAGATGAGTGATGTATACCTATTTTGGGGGCGTCACATATAGCATAGCTATTGATGAAGCATTTTGCTTATGTTGCTATCTATTTAGGCCGGACACTGAAAAACAAGTGGGTGGTGATTCTTTCAATACTAACGGCTTCACAACATGGAACAAGAAAGAGATATTTGATAATCATGTTGGAGGGCCTAATAGTGCTCATAACCAAGCTTGGAGTAAATGTCAAGATTTGATGAAACCAAAGCAAAACATTCAAAATATTTTTGTTAAACAATTCGAACAAACGAGACTTGAATTTCGAATTCGCTTAAATGCATCACTTGATTGCATAAGATTTCTTTTGCATCAAGGGTTATCCTTTCGTGGTCATGATGAAGATGAGAATTCAAGTAATAGAGGAAATTTCTTACAGCTTCTATAATTTTTTGCTAATCACAATGAAAGTATCAACAATGTTGTGTTGCAAAATGATCCAAAAAATTTGAAATTGGTGTCGAGTGATATTCAGAAAGGTATTATAAATTTTATTGCAGTAGAAACTACCATTGCTATCATTAGTGATATTGGAGATGATGTGTTTGCAATATTAATTGACGAGTCTCGTGATATTTCAATCAAAGAACATATGGCCATAGCTTTACGCTATGTGGATAGAAAGGAATGTGTTGTTGAACGTTTTGTTGGTAAAGTTCATGTTACTAGCACCACTGCTTCATTGCTTAAAGAAGCAATTGAGACCTTTTTCTCAAGTCACAGACTATGTTTATCAAGAACATGCGAGGTGAATTTAATGGTCTCAAAACCTTAATCATGAATGAGAATCCTTTTGCATTTTATGCCCATTGTTTTGCTCATCAACTCTAATTAACTATTGTAGTTATTTCAAGTAAGCATAAATACATTGCTTGGTTTTTTAACAAGGTTTCTGAGTTGTTAAATGTGGTTGGAGCATCATGCAAGCGTCGAGATAGACTTCGAGAGAAAGAAGCTGCTAGAGTCGGGAAAGCATTGATGAGTAATGAAATTCAAAGTGGGAAAGACTTGCATCAAGAAACTAGTCTTAAACGGGCATGCGACACACGTTGGGGATCACATTATGAGACACTTTTGAACTTGATTCTTATGTTCTCCTCGGTGATTGATGTACTTGAGGAGGTTTCAGATGATGGTTTGGTATACCAACAAAAAGGTATTTCTTTTGGTTTATTAGAGTCATTGCAATCATTTGATTTTGCATTTGATCTAATATTGATGAGAAAGATATTGGGAATTACAAATGAATTATCACAAGCATTGCAAAGAAAGGATTAAGACATTGTAAATGCTATAGAATTAGTTAAAGTGTCTAAGTAACTATTGAAGGTTATGAGAGATGAGGGATGGGAGAAACTACTTGATGAAGTTTGTTTATTTTACAACAAACACAAAATTGACATTATAGATATGAATGCTTTATTCCATGGGAGATCAAGTCGAAAATCTCAAGGTATTACAAATTTTCACCATTATTATGTTGAGATATTTTGTATTGTTTTGGATTGGCAACTTCAAGAATTAAATGATCGTTTTACGGAAGCAAGTACTGACTTGTTTTTATCAGTGTCATGCTTAAATCCTAGTGATTGTTTCGCTATATTTGATAAGGACAAATTGATTCATCTCGCTAGCATTTATTCAAATGATTTTTCTCCAATGGGTCTTATAAAACTTGATAGTCAACTAGATAATTACATTTTTGATATGCGGATAAATCAAGAGTTTTTAGAAGTTCAAGGGATTAGCGGTCTTGCAAGAAAGCTCGTAGGTACGAAGAAACATATTGTATTTTCTTTGGTATATCGGCTTCTAAAGTTGGCATTAATCTTACTTGTTGCGACTGCTACTGTTGAAAGAGCTTTTTCTGCGATGAAGATAATAAAGAGTAGGTTGCACAATTCTATGGCAGATCAACTGATGAATGATTGTTTGATTACATACATCGAGAAAGATGTATTTGATTGCATTGACAATGAAAGTATTATGCAACGATTTCAACGAATGAAAACGCACAGAAGACAATTGTAATTATTATATTCTACTAGTTATTTTTGTGGATAAGCTTGACAGCTACAACAATGACATATTATATTTTTTTGGTTATATATTTGAGTCGCTTTTTGCTACTATAATTATCAATTTTGATTTATTGTTTGATACTTTAATTATTGACCCTACTGCGAACTAATCCTGAGTTCGCCACTGATTGTAAGGATAATCTTAAATTGACAACGAGTTTATGAGCAAGTGAATAAACGAACCATGTTCTTAAAAGGAGTGACTATCATTATTTTCCTCCCTTCCCATATCCCTTCAAAGCCTTTGTATAGATTGGGCGCTAACTAGGGCCGTTCAAATAGTTCGATTTTTTCGATTTATACGGTTTTTGGAACCGGACCGAACCGGCTGGTTCGGTACAAAAAGAATCGGCCTGGTTCTGTACAGAAAAACCGGTACCAATTTTGGTCCGGCATTTTTATGGTTCGGTTTTACCGAATCGGACCAGTATATACCAGTTTTCTAATTTTTTTATTATTAATAATTTAATAATAATAATAACAATAATAAAATAATAATTATAATAATAAAAATAATAATAATATTAGTAATAATAATAATAAAATAATAATAAAAATAATAATTATATTAATTTTCGATAAAAATGGGTACCGAACCTACCGGTCCAACCGGTACCGGTATCAAAATTTGGCCTGGTTCGATACCGATTCGAACCGATTTTTACCGGTTAAACACCCTTAGCGTTAACGCTTGACTAATAAAATAGCAAAGTAAGGCTCTTATGCGAAGCTCGACTCTAGATGTGAAATTTCTTTCTCTAGATATACTTGAAAAAAGTACAAAGGTTCTTACTCGGGGAAACCTTAGGCTTAGGTTAAAATTTTTATTATGCATCATAATAGTACATAATAGTACGTTCAAATCAATGATTTCTTTTCATATGAACAAAAAAAATTAAATATTAAATGAGGTTGAAAATTAAAAAAATATCGTAACGATTTTTTATTTCTATTTTTAGAGAAAGTTGTAAACTTGGCGACCGACATACTGACGTTTTGTGCTATACTTTCCTTTTTTGAGGCAATGTAATTGCCATTAATGCATAAAAGAAGTAGTATTGCTCACAAATTTGCACACTGCCGACATTGCAACATTATGTCAACAAAGTATTAGCCAACCTTCATTATTTTTTTTAATATTTTTTTTGTTAAATCACCTTAATTATTTGGCTGATTAATTGCTTTTTTTTATTCTTTCATTTTTTTTCCCAATTACAAATTTAGAAGAAATCTTATTTTATAACTATTTCATTCATGGAAGTGAAAACTTGGCTAAAGTTACTTAACAAAATTTCATAATTTTGTATAAAAATTATAACTAAAGGTTTTTTTATATAAAACCAAAAGATAAAAAACTTGACCATATGAGATAAAATTACGTCAACTAAGTAACCTTAGTCAACATTGACTAAGACATACCTTAGATTATTATTATATATATATATATATAGGGGTTCCATCCACAGCAACTGGTTGCTGTGGAGCAACCCCTTTTTTGACCTGTTGAAAATTCGGTTGGAGCAAAAAAAAAAAATTCAACATGCCAAAAAAGGATTGCTCCACAACAACCGGTTGCTGTGGATGAAATCTCATATATATATATATATATATATATATATGTGTGTGTGTGTGTGTGTGTGTGTGTGTGTGTGCGCGCGCGCGCGCGCTCGCACTTCATAGAAAGTTTGTGTTATGTTTGATTTAAGATTGGATATATAGTAGACATAATCACACTAAAATTAGATGAAGAACAAAGAATTAAAAGACGATATATGTATCTAGGTTCACCAAATTGTGGCTATACAATCCGTATTTATGTGTCTCACATACTATAATAATTCGCACACCAAATAATATTTTTATAGTAGTTAGAAAATCATAACTGCTATAATATCAAACACATGAGCCTCAAAACATTAGTAAAAATTAAGATCAAACTACTAATAAATTTCTAAACCTAAATACACTTGGCTTTCAAAGGTTCTTGCCCCCTTGCAACCCCGCCCTCTCATCGACGACTACGCTGTCGTATGACAATTGATCGAATCTATAGAAATATAAATCAATCAACACATATTTATTTTAGAGTATAGTAAAATTGAGAAATTAGTTTAATCATATACTGCATTAGACTCGTGACTATGGAATATTTTAAAACAGGGTCGTTCCTGAAATTTTGGTGGCCCAGGCGAAAAATGAAAACGAGATCATTTTCGAAATATTGTCTTCACAAAAAAAAGTAAAAATTAATAAAAAATGTACAAACTGTATCTAAAAAAGTACAAACTGTAAAAATAATTTGATTACAACAAAATATATAAGAAGTTCGACTAAAATAATGACTACAAAAAAATATTTTTAATTTCACACACACACATATATATAAATTAAAAAAATTGGAGCCGTTGATCGAGTGCCCAGAACGATCGACCCTCCCTGTCTGTGATGAGAAACGACACTCTTTTAAAGGGATTAAAGCAGAAATAGTTTAAAAAGATAAAGAAAGAAAAGTGAAACAAATGACAAAGGAGCTCAAGAAGGTGACTCTAAGGTGCTGTTTGTTTACATCTGATTGTCTTTTAATGGACTGCCTCTTGTTCGCTAAGAGGCATAATGCTGTTTTTTTTTGTTACCTCTTAATGCCTCTTAATCGGTAAGACAGAAAATGAAATCTTAATAATTAAGAGTTACCTCTTAATGAATTTTTTTTTGATAATTTTTTTATATAAATATATTCAATAATATTATGCACTCATTTTTATTAAATTGAATATTTAAAATTATTAAATAAAATTTTATCCTTTAAATAGTAAAATAGTGTCATTAAGAGACAACTTACTTTTTAGTTATCAAATAATTTTTTAGGTTTAGGCCTCATAATCATTCAGATGATCTAATTTATTAAGACATCATAATTATTATTCAGATCTTAATTTTCAGGTTTATTAAACACAACCTAAATGCCTCTAAACTTGTACTACCCTTGCCTTCTGGCTTCTGGAGAATACTACCCTTTAATTAGTTCCTGAGGAATTTTATTTTTGACATGAAAATAGTTATTTGTCCCTTACAATTGCAAACAATTTGGGCCCACAACAACCTAGCTAAAGATCATGTCCAACTTTAATGCTTGATAGTTGATTCCACCGATCATACATTTTTTGGGTACATATTTAAACTTCTCTTTCTATCAAATATGTACTACTAATTAGTCAATTACAGTCTAGCACAAATATAAGGTATACCAATATCATCAAACGTGTCCAAGGCCAAGGAGAAAGAACCCACCAAGGACCGGTAATAATTGTATGACTACAAAACCAGACTAACAATAATCATAGGGTGTGGTGGCCGGGGGTGGGTGGGTGGGTGGATGGGTGGGTGGTGGTGGGTGATATACACTAGTTGCAATGTACCCCCATCCCTAGCTAATATTTCGTCCTTTTCACATTAGTATGCATTCTTGAGTAATCAATTATCATTTGAACATCTTTCCCTTTCATATTGCCATAAAAAACCATCCTCTCTCTCTCTATATATATATATATAAACTCTTTGACTTTACGAAATATTAAAATTGTAAATTAATTGGGTTGCACACGAATTTGGCCCGACCTTGGCTCGATTAAGCACGACTCGAATTCGAGCTCGACTCTTTTACTAAGCAACCCAATTTTGTACACCAAATGCATTTTACTTTTAAACGATTATGAAGACGTTAAAACTCAACTCAAGTTGTTTACAACTCTTAAAAAAATAATCTATTTATTAAGGTTTGTTGTTCCACATAAAGAAATTAAAATGATATAATAGTATTCAATCTATCATCGAAATATTATTGATATGCCACTACAATTAATTATTTTGAAAGTAACACGAAATTATTTCCTTAATATTTTACCTGATCTTATTATAAAGCCTGAGGTTTTAAACGGTCATTTTTGGTAAATTCTGAATCACACCTTGCCTTAAAAAGTTTTAATTCCTACATATCATATTTTTTTCAATTTTCAATAAATTAGGACGCTAAGTATGACCAATTAGGCCAATTGAAAAATGATATCGTATTGACAAAATTCATATAGTTTAATTTCCATAAAAAGAAAGAAGTACAGGTGGGGGAGTAAAAGTGAAATAAATTAAATTTATGTGAAATTAAGGATCATAAAATATGCAAAACAGAAAACATCATTTTCCTTCGCTCAAGAAAGTGTTAGGAAAAACAGAAAATAGACCCTCTATATATATATATATATATATTAATTTATCTGAAAAATGTAAAAATAAATTTGTCAAGGCTAGTATTTAGTATTATGTCCTTAAGATAATTATGTCTTCCGTATGATGCTCAGAATTGATAGCACTTGTCTTTCAGGATACAATGACTACATATACTATAGCAGCACTACAAATAGTATACCCAACGAACAAAAATAAATGCTCAAAACACTCTCTCAAAATAACTATGAAACCGATGTACAAATGAAGACTTTATAATGCTTGAATGCTTGTGAATTCGTGATTTTAATGGGCTACTCCCCCCTATTTATTTATAGGAGGGGTTGGTGACCCTTCGGATGGGATACTAGCTCTAAACTTTTGTTTTCTTACAAAACGTTAGAAAATTCCTTCCGTTTGTCGATTTTATCTGACAATTTAATATTTTTAACGAAAATTTCAACAGTCGTGTAAAATACGACAAAACATAATCTAAGAGTTTTAATAAGAATATTGTCATCTAGAAAATATACACACTCAATGAGTCCTCATTACATTTATTGTCACACTATTTAACAGAATAGTGAGGACTACTAATGCTATCATCTAAACCATCACTCCGTTTTCCGAATAGCCCCGGCTACGTTCTCATTTTCTGAAGAGAATAGTGAAAGAAAGGGTGAGCTCAACTAGCCTAGTAAGAAATATTATGACTAAGATAATGCAGAATAAATTATCATTAGCCTTCAACAATGTTAAACTGATAGAATATAATAGACAACAAGTTTAACTGCAGCGGAACACGCAATCCATTAGAAGACTCAAGTAGAGCATAAAATTTACTATCTTCTATGATTTAAAAAGTTTTTCATCAACTTTATCACTGAGACTCAGCTTAATAAATAAAATCGAATCATCCCTACATCACGACCAAGGATATTCATGTAATCATCAATGGTCATGACTATACCGAATAATCCCTAGCCATAATCACACCAACAACTGTCCATCAATGAACTATAGGTCAATGAGGACTTTTAACACATCATTCGTCACATTACGGTCATGATTATACCGAATAATCCCTGGTCATAATCATACCAAGTCCATCTATGCACGTAAGCCAAAGATGACTTTCATCACAATATAAGCATGAGGATGATTACAATGACATAATAATTCAATAAAACAAGTTCAAGGATAAATTTTAAAGATTTATAATTTTAATGTATCTAGAAATCAATAATACTTCTTTGTGGAGTAAAATTCAAGAATGCTCAGAAGAATATTTCCATGAAAAGATACTGGTTGAAGCGCAAATATCAAGGATATTCCACTAATTTCATTGAGTATAGAAGCCAAAACTTTAACCAACTGAGTATAATAGAATATATAAAACCGCAAATGAATTTTTTCCCGCCATGCGGTAATCCACGTAGACAGATCATTTACACAATTTAATAAGGAATGAATACGAAGGATCATTCACCATGCATGCGGTAATCCACATAAACAGGTTATTCCAACAGAATAATAAAGAATGGAATAATAGAGGAATTCACCAGGCGTGCGTAATCCGCACAGACAGATTATTCCAGCAGAATAATAAAGAATGAAACCAGGTCATGCGTAACCCGCACATACAGGATATTCCAACAGAATAATAAAGAATAAAACCACGTCATGCATAATCCGCACAGACAGGATATTCCAACAGAATAATAAAGAATGAAATAACAACATAATTCACCAGGCATGCGATAGACCGCACAGACAGGTTATTTCAACAGAATAATAAAGAATGGAATAACAGAAGAATTTCACCATGTATGCGGTACTTCGCATAGACAAGTTATTCCAACATAATAATAAAGAATGGAATAACAACCCTTACGAGTATTGAAAGAAAATAACTCTCTTCATGAATACGAAAGAATAATACCCCCTACCTTAGAAGAAACTGGATACTGGAATAGTAAGGTAGCAGACTTCTCTTCTTCTTTCTCTCTATAATTTCTCTCTATAATAATTGCTCTATAACTTTAGTGAATTGGTGAGAATTGAAGTAAGAATGAGCTTCTATTTATATAAAAATATAGTTTCAATAATTGCACATTTTGGGGCTCAAAATATTACAGTATAATATCTTTCGCTTTTCCTTCATTTTTAATTTAGTCCTGCAAGTATTATCAAACTTGCATCACCTCTCCTAATAGTAAATAATGTGAATCAATAGTTCAATCATGTGAATCAATAGTTATAATCATGTGAAAATACGAATTACAGTATAGTACCTCCATCTATACCTCCATTTTTAACTTAGTCATGCAAGTA
The DNA here is from genome assembly GCA_020205505.1 of Panax japonicus. Lineage (NCBI taxonomy): Eukaryota > Viridiplantae > Streptophyta > Magnoliopsida > Apiales > Araliaceae > Panax > Panax japonicus. Next base: position 47,764,739 of record CM035103.1, read on the forward strand.
TTATCAATCTTACATCAACTCCCCTAATAGTACAAGAATGTGAATCAATAATACACACATGTGAACAAATAGTTATAATCATGTGAATTAATAGCAATTAATTGCTCATTTATCTGATTAATTACCCGACTGGTCAGTATAACTTTCAGACATCAATTAATATCGAAATAAATGTCAATTTTCACTAACACTAATAATCCTAACACAATGGAACTATCAATTTCATCTTTAATCAACACGAATTTATTCATCATTAATATTATAACTCACAATATTTAACAATCAGGTCGTTCCTGGGAAAGAGGGGGATTTCTGATAAGGACTTCACCTTATTGGCGCGCAATTAAATGACCAAATCTCTCCTTGACAGAACTTCTAGACATTATAAATATTGTAATTTAATAATATTAATAACTTTATCATCTCAATTATTGATTTAAAAATATAACATATTATGCAGATGATACTGTGACAATAATTGAATCAATAATATGAGAGATATGATGCAACAATTACTGTAGCAATAATTGAGTATAACTGAGTGACTTCTCACATAAGCATCAATAATCAATACCGTGTGTTACTATGCAAACACGCGTATTAATAAATTTATATCAATTTTAAATTTGAATACGTTTAAAATTAATTTTTAAAAAATAAGTAAATATTAAGTTTATAATTTGAAAATAAAATAGTAAAAAAATGTCAAGATGTGTATGATTGATGAGTTGTCCACAATAGAGATTCAATTTTTTCATTATGTACCCAACAGGTTCCTTATATTGTTTCCTTAAATAATAAAATTTAAAAGTTTAAAAGTTAAAATTTAAAAGTTCCAACGGTAAAAACATCAAATTAATAATAATCTTATAATTTATAAAAGAGAGAGTATAATTTATCAATTATATTCCACTTTAAAATAATTTTTATTTTATTTTAAATTTTAAGTAATTTATGGAGTGAATATTGAATGGATTGTAGTTGCAAATGTATCAATATTTAACTTTTAAAAAGTTAATATGTGATATTTGTAAATTTAAATTTAATATGATATATTTAAATTTTGAAAATAATAAATTTTATAATTAATAGTACTTTTATAATATTTATAAATATATTGACATAAATTAAATAAATTTATATCAATTTTAAATTTGAATACGTTTAAAATTAATTTTTAAAAAATAAGTAAATATTAAGTTTATAATTTGAAAATAAAGTAGTAAAAAAATGTCAAGATGTGTATGATTGATGAGTTGTCCACTTAAATGAGAGTGTGAAATATCTTTTTGTATATATAGAGAACAATCTTTTGACTCTCTCACACTGGGGAGTAAAATCCTATATAAGAATTAAAATAGAGAGTCAAATAAGGATAAGAAAGTTGTTCGATAATGATTTGTTGATGTATTTTTCAAAATTAGAGATAAAGAGTTTATTAGGAAAACTGTTGTTAATGCTCTAAGTATATACTAGTAAAAATGGATTAGGAATTTAATTAGGATCCCCCATTACACATTTTTTCGTATTTCTCTCGATACACATTTAGCGACAAATTAAAATTATCACAAATATTTAGCGATACAATAAAATTTGTCAGAAACAATTGTCGTTGAAAGTGTCATTAAAAGTTAATTTTTTATCGCAATATATGTATTGAGAGAAATTAGAGGATAAATGTATAAGAGAGGATCCTATTTATTTCTAGTAAAAATATACCCAACCCAAAAAAAAAGAAAATATATATTTAGGGATATTTTAAAAATTATTCTACCGACATTTATTGATACGATAATATGAGATTAAACAATCATTCAGACTCATCGCTGAAAAAAGCTTTCGAAATAGGCTTAAATTTGCTATTCAGGTCAAATCTCGAGTCCGAAATAAATCTCAGGTCAAATTTCAAATTCAAATCGAATCAAATACGTTCAAATAAAACCTTAAACTACTGATCCAATAATATATTCTTGGGTAATCTTAGCTTACTACAGACTTACCTAAAAAATAATAACTTGAAGATATTATTTATAGTAACTTATTTTTTTATATACAGATAAATTTTTTCTTTAGTTTTCAATAAGGGAATTCAAATATTACACTTACGGTCCGTAATTTTTACAGTACTGTGAGTGAGTCGAAAACAAGACTTGCGAGTTTAGGAAGGATCTCAAATTCTCCCATAAACCTACCTGAAGGGTTATTTTCGAAGAAACTTCTTCCCTATCAAGTAAATAAATTAAACAGAAAGAGGTTTGCATGATTCATTCCGTGGATGGCGGTTACTTTTTTATTTCACCTCTTAACACAGCTTCCGAGGAGAGAGGAAAGGTGGCAGAATTTAATTAATTTAATTAATTTTAAGTTCAAACCAAACTGACAGATCTACATTAAATTCCGTAAAACTTGCAAAATGCACTTTCTTAATTTTTGCCTTATTATTTATTACTATAAATAGTACTCACTGCTGCTGTTTGTTCTATTTGTTTAATATTACCTCTCTTAACCTTAAACAATCTGTCGGTGACAAAAAGGGTCACACATATACACACTAACAGACAAAAAATAATTATATAATATTAATTACTAGCAACAATCCCGTGCCTCCGGCACTATAGACATTGGAATTTATTCCAAATTTTGGACGACCCAAATGATTTATTGAGTGAGCGAGAAATTCAAAATTATTTGTATTTTATTAGATAGATGGATGGTGGGATTTATCCCAAACTTTGGACGTCCTAGATGATTTATTGAGTGCGCGGAAAATTCAAAATTATTTATATTTTATTAGATATAATTAGATATATAGAATATAGATATAGATAGATAGAATTAGATAGACTGTATTTTATTAGATAGATGGATGGTGAGATTTATCCCAAACTTTGGACGGCCCAGATGATTTATTAAATGAGCGGAAAATTCAAAATCATTTGTATTTTATTAGATAGATTTATAATATCTTTAAATTCTTATAATTACCATATTTTTCTCATATTTTCTTTCATCGGTAATATTTAATCATGAAAAATAATTTTTTAAAAATTATAATTAATTTTTTTAAATTATATAAAATAATAAATAATTAGAAAAAAATAAAATTATCTAAACGACATATTTTAAGTTACATAGGGAGAATATAAATAAATAGTAAATGAAATTAATTCACGTAAGAGTTAAGACTGCCTAACTTCATACCCACTTTGACCACCAATAGTATCCAATACCAATCTTCTAGACCCTAGAATTTAAATAAATTAATAGTAAATTAATCCACCCCCTTGAAATTATATTCCCCTAGTCTAGTGAGCAAATTGTGCAATTTGCAAGATCATTAATTGAGCTCACACTATCTACATTTTAGTTTGTTAGGAAGGGTATTTTGGTCATTAAATTTTTTTTAAGAGAAAAAACAAACTTTTTATTTTATAAATTATAATCAATATTTCAACTTTGGTTGAAAATTATGTATTATGTAGGCCTATGTAGAGGGATGAAGATGTGACACGTACGGATAGTTTAATTAATTCATGGTGGGAAAATAAATCATTTTGCCGACACCCGTCAAGAAAAGGATGAGTGGATTTTGGCTAATCCTCATATTTATTTAATATACAGATTGTCTCTAAAATTAGAGTAATATTTATTGACTCAAAAATTATGGAACAAAATCATAAATTATATATATATATATATATGGGAAAAATATATATGTATACAGTTGTGTAGTACACATTCATTTATGGCGACAGTTTTTTTGGACTATAGTGACAGTTTACCTGTCGCTATAGCTATTCTGATCTATGGTGACGGTCAGATAAACCGTAGTTATAGTCCCAAAAAACTGTGATCATAGACGATTGTATACTACACAGCTGTGTGTGTGTATATATATATATATATATACACCCCCTTTAGCGATAAATCGGGCGACGATTCGGTCCGTCGCTACAAGTTCGGTCTATCGCTATATATTGTCCGTCGCTATATGTTGTCTATTGCTAAAAGTTAAGACGACGGTTATATATATAGCGACGGACCGAATAGTCACCTGGTCCGTCGTTAAAGGGGATATGCAAGGTATGTTAGATAAAGGGTAAGCTTAAGATGGTATGCAATGTATGTTAATATATATATATATATATATATATATATATATATATATATATATATACGGTCTGGATCTTAAGCTCACCCCTTATCCAACTCACCCGAGCTTATCCCCCTTTAGTGACGGACCCGACGACGATTCAGTCATACAACCGTCGTCTATACTTTTAGCGACGCTATATGTTGTCCGTCGCTAAAAGTATAGACGACGGTTGTATGACCGAACCGTCGCCGGGTCCGTCGCTAAATGAGGAGTGAGCTTAGATGAGTTGGATAAGGGGTGAGCTTAAGATCCGGACTATATATATATATACATTCGGTCCGGATCTTAAGCTCACTCATTATCTAGCTCAACTTGCTCATCCCCTTTAGCGACAGACCGGGCGACGATTCGGTCCGTCGCTATATATATATAGATTCGTCGTTATATGTTGTCCGTTGCTATATGTTGTCTGTCGCTAAAAATTAAAACGATGGTTTTATATATAGCGATAGACCGAATCGTCGCCCGGTCCGTCGTTAAAGGAGGATGAGCAAGGTGAGCTAGATAAGGGGTGAGCTTAAGATCCGAACCGTATATATATTAACCACTAAGCCAAAATATATTTGTATTATTTAATATATCCATATATAATGAGAGTAATTATCCTTTTAAATGCTCTTCCAACTTTTCTTTATATATAAAATTTTACGGATCTTAGATTTTGGAATATCACATTGTACCATCACATTATATTCATATGCTTCTAACATTCTAAATATGCAAACAATATTTATTTTTGACTTAAAATGTTCCAAAAATTTAAAACTGGTACAATTTAATTTTGTTTTAGATAATAGGCCTAAATAAGAATTAATAACTTTTTTAAAAAAAATCTACTTTAGAGTTTGTCTTCTCAATTTTTTAATTAGGGGATTAAACTTTTAATTTTTTCTAATTACGTCTAATTGATAGTGTCACATTAAAAAATTGATAACATGGCAACGACACGTGATTAAAAAAAATACTTATGTGTAATATATATTGAGTTTCCTTTTAATATTTATTCAATTAATTTTTTTTATACCAAAAAGAATAAATATAAGATCATTATTAATTTTTTAAAATAAATTAATTTAAAATTTTATTATTCTTAAAAGGTAAAGTTAAATACATCAAATTAAATTTAAAATTTAAAATATCTTAAATTAATTTTGAGAAGTTAAACTTAATTATTACATATATATATTATAAAAATGGAGGAAGTATAATTTTCTACAAACACCTAGCTAGGTACAATTATAATATTACTATTGTTAATTTGTTATGACAGATCTATGCACGTTATTTCTTTTGGCCACATCAACAATATTATTATTGTCGTGTAAACATTACAATTATGGTGTCTTATACTTTTTCATCTCCAAATCTTGTCATGCTTTACTTTGTAATATTCTCATTGTATTAATCGCTTTTGTAAAATGCAATTAGAGTATGATAATTAATTAGACTATACTTCTAACCCACATTAATTAATATATCAAATTATAATTGTAAACGTCTCAAATTGTTCATGAGTTTGGCTTTAATTAAGGCTATATTTGTTTATAAGAATTATACTTGTGATAAAAATATTAATCATAATATTATATTTGTTTGCAAGGATTATACTTGGGATAAGACTATATATTAATCTCAAGTGTCTTGTTTGTTTTCAAATTTAGACATGAGACTATTAGGGGCTGTTTGTTTAGGACTGAATACATCTGAATGGTTGAATCGATCAGCCATTAAGTGCGTTTGTTTTTTTTAAAAAAAATCATCTGAATGGCTGAATCGATCAGATGATTGAGCTGAATGGCTAAGTTAGATTTTTTTGACTGAATGAGCAGCTGAATAAAGTAAAAAAAATTAAAAAAATTTAAAAAAATATTAACTATTATATTAAATAATATTAAATAAATTTACAACAACTTTGAATTTTTTCATAGAGGTAAAATAATAAATTTTGTTATTCAAATATTTCAGACATATTAATTATCAAAAACCTTTTTATTATTCAGATTTAGATTCAGATTCAGCTCATTTAGATTCATATTCATTCAATTTTTATCAAACACCCCCTTAGTCTCAAGATTATAAAATATCTTAATTGTAAGACCACAACTTATTATTAATGAAATTAAATTTTCTCTATTTATTATTTTAAAATAGTAAAGATTGATTTGATTAATGTGGATAGTTATGGGTAAAATACGCAAATATTTTAAATAAGCAAGTGGTTATAAAATATTCGTTTGGTCGTGGAATATTCTTACAGTCGGGGAATATTCGTATGACGGCGCAGCCTTGTGGGAGCCCCATAACAGAAAATGATTGGATGAAGAAAACGACAAATATAAGTTATTTAAAAATAACGGCGTAGTTGTTACCGTTAATACTGTTAAAATACTCCGTGGTTAAAACACAGTAGCACACAGTATTGCACCAATTATTGATTCTTACGTAAGAAGACATTACTCAATAATTGTTACAGTAATTAATGTTCAGTATTTTATTTTATTAATTCAATAATTGCTGCATTGATATTTCTGTTGTTTCAATAATTATCACTACACGGTATTTTCCATTATCGGAGAAATAATTCATATTATCTGAATAATATTATTGGATAACATTATTGGCAATGTCTAGAAAGTTCTGTCTAAGGAGAAGTTTGGTCACCTAATTGCGCGTCAGTAAGGAAAAATCCTTATTGAAAAGCCCCCTCTATCTTGGGAACTGTCAGGTTGTCAGTATTGTGATTCTATAATATTATTTGTGAATAATTAATTATTGATTTATATGATGAGAAAAGTATTGATTTTATGTGGATATAGATGGAGAAAATTTTTAATGTGACAGTTATTGAAAATTAATAATTTATTTTTTTCTGATAAAATAATTCATTTAAATATATTATTATATTATAATAACGGTGATATCTTTACAATGAATATGGGATATATGAGTATATGAGGAGGAGTATTTTTATTACCAAAAATATTTAAAACATGTTTTTCATGTCTGTGGACCCCATTTCCTGACTGAAATTTGATTATAACCTGTAAAATCGCCCGTTTATAAATTTCAGTCAATTTCTGTTTGGAATTTGGAAAAACTTCCTTCTGTAAAATTGTAGATAATAGAATTTACTATGGAAAATTGTGAGTTTTGAATTTTTCTGACAAAATAACTATTTATTATGAATTATTGAAGTTCCGAAGCTCCGAAATAATTAGTTTTTGAAAGTTTAAAATATTTTAAATAACAAAAACGTTTTTTTCATTATGGTGTGTTACACATGTCTGTTGAATGAGCTGAATTCAGTTCTTGGAAGGTTGGTGTAGGAAAATTTAATTTATATATTAATATTATATTAAATTTTCTGCTTTGGTGTTCTAAGCATTTTCCTATAAATAGGGTGCTTAGGTTAGAATTAAAAATCACACCAGAAACTGAAGTTTTCTCTCTCTATATATTGAGCGTATTCTTGTGAGTATTTTAATACTTAAGTGTTGTTATACGGTGCAAGTTCAAGTCATAGTCTATATCCGGTGTTTCAACTAGAAGTACTGTCTTTGTATGGTAAGGGATATTTTTTTTAAAAAATGATATTAATTCTTCCAATATCATTATGCCGAAGTATTGATCTAAATTTTTAATCAAATTTGGAACATTTTGTGTCAGAGTTACTATTCACGTATACAACACTATTCACGAATACGACACTATTCACAGAAAAATTAAATTTTTTGTTTTCGTCCAAAATATCTAGTGTGGATACTAGCTTTGATTGTATCCATGTTTTGATCATTCTTGAATTTTACACCACTATGATTATTTATGAGATATTTTTGGACATGAAATAGCTGAAATACGAATCCTTAATATTTATTCTTTTGTTTCACTGGATTCGTTTTCTTTGAAATATTTTTTATTATTCTCAGTCCTAAATGATGATATTATTGAATATATTTGGTCTGTAGTGCAAAGATTTATGATTTTATAATGAATATCTTTGGCCCGTAGTGCAAAGATGAACAAGTGTTGAGATGAACATGACCAACTGATGAATATCTTTGGCCTGTAGTGCAAAGATAAATATTTGATTCAAGATGAATATTGATTGATGTTACAAGGATAAAATAATGATGATGAACTGTTAAATTCATAGATATTAGTAGATTTCATCATCTACGTAACTCTTCTATGAATTATTATTTTTCGCTGCGAATATTGATCTGAAACTTGTTGTTTATTATATTTTCTCAGATTTTTCCCTGTTGAAGACTAACGATAATTTGTTTTATATTATTTGTCATAATGTTCTTTACTGGGCTAGTTGAGCTCACCCTTTTCCTTTTTGTTTCATTTTTCTTCTCAGAAGGCGAGAATGTAGCGAGTATGAGTCGTGGTATGAAATGATGGTTATAGAGAGAGTTGTTTAGTAGTCCTCACCATTTTTGTAAAATAATGTATAAATAATTATGATGAGGATTTATTTGGGTATAGATATTGTCTAGAAAATAATATTTGTATTTAAACTCACAGTTTTACTGTTGTAATAATAAAGTTGTAGTTGTTTCTGTACCATGTATTGACAACTCAGAATGGGTGATGTATACCTATTTTGGGGGCGTCACATTAATAGTCTTGACATTATAATTATAATATCTGGATTATAATCCTAGGATTAATAATTTTGGGATTATAATCCCATGAATTATAATCTCATAATTATATTCCTTGCAAACAAACATAGTCCAAATGTCTTGTTTATTTTCAAATTTAGACTTGAAATTATTAGTCTAGGGATTATAAAATAAAATGACTTAATAGTCTTGAGATTATAATTATAATCCTGTGATTATAATCATGGGCTATGTTTGTTTGGAAAGATTATACTTGGGATATGAACAACCATCTCAAGTGTTTTGTTTATTTTTAAATTTAGACTTGAAATTATTAAATTAAAGATTATTAAATGACTTAATAGTTTTGAGATTATAATTATAATTTTGGAATTATAATCCTATGATTAATAGTCTTGAGATTATAATCCCATAAATTATAATTTCAGGATTATAATATTTACAAACAAACATGACCCTAAGATTAATAGTACTCTTAAAATTATAATCGCATGAATTATAATTCTTACAAACAAACATAAACATGGTGCATTAAACACGAATAAGACACCATTCTCTAGTTGTTTGGATAACGACTTGCTCGTTTAAGTCTATTTCAATAGTAAAGTCTATTTCTACTTGTTTGATAAAGACTTGATCGTTTAAATCTAGCTCAAAATCAACTTGTTTAATTCTTAATATATAATACTCGTGACTAAATGTTAGCTCTGTATCATAATATAAAATTAAATTTGAATTTTTGACGCAATTTGGTATATGGTTTCCTTGCAGTCGTTTTCTAATGGACTGGTCCGTTAACGGACTAGTCTTTAGCGACAGACTGTCCGTCGCTAAAGTCCATAACATTGCCTGTTATGAACTTTAGCGACGGACAGTTCGTCGCTAAAGACTGGTCCGTTAACAGACCGGTCCGTTTCTGAACCGGCCTGATGGTTTGCTTATTCATAAAATAGATCGATAATCCGATTAATTTCAACCTAATAAATCTAAATTTAATTCGACTTAACTCGATTTATATAAATATAAGTCAAACTACCCGTTGACTTGATTCATTGATTTAAGTGTATATATTAGTTGAAGCAAGAGTTCAGTAAATTGTTTACAGTCACGATCTTAAATTATTAAAAAAAAACACATCTTTCCTACTCATGGAAACCTAATCATGTTAATTACTTATGCTCTAAATTTGGTCACCTTTTTTTCCCTTCATCACTTTACAGCTTATGGTTATGGGATTACATTTATTTTTCTTGCTTTTAATTTCTTGTTTGAACTAGATCGGTGTTTGCACCCATAATAGACACGTGTGTACCACATGTTTATGGGATTTCTCTACACGCCGAATTCATGTGTATATAGCTGGCAATTTATCCATAAAAGGAGTCGAACCCGAAACAAATAGAGAGTTATTCGGGTTCGACTCGAAAAATAAATTTTTAATCGAATTCGACTCGGATTCGATTTATATTGAAAAATTGTACTCAGATTCGACTCGGTTCGAATATATATTACTCGAATTTGATCCGACTTGAATCGAATTATATTCAAACTAACTGCGAACTTCAAATTTAAGCTCGAATTCGAGTCTTCACACATTAAGTAGCTTTATAATATATATAATTACCATTTGAACTTATTATTTTACTTATAAATTAAAAAATATATTTAAATTACACTTTACAAATAAAAAAATATAATTTAAAATAAAAATAATAACTATTTATTCTAATTTTATTAAATTATGCATTTATTATAAGACAATGTATCGAATATCTATTCGAATATTTATCAATCAAGTATGTATCGAATTATGATCAAGAATTCGAATAGTTTGAATCCTAAATGAGCCGAGTAACTTTACTCATATTCTATTTATATTTTTATTCGAATTATTTTTTATACTTAGATTTAATTAGATCATATTATTAATGAATCCGAATCTCACTCATAGTTTTTCGAAACGAGTCCGAACTTTTTAATTCGATTTACAATCTTATCCATAAATGTATAGTCACTAGAAGTCATAAATGTGTAATTTTCCCACAAACTCAAGGGCATAATATTATTAAATAAAGACTAAAATGTAAAACTATTTTCTTATTTGTGTTCATGTGATATTTTTGTTCTTGAGTTTGACTAGTTATCATTTATCAAATTCTTTCCTTAAGATTTAAATATTAGTGAAACATCGTATTTTAAAAGCAATTAAAGATGTTAGATATATGTATGCTGTTAGAATAAATATGTATTTAGCGATATTTTTTTATAGTGTTTATTTTGTTTTTTTAACTATATTTATTATTCTGACATTATAAATAACTCTTTTAAAAATATAATTAGTAGTGCAAAATTAATTTCAAAATTGTACTCTTGCAATGCTAATTGTATCATAACTATATAACAAATTATTATACAAAAAGTTTAGGGGGACGGGGACGGGGACGGGGACGGGGACGGGGACGGGGAAAGGGGACCGGGAAAGCGATCGGGTTTTTTTTATAAAAATAATTCAAAAAATATATAATATTTATTTTAACTAAATTTTTTATAAAAAATTATATTTTAAGTGTAATTTGAATATATATAAAAAATTAATTAAAATAAATATAATATATTTTTTTAAAAATTATTAAAAAAATATTAAAAAATAAATCCGATCACTAGACCGATCACAAAATCAATCTGGCTGTAGAAGGACTGATTATTATATTTTAATTGCAGGGCTAATTGTATTATAATTTTACATTTTAGTCCAAGTAAATGAATTCAGCTATCATACGGTTCATATCCAAAAAAAATAAAAATTTCCCACTCTCTCCTATTCTCTCTCCTTTATATTCATCCCATCTCCAATCATCTCACCTCAGAGCTCAACTCATCTTCTGCACTGGAGCTCCATACTACTATTTCTACTACTCTCTCTAAAAAAATTACTTTCTCTCTCTAAACAACAATGGCTTCTCCACCAGATACAAGCAAAACAACAAAGCTAGAGCGCTACAATAGCTATATACGAAGAGTCAACAGCACAAAACTCTTAGCAGCATCCTCAAAACTCCTCTTCCGCACAACTCTTTTAGTAGCTATAGTGCTAATATTATTATTCACCCTAAACTACCCTCCACTCTTTGACCATACTACCAATATACCCCACCGCCACCGCCACCTCCAAACCACGTCCCACTTCCTCTCCTCCGCCTTCTACGGCAGCGGCTCCGTCTGGGAGAAACAAGTCCGCCGCTCCTCCACCCCGCGCCGCCCCAATGGATTCTCCGTCCTCGTCACAGGCGCCGCAGGCTTCGTCGGCACCCACTGCTCCCTCGCCTTAAAAAAGCGCGGCGACGGCGTTTTGGGACTCGACAATTTCAATTCATACTATGATCCGTCCCTAAAACGCGCCCGCCAGAAACTTTTAATTACCCACGAGATCTTTATCGTCGAGGCCGATTTAAACGACGCCGAATTGCTTGCTAAGCTATTTGATATTGTTCCTTTCACTCATGTTCTACATTTGGCGGCTCAAGCTGGTGTTCGATACGCAATGCAAAATCCCCAATCCTATGTAAAATCCAATATTGCTGGATTTGTGAATCTTCTAGAAATTTCCAAAGCTGCTGATCCACAGCCGGCAATTGTTTGGGCTTCGTCGTCGTCTGTTTACGGGTTAAATACTGAAAATCCGTTTTCGGAATCTCACCGGACCGACCAGCCGGCGAGTCTTTACGCCGCCACGAAAAAGGCCGGGGAAGAAATAGCCCACACTTACAACCACATCTATGGGCTTTCTATTACTGGGCTGAGGTTTTTCACGGTTTATGGGCCGTGGGGAAGGCCCGATATGGCTTACTTCTTCTTCACGAAAGACTTGCTACAGTCGAAAGCAATTAATATCTACAAGACGCAAGACGACAAGGAGGTGGCGCGTGACTTCACGTACATCGATGATATAGTTAAGGGGTGTCTCGGGGCACTCGACACGGCGGAGAAGAGCACCGGCAGCGGCGGAAAGAAGAAGGCGCCGGCGCAGCTGAGGATTTACAATTTGGGGAATACTTCGCCGGTGTCGGTGGGGAAATTGGTGGCAATTTTGGAGAACTTGCTGAATGTCAAGGCTAAAAAGCACGTGATTCAGATGCCACGAAACGGCGACGTTCCATATACTCATGCTAACGTGAGCCTGGCCTATAAGGATTTCGGGTACAAACCCACAACCGATTTGTCCACCGGGTTGAGAAAGTTTGTGAAGTGGTACGTAAGTTATTACGGTGTTCAACCGAGGGTAAAAGGGGAAAGTACTAAGAATCAAGCATCCTAATAATTCAGCATGGTCATCAAAACATTAAACATTTTCACTTTTTACCCTGTTTTTTTACCACTTGAAAATTCTGTTTTTAAAAAGTTATTTTGTTGATGTAATGTGGATGAAAGTTAATGTTCCTATTGTTGTAGTATAGATATATAGATATTTATATAATATATACAACAATCATATAATAAGGGGTGAGGTGGGGAAAGTGTAGATCTGAGTAGGGGTGGGCAAAATTTTCGGTTTTTTCGGTTTTTGGACGAACCGGACCGGTCCGAACCGACCGGTTCGGTATAAATATAAACCGGTCCGGTTCGGTATAAAAAAACCGGTATATACCGGTTTTTCGGTACCGGTTTCGGTCCGCCACTTTTATGGTTCGGTATATACCGAACCGAACCGGTATATACCGGTTTTCTATTTTTTATTATTATTAATAATTTATTAATAATAATAATAATAAAATATTGATTATAATAATAATAATATTAATAAAAATAATAATAATAATAATAAAAATAATAAAATATTAATAAAAATAATAAAATAATAGTAAAAATAATAAAATAATAATAAAAATAATAATTATATTAATTTTCGGTAAAAACCGGTACCGAACCGGTACCGAACCGGTACCGCCGGTTCGGTAAACCGGTCCAACCGGTACCGGTATCGGTATCTAATTTAGACTGAATTCGGTAACCGGTTCGGTCCGGTTAATTACCGGTGCCCACCCCTAGATCTGAGAGGTGGAGGTTGTAATAATAATAGGCTTGATTTTGCTCAAAAAAAGTGGAGCAAGATCAGCCGTTGGATTGGAAATCAATATTTGTGTTTTTGCTGATCAAGATTCTTTTTTCTTTTTGTTTATTTAAATTGTATAATTATGTAAATGTTTATTTATGAATATTTATACTGATCATGTTCCTTGTTTGGTAATGATTAATTTTGCCTTATTTAATTGCAAGTGGGAGATATGAGATCTTCTTCAATTTTCTTTTGAAGATGCCTTCTAAGTTAAAGTGGGTCATAATCTCTTACATTTTGGCTAGAAAATTATTAACAAGGTAAACGATCATTTATATTTTGAAAAATATCATGGTTTTAAAACTTTCTATATATAATACATGGTTTTAAAAATTGGATCGGGCTGACGGTTGGACCGATAAAAATCGAAACTGATCCACATTTCGGTTCGATTTGGACCACTTAATCAATTTTGGTCAAAAATCGGTTGACCATCGATTGAATCGGTGATTCAACCGGTAAAACCGATTAATAGACCCGGTTTTTAATTTTTAATTTTTTTATCAATTTTTTTAATATTAAAATTAATCACTTTAAGTAATATTGTAACTCAATTTTATTATATTTTAGTTCATAAAAAAAGAGTTTTTTTTTTAAATTTCATTAATTACTAGTAATATATATTTTTATATATTAATGACGTCATTTGGTTAATAACGAATTGACAACTGATTGGATCAGTGAACTGTCCACCAGGTACCTTTTCCGATCTGAAAACCATCATATAATGTATCTCATGCATTCATATATATCGTTATTTAATATTCATATGAATTAGTCGTCATATATAACAATATTCTATTAATAGTTTGTTGTATATGATAATCAGGGAAATAGTGTGTTTAAAACTTAAAATTTTATTTTATATTTTATTTATTATGTGAAGCATAATAGGTCACAATATTAGGTAAATTTATTTATTTTTATCTAAAAGTACTTTTACAAAAAATTTTAATTGCATTATATTAAAAATGATTTTCTTGTGCATCCTTGATAGTACTTGGGATTTATTTGTAAATGACAAAGTCCCCTTAATTTTGATAATATTGACACAATGTGACATTGTCAATAACCTATGTGAAATTAACAGTACCATTTTTTTATTAGTACAGGAGGACAATATGCTGAAGTCTCAAGGGCTCTAAGAAAATTAATTATTAATACATAAAAGATTAATTATTACTTAATATTATTAATATGCTGAAGTCTTGGGACTTCGATCATTTCCGTCCTTTTATCATTACTCTTCAATTCTTTTTTGTTTATATTCGACTAATGAGATTACTAAATGTAACACTCCCTTCTCGAAAAAGAAAAGGAGATCACGTGCAAAGCACAATAAACTTCAAAATAAGTAAACAGAGCACTAATAACTTTAAAATATTAATAGTGATATCCATCAATGAAATACTAAATACAATTCTCCAAACAGAGTCAAAATAATCAAAACTTAAAATTCGAATCAACCTAACCTAGATGGTCAAAGGCAACACTCTCATCACACTAGCCCTGAATCACCCTTACAAACCTGCCGGAAGAAAAACACAGCATGAGTCAATTGCCCAGTACGGATATAAAGATACAAAAGATATACAACTGAAATACGAAATCAACATAGACAAAATATTGCATCTGACAAAAATAAAACTCCAAAGATCTGAATAGAATATATCTGAACTAATAGAATTAACGAAACAAACAGAAGAGTAAAGAAAATAACGAACTGAAATAACTAACTCAATTAATTGAACCGAACAAAAATCAGCAAAACTAATACAATGAAATAATAGGCTGAAATAAATGGCTGAGTTTATTTCATACCGATTGAGCTCAGAAATATATTTTGCCACACAGACAAGTCAAACTAATGCCACACAGGCAAATCAAATGATGCCACACAGGCAAATCAAAATAATGCCACACAGGCACATCAAAATAATGCCACAAACGCAAGTCAAAATAATGCCACACAGGCAAATCACACATTGGACCGCGAATCCAAATGTATGCAAATCAGATAGGTGTGTTTGACACAACATCACCAATCCGCAGAACAGAAAACTAGGGTTAACCCATACGCCTCCCACAACAAAACACCAAATGACCCACTTCTTCCGGAGCCCAAACGGAAACGTCGTGGACTAATCACACTTCCACGGAGAGTGTCATGCCTCTCGTGCCAAGACGACATGCCTGTGGTACCCCCACAGGTGGTTATAGCTCAGGTATACCCTACGGTATATTCTAACAAAATATCATGTCACAACACATGCGACATAATACGAACAAAAAGGGTTCAATATGTACATGTTGAACCAAATCAAATTCTAGTCACAAGGTTTCAAAAAGAAGGTAACAACATGTACCGCTCTATAATTATCAAAATAAATACTATACATGATAACCTGATTCAAAGAGTACAAGTACGAGTCCAATGTGTCAACTCCAAAATGAAAAAATATATCAATTTCACAAGAAACAATTATGTGAAATAATAACAGAAATTTGAAACGAGGAACAAAACGAACAATTCAAATTTAACAAAAGTATCGCTGAAAGAGTACGGAATCCGTACCTGAGTTATGCAATGTCATACCCAAAATTATAATCCGAATATAACTCGTTAAATTTCTTCCGTCCGAACTCACATACGAGAGTGAGAATAAGGTAATTGATTGTGACGTTTCGATATAATGCCAGAGTAAAGCAAACAAGGAGTATCAGATGATGCAGTAGGATGGATGACATCCATCCACTGTATAATTGATAACGCAACATATCCCATTTGTGAGACCCCAGATTTTTACAAATAAAGATTTAAATTTTTTGAAATATTTTTTTTATTATGGTGTGGATTTGAGATAATGTTATAGTTGTGGGTAGTATTTATAAATTTTGTAAAGTATGCAAGTTGTTATATTATATTTGATTTGTCGGAGAATATTCTTTGTGTCGGGGAATATTCGTACGACGACACAATCATTAGTGGACCCCGCAATAAAATTATTGTCGGATTGAGAAAACGACAAAAATATTTTATAAAAAATAACGGCGGAAGTGTTACTGTTAAAACTGTTGAACTACCCGGTAGTAAAAGTACAGTAATACGCGTGGTTGCATAATAGCACACGGTATTGATTATTGATGCTTACGTGAGAAGTCACTCAGTTATACTCAATTATTGCTACAGTAATTACTGCATCATATCTCTCATATTATTGATTCGATTATTAACACAGTGTCATCTGCACAATATGTTATATTATTAAATCAATAATTGAGACGACAAAGTTATTCATATTATTAAATTATAATATTTACAATGTCTAGAAGTTCTGTCAAGGAGAGGTTTGGTCACCTAATTGCGCGCCAATAGGGAGAAATCCTTATTGAAAAGCCCCCTCTTTCTTGGGAACAACCTGGTTGTTAAATATTGTGAGTTATAATATTAATGATGAATAAGATCGTGTTGATTAAAGATGAAATTTGATAGTTTTATTGTGTTAGAATTATTTGTGTTAGTAAAAATCGACATCTATTCTGATGATAATTGATGTCTGGAGGTTATATTGTTCAATCGGGTATTCGGGACACTTTTCGTGTTGGAGTACTATTCACGAGTTACTATTCATGAGTTACTATTCACAAGTTACTATTCACGAGTTATTATTTACTCTAGTATTGTGCATTCGGGTATTTGGGTACAATATTATTCCATGAGGAGATGTGCTAATTTTTCAGACCGTTGGTTGAATTTATATTAGTAAATCAATATGGATCGTTGGTTTAAAATTTTAATTGTGAATCAGTATGGATCGCTGGTTAAAGTTTTAATAGTGAATCAATATGGATCGTTGGTTTAAAGTTTTAATATTGAATCAGTATGGACCGTTGCTTTAAGTTTTAATCTGGACCGTCCGTTTAAAAGTAAATCAATCTGGACCGTTCAGGTATTAGTTACTATTCAATCCATTCTTCTATAAATAGAATCTCATTCCTTCATTATTTCTTACGAATTCACTGAAATTCTAGAGAGAGAAATTATAGAGAGAAAGAAGAAGAGTATTCTGCTACTTCACTACTTTTATATCCAGTTTCTTTTACGGTAAGGGGTGTTATTCTTTCTTATTCATGAAGAGAACTTCTGTTATTCCATTCTTTTTTATTCTGTTGGAATAACCTGTAAAAGTGGCATACCTTATACATAACCTGTATACGCGGCATAACCTATACTTGGTGAAATCCTTCTGTTATTCCATTCTTTATTATTCTGTTGGAATAACCTGTATACGCGGAATCCCCTATACTTGGTGAAATCCTTCTATTATTCCATTATTTATTGTTCT
Organism: Panax japonicus; assembly: GCA_020205505.1. Classification (NCBI taxonomy): domain Eukaryota; kingdom Viridiplantae; phylum Streptophyta; class Magnoliopsida; order Apiales; family Araliaceae; genus Panax; species Panax japonicus. The sequence continues at coordinate 47,782,985 of CM035103.1, forward strand.
GTTGGAATAACCTGTATGTGCGGTTTACCCTATACTTGGCGGAATGACCTGTATATGCGGTTTACCCAATACTTGGTGATCTTCTTCTGTTATTCCACTATTTATTATTCTGTTGGAATAACCTGTATGCGCGGTTTACCCTATACTTGGTGGAATGACATGTATATGCGGTTTACCCAATACTTGGTGATCTTCTTGTGTTATTTTATTCTTTATTATTATGTTGGAATAACCTGTTTATGCGAAGTACCGCATACTTGGTGAAATTATTTTATTATTCCGTTCTTTATTATTCTGTCGGAATATCCTGTCGGTGTGAATTTCACCTGACCTGGTTCTATTATTTATTATTCCGCATTTATTATTCTGTTGGGAATAACCTGTCTGTGCGGTCTCTATCGCATGCATGGTGAATCCTTCTGTTATTCCATTCTTTATTATTCTGTTGGAATAACCTGTCTCTGTAGATTGCCACATGCATGGTGAATGATCCTTTGTATTCATTCCTTATTAAATTGTGGAAATGATCTGTATACGTGGATTACCGCATGGTGGGTGAAAATCCATTTACAGTTTCATATATTCTTTATTATACTCAGTTGGTTAAAATTTTGATTTCTATACTCTATGAAATTAGTGGAATATCCTTGATATTTGCGCTTCATCCAGTATCTTTTCATGGAAATATTCTTCTGAGCATTCTTTAATTTTACTTTATAAAGAAGTATCATGTTGACAATTTGGATATTATTAGTTCCTGGATAAATTAATTCTTGAACTTGTTTTATTGAATTCCTATAACATTGTCGTCATCCTCATGTTTATATTATGTTGAAAGTCATCTTTGGATTACATGCATAGATGGACTTAGTATGATTATGACCAGAGATCATTCGGTATAATCATGAACTGTGATGCTATAAGTGATGTGGTAAAAGTCCTCAATGACCTGTAATGCATTGATGGACAGTTTTTGGTATAATTATGACCAGGGATTATTCGGTATAGTCATGATGGCTGATGTATTTGTATTTTATACTATGTACTGATGACTCAAAATGGGTGATGTATACCTAATTTTGAGGGCGTCACACCATTGATCGTATGCAAAACAACCACACGAAAAGCACAAAGTTGGATATGCCCATGCCCAAGTATCACCAACCAATTGCGAGTGCTCAAACATTTCACTTGACCCATTTTTTTATGAATTGATTAATCAAAATGAAAACCACTGAAGAAGAGGTCATGAAGGAGTGAAGAAGAGACATACAAGTATTAAAAAACAGAGGATCACGAGAGATCCAATTCCTCACCACCCAATTAGCCAATTGGTAAAAACAATAACCAGCAACCACTGAAATCAGCTTAGTCCGCTTGTTGAATACAATTTCAAAGAAAACAGAGACACTCCACATCACCAAAGTTGCCATGAAGAATGCCCCTGATTTGTTGCTCCCATTTTCATGGCTACTCCCCCTCGCCGTTCTCTTTTTCTCTCCCTCAATTCGTATAATGAAAGTAAGATTAGGTTTAGTTATTTATTAATTAAGTTGCCATAATAAACTTCTAATTGAGTTAATTTAATATTAAGGCCCAAATTTTAATCACATAATATTATCTATTACTTACTAATATTTATTAGTCCACAAAATTTAAATGACTACTTTGACCTAATTAAAAACAAAGTCCAATTAATATGTTTTAAAAAAATTAAATATTTTTTTCCGGGTATTACACTAAATGTCATCAGCTACTGTAAATTAAATAATCAGATTTTCCTTTTGTTTTTTTAGCTTTTTTCCGTTTTTTTAATTAGTCTAATCGATTGTAATATATTAAAATTGTGATCTATTATAAAAGATGAAAAGATTACAATACAAAAATTTAAAATAATAATTTTTTAAAATAAAATAACCGATAATCAAGAAAAGGATCAATTATAACAACAATTAGTGAATACTATATATAATACTCTTGAAAAACACTTATATTCTATAAAATAATAACATAATATGCAGATTTGAGAAGTTTTTCAAGATATAACTTTTTATTAATATTTGAGAGCCTTTCGTTGAAATTTGAGCCTTTTTAATTTTATTTTGATATAACGCGTAAAATTTTAGTGACTTGGATGCAGGGTGGACTTATGCATGGGCATCATATGCACTGTGCTTATACTAATTTTTTTTATATAGGTATAGAAGTAGGGGCAAATATGTAATTTAATAAGTTTAAGGGAAACAAATTAATGAAAGAGTTAAACTTAAATGAGTCAAAAATAAATTTCATTAGTATTCTAAATACAACTGTACAAGTACAAACTACTCTGCTTCTTCTCTTTTCATTCTCTCGTTCCTTTTGCGATTGTCTCTACATCTCGTCTCCACGACTCCTCTACTAGCTCTTCCACATCTTCGCGGCTCAGCCACTAGGTCAAGTACTTCTTCTACAACTCCACTATGGTCATGGGCAGATACATATAAGGGGCAGCATAAGCAGCTGTCCCTGCTGGAATTGTTTTTATATAGGTGTATATGGGCATGACAAATATGTAAATTAAAAAATTTAAGGAAACAGATTAATGAAAAAGTTAAATTTGGAGGGGACAAAAAATTCATAAACCAATTCTTAATACAAGTACAAAAATCTTCTTAGTTTTAAGGTTTGGTGAAATCTAAAAAGTATTTTTTGTATAATTTTTTACTTTGAATGTTCATCAGCGTGTGAACTGTGAGAGATTGTTTGATTTAAGTTTGATTTTTTTTTGTTATTGAGTTGGTTGACTGTGGTTACTGTTTGTTTGGTCTGATTCAGTTTTTATTTTTGGATTGTTAAATCTTCAATTGAAAATAGGATCATTTTGGTTGAGTAGTTTCTGTCTTTTATTATGATAGCTAACAATGATTTTGCATTATTTTATAATGAGAAATGAAAAATGAAAAATGACTATGAGACTTTAGCAACCCCTCATTTCTAGTTGTTATAATTACTTTACTTTTTTGCATCTAACTAATGGACACTGTATAATTTTTGGTATTCTGAATATAAATTTTGGAAGGTTTGTTTTTCTTATTTCAAGTAAAACTTATTTGAAACTTATAAAAAATACCAAAATTAGTTTATACTTTGAAATTAATTCATGATTTTGTTTGAATATAGAAAATAAATTTGGTTTGAGGCTTTGAGGCTTTGGGGAATCATTTAAATTGAACTATGACAAGTAACCGAAGTAAGTTTCTAAATTGTGTCTAAATATATATATATATATATACATATATATATATATATATATATATATATATTATGTAAAAAAACTTAGTGCCATTATTAATTTATTTTTGGGTTGTTTGATCTTCAATTAAAAATAGGATCATTTTGGTTGAGTAGTTTCTGTCTTTTATTGTGATAGCTTACAATGATTTTGCCTTATTTTATAATGGTAAATGAAAAATGACTACGAGCCTTTAGCAACCCCTCATTTCTAGTTGTTATAATCACTTTACTTTGTTGCATCTAACTAATGGACACTGTATAATTTTTGGTATTCTGAATATAAATTTTAGAAGGTTTGTTTTTCTTATTTCAAGTAAAACTTATTTGAAACTTATAAAAAGATACCAAAACTAGTTTATACTTTGAAATTAATTCAGGATTTTGTTTGAATATAGAAAAAAAATTTGATTTGAGGCTTTGACTGTGACGCCCCCAAAATATGTATACATCACCTATTCTGAGTCGTCAAATACATGGTATAGAATACAAATACAATCTTTAATATACAACAAGAAAGCTGTGAGTTTTAATACAAATATTGTCTTCTAGACAATATCCACTATCAGAATAAGTCTTCATTACATTTATTGTCACACTATTTAACAAAATAGTGAGGACTACTAATACTATCATCTGAACCGTCACTCCGTTCCCCGACTAGTCCCGACTACGTTCTCATTTCCTGAAGAGAACAGTGAAAGAAAGTGTGAGCTCAACTAGCCCAGTAAAAAATATTATGACTAAGATAATGCAGAATAAATTATCATTAGTCTTCAACATTGTTAAACTAATAAAATACAATAGACATCAAGTTTAATAGCAGCGGAACATGCAATCCATTAAAAGAGTCAAGTAGAGAATAAAATTTACTATCTTTTATGATTTAAAAAGTTTTTCATCACTTTTATCACTGAGACTCAGCTTAATAAATAATCCACATCATCCCTGCACTACGGCCAAGGATATTCATAAGTATCACAACCACAAATTATCCATGCACTACCGGCCAAGGATATTCGTGTATTCATCAATAGTCATGATTATGCCAACAACTATCCATCAATGCACTACGGGCCAATGAGGACTTTTATCACATCATTTGTAACATTACGGTCATAATTACATCGAATAATTCCTGGTCATAATCATACCAAGTCCATCTATGCACTACAGGCCACAGATGACTTTCAACAAAATATAAATATGAGGATGATGACAATGATATAAGAATTCAATAAAACAAGTTCAAGAATTAATTTATTCAAAAACTAATAACATCCAAATTGTCAACATGATACTTCTTTGTAGAGTAAAATTCAAGAATGCTCAGAAGAATATTTCCACGAAAAGATACTGGATGAAGCGCAAATATCAAGGATATTCCACTAATTTCATGGAGTATAAAAGTCAAAACTTTAACCAACTGAGTATAATAAAGAATGAAATAACAAAAGAAATTACCATGCATGCAATACTTCGAATAGACAGGTTATTCCAACAAAATAATAAATAACGGAACCAGGTCAGGCGTAATACACACTAACAGGATATTCCAACAGAATAATAAATAATGGAATAACAACAGAAATCACCATACATGCGGTACTTCGCATAGACAGGTTATTCCAACAGAATAATAAATAACGGAATTATGTCCGGCGTAAAACGCACAGATAGGATATTCCAACAGAATAATAAAGACGGAACCAGGTCCAGCGTAAAACGCACAGACAGGATATTCCAACAGAATAATAAAGAAAGAACCAGGTCCGGCGTATAACACACAGATAGGATGTTCCAACAGAATAATAACGAATGGAATAACAGAAGTTCTCTTCATGAATATGGAAAAAAATAATACCCCTTACGAGTACAACAAATAATATCCCTTACCTTATAAAGAAGAGTACTCCGACGGTAGGGCGAGGATATACTTGAAAAAACTTGCACTATGCTCAAAGCTTTCTTAAACGCTAAAGAAATACGCTCAAGATAGAAGAATAATTCTCTTTATAGTTTATCTCTCTAGAGTTTCAGTGAATTCGTAAGAAATAATGAAGGAATGAGATTCTATTTATAGAAGAATGGACTGAATAGTAACCAATCCATGAACGGTCCAAATCGATTTACTTTAAACGGACGATCCAAATTAGTTTACAATAAAATATAATATATTCTATTTATAATCTAATAAAACGAATAACTTTTAAAAAGATTTTACTATGCAAACACTATGCATGCACTATACAAATACTATGTATAATAAAATATAATATATTCAAATTATTGTCTAATAAAACGAATAACTTTATAAAAGTATTCTGTTTTATATAAAAAGATTTTACTATTAACCTAATAAAACGAATAACTTTATAAAAGTATTCTGTTTTATATAAAATGCTTTTCTGTTTTATTACATTAATAATACTAATAAAATAAAACTTCATCATCATCATTATTATTGATGTGTAGGTTTTATACCTATGAATCCGATATTATTAAACTTAATTATTGTTATCTTTAATTATTTTTAGTATCTTTTTATGTGTTTTGTGTTTATTTGTTGTAGGTTGGAGCTGGAGGGACAAATTGGTCATTTCGAAGAAGAAAAAGGTCAAAAATCATGAAAATTAAAGCTGAGTGGCATTTTTGTAATTACATGGTCCTGGTCAAGCGCCTAGGCGCTTGGAAATGGCCTATGTTGAGCGCCTAGGCGCTTCAGTGCAGAAAAAGATGCGTTTTTCTACTGCCAAATGGGTTTTTGAAGCCAAATAGGAGTCTGAATGAGGGCTGAGACCAATACAAATAGGAGAAGACTTTAGAAAAGAGGTATCAACTAATTTTTCAAGAGATTTGCAGAGAGAACAAGGAAGAAAAACACGAAGGAGAATTGCAAGGGCTGAAGATCAAAGAGAGAGTATTGGACCAAATTCAGAGTTTCTTCTTCTCTTCACTAGTTTTATCTTTTATAATTATCTGGGATGTTTGGATTATTAATTTGGATGATGTTTTTCTTTATTATTATTATGAACTAAATTTTAATTAAGATTGCAACGGAACTTGGTATGTAGTTTAAATTGCAAGCTTCCAATTGAATGAAAGTTAGTTTTTATTGAATTGTTTATTATATCTTATGTTTACTGATTAATTGTTTGGCCAACAATTACTGTGATAATCTATATAAAATTGGAAGATGAAGTATAGATTGAGATCTGGATATGATAACATCTGTTCATATAATCTGAATAGGGTTAATATGATTAGCGTGTAGGATAGGAATATACCTATGTGTCTTTTGTATCCATTGAAAGAATTTGTGCGTAAAACCCTAATTAACTTGATTCACATAGGAATATAGTGAGTTGATTAATTGGGGTGTTCCTTTTAATTCCGCGACTTAAAGATTGGATTTAGGAGGATTTGTTCACATGTCTTTGGAAGAAGTGCGTGAATATTCATAAAGCATTCTTGGATAATGATTCATATTAATTGATTTATTTTGAATGGGAAGTAAGTTAGTTTAAATGAAATACCAAGGGAAGTTGTAATCTTAACCTGTTAAATCTGCAGTTATTCTTGTGAAATTTTTATTTTAATTATTAGTTTTATTAAGTTTAAATTTCAAATCACAAACAAAATTTTCTTAGTTTAAAATAGGATTAATTGCATTAGAATTAGTAATTGATAAATATTAGTCTATTTCCCCGTGGGAACGATATCCTTGCTTGCTGAATATTATAATTGAACGCGTATACTTGCGTGGTAAAGTGCTATTAAAAATTTAGGCAACAATTATTCACACTATTAATAGATCAGGTCGTTCCCAGGAAAGAGGGGGCTTTCCAATAAGGATTTCTCCCTATTGGGGCGGAATTAGGTGACCAAACCTCTCCTTAGCAGAACTTCTAGACATCGTTAATATTTCAAATTATAATATTAATAACTTTGTTATCTCAATTATTGATTATATAAAATATCGATAATAATTGAATAAAACTGAATGACTTCTCACGTAAGCATCAATAATCAATACCGTGTGCTACTATGCAACCACGCGTATTCCTGTACTTTTAACACCGAGTGTTTCAACAGTTAACGGTAAAACTTCCGCCATTATTAGCATAAAAAATATTTTTGTCGTTTTCTTAATCCAACAATAATTTCGTTGTGGGGTCCACCAATGATTGTGCTGTCATACGAATATTCCCTGTTTAAAACGAATATTCCCCGACTAATCGAATATTATATAACAACTTGCGTACTTTATAAAATTTATAAATATTACCCATAATTATAACATTATATCAAATTTATTCCAAAAATGATAATTATAGAAAATTCATCTTTATTCATAAAAGTTGGGGTCGTACAATCTCCCCTTCTTATGAAATTTTGCCCTCGAAATTAGGGTACGTACTTGGTATGTCGAAGAGGTAAGGATACTTTGATTTCATTTCAGATTCTAACTTTTACGTCATTTCCTCAACATCGTGGTTCCTCCATAAAACTTTGACTTGAGGTATAACCTTGGAGCGTAGAATATGTTCCTTCTTATCCAAGATTTGAACATGAACCTCTTCATACGTTAAATCTTTCGCTATTTTGCCCGGTTCTAACTCAAAAATATGGTTCGGGTCTTTCACATATTTACATAACATGGATATATGAAAAACGTTATGAACACGAGACATACTTGGCGGTAAAGCGAGTCTGTAGGCTACAGTCCCTACTCGATCGAGTATTAAAAATGGGCCAACGAATCGAGGATTGAGATTTCCTCTCTTTCTAAATCTCGTAACTCCTTTCCATAGAGCAACACCTAACAACACATGATCTCCAATATCGAATTCTACGTCCTTTCGATGAAGATCAACATAACTCTTTTGTCGGTCTTGTGAGGTTTTTATAAGTTGTCGGATCGTTTGAATCTTTTCCGTAGTCATACGTACCAACTCCGGTCCCAACAACGTTGCTTCACCCACCTCATCCCAGCATACTGGAGAACCACACTTTCTTCCATACAACACTTCAAATGGAGCCATGCCAATGCTTGCTTGATAACTGTTGTTGTAGGAAAACTCCACCAATGGTAAGAACTTGTCCCAACTTCCCTTGAAGTCAAGGACACAGAGTCTTAATAAATCTTCAAGAGTTTGAATAGTCTTCTCTGATTGTCCGTCCGTTTGAGGATGATATGCCGAACTAAATCGTAAATCCGTGCCCATAGTTTTTGGCAAACTAACCCAAAATCATGAAGTGAATCTTGGGTCTTGATCAGAAACTATGGATACTGGCATACCATGCAATCTTATAACCTCGTTTATGTACATACGAGCAAGACATTCAAGTGTAAAAGTTTCTCGTATAGGTAAGAAATGAGCAGACTTGGTCAATCTATCAACAATGACCCAAATTGCATCTATACCCTGAGAAACCTTAAGAAGACCAGTAACAAAATCCATGGTAATGTGCTTCGACTTCCATTTTGGAATTTCAAGTGGTTGCAATGGACCTTTTGGTACTTGATGCTCCGCCTTGAATCGTTGACACGTTAGACACCTTGAGATAAACATCGCTATCTCTTTCTTCATATTTCCCCACCAAAATGTATGTCGAAGATCATGATACATTTTAGTACTCCCAGGACGGATTGCAAACGGTGTCTTGTGCGCCTCCATCATGATTTTATATTTTAACTAAGGATCGTTAAGAACACAAAGTTTGGAGTTGACTCGAAGTATTCCTTCTTCATCGATTCTTGCTTCCGGCATAACACCTTCTTGTACTTTCTTCCTCATATACATCAGCTCCAGGTCTGTAGCTTGAGCAGCTTTAACTTTATCGATTAAAGTTGGTTCTACTCGTATATTCTCCATCATCACGTGGGTCCCTGGAGTTTTTATCTCTATCTCCATCCTTTGCAAGTCATACAAAATGGGCCTTTGCGTTGACAATATCGCACTGGTACGCGCATATGATCTTCTACTCAATGCGTCAGCTACCACGTTTGCATTTCTAGGATGATATTGGATGGTATGATAATAATCTTTCAATAATTCAAGCCAACGTCGCTGTCGCATGTTTAGTTCCTTTTGAGTGAAGAAATATTTGAGGCTTTTATGATCTGTAAAGATCTCCACTTTCTCCCCATACAAATAATGGCTCCAAATTTTAAGTGCGAAGACAACAACTGCCAACTCTAGATCATGAGTAGGATAATTCCTCTCATATTCTTTGAGTTATCGAGAGGCATAGGCTATGACTTTCCCATATTGCATGAGAACACATCCTAACCCTTTGCCCGAAGCATCACTGTAGATGACAAATCCCTCCGAGATAGATGGTATTGTCAGAACAGGTGCTGAAATGAGCCTCCTCTTGAGTTCTTGAAAATTCTTCTCGTATTCCTCACTCTAATCAAATTTTGTATCTTTCCGGGTCAGCTGAGTTAAGGGAATAGCGATTCGAGAAAACCCTTATACTAATCTCCGATAATAACCAGCTAAGCCGAGAAATATATACTTACTTCGGTCACTGATTTAGGTTGCTCCCAGCTTTGAATAGCTTCAATCTTTGCTGGGTCAACAGATATTCCATGAATTGATACCACGTGCCCAAGGAATGCTACTTCTTCAAGCCAGAACTCACATTTCTTCAACTTGACATAAAACTTATATTCACGAAGCTTTTGAAGTATCAGCCTCAAGTGTTGCTCATGATCTTCATGGCTTTTGGAATAAATAAGGATGTCATCAATAAAGACAACCACAAAGTGATCCAAATATTCCTTGAAAACTCGGTTCAGCATATCCATGAAGGCAGCAGGAGTATTAGTTAATCCAAAAGACATGACTAGAAATTTATAATACCCGTACCAATTTCTGAAAGCCGTCTTTGGAATGTCATCGATTCTAATCTTCAATTGGTGATATCCGAAATGAAGATCAATCTTTGAAAAGAATTTGGCGCCTTGCAACTGGTCAAACAGATCTTCAATACGTGACAATGGGTACCTATTTTTGATGGTGACATGATTCAACTCCTGATAATCAATACAAAGTCGCATACTCCCATCTTTCTTCTTCACGAATAGAATAGGAGCACCCCAAGGAGAAGTACTAGGACGAATAAAGCCAATGTCTAATAATTCCTGCAGTTGGGTCTTTAACTCCTGAAGTTCAATAGGAGCCATTCGATACGGTGCTTTGGAAATGGGTTTTGTACCGGGTTCAAGGTCGATACAAAATTCAATTTCACGTTCTAGGGGAAGGCCAGGAGGTTCTTCAGGGAATACGTCAGGAAATTCATTAACAATAGAAATATCATTCAAAACCGACGTATTTTTGTTTAGATCCGTGACATGAGCTAAGAAAGCTTGACATCCATTTTTTAATAAATGAATAGCTTTATGGCTTGAGATGACAGTGATTGATTTTAATGGTTTGGTTGCTTGAATTTGCATAATAGGTTGGTTAGGAATATGAAAGCTAATAACCTTACGAAAATAATCAATTTTTGTATGATGAGTAGTTAACCAATCAATCCCTAGAATTACGTCAAATGCAAGTATTTTCAATGAAATAAGATCGACAGGTAATGTGAGGGTACTGATTTGAACCAAACAAGACTTATAAACAGTGGATGTAATGAAGGTTTCTCCCAACGGAGTTTTAACAGATAAGTCAAAGTCTAATTTCTCTGGAGTTAAATTTAAACGTTGAGTGCAAGTAGGAGAAATAAAAGAATGGGTAGAACCAGTATCAAATAAGGTATATACTTAACTAGAGTTTATGATAAGCTTACCCGTGATGACCTTATTCGGGTTCCTTGCTTTCTGGGAGGTCACAACAAACGCCCTCCCTTGCATTACTGGCTTTGACTTTTCTGGGACGTCCTTTGGTGCCACCATCCTAGCTGAACTTGTCTTCGGTCAATGACAAAATCGGGTTAGGTGACCTTCTCTTCCACAATTATAACATGCTTTGGACGGCATCGCACATTTTGGACTGATGTGTCCTTCCCCTCCGTATTTGAAGCATATGATAGGTGGTCATTCTCCTTCCATAACCACGGGTGCTGGTGCTGACGTCTTTCCATCATTGTTGAATCTTCTATTCTTGAAATGTCCATTCTTATTGTTTTGGCCATGATTACCACCGAAGTGGTTACCATTTCTGGCATGTTGATTCCCTACACGCTTATTGTCACCGCTTCGATGACTGTTATCACTGGTATCATTTTGCCGGCTGCTCTTTTTTGGTTGGGTTGACTCATTATCGCGCTCCAATAACTGAGCACTATTAGCAACATTTGAATACAAACACAATTTATGAGAGATAAGATATTGACATATCTCGGGTTTCAAACATCTTAGAAACATTCGCGTCATTCTCTCCTCATTATCAACCAAATGGGACACAAATCGGGACAACTCGACAAACTTGGCTTCGTACTACGACACGATCATGTTGTTTTGCTCCAGTTTAATGAACTCTACCTTTTTCATGTGATGAATACTTTCGGGAAAGTACTTGTCGTTAAACAGTTCTTGAAACTTTTCCCAAGACATCTTCAGTGCGGCAGGTTGAGTACGCTCTACAGATTTCCACCAGTAATCTACCTCTGCCCGCAACATGAAGGTAGCAAAGGGAACCTTTTGCTCCTCAGAGCAACCCAAGACATCAAATATCTTGTTGATCTACTTTATCCACGTCTTTACCTTAAGTGGTTTTGGCTCTCTAAAAAACTCTGGTGGTCCCAGCTCCTTAAACTATTTGGCGGTGACCGTCCGAGAGTTGCCAGTGTTTCCACCTGCATTTTGGATAGGAGCCGCTCTCGCCTGATGTTGCATGAATTGCATGAAGCCTCGGAACATTCCATCGTTCATCACTTGGTCAGTGTTGTTGTTTGCATTAGGATTGCCGCCTTCTTGATGCACATTATCCTGATTATTGATCTGTGGAGACTCAACAGTCTCATGTGCTCCATTGATGTTCTCAACATTCTCGGATGCCATTTTCAAATACTGCCACAAAACAAGGGTTAATTAACATATCACATATAATCCCTATACTCTGACCAACCAATTAAATATCAAATAAATTTATATAGGTCATATTAGCGAAGGAATTCCCCGTCTCTCCCCTCCTAGTTCTTGTCTCACATTTCAGCTAGGGATCATATCCCTAAGCTTTGATACCAACTGTGACGCCCCCAAAATAGGTATACATCACCTATTTTGAGTCGCCAAATATATGGTACAGAATACAAATACAATCTTTAATATACAACAAGAAAGCTGTGATTTTTAATACAAATATTGTCTTCTAGACAATATCCACTCTCAGAATAAGTCCTCATTACATTTATTGTCACACTATTTAACAGAATAGTGAGGACTACTAATACTATCATCTGGACCGTCACTCCGTTCTCCGACTAGTCCCGGCTACGTTCTCATTTCCTGAAAAGAACAGTGAAAGAAAGGGTGAGCTCAACTAGCCCAATAAGAAATATTATGACTAAGATAATGCAGAATAAATTATCATTAGTCTTCAACAGTGTTAAACTGATAAAATATAATAGACATCAAGTTTAACTGCAGCGGAACATGTAATTTATTAAAAGAGTCAAGTAGAGAATAAAATCTACTATCTTTTATGATTTAAAAGGTTTTTCATAACTTTTATTGCTGAGACTCAGCTTAATATATAATCCACATCATCCCTGCACTACGGCCAAGGATATTCATAAGTATCACAATCACAAATTATCCATGCACTACGGGCCACGGATATTTGTGTATTCATCAATGGTCATGATCATGCCAACAACTGTCCATCAATGTACTACGGGCCAATGAGAACTTTTATCACATCATTTGTAACATTACGGTCTTGATTACATCGAATAATCCCTAGTCATAATCATACCAAGTCCATGTATGCACTATAGGCCACAGATGACTTTCAACAAAATATAAATATGAGGATGATGACAATGATATAAGAATTCAATAAAATAAGTTCAAGAATTAATTTATTCAGGAACTAATACGTCCAAATTGTCAATATGATACTTCTTTGTAGAGTAAAATTCAAGAATGCTCAGAAGAATATTTTCACGAAAAGATACTGGATAAAACGCAAATATCAAGGACATTCCACTAATTTCATGGAGTATAGAAGTAAAAACTTTAACCATCTGAGTATAATAAAAAATGGAATAACAAAAGAAATCACCATGCATGCGGTACTTCGCATAGACATGTTATTACAACAGAATAATAAGTAATGGAACCAGGTCAGGCGTAATACGCACCGATAAGATATTCCAACATTATAATAAAGAATGGAATAACAACAGAAATCACCATGTATGCGGTACTTCGCATAGACAGGTTATTCTAACAGAATAATAAATAACGGAATCAGGTCCGGCGTAAAACACACAGACAGGATATTCCAACCGAATAATAAAGACGGAACCAGGTCCAGCGTAAAACATACAGACAGGATATTCCAACAGAATAATAAAGAAGGAACCAGGTCCGGCGTATAACGCACAGACATGATGTTCCAACAGAATAATAACGAATGGAATAACAAAAGTTCTCTTTATGAATATGAAAAAACATAATACCCCTTACGAGTACAACAAATAATATCCCTTACCTTATAAAGAAAAGTACTCCGACGGTAGGGCGGGGATATACTTGAAGAAACTTGCACTACGCTCAAAGTTTTCTTAAATGCTAAAGAAATACGCTCAAGATAGAAGAATAATTCTCTCTACATTTTCTCTCTCTAGAGTTTCAGTGAATTCGTAAGAAATAATGAAGGAATGAGCTTCTATTTATAGAAGAATGGACTGAATAGTAACCAATCCATGAACGGTCCAGATCGATTTACTTTAAACG